>OX101749.1:39980-1239980 GCA_944452665.1 Stenoptilia bipunctidactyla
ATGACGATGATATAGAGAGAGAGCGTAGAGCATTGTCAGTTCGGGCCAATATGATAGCTCGTAGGTTTGCTTGTTGCTCAAAAGAAACAAAATATACACTTTTTCGGTCTTACTGTACTAGTTTCTATACGAGCAGCTTGTGGGAGTCTTAAACACAAAAGACTTATAACGCACTCCGCGTTCAATATAATAATGCGTTCAGGGTGCTGATGAGGCTCCCTCGCTACTGTAGTGCGTCAGGGATGTTTGCGGAAGCCCGGATTGACTGCTTCTACGCTACCATGCGCAAAAGATGTGCGTCTCTGGTGCGGCGCGTGCGAGGGAGCACCAACAGCATCCTGTGTATGATAGCGGGCAGGCTTGACTGTCCTTATGTGAGCAATTGTTGCAAAGCCCATGTACCCATCTCATATTGTAACTTTTAATTTCAAAATTTATAAATCTGACGTAAATGCTTTATTATTTTTACAAACATGAACTTTGAATAAATTTTAATGAACTAATCCAATTCCTTATTTTATCTTGTTTTTAAATTACTGACATTTTGATACTATTATTACCTAATTTATTTTCATGTAATGTAATTTAAAACCTTTTGCATATTTTAAATTCAAATTTTATATTTTTATGCTGACATTAATTCTTAAATTCAATGTTATTATTAATTGTTTACCATAATTACTAACATAGTTTTAAGGAGTGTTACTAACAATATTATATGGATGTGAAGTCTGAAATAAAATGATTATTATTATTTATGTATATATCAAAAAGGATATTCTCTCTAAAAGAGGTAAGTTATTTAACAATGCGGGCCTAAAACCAAGCATGTTAAAGTTGTGTTGTTTAGTTTACATTTGTTCCAGACGTTAGAAACTTCCTTGTGATACGGCAGGTGTTAAGTATAATACATTTTTGAATGGTATAAGTAAGGTGGTGTGGTATATTTAAAGTGTCTAAACTGGTTTTAAAATGTTTTGGTATGATGCCTGTTGATGAAGCCACTAGTGGTACTATTTGTACAGTCTCTGCTCTCCATTGTCGTCGTAATTCTATTGCTAAATCTAAGTATTTATTTAATTTTTCGTTGATTGTTTTTTGTATGTTATTTGAATTGGGAACTGCTATATCTATTAAGAATATTTTTTTATGAACCTTGTCATGAATTGTTATATCTGGTCTATTAGCTGTAATTGTTTTGTCTGTTATAATTGTCCGATCCCAATATAATTTAACATGTCTATTTTCTAAAACGTGGTCGGGTTTGTACTTGTAATAAGCTACTTTTTCTTCTATGAATTTAAATTTGTGTGCTAGGTATTGGTGTATTATCGCTGCAGTTTGATCATGTCTATGCTTATAGTCTGTCTGTACAAGAGCTTTACAAGAACCTGTTATGTGCTGTATATTTTCTGTCCCAGAGTTACACTTTCTGCAATTGTCACTTGCAAGGTTTTCTCTGAGGATGTGTTTCCTGAAATTACGGGTCTTAATCACCTGGTCCTGGATTGCTATCATGAATGCCTCCGTTTCAGGAAACAGTTCCCCCCGACGAAGCCACGCGTTTGATTTTTCTTTGTCGACATGTGCTTCATCGAGTGCAGCATAATGACGCCCATGTAATGATTTATCTCTCCATTGCTGTTTTTTATGTTCTATTTCTACCAGTGCTTCGTTAGATTGCTTATCAAATTAAAATAGGTTTAACGGTGTTAATTGTTGGTCATTATAATTGATGAATTTATGGAGATTACTGTTTTCTGCTTTGGAATGGAAATAGTTCCTTAAATTGGTTATTTGCTTATTATGTAGATTTTTAATATCTATTAGGCCTCTTCCTCCATCTTTTCTTGATAAAGTGAGCCTCTGCACGCAAGATTTTGGATGATGTTTTCGATATCTCGTCAATGAAGTATTTATTACCCTTTGTAGATTGTCTAAATCGCTCTTTGACCAAGAGATAATGCCAAAAGAGTATGAAAGTACGGGAATAGCAAATGAATTAATGGATTTAATTATGTTTTGAGAATTTAGTGTAGTTTTTAAAATTTTATTTATCCTGTTTTTAAATAGATTTCTGAGTTTATTTTTAGTATTTTTCATATTAACTATTTGTAATTGCTCGAAACCTAAATATTTATAAAGATTACCGTGCCCTAGAGATTCGATTGTTTCGCCTGTGTTTAATGCGTAGCTTTCTTTCTGTGGCTTTCCTTTAAAAATGGAGAGTATTTTGCACTTGTCAACCCCAAACTGCATTTTTATATCATCAGAGAATATTTGGGTTATATCTACGAGTCTAAATAAATCTGTAATGTTTGTGGCATATAACTTAATGTCGTCCATATATAATAAATGTGTGATATTGTGGGAGCAAGAATTCATATTTAATGTATAACCTGTTTTGTCATTAAGCAGTTTAGATAATGGGTTTAAAGCCATACAGAACCATAACGGGCTTAGTGAATCCCCCTGAAAAATACCTTTTTTAATTTTGATTGTATCCATTTCCCGGCTACCAATACTATCGTTTATACTTAATTGTGTTTGCCATGTGCTCATTGCAGTGGTTAGAAACTGTACGATTGTTGGGTGTATTTTATATAACTTCAAAACTTCTATTAACCAGCTATGTGGAATTGAATCGTAGGCTTTCTTGTAATCTATAAACATAGTGTGTATATCTTTTTTCTTTTTGTAAGCTTGTTTAGTAATAACAGTATCAATCACTAATTGTTCTTTACATCCTTTGCTGGATTTTCTACACCCTTTCTGTTCTTCAGCCAGCACATTATTTTTAATTAGATGTTCATAGAGTGTTTCACTTATACAGCCGGTAATAATTTTATATAATGTTTGAAGACAGGTGATGGGGCGAAATTTAGCTGGATTGGTAGTGTCTGAATCTTTGGGTATCATATAAGTTATTCCTTGGGTAATAAATTTCGGCAAAGTCTGTGGTTGTCTGATGAATTCGTTAATAAAATTGTAAATAAATGGATGTAGTGTTGTGAATTTTTTAAACCAGAAATTATGAATCTTGTCTGTACCTGGGGCTTTCCAGTTATGACTACGTTTCAATATTTTAGAAAAAGTCTCTATAGATATACACTCGAAACTCATGTTTGGTAAATTTGGTTCTTTTACATCCTCAAGCCACGAAGCATTTCTATTGTGTTCTGTGGAAGATTCCCAGATGTTGGCCCAAAATTCTCTTACAGCTTGTGGTTCTGCTAAATTTGTATTCATTATTTCATTGTTACCCAAGTTTCTATAAAAACACTTTTCACTGTTAGTGAACTGCAGGTTCTGTTTTTTCCTCGCTGTACATAATAAATATCGTTTAAGTCTGCTGCTTGCGGCATTCAGTTTTTGTTTAAGGGTATCAATATAATGAATTATTTCTGAATTTGCGTCTTCGTATTGTGCATGCTGATTATATGTGTTTTTTATTATATTTGTTGTATGTACTATTTTTGGGTTTCGATTTCCTTTTGAGTATTGTGTTATATGGCCGATATAGTAACGTAGTTTTTTGATTTTATTTTCTAACCGTTTTTGCCATTTTGGCTTATACTGCTCTTTATTGTAATTGTTGAACGTAGAATTTTTAATTTTACCGCCATTCATTATTATAGCAGTATATGCTGCCGAATAGAGAATGCCATGTACTGTTAAAAATTCAGTGTCACTATTTACAAATGCTGGAAATATATTTAAATTAAAGTACGCTATTATATTTGAAAGTTTTCTGGATGGTTTTTGTTTAGGCAGAGCAGGTCTTTTTGACGGATCCATATTTTTAAATTGTTCTAAATTGCTTTCAAACTGCAATCGAATATTATTCAGTAAAACATCATTATGGTTTTCATATTCGTTGGTGTAATTTTGTAATAAAGTACTGCCTTGGTTTTCAGTTATCGGTTCTATCAATAAGCTAGTTTCTAAGATGGTGTTTTCTTGTTGTGTTGGAAGAGTTACAGATACTGAATGTTCAATAATGGCAGGTTGTAATTGAATGGCTGTATGTTGGTCGATCATTAATTGTTCCGCATTCGTTTTAATTTCATTTAATTTTATATTTTCTATAATTTTGCGACTCAGTATACTTCTAGCTTGATTAGCTAGAGTGTTTCCTGTGTATTTTTGGTATTTATCTGTAGGGTTGCGAATTTTATATATCTCTTCAAGATGTTTAATATAGCCTACACCCTTGGATTTAGCCATGTAATAGCAAGTCATTAGCTCGTGTTGTTCTTCTAACGTCCATTTGTTTTTACTATTAATTCCTGGTTGTATAGTTCTGCTCCTTGGATTTGATATACCGTCTACATTTTGTGAATTATAAGGCTGTGTTTGGTTATGATCATCAGGTGTAGGTAATCTTGTTAAATTTAGGTCTTGTTGTACTTCTTGTTCGATACTTTGTATGATGTCGGAGCTCAGTAGTTTATTCCTTAATATAGCTCTTCGTTGGTCGCCAACGTTTTGTCGACTTACATCCATATCGGGAAATTTCTGCATAAATTGTGTATAAAGTGGTTCTAAATATTGCGTGAGATTAGTTTCAAGTGATGTGATACGTAGGTAAGTTTTCCATATGAACTGGTTCATCTCGTTTGTCCATCTCCTACGTTTGCGTGGTCTCACAGTGGGTCCAGGTAATTGGCCATAGGCCTCCTGAACAACATCTATGGGATCTGAGTTGGGTGATGAAGGTGTGTTATTTTGTGTGATTCTTTGTTCTGCTGCGTTTAATACAAACTCATCGTCTGTATCACAATCTTCCTCCGTAGAAGATTTTTCTGAATGGGTGGTAATTTCAGATGGCTTTCTAGGCCTAGGTCTTAATGTGTATCGATTTTTATTAATTTCCGCCATTCTGTTCCCACGAGTGGCAAGGGAAATATACCGTCGATCTCAGTAGAGCCCCGCATACCAAGACAAGGCTATTTACACCTGGAGTTCGCCTGGCTCCAGGGAGTGGCACGCTCACGACTAGGCTCGCCCCTAGCCACGCATCCCTCGGCACGGCATACCTTGGATTGGCGATGTGGGATCGTTTGTTTGAGAAGGGTAAGATTAGATGTTCGTCTTATTTATTCATTTATTCTTGTTTTTTTTTTTAATAAAGTCAGATGTCATGACAGCTATTTAAGTTCAGCCTTCTCGTAAGCCCCCCCACCACGGCAAGGTGATCCCCCAGGGGGGTTATTATTATTATTTATATAATAATAATAATCGTTTATTTCAGACCAAAGATCCATATTTTGCTATGTTAGTAATACATTACTTATAAACTAGGTTAATAAATAAAAGGTACAATTTTTTTGCTTAAGTCTAACATAGTTTACAATTATACATTTCTATTTAAATGTACAGCATTCCAATGACTATGCATTGTACTGTCGACCTTTGCGTACAATATTTGCAGGATGTTGTTAGGACTTCCACTAATTCGAAATTTAAGAGACGCGGTTCTCTTCCTTATGATGGCATAAAAGTCATCGACCCTTGTGTCAGCGAACATAGTGGATGCGCTACAAAATCGCGGTAGTCCTAACAGCACTCTGAATCCATTATTATATTGGACACGTAGAGCTCCATACGCTTTTTTCGTAAATGTTTCCCAGAGGTTGCACGTATAAAAAGTTTGGTAATAGGCTCTAAATAGTTTAATTTTTACATTATCCGTACACCGTGCAAATCTCCTAGACAACATGTTTGTACGAACAGCAAGAGCTCTACGTTCCCTCTCTATATCATCATCGTCACTTAGATATTCATTTACGACATGACCTAGGTATTTAAATTTGTTAACTCTCTTAATTGTCATTTTGTTGAGAATGATATCGGGTACATGTAGCGGTACTTTACCTTTCGCACGAAAGATAAGTAATTCACACTTTTTTTCATTATAATTTAGACCGTGTTCTAACGCATATGATTCACATACTCTAATCAACTTCCTCAAAGCACTGATCGAAGGGCTCAACAACACCATGTCGTCCGCATAACTGATATTGTTTATCATTTGTCCATCTATGGAGCATCCGACATTGGTGTTGCTGAGCTCCTCGATCAGTTGATTTACATAAATATTGAAAAGAGTAGGAGAAGTTAGACCACCCTGTCTCACCCCACATTCTAAACAGTAGTCTTCCGAAGAAGCTCCTCCCCATTTAACACAGTTCTTTTGCTTAGAGTACCATATCTTAAGGATATTTATAATTTCACTGGGCAAGCCCATTGCTGCTAATTTCTCCCACAACTTAAGATAATTGACTCTATCGAATGCCTTGGATAGGTCAAGGAAGGCGGCGTATACAGGTGTTCTTCGATCCGTATAGTATTTGACCGTCTGCTTAAGAGCAAAGATAGCGCTTTCAGTGGACAAACCAGTTCTGAAGCCGAACTGTCCACCACTCAAATTCATGTGCTTATTGAGTTGTACGTTAAGCAGACCGTCAAACACCTTAGCCAAGATCGTTGCTAACGATATTGGTCTGTAGTTTGATACATCGGAAGCATCGCCAGTCTTATTTTTTAAAATTGGAACCACCACCGTCCTTAACATGTCCTCTGGCAGATAGCAATGTCGCACACAAAAAGTATAAAACATCGCCAGCACTCGATGGATGTGCGGCCCGGCGTGCAGCAGATGCTCTACACTGAGACTATCGTGGCCAGGTGACTTTCCTCTACGCATGTTATGCAGTACGTCCCTTATTTGCTTCGCCGAAAAACCAAGCGGTTGCATGTGGCTTACAACCGTCTCAGCGCCGAGCTGCCGCCGCACGCCAGGTATCGGCAATGCCTCTACCTTAAAATGAGATCTAAATATCTCAGAAATATCTTTATCACCACTACAACCCTGCACAGTCTGGGGGAGATTAGTTTTAGAAGTAAATTTAGTCGTCATTTTCCAAAAGTTTTTGAAATGTTTTTCATTCAGCTGTGTTGCCAACATATCCATTTTATTTTTATCACTATTATTTTGACATAACTTTAATTTTCTTTTAAATTGTTTTCTTAATTCAATCATATTTTCATAGAATATGCCCGCTGAAGGTTTACCCGATAATAGCCAACGTTTATAGCTCGCTCTAGCTTCTCTATGTAAGTCCTTGAGGTGTTCGTTCCAACCACAAAGGTTTTTTTTGTGTTTTAAAGTAGTCTTGGAAAAACTACATTCAGCGGACTTACTGAGTGAAAATATTATCCTAGAGTACATTTGATCAATTATAATTTTATGGCTATCATTCTCACACATCTTATCACTACATTTTCGTAGCTCAATTGGAAAATCCACATACTTAAAATAATAGTTACACAGATTATTATATTTTTCAATCTGAAACTTATCCCTACGGGGGAAACTATCCCTTATATGGGGACATATAACAGTATTTACCGACCTAGGTATCGCTTTTACAGCAGAACGTGAAGTTAAAAAATTACACTCTATTTTCAGAGGAAAGTGGTCGGACCAATACACATTATGTAATACATTTACATTATTTACAGACTGTAAAGCAGCTTCAGAAACTAGGCAATGGTCTAACCATCTTTTAGCGCCATTAGCCTCGCTAATATAAGTGTATGTGCCCGAACTTTCTCCTAACTTAAAAACATCTACACATGTAAGATATTGTTCTAGACAAAAGCTTATCATTTCTTTATAAAATAGTTCACCAGGATGTGCATTATAGTCTCCTAATATAAAAACTGAATGGATATTACTCACTTGTTTTTTTTGATTTTATATTATGTTTATATTATGTTTTTTGATTTTCTCCTTTTTCAAGGGATATGCTTTATCATGCGGGTTTAAACCAAGCAAGATAAAGATAAGGATAATTTTTTACTGCGGATTGCTTGTGATTACTGCTGATGTAAGAAATTTCCTAGTGATGCGGCAAGTATTTAGAATAGTGGCTTTTTGTAGGTTTTCAATTACGCTAGTTGGAATTTGTAGTGTATTTAGGCTGTTTTTTAGTGTTTTTGGTATAACACCTGTTGTGGAAAGGACTATTGGGACTATATGAACCGTGTCTGCTTGCCATTGACGTTGGATTTCTATAGATAAGTCTTGGTACTTGGCAAGTTTTTCATTGATAGTAGATTGTATATTGTGTGTGTTAGGAATTGCTATGTCTATTATAAAGATTGATTTATTGCTCTTATTAAAAAATGTAATATCGGGTCGATTATAATGAATTGTTTTGTCAGTAATAATGGTTCTGTCCCAATACAATTTGTGCGCTCTATTTTCGTGTATAGTAGAAGGAGTGTATTTATAATATGGAACTTTACTAGTAATAAATTTGTACTTGTGAGCTAAATGTTGGTGTATAATTGACGCTACCTGGTCATGGCGGTGTTTATAGTCTGTTTGTACGATGGCTTTGCAAGCTCCTGTTATATGTTGGATTGTTTCGGGAGCACTATTGCAATGTCTGCATAAATCACTTTGCTGGTGTATTTCTTTTGTTATGTATTTTCGATAGTTACGAGTAGCAATGACCTGGTCTTGGATTGCCAATATAAAAGCTTCTGTTTCGGGGAAGAGTTCACCTCGTTTTAGCCAGCCGTTTGATAACTCTTTATCAACAAAAGGCTGCGTTAGATGGGTGTAATGTCTTCCGTGTAGACTTTTGTGGGCCCAGTCGGTTGTTTTTTGCTGAAGGCTTGTGATGTTTTCATTTCTTTGTGTTTCTCTATTATTTAAGTTAAGTGGTGTGTAACGGTTATCTATTTTTCCAATGTATTTGTGTAGTGAAGAATTCTCCGATTTTGTGTAAAAGTAATTTCTTAGTGTAGTAATTTGTTTGTTATGCAGGTTATTTATATCTATAAGGCCTCTCCCACCTTCAAGTCGCGGTAACGTAAGTCTTTGAATGCAGGATTTAGGGTGGTGTTTCCGGTGCTTTGTTAGGTGAGTGTTAATGGTACGCTGTAGTTTTTTTAAGTCCGTCTGTGACCACTGAATTATGCCAAAAGAGTATGTAAGAATGGGTATGGCAAATGTATTGATGGCTTTTACGGTATTGCGAGAGTTCAGGAATGATTTTAGTATGAGAGTGAGCCTTTGTTTGAATTTACCTGTAAGATGTTGTTTTGTTTGTTTTTGAATTATTTGTCTTGATTGTTGAAAACCTAAATATTTATATGTCTCCTGTTCTGATAAGGATTCTATTTGTTCTCCGTTATCTAGAGTGTAATTGTCACATTGAATTTGTCCTTTTTGGATTGAGTTTATTTTGCATTTGTCTACACCGAATTGCATACCTATATCATTTGAAAAATTCTGTGTTATGTCAGCCAATTTGAATAAATCTGTTTTATTGTCGGCATATAGTTTTATATCGTCAACATACATCAGATGCGATAGTATGTGGTGAGTATTGTCATTTTTTAATTTAAACCCCACTTCAGCTTGGTCAAGTAATCCTGATAGGGGATTTAAAGCTAAACAAAACCATAGTGGGCTAAGAGCATCTCCCTGAAAGATGCCCCTTTGGATCCGTATTGGTTCACTAGCTGTTATTTCTCCATTATGATTAAATATTAGAAAAGTCTGCCAAGATTTCATTGCTGTTTCTATGAAATTAATTATATTTGGATGTACATTGTATAAATGAAGAATGTAAATTAGCCAGCTATGAGGTACCGAGTCAAAAGCTTTTCTGTAGTCTATATTTATTATTATTATGTAGTTAAAAACGGTGGCCTCACTAGGAAGAAGTTTTATGTCGGCTTTTAATTTGATAATTACAACCGATTTAAATTCACTAAAATCTTTTGAAAAAACTAATAATTCGGAAATTTCAAATCTGATTGAAGTTTTTTCAGATTTGTGGCACGACGAATTGGGGTCATTCAACAAATTTAAAGTAACCTTACGTCTTAAGGAAAATTCTGTACCTAAGTTTTTTAAACCACAAACTGTACCCTTTGCACTAAAAGACAAGGTCGAAGCAGAATTGCAACGTTTAGTAGACGCAGGTATCTTAGTTTCTGTGGACCATTCAAAATATGCTACACCGATAGTACCTATTTTAAAATAAAATGGTAAAGTTAGAATTTCGAGCGATTTTTCAGTAACACTCAATAAAGACCTGATTATCAAAAAGTACCCCTTACCGCGGATAGAAGAGGTTTTTGCTAAAATAGGCGGCGGTGAATTATATAGTAAAATCGATCTGAAAAACGCATACAATCAATTCGTTTTAGATGATGAATCCCAAAGCCTTACGACCATAAACACTAACAAGGGTTTATTTAAATATACTCGGCTCGTTTATGGTCTAGCGAACGCTCCGGCGATATTTCAAAAATCTATTGAGACTCTTCTCGCGGGTATAGAAGGCGTTAGCGTGTGGCTTGACGATATTTGTATTACTGGTCCTGACAAAAGTACACACATGAATAGGTTATCAGCCGTTCTACGTAGATTAAATGAGGCCGGGCTGCGCCTTCAAAAAGAGAAGTGTGGTTTTTTTAAGAATAGTGTAACTTACCTAGGCTATGTAATAAGTAAAGCCGGCCTAACTAATCCGGATAAAGTAAAAGCAATTCTAGATTCACCGGAGCCCACTAACGTGACTGAGGTAAAAGGGTTTTTGGGAGTCGTCAACTATTATCGTTACTTTATACCAAACGCGTCATCAATCTTGTGCCCTTTTCACGAGTTACTACGCAAGGACGCTAGCTGGGAGTGGGGCGACAGACAGCGTGGTGTAACGTATATTTAATTTTTATCTCTCAAAGTACTTATAAAAATAAAAATTTATAAAAAAAAGAAATATTAAAATACCAAACTTAACTAAACTTAACCCTAATAAAATAAATATAAAACTTTTTAAAAACTATTTAAGTTCTGGTTACTTTAAGTGGTCACTTTAATAATTGGCTGATTCAGAGTTCTTGCCGCGACGCCGAACAACCGGCCTTTTGTTCTAAAAATAGCTCACGGACGCGAATGCACAGACCTTGCGGACCTTCATTCCGCGCAGACACGATCGCTCCTCTCAGCGCATCGCATCACGGTCTCATTTTATCAATTTATCAAATTGAAAAAATACTCTAACTTCTCTAATTATTATATTGTTTTTACGACACAACTACAGTGATCGTAATATTTTTGTTATAAGTGTTATAAGAACCCGTGAATCGGGTTCCAAGGCTTGGGTTTCAAGACTTGGGTTCGAGACTTGGGCTCAACCTAATATCACACTGACATCTACAACTGCCGAGTGCTGACGCGGTGCCCGACTCAGGACGAGGATCTCCAGCCGGCCACCTTCGCGAAGCTCAGGGTCGCACTAAGGGCAGTACCTTTCCCTCAGGAAGATAGAAGTGGCATACCGGGCAGTTGAACCCACCCCCACTAAATAAATTGTTGTTGACGTACTTAGTTCTTTTTTTTTTTATTTAATTTCCCATACTTACATACATACAACGAACTTTAAAACGTCACACTGGCGCCCAACGTGGGACTGGGACTCTTTTAAATGGACTGAAGAAGCTGATGCCGCGTTCCTTAAACTTAAAGAGTACCTTGTTTCAGCACCAGTTCTATCTTGTCCAGACTATAACTGTTCATTCGAAGTCCATACGGACGCTAGCAATTATGGTGTTGGTGCCATGCTCACGCAAACTATTAATTCTAAAGAGCATCCAATAGCATACATGAGCAGATCATTGTCCAACTCAGAACGTAATTACAGCATCACTGAACGTGAAACGTTGGCTGTGATCACTGCCCTTGAGCACTGGAGATGCTATTTGGAAAACGGCAAGCGCTTCACAGTATACACCGACCATAGTGCGCTTAAATGGTTTTTATCTTTAAATAACCCGACAGGTAGATTGGCTCGCTGGGGACTACGCCTATCCTCTTTCGATTTTGAAATTAAACATCGTCGTGGCTCCGACAATGTTATTCCAGACGCGTTGTCAAGAGCAATTCCTGTAAGTGCCATTAGCTCTACTAACTCTTTCACTACTACTTCTGACTCGTGGTATAAAAATATTTATAACGGTTGCATCAATAACCCTCAAAATTTTCAAAATTTTTTAGTAAAAAACATTACTTTATATCGTTTGAGTAAAGAAAAATGTAGTTTGAATTCCGAATTTTCCTGGAAGGAAGTTATTCCTAGTGAATTACGCGAACAGGTTATTTTTGAGAACCATTCCGAGCCTATAGCCGGACATCCTGGTATTTTCAAAACTTATAGACGTCTTGCACTACGGTATTATTGGCCAGGAATGCATAGCGACGTCGTTAAATTTGTTTCATCTTGTGATAAATGCCTAGCTTACAAAATGCAAAATCATGCAACCTTGGGTGAAATGGGACGCCCTAAACAATGTTCACGTCCATTCCAGGTTATTTCTATTGACCTGATGGGCCCTTTGCCAGTAACACGTAAGCAAAATTCATACATTTTTGTAATAACCTGCTGTTTTTCCAAATTTTGTTTAATTTACCCTATTAGAAACGCCACTTCACAAATAATCAATAAAATTTTGGAGGAGTACGTTTTTCTTGTTCATGGTATACCCCAAACAGTATTTCTTGATAACGGTACACAATTTACCAGTAATCTCACTGACAGTCTCTTTAAAAAGTATAAAATTCCTAATATCTTTTTTACGCCGAAATATACTCCCCAAATTAATACCGTTGAACGATATAATAGGACCATCATCACGTGCCTGTCCACTTTTGTTGACGATGATCATAGATCCTGGGATACAAAAATTCCTTCTGTACAATTTGCCATCAACAATTCGGTGAACGAATCTACCGGTTACACACCATCGTTCCTCGTTTTTGGTAGGGAGCTAGTCACTTGTGGAACACATTATGTTGACAATGACTTAGGCAATGAATTGATATTTTTACCACGCGACATTTACGCTGAAAATCTCGGTTGTCTATCTAAAATATTCGACAATGTTCAATTAAAACTTTGGCAGGCACACACAAAAAACACAAGTCACTATAATTCAAGACGAAAACCCGCCGAATTTAATGTTGGTGACATTGTCATGAAAAGGGCGTATGTTCAAAGCGACAAAGACAAATATTTCAGTAAAAAACTGGCACCAAAATACATAAAATGTCGTATAATCCTTAAAAAGTCACCCTTAGTTTACACTTTAGCTGATATGTCTGGAAAAGACATTGGTACTTGGCATATCAAGGATTTAAAACTAGCAACATTAAGTAAATAAATATAATAAAAAAAAATAAAAAAAATTAAAATATTTTTTTTAAGTATCTTCCTCTTATTACTAACCTAGATGCATGCGACAACGCGATAAATTTCAATTTTTTTTTCTTAAGTTAGTCAGATGAATCTCTGTCTAATTTTCTTAATGTAACTGCCATAGTACTCTATTAATAATGTTTATTACGGCTGTTTGAATGTCAGATGAATGAATGAATGAATGCAGAAAAAAAAAAAGGTGAAGTGTGTAAGAAAAGAAAAAAAAAAATAATTAATTGTTAAAAAAAAAAAAATCGCGTCGTAAACTTTACTTCCACGCTGGACTGGGAGCGAAAGAAAAACATCGAATGTGCCAGCTGCTTCTCTTCCCGGGCAAACTGTAAAAGTCAGTTAAGGGACGAAGGTTTTATTGGAGTTTTTTTTAATCCCTAAAACCTTTTCATAAACTCTGCACCTCCATTCTTCATCTCATCGTCGCTTAACATCATATCATGTTAAATTGAGGTGAAACGCGGGTTCTCTCTAAAAAAAAAAAAAAAAACTTTACTTCCATGCTTCTCTTCCCGGGCAAACTGTAAAAGCCAGTTAAGGGACGGAGGTTTCTATTGGCGATTTTTTTAAATTCCCAAAACCTATTCATAAAATCTGCACCCTCATTCTTCATCTCATCGTCGTTTAACATCATATCATGTTAAATTGAGGTGAAACGAGGATTCTATAAAAAAAAACAAAACATTTTTTTTGTTTTTTATTTTATACCATATTCTTTTTGTACCATAATTTGCACGAGTTAGCAGTTAACGTTATTAACTGAAACTTTGCCATTTTTGGGACACGCTAAAAAAAAAATGTGGTTATCGTTACTTTTTATGTATGCGTAATATAGGCGTAACTGTAATACATTTTTACCTATGTTAAACTAATGCGGATTTTATTTTATTGAAACAATAAAATCCTTCGGTATGCGAGGGGGTAATGTAACGTATATTTAATTTTTATCTCTCAAAGTACTTATAAAAATAAAAATTTATAAAAAAAAGAAATATTAAAATACCAAACTTAACTAAACTTAACCCTAATAAAATAAATATAAAACTTTTTAAAAACTATTTAAGTTCTGGTTACTTTAAGTGGTCACTTTAATAATTGGCTGATTCAGAGTTCTTGCCGCGACGCCGAACAACCGGCCTTTTGTTCTAAAAATAGCTCACGGACGCGAATGCACAGACCTTGCGGACCTTCATTCCGCGCAGACACGATCGCTCCTCTCAGCGCATCGCATCACGGTCTCATTTTATCAATTTATCAAATTGAAAAAATACTCTAACTTCTCTAATTATTATATTGTTTTTACGACACAACTACAGTGATCGTAATATTTTTGTTATAAGTGTTATAAGAACCCGTGAATCGGGTTCCAAGGCTTGGGTTTCAAGACTTGGGTTCGAGACTTGGGCTCAACCTAATATCACACTGACATCTACAACTGCCGAGTGCTGACGCGGTGCCCGACTCAGGACGAGGATCTCCAGCCGGCCACCTTCGCGAAGCTCAGGGTCGCACTAAGGGCAGTACCTTTCCCTCAGGAAGATAGAAGTGGCATACCGGGCAGTTGAACCCACCCCCACTAAATAAATTGTTGTTGACGTACTTAGTTCTTTTTTTTTTATTTAATTTCCCATACTTACATACATACAACGAACTTTAAAACGTCACAGTGGCGCCATGGCGCGCGTGCGGCGCGAGCTGGCGTCGGAGCGCGTGCTGGGGCACTTCGACCCCGCCCAGCAGCTGGTGCTGACGGTGGCCGCCGGGCCGGCCGGGCGGGCGCCGTGCTGGCGCAGCGGGCGGCTGACGGCCGCGAGAGACCGGTCGCGTTCGCTTCTCGATCTTTAAACGCTAGCGAGCGTAACTACAGCCAAATACAAAAGGAGGCGACCGCTATTGTTTTTGGGGTGAAACGGTTCCACCAGTACCTCTATGGTCATAGTGAACTATTTATACTTAGAACAGATCACAGACCCTTAATATCTATTTTTAATAATAAGACAAGTATTCCTGTAACGACCGCGCTGAGATTACAAAGGTACGCTATTATATTATCTGCCTATAATTACGTAGTGCAATATATATCGGGCGATAATAATTTAATAGCAGATTATTTTTCTCGTGCACCGTTATCATGTACTAACGAAGCAGCTGATTATGACGTCGACACGCATTACGCACTAAAATTTTTGAGTGAAACTTCACCCGCCACTAACACCCACGACATAATCCAAGCGAGGAAGCTGACAAAACTATACAAACGGTAGTTAGGTACATGATTAAAGGATGACCACGTAAAATTAATTGCAAACTAATTCTTCCATATTTACAATGCAAGTCAGACTTGCAATTTGAAAATGGTTGTCTATTCCGAGGTCATAGGGTTGTAATTCCAACGTCACTCAGAAACAAAATGCTAAGTGAACTACACGAAACGCATTTAGGTATTATTCAAACCAAAAGCAACGCTAGGGGCAGGATGTGGTGGCCGGGAATCGACAGCGACATAGAACGTTGGATAGGTGATTGCGTAACATGCGCCGGCGTGCGTGCCGCGCCGCCGCGCGAGCCGCCCGCGCTGTGGCCCGCCCCCGCGGCGCCGTGGCAACGTGTATACATCGACTACTTGACTGTTAGTCAAAGGGTATATCTAGTGGTTATAGATTCATACAGCAAATGGTTAGAGTGTGTGTATATGAATAATGGTCTCTCATCAAGGTCTCTTATAACAAAACTGAAGGGAGTTTTTTCAACTTTTGGCATTCCCGATACATTAGTCTCAGATAATGATGTGAAAATTAATTCCATAGAGTTTAGGTCATTCTGTTCTTGTAACGGAATAAAATATATCACTACACCTTTATATCACCCACCCAGTAATGGTCAAGCCGAAAACTCAGTTCGTACATGTAAAAAAATGTTAAAATGTATAATTAAAGAAAATATACCTTTGTACGAAGCGAATGAAAAACTTTTAGGTTATTTATTTAATTATAGGAATACCGTGCACTGTACCACCGGAGAAACACCCGCTAAGTTAATGTTCGGGTGCAACTTAAGATCGCGCTTAGATTTGATATTGCCATCAGCTAGTGATATAAAGGTTAATCAACCGCCGGCCACATGCAAACGACAATTGAATCTTAACGATATTGTTTGGGTACGATGGTACAGCGCACGGCAGGAATCCTGGCAACTGGGTATAATTAAACAAAAGGTAGGCAACAGAATATATAAGGTGGCGATTACCGATTCAAACATAGAATGTATAAGGCATATTGATCAAATATTTAAATATAGGGGTTGCAATGAACAATTAATACGTGATAATTGTAATAATTCAAATCAACCACCCTTGTCTGCATGTACGGCCGTGAGTGAGCGAAACGTAGTAAATTCGGACTCTCGGGGAGTTAGTGAACAAAGTACTCTAGACTCATCGATGGTAATTGACACTGCTGCACCAGTCACCTCTAACCTCGAAAATGCTACTGAATCTACCGTTGAGGGAGAGGAATGGGCTGATTGTGGTAGCGAGGAGTGTGTGAGTGAGACGGGTAATGCATTATTCTTAGGTAGTCGTAGTGATCGGACGTGCCGAAAACCCAATGAGTGTAATAAACAAATAAGTGCAAAATTCGTGACCTACTACTACGCGGAAGAAATCTTTGGTGTATATTCTAAGTTTGGTGATTGAATGTAAAGTAACAAAATGCTTTAACTTCTATAATTGAAAGTCACACAATTCTAAATAAAAAATGGAAGGCAGTCCCTTCAATAGAAGCTTGTTGACGCGCCGCAGCCCGACGCGCTCTCCTGCACCCGTGCCCGCCTGCGCCGATGCACCGCCCGTTGCCCCTCCGCGCCCTGTTCCGCCCAGCCCCCGGGGAGAAGAACAAGTTGAATTGTTGTCCACGCCAGACATACAGAACTGGATGAAATCAATCGAGCAGTACCTCAATGAAGTGTGCGCTATAGCAGAAGGTGGCAAATTAAATTCCGAGCACAAATGAGAGTAAGTTCTCTTTGCCGAAAAGTTGCGCATGGGACATCCCAGATGGCTGTGATATACCAGTCTCTAAAGCAAAAGATGATTTCAGCCCATAACAGTCTCCAAACTCTTCAAGAAGAACGAGACCTTTCCAAACAAATTTGTGCCCTCAAGCAGTCGCTTGAACAGACTCCCAAACATACAACGGGGACATTATCCTTCTCTGACATAGTTAAGAAAAATTCAAAGGACTTCATCCTGCCTAAAAGTATAAGCTCTGTGGCTATCTACCCAACCGATGGAAAGAAATCAAGCGAGGAAACTAAGTCACAAGTCCAAAAAATTATCTGCCCTGAACAAATGAAACTACAAGTGAGGGGACTACGCAAGACCAGAAATGGTGGCGTCATAATAAGTACCGAGTCCAAAGAAGATATCGAGAAGCTAAAACATTCAGCGCAACTAACATCATCTGGTTTTACTGTAGACGAAACCAATAAGCGTAGGCCTAGAATTGCAGTTATCGGAGTGCCGTCGGCCTTGCAAGAATCTGAAGTTTTTAGTTGTATTTACCACCAAAACTTAGCCGGAAATTCCGAGCGCATATCAATTGAAGACTTTCTGAAGACTATTAAATTAAGTCATAAGTCAGGAAAAAGGAACACCGAGACCTGTAACTACGTAATAGAAGTTCCAGCTTATATACGTAAAGCCCTTATATGTAAAGACCGATTGTTTATCAACTGGTCATCGTGCCCAGTGCGAGATTATACCTTAGTCACACGTTGTTTTAAATGCCAGCAGTATGGCCACTCAGCTAAGTTTTGCCGTGATGAAAAAGATACATGCAGCCACTGCGGAGAAATAGGTCATACAATGAAGGACTGCAAAAAGAGAGGAGACCCACCGAAGTGTGCAACTTGTCTTCATTTTAAGAAGCCGTGTGACCACAAAACGGGAGACGCAGACTGTCCCGCGAAAAGTTTAGCTGAAAAAAGGTACCTCAATTCAATTGATTATGAAGGCGCTCTTAGGCGTCTGTAATTTTTTTACTTTAGACGTTAACAAACAATAAAAAGTAATGGCTCACAATCTAATTAATGACCTAGATCGGTTCTCTGTTTCTGAATCAAGAGCTTGTGAGGTTGAAAGTTGTAGTCAATACCTTTCTTCTTACAAAAATCAATTTTCAATAATTACACAAAACATACGTAGCATTTATAAAAACTTTGATAATTTTAGTACTTTTCAACATAGACTGAATATTACCAACGATGTAATTATCGTGACTGAATGTTGGTTAGCTAAAAACAGTACCTTACCATCCATACCGGGCTACGACCTATACAACAGTAAGGAAAATTACAACCAAAACGATGGGATAGTAGTTTACGCTAGAAACAGCCTAAAAATATCAGTCGAGGAACCACACATGTTGGAATGCAATCGGTTACTTATTAAAATAGGTACCGACATCGCAATTCTAGCCATCTACAGGTCTCCTTCTTTTAAAAACATTAGTACGTTTACTAATTCTCTACAAGACTTACTACAAAATCTAAAATCGTATAAAAATATAATATTAATTGGCGACATTAACATTAATATTATGCCAGAGTGTTTGGATTCCTGTGGACAGGAATATCTTAACCTATGCTCATTTCATGGTCTACTTCCCGCCCACTGTTTACCTACACATCAGAGTGGTTCTTGTTTAGATCATATTATGCTAAAAACTAATTTTCCGTCACTAACGTTTGTAACAAACTCGACAATTACGGATCACAAGGCCGCCTTACTAACCTTAATTCGTAAAACGCCTAAACTAACAAATAACTTAATAAATAGTGCTAAAACTAATTTACATAGTCTCGAAGCGGATTTAAGCAAAATTGACTTTTCTATTGTTTATAATTCTGATGACGCGAACTTTTGTATGACATACTTTATATCACAGATACAAAGTGCAATACTGAAAAATACTACGCACACACTTCTTAGTAAAAAATATAAAAACATTAAGCCTTGGATTACCCCGGGACTCATTCGGTGTATGAAACATAGGGATAAGTTACATATGAAGGCCAAAGCACAACCAGATAACTTAATATTGCAAACGTCGTACAAAAGATATCGGAATTTTTGTAACGCTCTTCTTAAGAAATTAAAAAATACCTACGATAAAACTGAATTAGAAAAAGCGGGAACAAACAGTAAAATGGTTTGGAAATTTATTAAAAATGTAACTTTTTTGTCAAAACAGCATAAATCCGCAACTGAGCTATTACAGGGCAGGTCCTATGAATCGCAACTTGAATGTACTAACTTAGCTAATAAATATTTTACTAACATTGGGAAAACATTGGCTGAAAAAATTCTTATTCAATCGCCTACGCTGTCTCTCACGCCCCAAAATACTTTATCTAATTGCACCCTATCAAATTCATTTGTTTTATTGGATATAGATGAAGTAGAGGTAACTACAATAATTAAAGGCCTGAAGGATGATTCAGCGATGGGCTGGGATAATATATCCAACAAAATACTAAAACGGTTTCATCATATTCTATGCACTCCACTAACCTATATTTTTCAAAAGTGCCTTAGGGACGGCATTTTTCCTAATTTTTTGAAAAAAGCTGTCATTATTCCTATTCACAAAAATGGGAAGAAAGATCAAATTTCTAATTATAGGCCAATATCGCTTTTAACAGCCATTTCTAAGGTACTAGAAAAAATTATAAATAAAAGACTTGTTCAATACCTTGAAAAACAGTCCATCCTGTCAAATGCACAATTCGGCTTTAGGCACAAGCTTTCAACAACTGATGCAGTACTAGAGCTTACTAATTTCATAGCCCAGGAGCTTGACAAGGGAAATCGGACCTTAGGACTCTTTTTAGACCTATCCAAAGCCTACGACACAATTTCTATTCCTATCCTTTTGCACAAGCTTGAAAACTTAGGTATAAGAGGAACCCAACTCAAATTATTTGCAGATTATTTACACAATCGTTCTCAATGTGTGAAAATAGGACATGTCCTAAGTTCTGACCTTGTTTTGGACACGGAATTTGGAATCCCTCAAGGAAGCATTCTAGGTCCCACCCTGTTTCTTATTTATGTTAATGACCTGTGCAACCTTAAAATGAATGGTGGTAAAATCATATCATTCGCCGATGACACCGCTCTACTGTTTTCTGCAAACTCAGACAGTGAACTATACGGGTACGCTCAGCGGGGCTTTAATGTAGTAAACAAGTGGCTTCAGCAGCATTTACTGACCCTAAATTCAGACAAAACTCATATGATTCAATTTTCCATACGAAAGTCTACTACTGTTATTCCTAACCTATATGCACACTTTTGTTGTGATCAAAATAATCAATCGTGCTCGTGTCCGTATATCTCTCCTACTAAAACAATTAAATACCTAGGTATTATAATCGATGAGACTCTGTCCTTTAAACAACACATAGATGCGGTGAGTGATAGAATACGCAAGCTTATATTTGTTTTTAAAAAATTGCGCACCATAGGAGACCCTAAACTTATTAGGCAAGTATACTTTGCATTGTGTCAGTCGATACTAAATTATTGTATTACGTCATGGGGAGGGGCAGCTAAAACGCATCTCATTAACATTGAAAGAGCACAAAGAGCAATTTTAAAAGTTTCGCATTTCCGACCTTTCCTTTACCCCACGGAGCTTCTGTATAAAGACTGTCAAGTACTGACAGTTAGGCAGTTATTTATAATGAACACAATTTTAAACTACCATTGCACTCTTATTTACAAATCACAAGCAACTAACAAAAGGAGGCTTGACATTGCACGCCCACTTAACACAAAAACTGCATTTTCTTCTAGATTTTACCTTTTTTTAGGACCACTGTTATATAAAAGATTAAACGCCAAACTAAACATATATCCCCTGACATACAGCAAAACTAAACGGATAATACGAGCGTCACTTTTAAACATGTCTTATGATGAAACAGAGAAACTGTTAATAGTCTTAAAATAAGATTAAATCTAACTTCGTTTTAAAAAGTTTTAGTGTGTTTTTAGTTGTAGAGATAGATTAATGACTGGTGTATGTTTTGTACTCAGTTATGTGTTTAGCTTAGTATTTTTTTTTCTTTTGAACATTATTATAAGTTTAATTTCCTTACTTAAGTACTTTATAAATTTCCGCTTATACATATAGTAGTTTTACACTTTTGCACATCAAATTATTACACCTTTAGAATTAATTTTGACTTAGCACATTTCAATCTATTGAATATTTTGTACCTAAAAACAAGTAATCATAATTACTTAGTTTAGGTATCATGCCTGTGTTACCCTAGGGCATGATAAGCAGATGATATGACGTTTTATTGTATAGTATTTCTTGCTTATGTTTGTAATTTAGTTAATATGAATTATGTTGTTTAAACTAGTATTAATTTCACAATTATGTTATCCTTAGATATAAGTTTTTATCAGAAATAAATATATTATTATTATATTATTATTATATTACCTGTCGTTGCCGAGTCGTTGTGCGAGCAGGTGCGAGATATTGCCCCGAGTCCAAAAGATAGTCCGAGGGAGCTACCTTACCAATACGCCTACGCCCGAAGCGTGCAATAGACTACCGTGTTTACTTTCCGCATACGTATCAGTTTTACCTACCAATAAAACGCTTATTAAATAACCTAACCCATTTGAAGCCTAACTTAGATTTCTGTCTGGTGTGGGTGTCCATACAGTTTTACCAAGTAGGTGTCTAATTGAGACTAAATGAGGATATTCATGGCTCTTGCTTGCATGCTTGCCTACCTGTCTGGTGGAGGAGACAGAAAGGGACGGAGGATAAAAGAAGGAGACAGATAGATATAGACGACCAATCAGGGAAAAGCAGTGCTGCCACTCTCAATAATTAGGCTTCAAATGGGTTACGTTATTTAATAAGCGTTTTATTGGTAGGTAAAACGCTGTCTATCTGTTAATATTCAAGTTTTCACTTCTGCCGGCACTCCCAGAGTGCAACGCGTCGTTTTTTTTTGTAATGTGTGTAAAATATGTGTAATTTCCTATATCTTTTTGTGTTCCTGTTTTCTTTGTAACTCTTATTGTATGTCTGATGCAAATAAATGTCTTATCTATCTATTTATTTTATTTTTCTCTTCATGTATCATCTCAAACTATCACGTCCTCGAATTTCGCCATAACGAAACTGTTACCTGTGCCTTAAATTAATGAGCCCAACATAATTATAATAACGAATAAATAAAACAAAATCTGTTCATTATTTAACCATTTTTTATCTATTTTTAATAAACAATTTTAACGAATAAAATACATATTATGTTTCACTTGTCTCCTAGCAGTCCTCCCCATAGGGCCGAGAGCAATCAGGGCTTACGCATACCATTATCCCTTCCCCGCGTCCGACCCTGTACGGTGTCATACCATAGACGTTCCCACTGTGGAAGATATGAGGATACATTTCATATGCCATTTTTTTTTAAATAATGATCATGGTGTATTCTCTTCATTGGTTTGTCTGACTGAAGAAAAGGCACTCGGGTACGCGACCCCGGCCTCCCTAGCTATTGCATTCACTACAAACTTCCCCTCCGTGGATGCAGCATCCTCCAAATAATTTTTTCCTTCCTTTCATTCATAATTTCCTTCAAAACTGATGCGATTCTTTTTTATACGCTGACGAGCAGATGCGATGAAGAGGGGATTTAAAAATTAACTACACCAGGAGGGTACCAGTCCATCTAGAGATACCCTCCGCCTCATCGCATCGGGGGGGGGGGGGGGTGATAGACAAAAAGAGGGAATGCCTTTTGACCCGCCTGCAGCACGCATAAGAGGGTTATGTTTCAACGCGTATGTATGTATGTATGTTTCTTGTTCCATGATTTCTACTAAACGAATGGATGGATTTGAACAAATGAGATATCAAAAGATTTGTATCAACTGCGCGAGTAATATAGGCTATAGGAAATTCCATGATGGCTCCTGTAAGGTGGGATTTAGGAGGGGATAACAACAAAGGATTTCCGTTTTTATCAATATGGGTATCAAATGAAAGCTTGTCATCAGCCTATTCTAAATATACATACATATGTATACTTTAAACTTTAACATTATCACTGAAAAATCTTGGGGACTGAAAACTGCTCGCGTCCGCAAGGTTTAGCCCTCGATGCCTTGTACGTGGTCCCTGGGTGGTGCTAAACGAGCAGTAAAATCTGGTGGTAGGCTTAGGCCGTGGCTTGTCACCACCCACTAGACAAAACCATGCTGCCAAGTAACCTAGTTGCGTTCCGGCATGATGTCTAGTGTAGCCATTGAGGAGGATAGGTCTGAGTAATCGTGCTGCATCGGAGAACTGTTTTCAACTCGTAGGATAATAACTCACCGGGTGACTCGTTTTGGAGGGTAGCGGGATCCGAAGCACGGTGCACCGCTGGCCGACCGCAGGTAGTAGGGGGCCCAAGTAGCATGCCAGCCACATGCAAAAGGCTGCCCCGCCACCCCGCGAAAAATCCCGGGAGGTTCCATCGTGCCGGCTGGCGACCGGTTTGAGAGGACCCGATGGCGAACTCGGGGGGGTTCGGGCGTCCCCGCAGTCTCCAAGCGAGTTTCCCAAAGGTGCGTTACTCCTATAGAGTTGCTTGGTTCCATTTGCAGCGCTTCACTCAACTTCTGTTCTCCTCCCTATTCACTCCACTCCAAAATTAATGAAAGGTCCAAAGAAGAGTAAGGTAACACAGCGGTTGCACTTCCTCTCGTTTAAAGTGCACTTCTGTAACATCAGAGGAGTGCACTCCAATCTCAATGATGTCCACTACCACCTCGAGATGGAGAGACCCCACCTACTCTTCCTAACGGAGACGCAGATCTGTGATCCTTCAGACTCGGCATATCTCTGTTACCCAGGTTACATCCTGGAGTCCAAATTCCACCCGCACGCCGGGGTGTGCATGTATGCCAGTGACAAGATCTGTTGTCAGCGTCTCCGTTACTTAGAAGTGCCGGACCTTTCTGTTATGTGGGTTCACATAGATACCGGCCTAGACCAAATGGTATACGCTGGTATTTATCGGTCACACAGCGGAGATCGGGAGACAACAAGGCTTATGGACTATCTCAGCAGTACAGCGGACAAGGTTCAGCAACGTTTTCCCACAGCGCATTTGGTGTTCCTGGGGGATTTTAACGCACACCACGGACAGTGTTTATACCCGTTTCAGGACACTGACCATGCTGGTAGAGAGGCTTTTAAGGTTTCACTCACTCATGGCCTCTCTCAGCTTGTTGACGAGCTTACGCGCATCCCAGACGTTGCTGGCCACACTGCTTACTGCCTGGAACTTCTGCTGACAACCGATCCCGACAGATATTCGGTGTCCGTCACTGCACCCTTAGGGACATCCGATCACTGTCTGGTGAAATCTGTATCGCAGTACTCGCCACCTGACACCCGACCAAGTGGTTCTAGGCGAGTATGGCGTTACAAGTCGGCAGATTGGGATGAAATGCGACATTTCTTCGCATCTTATCCGTGGCGGCAAGCTTGTTTTACATCAACCGATCCATCGTGCTGCGCTGATGCAGTCTCAAGTGTGATAGGTCAAGCAATGGAGTTCTTCATTCCCTACGCTGATCTATCCCTTGAAACCAAAGCTCGCCCATGGTTTAGTGCTGAATGCTCTTCCGCTGAAAAGCGTAAGCGAGAAGCGTACAAAGCCTGGGCAACCGCTCGCAGAAGCAAAGCCGTGGATTCGCATGAACACAAGAAGAGGTACAATGCTGCCGCCAAGTCCTGCAAGAAGGTGATCAAAAGAGCTCGTTTCGCCCACATAGGCTGTATTGGAGACAAAATAGCGTCATACCCCTCGGGAAGCAAAGCTTTCTGGTCCCTCGCCAAGTCGGTCGAAACGAACTTTTGTCGCCCATCGCTGCCACCACTGCGGAAACCTGACGGTTCTCTGGCCCACACCGCTAAGGAAAAGGCGGATTTATTTGCCAGTATCTTTGCGGAAAATTCTCGTCTAGATAGCCAAGGAAAAATCCCACCCCAATTACCTCAGTTCGGTCCTACAATGGGCATCGTTCATATTCGCCAAAAGGAGGTTCTTAAATGCTTGCTGCACCTAGACGAGAATAAGGTTAGCGGTCCAGATGTTATTCCTGCAGTGGTGTTGAAACGCTGCGCAGCTGAGTTGTCTCCCGTTTTGACGCGTCTTATAGACTTTCTTTGGAATCTGGTAAAGTCCCCAAATCCTGGAAGCTGGCTAACGTACAACCGCAGTACCGAAGAAGGGTGTGTAGTGAAGGGTTATGTAGTGAGGCCTTGGAGGGTCATGGTGAAGCAATAGCTGTTTCCTTAGACATATCCAAGGCCTTTGACAGGGTCTGGCACGATGGTCTCTTAAGCAAGCTTCCAGCATATGGCATACCGACCGGGCTCTGCGACTAGATATCTGATTTTCTGAGGGAACGGTCGATTCGAGTAGTCTTAGACGGCTACTCCTCTGACCTAATGGCGATTAATACCGGGGTACCTCAGGGATCTGTTCTCTCTGCAACTTTATTCTTGCTGCACATTAATGACCTCCTAACACCAGGCATTATTGGATATGCTGATGACAGCACTGTTGTTGAGAGATATATATCCAATGCGCGAACGAGCGCCCATGAAATCCAGGTTTTGAGAAAGTCTATGATTGAGCGCGTTGATTCGACAAATCTTTCTTTTTTAGATTCGAATAAAATGAAAAATGTTATAAATAAAAATAAAAATTACCCGACCAGGATTCGAATCTGGGACCTCCCATTTGCCGGACGAGTGCTCTTCCAACTGAGCTACCGGGGCCTGGCGCTACGCCTCGTAATTACATTTTTGTTTTTACGTTATTTTGCTAACGTAGCTCCATCTTATGGTATAATCTTTGCAGCTAAGACCACCCAAGATCAATTTCTTTACAGAAATTGTGAATCCCAGTTAAAGTGAAGCATTGCAATGTTTTAATAATGTTTTTAAGTTTTTTGCATTTAAAATGCTCAATTATTCTTAAATAAAATGAAAAATGTGATAAATAAAAAAATAAAAGATGGACGACAGGTCCCGGTAGCTCAGTTGGAAGAGCACTCGTCCGGCAAACGAGAGGTTCCAGGTTCGAATCCTGGTCGGGTAATTTTTATTTATCACATTTACATTTTATTTAAGTGTGAGTAATACAAACTTTTATAATTAATTTAAGGAATTATAACATAATTGAAATAACCCCATAATGTATCTTATATGACTAATTATTAATGTATTTACAACAATTCACAATTTTATTGACAAATGAAAATGGTAATCTCTTAATGATGTTTTTTTTTAATTTTATGATATAATACGAAGAATGAATTAAACAGGTAAACAATTGTATATAATATAATGTTTAATTTAATCTTAATAATTATTTCTAGTGACCAGATTAACTGTGCCTACCTACTATTAAGATATTTAAATGTAATATTTGAACTCCTTAAGGGCAGATTTTTCTAGACACAACCCTTTTGTAACACCTTATATTGTGAAAAATCTTTCAAATAAATATAATTTCATTTCATTTCATTTCAAGAATAATTGAGCATTTTAAATGAAAAAAGCATAAAAACGTTATTAAAACAAGCAATATTACTTTACGGGCTTTTAAATAATATTTATAAAAAAAACTTGCAGTGGCAGACGGGGTCCTGTTTTTGTAATTTTTTTCATTACAACGATAAATGTATATGGAGGAGTAGATTGATGGATGACATATGCGATGCGATGAATGCCAGGAAAAATGATATATGCTTGGTTTCTGGACTGGAGTAGAAGATTTTGAGAGAGGAAGCCAAGGTGTGGGCGTTCTTATGTCCGAAAAGACAAATGAGTGTGTGTATAGGCTCGTGTGGCGGAGACTAAAAGTAAGCTTGACTCGGTTTTTAATTTTGTATCTCTAAGCGGCGGATAAATCAAAGCCTCAATCAGTCAGGGAATAATTTTGAGATAATTTCAGAGATGTATCAGGGAAGTGAGAAGACAATGAAAGGATTATCATGTGAGGCTATTTTAATAGCTGGGTGGATTTAAAGTGTAATGACTATGAAAGGGTTAGGTAATTTTGGTGATGAAAGTGTAAATGATAATGGTACTAGTCTGTTTAATCTGTGCATGGAGAGAAAACTTGTGGTGATATACAGCCTCATACTGACGACCGAGGGTGATGCATTCTCTGAAGGGCCTTATTATGGCGGACTTTCCGTTTCAGGACGTCTAATTCGGTCCGAGTTCATTTGAGTACGCCAAAGCTGTACGAAAGAACGGGCATAACCCATACGTTAAACGCTCGGACTTTGTTGAGACCCGGCAAAGAATTATATTGTACCTTTTTCAAGCGCTCAAAAAAGACTTACACGTTGAAGAAACGGCGTTGAAGAAACGAGCGTACAGTCTGTTTTACGCTCGTTTCTTCAACGCTGATGTTTATTTATTTATTTATTTCACTTTACTGGTTTCCACAGCACAATCGATTACATAATTTAATTTTTTTTTTTTTTGCTACACAGAGGCCAATTATAAGAAACCTATTAAATAAAACACTTTTTAACCGGATTTATCGCGTATATTTACATTTTAAATTTTTTACTCGACGTTTCGGTGTCTTTTCAGACCCCGTGGTCACGAGCGACTGAGGTGTCAAGCGTCGGATTGATAGATTGAAAAAAGTTATACATCATCATCTCCATCTGTTTCTCAGTCTTCGAGCGTAGCGTTCGGGATTGACACAAAACGAGCTGACAGTATCTTGAGTTACAGGTCGTGCAGCTTGCTGGATGTTAGATTTAATGCTTTTCAGGATAGGGTCCCATGACGGTGATAGTTTCCAACCATCTTCTCTATTGAAATTAGGGTGTTTTTTAATTTCAATCGCTTCTCTGATCATTCTAGGAATGTAATGCTTCTCTCTAGATAAAATTTTCACAGAGTCAAACCTTAAGTAGTGGTTGGGCTTGTCCATGGAATGCTCACAAACTGCAGACTTTGAAGCTCTTCGATTTTTAATATCAGCTATGTGTTCTTTTACGCGGGTTGATACGTTTCTTTTGGTTTGACCAATGTAGGAAAGCCCACAGCCGCAGTCAATCTTGTAAACACCTGGGTCTTGTAAAGGGATGCTGCATTTAACTGAGCGAAGATGTTGACTTATTTTTGAATTAGGTTTAAATACTGTTTTTATTGAAGCGCGCCTAAGAATGTTTGAGATTTTATCTGTGACACCCTTTACAAAAGGTAGAAATGCAGGTTTGCGTTCGAAAGGGTGTCACAGATAAAATCTCAAACATTCTTAGGCGCGCTTCAATAAAAACAGTATTTAAACCTAATTCAAAAATAAGTCAACATCTTCGCTCAGTTAAATGCAGCATCCCTTTACAAGACCCAGGTGTTTACAAGATTGACTGCGGCTGTGGGCTTTCCTACATTGGTCAAACCAAAAGAAACGTATCAACCCGCGTAAAAGAACACATAGCTGATATTAAAAATCGAAGAGCTTCAAAGTCTGCAGTTTGTGAGCATTCCATGGACAAGCCCAACCACTACTTAAGGTTTGACTCTGTGAAAATTTTATCTAGAGAGAAGCATTACATTCCTAGAATGATCAGAGAAGCGATTGAAATTAAAAAACACCCTAATTTCAATAGAGAAGATGGTTGGAAACTATCACCGTCATGGGACCCTATCCTGAAAAACATTAAATCTAACATCCAGCAAGCTGCACGACCTGTAACTCAAGATACTGTCAGCTCGTTTTGTGTCAATCCCGAACGCTACGCTCGAAGACTGAGAAACAGATGGAGATGATGATGTATAACTTTTTTCAATCTATCAATCCGACGCTTGACACCTCAGTCGCTCGTGACCACGGGGTCTGAAAAGACACCGAAACGTCGAGTCAAAAATTTAAAATGTAAATATACGCGATAAATCCGGTTAAAAAGTGTTTTATTTAATAGTATGAATCGCGAAAACTTAAGACAATATTATATAAGAAACCTATTTTGCTATTCAGTTTACTTACTTATTAGATAAGTACAAAAAAGGGGAACATGCATAAAATTCAAATACCAATCAAATAAAAATACCGAAATCAAAAAGAAATAAAATAAAATAATTACAATGAAGTTAAATTAAATCAAAGTAAATCAAAATAAATCGATACAAATTAAATCAGAACAGATCAAATGAAATTAAATGAAACCAAATGAAATCAGCCAAATCAAACTAAATTAAATTTCACAAAATTACACCAAGAGTCAAACGAAATTAAATTAAACTATACTAAATCCAATTAAATTCAATCAAATTAAATTACATAAAAATAACATTAGAATACATCAAATAAATTTCATCCTAATTAAATCAAATTAAACTTAAAACAATACAATTAAGTCAAATAAGATTATTATTAAACAGAGTCAAAACCAGATTGAATTAAACTATACTAAATCCAATTAAATTCAAACAGATTAAATAACATTAAAATAACGAAAAACATAAAATAAATATAAAAGTAAATTAGATTTCATATACATTATATCAAATTAAACTGAAAAAATACAATTATGTCAAATAAAATAAAAATTAAAAGAGTCAACATAAATTGAATTAAATTCCAAGTTAATTAATTATAAAAGTTAAAGTTTAGGTAAACACTCGCAGGTAGATCTATAAATTAATAAATTACCATATTTCAGTCGCACAGGAGACATAAATAGGTTTATACATACATATATTTGTTTAGTATAATCACAAGTATATAGAAAATAATTGTACGGTGTCAGAGTCTCATAGAAGTAGAATATAATAAAATACATATATATTTTTACTTAAAAGACTAAAATTAGAACAGAGGCTAGGATCCATCAACACTGTGATATTATCCAGTAACTGCTTTTGGATGGCGGATTTAAAGGCCTGCTTTGATATAAACCAAATGTCAAAGTTGGAAAAGAATTTATTGTAAGATTTGGGAAGCCTAACCAAACTGTCGTTTGCCGAGTAATTTGTCCGTACTAGTTCAACGGAAAACAGCTGCGTATGTCTTGTACGTTTGGAAGGCACGTTAAGATTCACAATTCTATTTGATAGCTCAATACAGTCGAGTTTATATGAGCAAATGTCATGAAGAAATAACATATCTTGAAGGGAACGCCTGTCACGCAGTTTCAGAAGCTCACCTACAAGATTCGGTGTAATCGTCGTTTCTAGCACCTGAACGGTAATTGAGATGTTTTAAAAATTTTATTTGTAGACGCTCGACTGCATGCTCATATGTCACGTATTGGGGGTTCCAGACTGAGGCACAATACTCTAAAATGCTTTTTACATATGCAATGTATAAAACCTTAATACATGAGAGATCTGTAAAATTCTTTGTTACCCTAAGTATGAAACCTAAATTTTTAAAAGCTTTATTAATAATGTAGTCAATGTGTACCGAGAAAGTAAGTTTTGAGTCCAAAATAATTCCCAAGTCTTTCACTTGTGTATCCTTCCTGATAGTATTACCATTTAGTTTATAATTAAAGTTTATTGAGGATTTACGTCGTGTAAAAGTAATGTTAATACACTTAGCGGCGTTAATTGTTATTTTATTTTCAGCGCAGTATGATGACAGCCTGTCCAAGTCTTCCTGCAGCTTTTGACAATCTCTTTCAGTCTTAACTGGGAGATATATTTTAGCGTCATCTGCGTATAGTAGGAATCGACTAAATTTAAAACAGTAGCTGATGTCTGATATGTAAGCTATGTAAAGTAAAGGTCCGAGCAAAGAACCCTGGGGGATGCCTGATGGTACATTTACAAAGTTGGACCGCCTTCCACCGATTACTACAGCTTGCTTTCGGTTATCTATGTAGGATTTGATCCACCTATACAAGTCACCATGGATCCCTAAGTGATGAAGCTTGCGAAGCAAGATAACGTGATCCACACGGTCGAAAGCTTTTTCGATGTCGGTGTAAACCACGTCAACCTGCGACTGCATGCCCATATCTTTATGAACGTCATTTATAAAAATGCTTAAATTTGAGACAGTGGACCTCCCCTCCACAAAACCGTGCTGTTCATTAGGAATATTCTGTTTTATTATAGGTTGTATAATATCATGAATAACTTTCTCTTGACCCTTTCCAAAAGTATTCAGGACGGATATAGGACGGAAATGTTCTATGCAACATTTAGATCCTTTTTTGTGTATAGGAACGATGTTGGCCTCCTTCCACTTTGAAGGAACAATGCCTTCGTGAAATGAGCGGTTAAAAATAATAGTGATTGGCAAAGTTAAGGCGCTGGCGCATTTTTGAATAAAATATGGCGGCAAGTTGTCACTACCCGCACCTTTATTAATATCGACCTTTGATAAAAACTCGAAAACCCTACGCTCTGAAACTGTGGCGGTGTGAGTATGAGTTGACGAGGAATTTGCGGTCATACTTAAGTCTGACTGGGGAGTAGACGGTTGTGCGAACATTTTGTGAAAGTAATCATTAAATGCGTCACAGATGTTGTCGTTTCCCGTAATGCTTATGTTTTCGTACGTCATTGTACTAGGGTAGTTTGTTTGTTCTTTTCGTTTAGATTTAACGTATGACCATAGTAATTTAGGGTTATTTTTTAAATTTCTTTGACACATAGATATATAGCTCTCATAGCACTTATTCTGCATGGTTTTCATACGCTTCCTGAGTAAAGAAAACGCATCGTAATCGAGTCTATTCCCATAAAGTTTCCAACGTTTATGAATTTTACTTTTTTCTTTAATAAGATTTATGAGCGGTCGACTGTACCAGACCGGGAAGTTGGATTTAGTATTCGTATGTACAACCGGGATGAAATTTTCAATTATAGAGTACATTTTTGAGTAAAATAAATTTGAAGCGTCGTCGACAGTACCTGCTGCCAGTAATTGAGCCCATGGAATGCTTTTAATTTGTTCTATAATTACATTATAATCTGCCTTTCTAAACAATACTTTTTTGTTTTGACAGTTTAGGTATAAGTTTTAGTAACAAATCCGTAGCATCTATTTTTAATGTGGTATGTTGAACATCTTCCTTGACTAAAGGCGAGTTAGAGACGGATACAACTACATTAAAGTTACAGAAAAATAAATCGAGAGTGTTCCCTGAGTCGTTAACAAAAGTATTGTGTTGGGAAAGGCCCAGAAAATTAGTTTGATTAATAAGGTTAATACCAGCATTTTGTAAATCCAGACAACCCTTTTTCAGACAAGTAGGAACAGTCTGCTCCCATGTTACGTTAGACAGGTTAAAATCTCCAGCCAATACAAAAAAGTCGTTGTCTAATTTGTCTGATATTTCTGTAAGTAGTTTTGTGCATTCGTTAATTTGGGTTGCTAAGTTACGACCGGGCGCTGTGTAAACTAATCCTATGTGTAAGTCGTGTTCTATGCCTAGCGTTGCGGCGTCCAAGGTGACCCAAACGCATTCCAGGCTGTCACGCTGCCACTCAGGCCGCGCTCGCGCACTCAGTCGCCGGGAACACATCACCATGACGCCACCCCCGTTTGACCCGCGGTCTCGTCTGAATACATTGTACCGGTTATCTGATAGTTCCGAATCAAATATACTGTCGTTAAGCCATGTCTCAGTGATTAAAATAATGTCATAATCTACGTTAATTATATTGTTATAAAAATCCAATGTTTTAGTTCTCAGACCACGTACGTTCTGATAAAAAAAAGTTACTGTTTGCATTGTAAATTTAATATATATATATATATATATATATATATATATCTAATGAAGTCGAAGAAACAAAACATTTGTATTCCAAACAATAATATAAATAAATAAGATCAAATAGGAAATACTATATGAAACGGGACCAGTGCAAAGTAATTAAGTATTGTGAAAATAATCAACAATTATATAGTTTTAGTGTGATTTGTGTGGTGAAAAGTGTAAGTGTGTTGTTATGTTGCGTAATAAGGATAAAATACCTATGCGACTTACGAGAGAGAGAACAGGTTCGTGTTTATACAATAATTTAATTAAAACGATTCGATAGTAATGGTTAGTCAGCTTATATTTTAGTTATTTACCTATATGTGTGATAAAGGAGTTATTTTAAACAAGTTTATTGAGATCTTCACTGCAAGATACTAGTATATAAGGCGAATTCTCAGCTTTACGAGTGTATATCCTACAATTTTTTACCCATACAAATTTATAATGTTTTTCTTTGGCTATACTTTTACAACTTTTAAGTAAGATCTTATTTTGTATGGTAAGATGCTCGTTTATGTATATCGTTTTTACCTCGCCAAGTAATCCGATGTCCTTTGAAGTGATAGATTTAACTTTACGATAAGCAGATAGAAATTCGTCCTTCTTTGTTCTATTGCGAAAACGAACTATTATGTTCCGTGGTTTTCCCTTTACTTGCCTTTTGGCCTGCACACGGTGGAAAAAATCTATGTCTGAGTTATTGATATCAACGTGAATGTGCTTTGCGATGTTCTGGGTAATAGCAAGTAGGTTATCGTCTTTATTTTCACTAATACCGACGATTTCCACGTTCTGAAGTCGCGACCACTGTTCTTGTTTTAAAGAAAGCTCTTCGAACTTTTTACATTTAGTGTGTAGTGACTTTACCTGATCACTTAAGTTTTTATTTTCTGTTTGTAATTTCTTTGTAGTGGCACATTGAGAGTCCAATGATTTTTTGACACCGTCGTATAAGGAGTGTTTAACGGACTCTTCTAACTCTGATATCTTAAGTTTTAATGCATCGGTGATAGATTTAGTCACATCGGCGATGAATTTAGGCATCTCACGTTGAAGGGCGGCTTGTATTTCAAGTTGTAGGTTCAAAAAGAGATCGCTGGGGGAGCCAACATCTTCATTAGCAGATGAGGGAACTCTTGGATTCGTATTCACAAAATCATCTTGGTATATGGAGGCGTGTTTGATTGGTGTGTTAGAGTTATCTCCACAGTGTCTTTGTTTAGACTTACATTCGGGGCAAACCCAATTAGGTATGTTTATATCACTTTTCTTTACGCCGACACATAGGCAATGATACTGATGTTTACAGGGTAATTTTGAACACTTTATTATTGTGTCCTTTGCCTTTAGATCGATATCACATGCACTGCACTTTACCATAGTGAGGTTATGTTATAGTAAATTCGGGAAAAACTGACTATTTCAATATTATTTAAAACAGTCTATATACATTTATGAAATATCAATAAAAAAATTACTCAAAAGCCTCGTATTTACTAATTAATAGCAATTAAAATGCGGAGCTGTAACGTTTTAGGAACTACCGACGTTCCGTAATTGCTTTTTTCTTTTCTTTAGTTTGGTTTAGTTCTTTTCTTTAGTTATATACCCAGATATCGGTAAGTTTCATTTTCGGAAAGAGCCCTCAGGTTAACGGAACCTAGGTCAACCCTCTGAGAATGAGCAATCCTTCCCGTTTCCACATGAAAAACCACACACTTGTCCACTCAAAACTCCACTTTGATGGAATTGCTAAAAGCTGTCACGATTTTTAGCAGTTCCCTCAAAAGTGGAGCCCTTGAAATGAAATGAAATGAAAACTTTTTGAAATGAAATGAAATGAAAACTTTTTATTCGTAGTAGGTAATTTTTATACACTTTACGAACGTCAAATGCTGGATGAGGGCGGCGCGGGTCCGGACGACATGAAGAATCCTGGGGAAGGCCTCCGTCGAGAAGTGTGCGTCTCTCAGCTTATAAAGATAATGATCGCCCATTATCCACCAATGTCTTGGTGATGTCTACTACTACTTCTTCTTCGGCTTTAAAAAACGAAATGAAAGTAGAACCCTAGGTAGACCGAGAGGAAAAAAGCCGGCGGAAAAAAAACTCTCGGTACTCTTTTGTAAAAAGTGCTTAAATACAGCTCTGCTATGACATGAACAAACAAACAGAAGACAGCTATTCGTGCTTGCCAATATCATGTCGCAGCCAAGCTGCTTACATAGTGATTAATGTTTAATATTTGGAAATAATCTGTGGAGACATCAATCCCACGCTCTTTTGTCATCTAAATAATCTTTGAGTTTATAGTAGCCTTTTTTGCATAATGTTTCTTTGATGTAACTTAGACCTTGGACCTAACTTAGGCATTGGCGCCTACCAGTAAGATAGCTTTGGAATAAAGCTAATTGTTTGTCTCTTGTACCTATATTCTCGAGATTACCTATTAGAATGAGAATGTAAATTGAGTCGAACGCCTTGGCTATGTCCAAAAATACGCCAATTACTCTCTGTCCCCGTCCAGATTCGAAATTATGTAGTTGGTTAAGTTGAGAGTTACTGTACTTGTGGAAAGTCTAGAACGAAAACCATATTGTAAAGGAGACAACAATTTATTTTGCTCTAGAGATTTAACTAACCTATTATTCATAAAACTTTCTAAAAGCTTTGAAAGCGTCGGTAGCAAAGATATTGGTCTGTAATTATTAGGTCTTTCTCTATCCCCACTTTTGTGAAATGGATGAACGACTGCCAATTTAAAGGCATCTGGAAAATACCATATTTAAATTGTAAGTGATCTCTGTTTAGCAAACATTTTAGCAGGCCTGGTGTCATCCATGATTTCCTTAGTATCTTACGGTAAGACACTTTTTTTGATACAGAGTTAGATGTGATGATTGTATTGAGAGTTTTTATAAGATATATGGGATTGAAATCAGCTCGAAGAAGATGTTTTTCCATTTTATTACAGTCGGGGATTCTTATTAGTTTTGTATGTTGTGACGGAGTGTTAACATGATTTAAACTACGAAATAAGAACAGGATAGTGTCATGGACTGTGACTGAGGTATTGGCAACGTAACAGAAAGCAGGATTTTTAGTTTTTAAAATTACGTGGTCAAGGCAGGAGCGGTCATAACGTGTTGAAAGAGTATGTGCGGGTAACATGCGATGGTACGCAAGCATCATAAGATAATCAGTGGAGCACAAGTCATTGCTGTTATGACAAATGCCAATGTTTATATCGCCGGTCAATATGACATTCTTAAAAGCGGAGAAGGATATTAAGAGATTATTTAGGGAGCTAAGAAATTAATTAATATTCCGAATCTCAGGCGGACGGTAGATAGCACGTAGATAGCAATTACTACCTTGTCGTTATTTCTAGTTAAAGTTAGACAGCTGTTAGCATCTATTGAAATAGATTCTAAAGTAAAATTTGTGGTAAGTCACGGTAGTAAACTACAACTCCTTCATTTTGAGTGTGATTTCGGGAGGTAGCGTAACATACTGCTTGAGCGCGCCTTATATTGAGAAATAAAGAAGGCTATGGCGCGAACTAACAGTATGTCATGTTTTTAATATGATTTGAATATTTTCGTTCTGACAAAAAACGCTTTGGTTTTGTTAGAATATTCTCGGCCCAACCTTCAGAAAGGGCTGATCAATGTTTATTTTCGGAGAAAAATCTCTGAATTCTATAATCCGCGAATCGTACGGCTCCACCATATTTAAATAATAAGTGTTCCCAGTGCTAACCTTTGTATTATTTGTGTATAAAAAGTGCTATCTCTCATAATAAATATATTTACTGATAATTAAATCTTTAACTTCTCACGATCCCACGTTCTAGTAGCTACAGAGAAATGACCGGGAATATCCGGTAAACAAGGGGAGTTTATCAGCCTGGATTCGGTAATATTAGATCCCATGTGGTTTTGCTTCACTCTATGGGAGTTGCTAAGCCGTCGAAGTTCTTATTTATACTTTTTATAGTACATTTACTGTTATATTTGAATGAAAATTAGAAAAATGTATTTAAAAGTGTATGTGTAAAGTACTGATAGCATGTAGATAAATAATTAAACTAACATTAAAATAAATATAAAGGCGAAAAAAACCATCATTGGAGATATGGCGATTCCATAATAATAATATTATAACTAATCACAAACTAATTTTAAGTTTTTGTAAGTCTTCCTCAGTATCAATTTTAACTTGACGAATTGATGGTAGTGTTTCAGCGATGAAAACCGGTTTTGCCGGACCAGATAAATAGAAGTGATGTATGTTTACATTTTCACCTTTAGGTTTTACTTTATTAAATCAGACATTGTTTTCTCTTTAATAATTACAGAGTTAAAATCAGTGATAATTGGATGAGAAGTATTTTTGGCGCTAATTCTGTAAATATCCTTTATATCTTAATCAAGTCTTTAAAGTATATTTTGAAAATATATAATATAATATTATAAAATATATAAAGTCCTATTCTTACAATATAAAAAAAATATATATATATATTATTGTAAGAAATAAATCATAGTAGGTACCTCACATTGTCAATCAATCATCGTGCGTCTTCGTAGTTCGAGAAATCGACGAATGCTTCCGAATGGGTGCCGAACGTCCGAACCGTCGTTGACCGCCGTACGTGCCATCGAAGCTCCGCTGTACGGAGCTTCGATGCTACGCCTTGATGAATCACGCGCCTCACAGTGTAGTTTTAAAAATTTTGAAGTCGTTAGGAATAAAAATGTTGGTAATTTATCCGTCTTTTCGTAGATTGGAATAATAATTGCGGTACTGAATAGCCAGTAAAATATTCTTTCTAAGTATAGAATTTACTTTAATTATAATTCCTTCCGTTAAGGGACGTAAAAGTAAGTTAAGGGACTGAGGTTTTATTGGAGGCTTTTTGTGGGCGATAGGCTGACCCCCTGTCACTGCAATAGTCTCTATCCATCATTATAATACCTCAAAATTTGTCAAACGTGACATCGGATGGTTTTACAACCTCTGTTGTTCTGCCTACCCCATAAGGGATACAGGCGTGAAGTTATGTATGTATGTATTTATTATAAATCAATTTAAACTGGTTAATTTTATTTTGAAATCGAGAGCTCAGATAGATACGTGTGTACTTGAGTAGGTCCGCGGCGGAAGGATGGATTGTTCTGTACTCCAGTATCTCATACATCGCTCGAGAAATATTCGAACTGTACCGTCGATTTTGTACAATTCAAGAACTCTCAAGAGCCATGTATGAGGCACGGAGTCAAATGCTTTTTTGTAGTCGATCCAGGCTGCGAAAAAAGTACGACGGTTGCGTTTGACCAGTTTAGCAATGACAGTATCCACGAGAAGGAGTTCCTTTGATCCGCGCTTACCGGCCCTACATCCATTCTGAGCATCAGATATATAACGCGGTTAGCATCTCAATGTTGAAAAATCTCAGAACTGAAGAAGAAATGAATGTCTAAGGAGAGGTAAATGTCTTGTAGGTGGTAGACAGATTTATGAACCAGATGAGTGATCCCATAAGCGAGAAAGTTTGGGAGAGCTCTGGTGTTCAAGGCTTCCTGGAATCAACGGGCCAAAGTTGCATGGCATAGAAAAAATCCCTTGAGCCTATAGTTCTGCAATCTGTCAGGGCCCGGACTTTTCCAGTTCGGGTCCTGCGGATTGCAGCACTTACGTCCTCCTGTGATATGAGGACTTGACTCATAGGGATCACGGACGCACACGCTTCCTCTACCTTATCAATCCAAGGACTCTCCTCGTGCTCAAGTGGGTGCTCCCACAGGCCTTACCAAAAGTTGATAGCGTCGGCTTTACCCGTATGTCGTGAGTCGAGTAGAGTTCGAAACTCTCCATTAAATTGTTGAAGATATGAGAAGAAAAAAACGATTCTAAAATTAGAGGAAGAGATATACAATGTGGCGTACTCAGACGTACACAGTCATGAGTATAATATTCCGGAGAAAATGATGATCTAGCATATCTCTGTTGATTAATATTGTATGAGAGATGAAACCTCTTGGCTGTAAACTGTTATAATATATTTTAAAAAGATGGTTGCTGTTGAGTTTCTTGCCACTTCTTTTCAACAGATCGACTTTTCGAAGTGGTGGTAGATTCATTTAAATTGTAAAATCTCAATTATATTTGTTTTACACTAAAACTATAAAGATTTGTTTGTTGATTTGAAACATTTCGATTCAATTAAAATAAAGAAGTCTAGAAAGTCATCAACGAGCTGTTGGCGAGTGTTCACGTGTCAGCGTAACGCATATTCTATACTCGGCAGTAAATTGTAAAAACTATGTTTTATTAAGAACTAAGGATAACGAGTCTTTTCTTAAGCAATTATTTTCAGCACTCATTGATGGAAATCAATAAAGCTCTACTTTAGCTGAGACGCGCTGCCTGGAGACACGATGCTTGCGCGGGAGTTCAGCTTTAGTCTAGTTAGTGGTACGCTAACAACTCACGGTGATCTTGCACATCGCAAATTTCATCACCCTGTAGCTCCTAAAGTATCAGTTGTAGAGAAAAATGAATACATATAATCAAATTGGCGTGAATTTTTATGCAAAAGCTTTGCCCAGAAGCAATAATTATGCTATCTGTTCAGATTTATGAGATATATGCAAAAACCTGAAAATAGGGACCTTTACCCTCCCCCCGACCCTCAGCACACCCCCCACCCTTGAGGACTTTTTGTATGTTAATCTGGAACAATACGAATTATTTCCCCTGATTTTGCTAATTTGAATGGGTTATGATGATTTTTTAGTTTTGATTCAATTATTTTTAATAAATATTTTCAATGGTAAGGTGGTTTCATTATTGAGCTTGTAGCGACATCTAGCAGCTAACCATCGCAGCCTTCGAAGAAGAGGGCCGACGTCTCGTCGTCGTCATCGTCTCCATCACTCTCCACCCACCAGCAGCGAGTACTACACGCCAGCCGCCGCCAGCACACTCCGGGCTACCTTGGTGGACCACTACGCTTGTAGCGCTGCAAGCCTGGTCTACCACCTCCAGCCATATAAACATAGCTGCTATATAAACTTTGATAGCGCGATGTAGGAAACTTCGTCGTGTCGTCGTCGTTCTATGGCGCGTCGCTAGATGTCGCTACAAGCTAATATTTTAGAGGATATAAAAAACTTTTAAAATATTCAAATTTTCACGTATTGGATCGTTTCATCAAATTAAGTTAAAATCTACCTTTATACGAAATACCTTTTTGCAAATACGTTCCAAGTACATTTTTTATTAAATTTGTATTGAAAATACTGATAAATTTTAAGAAAAATATATAATAAAATGATATTCATTGATTTCATTGAAATGAAACAACAATAGTCGGTTTAAGTCGCTACAATAAAGAGCGTACGACAAAAACACAAAAATTTTCTCAGTTCGACCTGGGTGTGGATTGGAACGTCCGTTTATACTTACGCAGGTGCGTAGTTGCAAAACAGAAAAATGGTAGCTTTCCCCTTTTTAGGATATTTCATCGACCATATTCCGCAACCAAGTTTATAGGTCCAGGACCAGGCCAGCTGTTGACAAATACGTAGAAATAATTTTTAATATAAATAATCTATTCATTCTTGTAATAACATATAAGTCATTTTCAAACTACACTTGCATTTTTGTATTTCTAACGCAGTATTCTAAGAATGTACCCTCGGTTTGATTTTATACATATCTCAGTTACTTAATATTATTATATAATTTCTTTATTGTAGTTCAATACTGTTTTTGAGGTGGGCGTAAACGTCTACGACACAGTCTTTGACTAATGTAGCTGTTTTCGATTATATTTATATTTGTAACTCTGTTTTTAATGAATAATGAATAAATAAATAAATAAAAATTGTCTCCAACAAGTACCCACGAAGGAACTATTATTAAAATTACCGGGCGTCAGTGCATCCATCCAGCACCTGTGGCGGATGCCCTCGATTTCGTTAAAAATATAGGTTGAATGTTTTTATCCAAAGCACAGTCAGATAGCAAATTGCAACGTAGAATAAAAATAGTTATAAATGTATTTATTAAACAATTCAAAGTAATCGTTTCCGATATCATTAGATATGTATATTTTAAATCAATTTAATTTATTTAGGGAGCTCTTTCACAATGGAAATGTCGCTGCCATTATTGCTTACACATGAAACACTATAATAAAGTTAAAATGAAACTTAAATAAATATAAATTCGAGTGTATACAATTCCACATACATCACAATTTGGTGAAGTTTAGATCAAAATATCTAAGTGGGTTTTACTCCTTACAACCTTCAAACCAAAGATTTAATCTATGCTTCAAACAGCTTTTAGCTTTTGATGAAATATATTCTTATCTCAATTTATGAATCGTAAGCAAACAAGCTGCAATGCTTGCTTATGTTACATCTATTCTTCGCTACGGTTTTATTTTATGGGATTATTCTGTTCAAATCCACCAAGTATTTCGGTGTCAAAAGAAATGTGTTAGAGCGGTTTGAGAAAAGGGGCCTGCATGAGTCTAAAACTAGCTCCACAGAGGGCTAGTCTTAGACTCATGCAATTTCGAAAATTATTTTTCAACACACTTGCTCGTAAAGTGAGCGTTATTCTATTGAGTTTAGAACTATAAACTGGGCTATAAGTCACGCGTGCATTAATATATTATACCCTAGTGCATAATATAATGAATCCTACAAAGTTGAATTGTAACTTTGTGCAAATAACATGCGAGAAAACAGAGCATATTTTATTGGTCCGGGTTATACACTAAATATTTTCAGAAACAACAAAGAGGTTTTATACCACTTCAAATCCATATACATTTTTAAATGTTTGTGCCTTATATTAGTAAAATAAATTTGTATATTAAACAAATTATTCACAATTTACAATCATTTGTCATAAAATATTAAAATATTTGCATTTACCACTCCAAATTAAACATTTTCACTTAAAATAGGCTGTATATGCTATACAGACATTGACACATTTGACGGAAAAAAAAACCTACGCGCATGCGCGAGGTTCGGCGCCATTTTTCAATCACAATTCACAGCTTTGTTATCAAGTGTGTTTGTTATTTTATGATCACGTATGTCTGTCTTTTACTCACAAGTGTGTTGAAAAACGTCGTATGTAACTCGTGAGCGTTGCTCACTTGTTACATAATATACTATTTTTCATATCGCCGATGAATATGCAATAAATAATAACTACAAAAACGCAACTTTTCAGGAGACGAAAAAAACGTACCACGTCCGTTACAAAGGTTTTCTCTTATATGATAGAAGATACTTTACAGTTGGTCCCATATAAATTTCATTAAGTGAGTACTTAATGAAAAATTTCAAAGATTTCAAAAAGAGTTGCATTCCTGGCCGCAACCTGTGCCAAATTTTAGTATCGTGGAAATTATTCACAAATCAAATAAAAATACAACATTTAAATTTGAATCAGTAATTTAGGTGTACAAACGAAAAAACAAAACGACGGTATTGCCATAAATCTCCACAGTTATCCAAAATGTCCGGAAGTACTTACTGTATGTACGTACGTACTCAATCTATCAATAAAATGTGTTACAAACTTATAAAAATTTGTCTTTTATTCTTAGAATGTATAAAAAACAACAAAAACTTTAAAAATGTATTATTACTTCGAAGCATACGAGTTAACAAAAAGTTAGAGAACGGTTAATGAGAGATGATCTTGAAAGGTACGGAAAATGTACGGAAGTGACATTTCCCCACTACTAATATCTATCAAAAAGACGTCCAGGCAGAAATCAAAAATATAGGAATACGGCGTCGTCAATCACCTGTGGTCATTTTCGATTCAAGAAGTTTTTCTTAATGTACACGAAAAGTAACTAACAATTTAATTAACAGTTATTTTAAGTGTTTTCACAATGGTATTCCACAACTGTTTTCTTTGACCATACTAAAATGAAATGTGTTATTTTTTTTAAATATTTATGAATTTCGAGAATATGGGTAGTTCCCAGTAGGTCAACTGCTCAGTTCAACTTGTTGAACAGTACAACTTTGATGTCCCAGTAGTTCAACTTTGTACAGTCCTCCCGAAAGTTGAACTACAGGGACATCAAAGTTGTACTGTTCATAAAAATTTTATTTTAGTATGTTTTGAAAGAAAAGTGGATCCCACGAAAAGTTAATTTGTTATTTATGTGTTTAATAGAAACTGAACACACATTTTCAAGTGTTCATCAGATACCTACTAATAGTGATCTTTTATATTGAATTTCAATCCAAAATCCTTGTTTGTAAACTCTTAAATATCTGAGCGTTGCTATGACAACCAAAATCCAGATTTAATTTGGTATTTCTTTAAAACAAATAAAAAGTTGAATATTTTTTATGATCCTCTTCTTTTACCGTAAAGAAAGAACAAAGTGATTCACAAGAAATATATTGGATATTGGAAAGTAAAATTTCTATATCTAGTCTTAATTCAAATCCAAGATTTTTCTTGTCATGGCAACACTCATTTATGTGTTTACAAACAAGGATTTTGGATTGCAATTCAATATAGAAATATACTATAAGTAGGTATTTGATCAACTCTTGAAAAATATGTATTCATTTTCTATTAAAGACTAAAAACTTAATATTTTTCTTGTCAACAATTGAACAGACCAGAGCCATGAACGGGTAGATTATCAGGTGCTCAGTTCTTCTCACTGGATCCACTTTTTCAAACACACTAAAATAAAAATAATATAAACAGTACAACTTTGTTGTCCCATTAGTTCAACTTTCGAAAGGATTGTACAAGTTGAACTACTGGGAATAAAATTCCCATTAAAATGGTTGAACTGAGCAGTTGAATTTACCTTGACGACCTAATACTTCAAGCAAAGTTTTAACGTGAAGTCGGGTTTTTTACCTCTATACATTCCTTTATTATTGCTAACTCAAATATCTAATTGTTGCGTGCATTTGTTGAAATGTCATTATTTGTCAAGAAACATGTGGCATATTTTAAGGCAGTAGGGTATTATATGAATTTAAAAACTGGAAACAAAGACAATCTTGGCAAGAAACTGTACGTGCCACCCAAAATTTAAGAGTTTTTCGCAAAAATGTATACTGTATGGCAATTGACATTTTTAATTATCTCCCAGGACAGTTTAAAAACTTAAGTTCATAGAATACAGGTGGAAAATACTTAACTTGCTATAACAAAAAAAAAAAAACAAAAATAATAATGTGTATTATATTAATTATAAGCTTGTATTGTAATAATAGTTTTATATTGTGTACTACTTTGTAAAATATGTTGACATGTATGTTGAATTCTCGGTATAATTTGATATTTTATTATTTGACATTTTATATTTTTATGGAAGTAACCTATCTAACTAGGAGCACTGCCTAACTAGGTTCCCTTAACTCTACTTAATGATAAGGACTATTTGTATCTAATTTATGTGTGTATAATGTTTGTGACTTATGAACCAAAATATAGACTCGTTGTATTAATGGGTGCGCTATATTCAATGTGTGACGCGTTAAACTCGTGCGTCGGCGCAACCTCCATCCAACGTAAAGTAAAAGGGATTTGGAAGCCGCTTGGATATTTTTCAACAAAATTACCGGAAGCTCAAAAGAAGTATAGCACATACGACAGAGAACTATCGGCAGTATACTTGGCCATAGTACATTTTCATTTCATGATAGAAGGCCGGCAGCTCACGGTGATGACGGATCATAAACCGCCATCACCGTGACACATGTTTTTTTTTCCAAAATAGGTTCAGATAATAAGAAAATACAATACGTAGTACAATAAGGTAACGATAACGCAATTGCTGACGCGCTGTCTCTAGTAAAGAGACCATTGTTTGTCCAACGGTTTTAGATTGTGCCCAAGTCGCCCGGGCGCAGGAAACAGACGATAAGCTCGCAGAAATGCTGACAGTCTCAAGGTAGGTTAACGCTTAAAAAATTACAGTCACTTCCGAGAACCGTGTAAGACCCTACTTACCTCAGCAATTTAGAACAAGAGCTTTCAATGTAGATCATGATAATAACCATCCCGTAATTAGAACAACGCGTAAAATGGTCACAAATAAATAATTTTGGCCTGGTATGAATAATGTTATTATTAATAATTTATTCATTTCTTTCTTATGGCAACTTGGCCCACTGATTAATGTATGGGCCCAGCGTGTATGCACTGTCAAAAGGTAAAAACGGCATACAAATTCTAAATTATGTTATAAAATTTTAAAGTTTTTGCATTTAAAATGCTTGATTACTCTTAAATAAATAAATCAAAGTGTAAAATAAAAATCACCCGACCCGGACTCGAACCTGGGACCTCTCGTTTGCCGGACGAGTGCTCTACCACTGAGCTACCTTATTTAACACATTGATTCGTTTATCTAAATTAGGTTCTTTTACACTAGCAGAACGGTTCGAGTATTTACACGTAGACATCGTGGGCCAGGGGTGCCGACCACGCAGGAAGGGTTGAGCTGTTTAGTTACGATGATGACAGGTTTACAAACTGGCCCAAAGCAGTTTCCGTGACCGATATACCAGCCGAGACCGTGGCTTCGGTTCGGACCGTGGTTCGGATGCCCAAGTACGTTAACAAGTGATCAAGTTTGAAAGTGAATTATTTAGTAAACTTATGAAAATTAGGCATTAATAAATTACGAACTACAGCGTATCATTCCCACTCAAATCCAAGTAAGCTGTGGAACATTGCGGTAGAACGCTCGAAATATCGCCAAAGCAACAGTATAATCAAGGGACGTGAGGTCACATACTGCGTTGGTTACAAGACTTTAATTTTCAACTGACCTCCAAAAAAGGAGGAGGTTCTCAATTCGTCTGTATGGTTCTTTTTGTCTTTGTTACACGATATTTCCGACAATTATAAATCTATTTTTCAACACACTTGCTCGTAAAATGAGCCTAATTCTATTGAATTTAGAACTATAAACTGGGCTATAAGTCACGCGTGCATAATATATTATACCCTAGTGCATAATATAATGAATCCTACAAAGTTGAATTGTACCTTTGTGCAAATTAAATGCGAGTAAACAGAGCATATTTTATTGATCCGGGTTATACATAATTTTTTTTCAGAAACAACAAAGAGGTTTTATACCACTTCAAATCCATATACATTTTTAAATGTTTGCGCCTTATATTAGTTAAACAAAATTGTATCTCAAACAAATTATACACAATTTACAATAATTTGTTATAAAATATTAAAATATTTGGATTTACCACTCCAAATTATATATTTTCATGTAAAATAGGCTGTATATGCTATACAGCCATTGACACATTTGGCGGAAAAAAAAAACCTACGCGCATGCGCGAAGTTCGGCGCCATTTTTCAATCACAATTCCCGGTTTTTTATCAAGTGTGTTTGTTATTTTATGACCACGTATGTCTGTCTTTTACTCACAAGTGTGTTGAAAAACGTCGTATATAACACGTGAGCGTTGCTAATTACAGTCTCGGCTCATTATTCGACTCACTGTAATTAGCAACTTCGCTCACTTGTTACATAATATACTATTGAAATTTTTTTGGCGGAGTTATATTGTTTACGTGGATGACATTATAACTCAGCCAAAGTTTTGACGTGAAGTCGGTTTTTTAATGCTCTGCATTCGTTGATTATTTTATCTTTTATTTTCATTTTAATTTATTAGTTTTCAACTTTTTATCTTATGTCTTCTAATTATTGAGCGCATTGTTTACTTTCATTTCGTTATTTACAAAAAATATATATAGTACTTATACTTGTGGTTTCATAAACATAGAATTCATAATATTAGAGTGTCGAGCGAACTAAATAGAATTTTAAATTAAATGGAACCGTGCAAGTTGAACATTTGTAAATTATATCATTTTGTATAAATGCTGACTATAATAATTGTAATATTTTTTAATATTTTAGATGTGTCAGTAACTGTCAGCGAATTTCTCTTATGTGTTTATTGTATCAAAATAATTTACATTTTTTCTTGATACAGTTTAAAAGTGATGATATTTCATACACGGTTACAAGGAATTTGTTCAAATTATAGTATTACTTTAGATTCAAATCACATAATATCTGGAGACAGGAAAGTTTTCTTAATTTAATTGAAGTCTATTGATTAATTTACTAAACTGACATTTTATACTTTTGTCATTGAAATTTACTTTTAAGGATGCGTTTCCGAAAAGGCTAGGTATTGAATTCTACTACTACATGTATAAGATTCACGCACACAAGCGTGCCGTGAAAATACCGAAAGGTTTTGAACAGTTTTGATACTTTAGTTTTAAATATTTGCAAATTCTTTTATTAAAACGATTAAATTGGGTAAGATTAATTTAAAGTGCTCGGAAAGTTTGAGCTCGTTTTATTCATAACGATAAAACCTCACCATCGAACCTGATGAGCTGGTGGTACACTTGAGGGCTTCTACTGGAATTCCTATTCCTAGGCATGTCAAGTTCGAGTTCATAAGACGAGACATTACCATCAGTCCTGGTAGTGGGAGCTGAAGGTATGCCTTGAGGTACTACTGGAACTCCTAGACGAGTAGAGCTAGGCATGTCGAGTTTGGGTTCATTTTGATTCTTAGGACGAGACCTTACCACCAGTTCTGATAGTGGGAGCTGAAGGTATACCTCGAGGTGCTACTGGTACTCCTAGACGGGTAAAGCTAGGTATATCGAGTTTGGGTTCATTTTGATTCGTAGGGCGAGACCTTACCACCAGTTCTGGTAGTGGGAGCTGAAGGTATACCTCGAGGTGCCACTGGTACTCCTAGACGGGTAAAGCTAGGTATAGCGAGTTTGGGTTTATTTTGATGCGTAGGACGAGACCTTACTACCAGTTCTGGTAGTGGGAGCTGAAGGTACCATATTTTAAAAGAACTGAACAGGACACAAGGAACTGAAATCTATAGGCGGTCAGATTTGGTGGAATCGGGTTTTCATATTTTAAAAGAAATAATAAAATTTATGGACAAAGGATAATGCAAGTGATTGGGCTCCAAAAAAAAAGTCATTGTGCAGGGATGAGATGAAAGTCAGATTATAGATTAGACACATGTCATTCATATTTGTTAAGACGCTAAAAAAATAGCCTTGGGAAAAAAAAGATATGACCAAAAATACATTTTGCGTTTAATAGAATAAAAATCGTTTTCTTTTATGATACAGAAACTGAACGCCCGTAGATTTATACGAGTGTATTCGTATAACCTTTACAGACATTGACTACGAAACTAGTGAATATTGTAAATAAATACGATTATATTTCGTCGCTTCATTCTTCAGATATTATATAACAGGTAGTCCTTTTTAGGTACTAGGTAACTTCGCACAATTTAAAGTATCATAAAAAAAAACACTGTGGCGGGGCGCCGCGTGGCATGATCCACCCGGTTCGCGCCAAGCCCTCATTCTTTTTTCGTGCGTGGTAACAAGCATACGTCATTTACTTTAATCATTTACTTAAGTTTTTACAAAATGTTAAACGTACAGCAGAAGAACAGCTTCAACATTATAATATAAAGATAAAAAAGTTGGAACAAAAAATAAATAAAAAACGGAAACAGCGAATTATTTCTACCGATGAAGAAGAAATCTTACAAGGCAAGAGCTACTTATTCAGTGTAAAAATGTTATTTAAAAAATCAGAGCAGAAAATGCGTGTAATCTATAATAGATATATCACGTTAACTGCTCAATATCGTTGTGATGTAAACTTTAATAAATTTTATCTGATCTTATCGATCACCTTTTGTTTTCAATACGACTACAGAAAATGCGGGTAATCTCAAGGAGATTTATCTCGTTGTCTGTAATACGTTATGGGCGTTATATTAATATGAATTAGACATAAACATGTCGCCTCCAAGGTTATTTAAAAAATCAGAGCAGAAAATGCGTGTAATCTATAATAGATATATCACGTTAACTGCTCAATATCGTTGTGATGTAAACTTTAATAAATTTTATCTGATCTTATCGATCACCTTTTGTTTTCAATACGACTACAGAAAATGCGGGTAATCTCAAGGAGATTTATCTCGTTGTCTGTAATACGTTATGAGCGTTATATTAATATGAATTATATGTTTGTTAAAACATAAACATGTCGCCTCCAAGGTATGAGTTACCGCTACCGCTGGATGATGTAAACCTGGATAACCAGAAGACTGCCGCGTCATTCACTGTGGATCAAAAGCTATCTGCAAAGACGCTCCCTAATCCGGAGCCGTCAATATCGTCAATATCACAAGACGCACCAGGTATATCGGGAGAACCTAATCCCGATCTGGATCCAGAGCTGCTTACTGCACTTGGAGCTGCAAATTCCGATACACCCGAATTTGGCGCTAAAATACACGATACGCTCTCAAATTTATGGACACCTTTACTAAGAAAAGGACTGTCCAAAGAAGACAAAGATAAATTAACCATAGAAAATACGGTACCCGAAAACTGAAAAAACTTGCAAGCCCCAAAATTAAATGCGGAAATCTTGGCAGCCATAACTGACATAGCACGAGCACGTGACAAAAAAAAAAAAAAAAAAACCAAAACTTTCAGCAACAGCTGGGGTACGGTATTACCGCCATAAATCGAGGGATTGACGTCCTCCTTGGGAAGGAAGAAAACAAATGAAGGCCCTCCGTCACGTAAGTGATGGATGCCGCCTATTATCAGACCTCCACTTTATGTTAACCAAAGATAGGGTAAAACTGATTTTACCGAATTTGGATACAAACTTTAAACATGTTATACAAGACTCCGAAAGAGACAAAACTTTATTCGGAAGTTCAGTGCCGGAAAAAATAAAGGCAAGTAAAGCCATTGAAAAGCAGGGAGCCCTAATTAAAAAAGGCCCAGCCAAAACAGCCGCCTCTCAAATATCAACGGTCAACCGGTCGTCTCAGCAGGGAAACTGGACAGGACCTCCTCGTTACCCGTCGTTCAGGGGGGGGCGGGGAGGTCAGAGGAAACCGATAGCAGCTCAAACACAGCAGCGCCCACAATCGAACTCTGCGTTCAACGCCAAGTTCCAGCCGCAGACTTCATCCAGGATGCGTGCTCCGACCCAACATTAATCAAGGTACATGCAGGTCGAATTAATTTATTTTATGATTGTTGGACAAAAATAACTAAAAATGAAGTTATATTGAAGTGGCTTAAGTATTTATTTAGAATACCATTCGATACTCAAATTTGTCAGTATTCTATTCCTAAAAATAATTTGTCATCATGTGAAAAACGAGACATGAAAATAGCTATAAATAAATTATTTGACTTAGGGGCTATAAAACCTTGTTCTCCTTCAAATGATCAATGTATTTCAAATATATTTTTAGCTCCGAAACCTAACGGAGAAAAAAGGTTTATACTAAATTTAAAATCTTTAAACAAGTTCGTAACAAAAGTACATTTTAAAATGGAATCTTATAAAACAGAAAGTACCTACGATTCGAATTCCAAGAAAATGATTCGTCTGAGCCGATCACTTACGAGTTCACAGCAATGCCGTATGGATTATCGATAGCTTTGTGGGTATTTACAAAAATTATGCGTGAAGTAATGAGTCATTTGAGAAAACAAGGTTTTAAGTCTACTACCTATTAAGACGATCTTCTTATTGGAGATACATATGAAGAATGCATGATTAATGTAAGAGAAACTTTGAAGTTATTACATTGTCTAGGTTTTATTGTAAATTTCGATAAAAGTCACATTGTACCAAAAAAGTCAATCAAATTCATAGGTTTTATGTTCAACACAGAACAGATGTCTATTACGTTACCTGGCGATGAGCGGAATAACATTGCACAGTTAATAAATAGGTACATTAATCTTAAAACTTGTTCAATACGAAATTTCGCTAAACTTATAGGTGTATTGATCGCAGCCTGTCCAGCCACAAAATATGGATTCTTATATACAAAAATATTAGAGAGACAAAATTTTTTAGCCTTAAATAAGTTCGGAGGAAACTATGAGGCAAAAATGAATCTCAATAAGATATTACTAAAAGATTTATGGTGGTGGAAAAATAATATTAATATTATTTCTTGTCCAATCATTACTCAAAATTATAAGTTAGAAATTTACACCGACGCATCTAGGACAGGCTGGGGAGCAGTATGCAAAAATAATAAAATATAGTGGTTCATGGACGAACAGTGAAAAAGAAAATAATATTAACTTTTTAGAATTACTCGCGGTTTTGTTAGGTCTCAAAAGTATAGCTAGTGAAGAAAAAGAAAAGAAAGAAAGAAAGAGTCCAGAAAACTTAACCCTGATACTGAATGGGCCCTCTCGGATAGCGCTTTCCAACTTATTGTAAATAGTTTCGGGCCCATTAAGATCGACTTGTTCTCAAGTCGAGCCAAATGTAAATTATTTGTCACCTAGAAGCCTGAACCTGATGCAGTCGCAGTTGATGCATTTACAATAAGCTGGGCTGACTTGGATTTTTATGCATTTCCTCCCTTTTCTCTTGTATTAAAATGTTTACGAAAAATCATTGATGATAAAGCCGAAGGGGTACTTGTATTCCCCTTCTGGCCTTCTCAGCCATGGAGTCAGCACCCACTGCACTCCAGCCTTACCCTGGGTGCCGCGAGGCTCTCCGGGCGTCGTTCAGCCGGCGCGGCTGCCCACCAGAGGCTCTCACGTTGATGCTCGCCTCGCTCGCAGACACTAATATTCGCTAGTACAACGTCTCATTGAAGTTATGGTTTCAAGAAGTGTGGTTATGAATTAATAGTTTCGAAAAATCCATTCCATTAGTTCTTTGATTCTTAAACGAGCAATTTAATAAGGGATGTTCTAACGGTTCATTAAATACGCATCGATCTGAATTATCTCTTTTATTAGGAGAAGAGATAAGTGATAATAGTTGTGTTAAACGCCTCTTAAAAGGAGCCTATAAAACTTAACCTATTAAGCCTAAATATTCATTTACTTGGGATCCAAATTTAGTACTAAATCAACAGTCTTCTTGGTATCCAAATATTAATTTATCATTAGAAAATATTGTTTTTCAATCTGATAAAGTAAATATTATTATAACAGATATAATCAAGACTTCCGCTCCAAATCGTGAACAGCCCTTATTATCTCTCCCTCTTCTCAAACTTTCAAAGCAATATCAACATATGCCCAGTATCAACTTTAAAAGAATATATTTTTATTACAAAAAATATCTGAGGTTCAAACTCCGGGAATCTCTTCGTAACATTCAAAGCTCCCCACAGAACTGCATCAAGTCAGACGCTAAGTCGATGGATTAAGCAAACGCTCGCCACGAGTGGCATTGACATGAGCGTTTTAGTGCGCACAGCACACGACACGCGTCAACCTCAGCCGCGCGCGCGGCCGGTATCAGTGTCGATGTCATTCGAAAAACGGCCGGGTGGACACAAAACTCACAGGTGTTCGCAAAGTTTTACCATCGGCCTTTAGATGATCAACAAAATAACTTTGCTTTGTCGATACTTAACAATACTTAACCTAATATTAAAAATAGTTATTGAATATTACGTATTTTGATATTAAGTAAATTACTACATTAAAAATTATGTGTCTATAAATAGACTATCACTAAGTTTCATTAATTTAAGCTGATTATAATTTCTAGCAACTCAAATAAAGTAAGATTATTTGAAGCTCATTATGCAATAATACTAATTATTAAGTACTATAATAATAAAATATGTAATTACATATTTATATCTTTACTTATTTCAATTCCAAGTATATACCTAAACAAAACTTTCTATCTCTGAAAATCTACCTGTTATATAATATCTGAAGAATGAAGCGACGAAATATAATAGATGATTAAACGAACTTCTAAGTGAAGTTCTATCGCTATTATATGAGTCGCTTCATTCGAAGATATGACGTACCCACCCACCCCGGAACCCATTTAAAAGTTTCGTTTAGGGTCTCTAAAGAATGAGGGCTTGGCGCGAACCGGGTGGATCATGCCACGCGGCGCCCCGCCACAGTGTTTTTTTTTATGATACTTTAAATTGTGCGAAGTTACCTAGTACCTAAAAAGGACTACCTGTTATATAATATCTTCGAATGAAGCGACTCATATAATAGCGATAGAACTTCACTTAGAAGTTCGTTTAATCATCTATTATTGGTAAAAAAAAGTGCTTGTGTGATCCTTATAAGTACCTAATGGGTTGGCTACACAGTTGTAAACCGCGATTAGTTCGTCTCTTTTCTTAGTATAGTGACTTCCCTTCTTATTATCGTCGACACACAAAAGAGATGTTATTATTAATCTGTCTCTTTTCTTACTATAGCGAACTTTTTGCGGCACTGGTTCGGCGACATAGGAAGCACGGTTTACAACTGTGTAGCCACCCCTTTTGATTTGATTTGTCTTTTTTCTTACTTTAGCGATGTCTCTTATACGGCACTGGTTCGGCGACATTGGAAAAGCAGTTTACAAATGTGTAACCACCCCTTATGAAATAATGGTATGTATGGTTCATCTAATACTGCCGTTTAGAATAAGCTAGTATGTTGCTATAAGTGGTTAATAAAGTCTAATAGTGGTTATATAATTATTACAACTAGATTTCATTAACGCTCTCTATCTCTTTCTCGGAGCACATTATTAGCGCGCATTGTCCATTTTATTCGAAAAATTTCGGGGTTCGAGTCGAAAGTCGAACTTCTTTTATGATTATGATATTTAATTGTATTGTTAATATGAATCATGTGTTTAAAAGTACTATTCCTTTTATAATTTATGATGTCTGTTTAATTGTACTGAAATAATGAATAACGTCTTCAAAAATAGTACTTATTTTATGTTTAAGAACTCTTACCAATGGTAATGAATGAAATAATAAATCATGTGTTTAAAAGTCTTACTTTTTTCATTAACGATAACCACTTATACCAACACATTAGCTTATTCTAAATGGCAGTATTAGATAAACCATACATACCAAAACTCAGGCGTGTCTATCTAGGGCTTTTAGGTGTAACTGTGACATCCAGTTTAAACTTCGGTCAACAAATTGTGTCCATGGCTCAAGTAGCTTCGAAAAAGTTGGGAATCATCTCGAGGGTACGGCGGTACTTCGGCCCTGCACAGCTTCTTAACTTATACACAGCTCAAGTGCGATCATGCATGGAGTACTGCAGTCATCTTTGGGATGGTTCAGCCAAATATCAACTAGAAGCGCTGGACTCCGTTGACCGAAGAGCCCGTAAATTAATTAACGACGTCGACCTTACAACCAAAAAACTGCAGACCTTAGAGCATCGTCGTAAGGTTGCGTGTTTAACCGTGTACTACAGGATACATTTTGGTGAGTGCGCTAGTGCTCTGTTTGAACAAATTGAACCCTCACCCTTTTACCATCGGACTACTAGACGCAGACAGAACTTCCATCCGTATGTGGTAGATATTCCGAAAAGTCGAACTAAGCGCTTTGACAGTTTCTTTTTGATACGGGTCGCCAAGGTTTGGAATGAACTGCCTGCGTCTATTTTCCCTGACCAGTATAGTCCTAGTACTTTTAAGCGTCGAGTGAATAGGTTTCTCGTGGATGGACGTGTAACACCTTAGTCTTCATGTTCACTTAACATCAGGTGGCATGGAAGACAAACGTCCCATCCATAATTAATAAAAAAAAAAAAAAAAACATTATTTCATAAGGGGTGGCTACACAGTTGTAAACCGTGCTTCCAATGTCGCCGAACCAGTGCCGCAAAAAGTTCGCTATAGTAAGAAAAGAGACAGATTAATAACATCTCTTTTGTGACAGCGCACTGCTGTCTCGCTCGACGATAATAAGAAGGGAAGTCGCTATACTAAGAAAAGAGACGAACTAATCGCGGTTTACTACTGTGTAGCCAACCCATTAGGTACTTATAAGGATCACCTAAGCACTTTTTTTTACCAATAATCGTATTTATTTACAATATTCACTCGTTTCGTAGTCAATGGCTGTAAAGGTTATACGAATACACTCGTAGAAATCTACGGGCGTTCAGTTTCTGTATCATAAAAGAAAACGATTTTTATTCTATTAAACGCAAAATGTATTTTTGGTCATATCTTTTTTTTCCCAGGGCTAATTTTTTTGGCGTCCTAACAAATATGAATGACATGTGTCTAATCTATAATCTGACTCTCATCTTATCTCTGCACAATGACTTTTTTTTGGAGCCCAATCACTTGCATTATCCTATGTCCATAAATTTTATTATTTCTTTTAAAATATGAAAACCCGATTCCACCTATAGATTTCCTATAGACACCTATAGATTTCAGTTCCTTGTGTCCTGTTCAGTTGTTTTAAAATATGGTACCTTCAGCTCCCACTACCAGAACTGGTGGTAAGGTCTCGTCCTACGCATCAAAATGAACCCAAACTCGATATAACTAGCTTTACCCGTCTAGGAGTACCAATGGCACCTCGAGGTATACCTTCAGCTCCCACTACCAGAACTGGTGGTAAGGTCTCGTCCTACGCATTAAAATGAACCCAAACTCGATATAACTAGCTTTACCCGTCTAGGAGTACCAATGGCACCTCGAGGTATACCTTCAGCTCCCACTACCAGAACTGGTGGTAAGGTCTCGTCCTACGAATCAAAGAACCCAAACTCGATATATCTAGCTTTACCCGTCTAGGAGTACCAGTAGCACCTCGAGGTATACCTTCAGCTCCCACTACCAGAACTGGTGGTTAGGTCTCGTCCTGCGAATCAAAATGAACCCAAACTCGACATGCCTAGCTCTATCGGTCTACGAGTACCAGTAGCACCTTGAGGTATATCTTCAGCTCCCACTACCAGAACTGGTGGTAAGGTCTCGTCCTGCGAATCAAAATGAACCCAAACTCGATATACCTAGCTTTACTCGTCTAGGAGTACCAGTAGCACCTCGAGGTATACCTTCAGCTCCCACTACCAGAACTGGTGGTAAGGTCTCGTCCTGCGAATCAAAATGAACCCAAACTCGACATGCCTAGCTCTATCGGTCTACGAGTACCAGTAGCACCTTGAGGTATACCTTCAGCTCCTACTACCAAAACTGGTGGTAAGGTCTCTTCCTTCGAATCAAAATGAGCCCAAACTCGATATACCTAGCTTTACCCGTCTAGGAGTACCAGTAGCACCTCGAGGTATACCTTCAGCTCCAACTACCAGAACTGGTGGTAAGGTCTCGTCCTACGCATTAAAATGAACCCAAACTCGATATAACTAGCTTTACCCGTCTAGGAGTACCAATGGCACCTCGAGGTATACCTTCAGCTCCCACTACCAGAACTGGTGGTAAGGTCTCGTCCTACGAATCAAAATGAACCCAAACTCGATATATCTAGCTTTACCCGTCTAGGAGTACCAGTAGCACCTCGAGGTATACCTTCAGCTCCCACTACCAGAACTGGTGGTTAGGTCTCGTCCTGCGAATCAAAATGAACCCAAACTCGACATGCCTAGCTCTATCGGTCTACGAGTACCAGTAGCACCTTGAGGTATACCTTCAGCTCCTACTACCAAAACTGGTGGTAAGGTCTCTTCCTTCGAATCAAAATGAGCCCAAACTCGATATACCTAGCTTTACCCGTCTAGGAGTACCAGTAGCACCTCGAGGTATACCTTCAGCTCCCACTACCAGAACTGGTGGTAAGGTCTCGTCCTGCGAATCAAAATGAACCCAAACTTGACATGCCTAGCTCTATCGGTCTACGAGTACCAGTAGCACCTTGAGGTATACCTTCAGCTCCTACTACCAAAACTGGTGGTAAGGTTTCTGCCTTCGAATCAAAATGAGCCCAAACTCGATATACCTAGCTTTACCCGTCTAGGAGTACCAGTAGCACCTCGAGGTATACCTTCAGACCCCACTACCAGAACTGGAGATAAGGTTAAGTCCTAACAAACATAATGATTCCAAGTTTCCAAATTCAATCCTAATCATAAAAGGTTTTGTAATTTTTTTTTTTCAATAAAATTATATTATTACCTTTTCAACTCAGTTCAGAGAGCGTCAAGTATCGAGACTTGTTTGATGTAATAAATTGTGTATGTACAGCGATGTTTCTTAGCACGAAAAATAACTCAAAAGCGATACAGGTCCACTCTCGACAGCGGCTGAGCGCAGACTGAAGATATCTAGTGTTTGTTTGTAATGATATTGACATTATTTGCTAAAGTATAATAACCCTTACCACAGTGTGTTAAGATTTACGCATTTATACAAACATGAAGAAAATTACGTGTTTGGTTTTTTTTTTTTTTTAAAGGGTTTTTAGTAGTAATTTCAAAGAAAAAAATGCGTATTATCAAAAATGAACATGTCAACCATCGAATAGTATTTTTTTTATTCATAAATACTTGTGTTTTCATACCAAAAGTGGTACCGTAAATTGGCTTAAAATCGTCATTTTCGTGCGACGAGGCATCGCAAAATTAGTTTTTAAGCCACAAAAACAAATTTATTTATATTATTTTTATATAATAAATGGAGATGAAAGTCTTATCTATCTATTAGTACTTGTAATTATACTAAACTTTGCGCCATTTTATCACAATATGTACCAGAAAATACCCTATTTTGAAGATTTGCGGAAACGCGTCCTTAAAGATTTGATTTAATTATTTTTTGTATTGACATAGATTTATTTCATAAGGATTAATTATTACTTTATTCAAAATTTTACACTGAGATTTATTTTAATTATTTGATTTAATTATTTGTTAATATGATTATTTGACATAGAGATTCATTTATTTTTTAAGAAGTAATTAGTACATACTTTATTCAATATTTTATTTTATTATAATGATTTTTTTAAACTAAATAGATGAAAATAATGTTACTTTTAGAAAATTTATTAGAGTGGAATCACTTCAAGATGTAACAATAAATAATTCAGAACTACTTATTTGAAACCATAACAAAATGAGTTAGAAAAATATTTGTAAGAATATGATTTCAAATAGTATTTCAAGTAACTGCCTACCCTCGAAAGCTACACCAAAAACTACTTTCAATAAATGTTTTTCAACAGCAAATGAAACTCAAAGCCAACAAAATAATATCTTCATGCTTCTCGACACCAAAACGCCATTCAACTTTATCTCCTAAAGCAAACAGAAAAACTTAGTTTTTGAAGCTAAAAATACTAATAAAGACCAAACCTGTAATAACATTACCAGTGAGATGTGTAAACCCGACATTACTGCAAAAGGCAAACAAAACAGCCCGAAAGAAAACAGAAAAGTTGTTATACTAGCAGATCAACAGGGAAAAAATGTTCAACCTATTTTACAAAATTTTTAGGGTCTAAGTAAACTGTATCATGTTTTTGGAAACCTGGCGCACAACTTGGAAATATAACAGAAGCCAAAAAAAGAAGATTCTAACCTTAGGTGAAAATTATGACGTGATAGTCCTGGGGGCATGAACGACGTTAACCCATAAAAATACGTTAAAAATACGAATATTTTGGTTTCCGCAATTCCTTTTAAAAAAATCTTAACGAAAAAAAACTTAACTATGACTTAAAACTTTTATGTACCTAAGAGATATAACAATGTGACATTTGTTAATATGAATTATTTTCAACAAAGGCCCTACCAAGGAAGCTTTCCTCAGTTTGTATGTAGAAACATTCTAAACGACATACTACATCTTGAATATTCAAAAAACTTTCGAAACTACGTAATTAAACTAAATTTAATGAAATCAAATAAGCTAACTTATAAAAACTTCTTGCGCACTTTAAGCGACGTACGGCGATATCTATCGAATAAAATGATGAGTGTGCGAGTGCTCTTTTTGACCAAATCGAACCCTCTCCTTTTTACCACCGGACTACCAGACGCAGGCAGAACTTCCATCCTTATATAGGGGATTTACCAAAAAGTCAAACAAAACGCTTCGATAGTGTATTTTTGGTACGGATTGCCAAGGTGTGGAACAATCTGCCTGCGTCTGTTTTTCCTGACCACTACAGTCCTGGAACTTTTAAGTGTCGAGTGAATAGGCATAATAACTTATAAGAATAATCGACCAAAACATTATCTTGACCAAATAATAGGCGGTGGGGTTACAGTGACGGACCTTTCTGACATAGCAGAATTATTCCATATTTTTTTACTGACCATGTTCAAGATAGCCATAACAGTAAATTTGACGGTGGTAATATAACCGATAAAATTTTTAACATAATTAAAAACCTTAAGAATACGAATAGTACAAGATATGACAATATAGGAATAAATATTATAAATTTAGTGGCTAATTATATAGCACCGGTTAAACAAGTCATATTAACAATCTCTGTATTGAATATGGTGTCTATCCAGAAAAATTAAAAGTAACGATCATAAGACCAATATTTAAAAAACTGGATCGAAATTGTATGGCTAACTATAGACTGGTAGCATTGATTCCTGTTTTCTCAAAAATCTTTGAAAGAGTTTTTATAATGCTCTTAATGACTTTTTTGAGAATAACTCAATAACAGATGGGCTTTCGAAAAAGCATGGGGATAAAATATGAAATCTCTCCGGTTTTTTTTTTTTATATAAAATATGGATGGGACGTTTGTCTTCCATGACACCTGATGTTAAGTGAACATGAAGACTAAGGTGGTACACGTCCTTCCACGAGAAACCTATTCACTCGACGCTTAAAAGTACTAGGACTATACTGGTCAGGGAAAATAGACGCAGGCAGTTCATTCCAAACCTTGGCGACCCGTATCAAAAAGGAACTGTCAAAGCGCTTAGTTCGACTTTTCGGAATATCAACCACATACGGATGGAAGTTCTGTCTGCGTCTGGTAGTCCGATGGTAAAAGGGTGAGGGTTCAATTTGCTCAAACAGAGCACTCGCGCACTCACCAAAATGTATCCTGTAGTACACGGTTAAACAAGCAACCTTACGACGATGCTCTAGGGTCTGCAGTTTTTTGGTCGTAAGGTCGACGTTGTTAATTAGATTACGGTCTCTTCGGTCAACGGAGTCCAGCGCTTCTAGTTGATATTTGGCTGAACCATCACAAAGATGACTGCAGTACTCCATGCATGATCGCACTTGAGCTGTATATAAGTTAAGAAGCTGTGCAGGGCTGAAGTACCGCCGTACCTTCGAGATGATTCCCAACTTTTTCGAAGCTACTTGAGCCATGGACACAATTTGTTGACCGAAGTTTAAACTGGATGTTATAGTTACGCCTAAAAGCCCTAGATGGTCAGTGATGGGGACAGATACATTTTGGAAAGTGGGCGTTACTGTGAAGGTGCTCTTTTTTGTGGAGAATAGACACGCCAGAGTTTTGGACGCGTTGACTTTGACCAAATTCGACTCACCCCAATCGGATACTTTCCGTAAAACGCTGCGCAGCGTTTTAAGACCACTGCAGAAATACCGTCTGGACCACTAGCTTTGTTCTCGTCTAGGTGCAGCAAGCATTTAAGAACTTCCTTTTGGCGAATGTGAACGGTACCCATTGTAGGTCCGAACTGAGGTAATTGGGGTGGGATTTTTCCTTGGCAATCTAGAGGAGAATTTTCTGCGAAGATACTAGCAAATAAATCTGCTTTCTCCTTAGCAGTGTGGGCCAGAGAACCATCGGGTTTCCTCAGTGGTGGCAGCGACGGGCGACAAAAGTTCGTTTCGACCAACTTGGCAAGGGACCAGAAAGCTTTACTTCCCGAAGGGTATGCTGCTATTCTGTCTCCGATACGGCCTATGTGGGCAAAACGAGCTCTTTTGATTACCTTTTTGCAGGACTTGGCGGCAGCATTGTATCTTTTCTTAAGTTCATGCGAATCCAGAGCTTTGCTTCTGCGAGCATTTGCCCAGGCTTTGTATGCTTCCCGCTTTCGCTTTTCAGCAGCAAGGCAAGCAGTATTAAACCATATGCGAGCTTTGGTTTCAAGGGATAGATCAGCGTGGGGAATGAAGTACTCCATTGCTTGAACTATCACAATTGAGACAGCATCAGCGCAGCACGATGGATCGGTTTAAGTAAAACAGGTTTGCCGCCACGGATAAGATGCGAAGAAATGTCGCATTTCATCCCAATCTGCTGACTTGTAACGCCATACTCGCCTGGAGCCTTTAGGGCGAGTGTCAGGTGGCGAGTAAAGCGATACAGATTTCACCATACAGTGATCGGATGTCCCTAAAGGTGCAGTGACGGACACCGAGTATCTGTCAGGATCGGTTGTCAGCAGAAGGTCCAAGCAATACGCAGTGTGGCCAACAACGTCGGGGATGCGCGTAGGCTCGTTTACAAGCTGTGAGAGACCATAAGTCAGCGAAAACTTAAAGGCTTCTCTTCCAGCATGGTCAGTGTCCTGATACGGGTATAACCACTGCCCGTGGTGAGCATTAAAATCCCCCGGGAACACCAACTGCGCTGTGGGAAAACGTTGCTGAATCTTATCTGCTGTATTGCCAAGGTATTCCATGAGCCTCGTTGTCTCCCGATCTCCGCTATGTGAACGATAGATACCGGCGTAAACCACTTGGTCTAGGCCGGTATCTATGTGAACCCACATGACTGAAAGGTCCGGCACTTCCAAGTAACGCGTCTCCGTCAAGTAATGGAGACGCTGACAACAGATCGCTTCACTGGCATACATGCACACCCCGGCGTGCGGGCGGAAAAGTGACTCCAGGATATAGCCTGGGTAACCAAGGTATGCCGAGTCTGACGGATCGCAGATCTGCGTCTCCGTTAGAAAGAGTAGGTGGGGTCTCTCCGTCTCAAGATGGTGGTGGACATCATTCAGATTGGAGTGCACTCCTCGGATGTTACAGAAGTGCACTTTGAGGGAGAGGAAGTGCAACCGCTGTTGAACCTTACTCTTTTTAGGACCTTTCATTGTGAATTGTGGAGTGAATAGGGAGGAGAATAGAAGTTGAGTGAAGCGCTGCAAATGGAACCAAGCAACTCGTAGAAAAACACACCATTGGGGAACTCGCCTGGAGACTGTGGGGACGCCCGAACCCCCCCGAGGTCGCCATTGTGTCCTCTCCAACCGGTCACCAACCGGCACGATGGAGCCTTTTCGCGAGGTGGCGGGGCAGCCTTTCGCAAGTGGCTGGCATGCTACTTGGGCCTCCTACTACCTGCGGTCGGCCAGCGGTGCACCGTGCTTCGGATCCCGCTACCCTCCAAAACGAGTTACCCGGTGAGTCATTAGCCTACGAGTTGAAAACTGTTCTCCGATGCAGCACGATTACTCAGACCTATCCTCCTCAATGGCTACACTAGACATCATGCCGGAACGCAACTAGGTTACTTGGCGGCATGGTTTTGTCTATTGGGTGGTGACAAGCCACGGCCGAAGCCTACCACCAGATTTTACTGCTCGTTTAGCACCACCCAGGGACCACGTAAAAGGCAACGAGGGCTAAACCTTGCGGACGCGAGCAGTTTTCAGTCCCCTAAAAAAGTAAGTTATATTTCAAAATATAGAAAGGTTAATCAAGGCAGTATATTAGACCTTTTATTATTTATAATTTATATGAATGACTTTCTAAATATCTCATCACAGCCAATGGTGTTATTTGCAGATAACAGTACATTAATATGTAGCAAAAGTGACATAATAGTATATTATGTAACAAGTGAGCTAAGTTGCTAATTACAGTCGAGGCTGTGATTTGAGCCCGAGCCGCAGGCGAGGTCTTAATAATGAGCCGAGACTGTAATTATCAACGCTCTTGAGTTACATACGACGTTTTTCAACACACTTGTGAGTAAAAGACAGACAAACACGGTCATAAAATCTCTTTGTTGTTTCTGAAAATATTTTTCAACACACTTGCTCGTAAAGTGAGCGTTATTTTATTGACTTTAGAACTATAAACTGGGCTATAAGTCACGCGTGTATAATATATTATACCCTAGTGCATAATATAATGAATCCTACAAAGTTGAATTGTACCTTAGTGCAAATTACATGCGAGTAAACAGAGCATATTTTATTGGTCCGGGTTATACATCAAATATTTTCAGAAACAAGATTTTCAGATTTTATACCACTTCAAATCCATATACATTTTTAAATTTTTGCGCCTTATATTAGTAAAACAAATTTGTATATCAAACAAATTATTCACGATTTACAATAATTTGTTATAAAATATTAAAATATTTGCATTTACCACTCCAAATTAAACATTTTCACTTAAAATAGGCTGTATATGCTATACAGACATTGACACATTTGGCGGAAAAAAAAAACCTACGCGCATGCGCGACGTTCAGTGCCATTTTTCAATCACAATTCACAGCTTTGTTATCAAATGTGTTTGTTATTTTATGACCACGTATGTCTGTCTTTTACTCACAAGTGTGTTAAAAAACGTCGTATGTAACTCTTAGCTCACTTGTTACATAATAGTATATTATGTAACAAGTGAGCAAAGTTGCTAATTACAGTCGAGGCTTAATAATGAGCCAAGACTGTAATTAGCAACGCTCACGAGTTACATACGACGTTTTTCAACACACTTGTGAGTAAAAGACAGACATACGTAGTCATAAAATTTATTTGAAGCAGCTGTTAGCTGCTGCGCATCAGTAACCCTGTCCCATTACACGTACACACGCTATTGTTGCTTGGAGGCGCTGTGCGGGCCGCTGCTGCTGCAGGCGCGCCGCCTGTCCGCGCGCCGCCTGCCCGCGCGCCGCCTGGACGCTCGCGCTCATCAATTTAATGTATAACCCGGATCAATAAAATATGCTCTATTTACTCGCATGTAATTTGCACTAAGGTACAATTCAACTTTGTAGGATTCATTATATTATGCACTAGGGTATAATATATTATGCACGCTTGACTTATAGCCCAGTTTATAGTTCTAAATTCAATAGAATAAGGCTCACTTTACGAGCAAGTGTGTTGAAATATACTATTTTAGTTGTCTTTGTAATTGTAATTGTTTATTTATGTATGAGTGATTTCATTAGTGGTGTAATAGTATATAATGTATAACCCGGATGAATAAAATATGCTCTGTTTACTCGCATGTAATTTACACTAAGGTACAATTCAACTTTGTAGGGTTCATTATATTATGCACTAGGGTATAATATATTATGCACACGTGACTTATAGCCCAGTTTATAGTTCTAAATTCAATAGAATAAGGCTCACTTTACGAGCAAGTGTGTTGAAAATAAATTAAAACTTGACATTAAACATAATTTAGAAAATATAATGCAATGGTTAGGGAATACTAATTTAAAGATAAACTTAAATAAGACTAGTATTATAAACTTTTATAACAGACAAAAAGACTCGACTTTATTTGATCTAGATTACTATGGACAAGAAATTAAAGAGGTCAAATTAACCAGGTTTTTAGGTTTAATTGTAGATGCCAATTTAAACTGGAGAGGTCATCTAGAAAGTGTCTGCAATAGACTCAGCATATTTTCCTACGCTTTACAAAAATTAGCAGCAATTTTAAATAAAACGGCACTTTTATCGGCATAATATGCACACGGCCAGTCACTCCTGCGATATGCTATAATTTTCTGGGGAAATTCCATAGATAATGGAAACTTTTTCAAGGCTCAGAAGCGCTGTATCAGGGCTATCTAGAATCTAAAAGCCACATAGTGTTGGAAACCTTATTTTACGAAATTAATTAATTTGACATTTCCCTGCCTCCACATTCTCGCAAACGAAATTTTATAAATTCTTCGAGCTCCCCTTTTCATATCTACTCTGTATTCGGAGAGCTTTTTTGGGATGGCTCCATGGATTTATAATAAGTTGCCAAGATGTTTAAAAAATATCAACAATAATAACACATTTGAAATTAGTTTAAGGAATTTTTTATGTTATAAAGCGTATTATAGAAGATCAAACGAACTTCTTAAGTGAAGTTCGATCGATATTATATGAGTTGCTTCATTTGAAGATATATTCATTTACCAAGTAGTCCCTTTGACTCACACGGTAGCACTCACGAATTTAAGAGTTATGAATTGACTAAAAAGGTCAAAACACGTGTTTTCGATCGTTTTAGTTAAAATTTTTCACACCAGTCTGGATCCATAGGATGCGCCTCTGTCGAGCTCATTATTTTAGAGTTCTTAATTTTATAGTTATGGCAAAACTTTAAGGGCAATAGTTTACTACATTGACAGGGCGGGTGGGACCTTAATGTATATCTTCGAATGAAGCAACTCATATAATATCGATCGAACTTCACTTAAGAAGTTCGTTTGATCTTCTATTATATTTCGTTGCTTCATTCTTCAGATATATTCATTTACCAAGTAGATGTTCAGAGCATAAGGTAAAGTTTTGCTTTATAAAAATTCATTAACTAATATTCAACAGTTATTTAATCAACTCAATGTAAATGTATAACTTTGAAACATTTTGTTTATATGCATACTGAATAAAATTACTTAAAGTAAATTAATAATTAAGGATCAACAAAGGAGTTTACTTCTACATTTGATTGAAAAACTGCCCTTCCAAAACTACTTTTATTGATCGACCATGGGGCGGTTATAAAACTTAGCGAATGTTTGAGACTGAGCGGTCCTGCAGGCCGTGCTGCGAATGGCTAGCAGCGATAGGCCGCCACGCGCTCTGGCCGCGGACGTTGCTGCGCGTGCCGCGTGCTGTGAGCGCTGAACGCCGCTCGCCGCCGCCACGCCCGCGCCACTAGACCCCATGACATGCTTTATCCAGCGACTGATAGACGGTGAGATCGTTGTTTTGTAAGGTCGCTTTGGTTTGACTATAAGGCAATCTACACGCTCTGGCCTAAGTTAACTCGTTACAAATAACTAATTTTCTAAAGCTAATGCAGGGCATATACAGGAATGGCATGTTCATAGAAATATGGCAAAACTAGAGTTGGTTACTAGCAGTAGCTGAAATTATAATCAAATCCAAATTCCTTATTTTGATTTCATTTGCAAAAATTATAAGAGAAATTGCACACGGTGTGCTAGTGGCCTAAAAGCCAGTAAAAATACCAGTTACTGTGTGTGTACTTTGCTCAAGAGTTAAATAACTATTGGGATACCATTTTGAAATATAATCTTAAAACGACTTGAAGATCTTAATCTTAAACCAAGTGTAATTGTGTTATGTTGGTAATGGCCTTAACCTAAGGTAATGGATTAATTAGTTCATGTGATCCTATATTGTTTCCTAATAATAAGGCCAACCTATGACTATTTACTATATCTATTAACTGTTTTTATTAGTTTTACTTTAATTATTCCTTAAAAAATGATAAAATTCAGTGAAATCGAACGATTAAAGATATCTCCACTGTTATTGTGACAATAATTCTAGTACCGATACGTTGTACCATGCTACGTTGTACTGAGCTTAAGTTTTGTTAGAAAGCGACGAGACCACGACTAGGTACTGTGGTGACCGCCTACACGTCTTCTCTTAATGAAACCGAGCCGGGAAGCCTTGCTGGTTCGTTCTGGAAAGATAAATAATTTCTTTTCAAAATCGTTAGCTCAGTAAAAGAGCACTCGTTCGGCAAGCGAGAGGTCCCAGGTTCGTGTACTGATCGGGTCTTTTTTTTTTTTTTTATTTATTTTTCCCGTTACCTATTTAAGAATAATTGAGCATTATTAAATGCAAAAATTTCAAAACGGCTTGAATGTTTTAATTTAAAGCAATTTGGAGAGAGAGTAAACGCGTCTATAACCATAGCTTCAAGATCTCGTTACCAAGAAACCTATTGTGAGCATTTAACATTGGTGCGAGAAGCAAACAGATTTACTTGAGGTTGACTGAAAACTTTGATACGCATAATTGGGTAGTGCTGTATTTTTTCCCGAGTTGATATACGGAGCAAATAGTCAAATATTCATTTTCTCAAACTATTACCAAATACTTTTAGCTAATGCATTTAAATGAGGAAATCGAATTCCTGCCATTAAATTAATATAGATAGTACCTACATACAGCGCAAACGTGTTTATCCTTTGCAAAACACTGTAACCCATTAAAAGCTGAAAACATGTCTCACTATTTTTTGGTTTCAGACTAAGAGTTTTCAATAATCTGGTTGATCTTAAACCTCTCTGGGTAGCCCTTTGCGCAATAACGGCAGCCATCTTTGAGCTAAATCTTGGTGAATACATTCGCCATGTTTAGGGCCTTTGTTAACGGGAACTACCAGAACCGTTAAGATTTAAATTGGAAGCGTTTGTATTTCCGCTTGAATTATTGCTGTTTCAGATGGAACTTTCGGTTACAGTTGACGTTCTATCTCCGAAATCTAGTTTAGTTTTTGCTTCCATGCTGGACTGGGAGCGAACGAAAAACATAGAATGCGCCAGCTGGTTTTCTTCCCGGGCATACTGTGAAAGTCAGTTAAGGGACAGAGGTTTTAAAGGCGTTTTTGTGGGCGATAGGCGGACCACCTATCACTACAATAGTCTCTCCATCTTTATAATACCTCCAAATTTGTCAAAAGTGACATCAGATGGTCTTGTAACCTCTGGTGTTCTGCCTACCCCATAAGGGATACAGGCGTGACGTTATGCATGCATGCATGCATATTAGTTTTTATTTGACCTCCGTGTCGATTTATAAAATCAACATCCTAGGTACTACCTCCGTGTCGATTTAAAAAATCAACATCCGGGTGTTTTATTCTTCAAAACTCAAACTCAAACTCAAAAATTCTTTATTTCGTAAGTATTTAGATACATTTGAAATAAGTCAAATAATTTACAAATTGAACTGAATCTACCACCACTTCGGAAAGTCGATCTGTTGAGAAGAAGTGGCAAGAAACTCAACAGCAATCATCTTTTAAAAATAAGAGAAATCATCTTCTTGCATCCGGATATCACTTTTCACATCAACACTTATCCATAAATCTAACAAAGGGTTAATCTTAAATATTTTAGGATTTTATTATAAAATGAAGCGTACACATTGACCCATGAACGAGTTGATCTTCTGGAGTCTACTATTATATTTATACAATAGGCAATCAAGTACTAGACAGAAACGTAGACATAGATATAGAGGTAAAGATAGAAGCAGAGATAGACGTAGCGATAGAGGTGAGAGAGAATACAGATAATGTGGATGGGGATGAGGATAGTCGTGGACAAAGACAGGACGTGGACATGGAAATGGGGAAGTCGGAGTCAAGTTGAAAAAAGTCATAAAGTCATCAGCAAAACGACCTGGCACCACTAGCAGCACCCGTTCACGAGTATAACGCAAGCACCAGCCATCACCCTCCTCAACCATATTTTAGGGAAGAGGGTGACCCGACACCCGACGCTACCGCTAGCCTTGCCTTAACTTCTTCGCGTTAACGCTAGATTAAGATCCTGGAGACATTAGATGCTTTTCTTGAATATTGTCTGTATGAAATCACTCGTCTATGTTTTTTTCCGCTCCAACCTTCTAAGCTTGCGTTTATAATATTCTTCTTTTCTTCGGCCGTCTTCTTCGGCATTTTTATGACAGGTGTACTTGCTACCGCGCACGAAAAAGGAATGAGCTCGACAGAGGCGCATCCTATGGATCCAGACTGGTGTGAAAAATTTTAACTAAAACGATCGAAAACACGTGTTTTGACCTTTTTAGTCATTTCATAACTCTTAAATTCGTGCGTGCTACCGTGTGAGTCAAAGGGACTACTTGGTAAATGAATATATCTGAAGAATGAAGCAACGAAATATAATTTGACATCTGAATATCTTAATGACCATGACATGTAATAAAATTTGTAATATCATAACTATAATGATTTTAAATGTAATTGTAAAGTAAGTTCTTTATTTATAATCTTATAAATTGTACACGCTGTGTAGGCAGAATATGGCTTCGATCAATATTTCTATGTTACACCTTACTTTACCTGTATTCATGCAAAATAAACTATTCGATTTGATTACGACTGTTTATTGATCATCGGTCTGAAATGCATTTACAAAAAGTTTTATGACATTTAATTCTCAATATTCGCAGTTTTAGTCGATTCGCTTACATTTTTTGCACTATTTTTGAAAGCATAACTCCGTTATAAAGTAGATAAACGGAAACGGGATTTTTTAATATCCTTAATAGATAACTTTAAAAAATACTGAAAGTATTTTATATAACCCATAATAATATTTCGTTGCTTCATTCTTCAGATATATTCATTTACCAAGTAGTCCCTTTGACTCACACGGTAGCACGCACGAATTTAAGAGTTATGAAATGACTAAAAAGGTCAAAACACGTGTTTTCGATCGTTTTAGTTAAAATTTTTCACACCAGTCTGGATCCATAGGATGCGCCTCTGTCGAGCTCATTCCTTTTTCGTGCGCGGTAGCAAGTACACCTGTCATAAAAATGCCGAAGAAGACGGCCGAAGAAAAGAAGAATATTATAAACGCAAGCTTAGAAGGTTGGAGCGGAAAAAATCATAGACGAGTGATTTCATACAGACAATATTCAAGAAAAGCATTTAATGTCTCCAGGATCTTAACCTAGCGTTAACGCGAAGAATAAAACACCCGGATGTTGATTTTTTTAATCGACACGGAGGTGGTACCCGGATGTTGATTTTATAAATCGACACGGAGGTATTCAAATACAACGATTTAATATCTTCAGGAACTTTAACTAGCGTTAACACGAAGGATAAAATACCCAGGATGTTGATTTTTTAAATCGACACGGAGGTAGTACCCACGATGTTGATTTGATAAATCGACACGGAGGTCAAATAAAAACTAATACGCATGCATGCATGCATAACGACACGCCTGTATCCCTTATGGGGTAGGCAGAACACCAGAGGTTACAAGACCATCTGATGCCACTTTTGACAAATTTGGAGGTATTATAAAGATGGAGAGACTATTGTAGTGATAGGTGGTCCGCCTATCGCCCACAAAAACGCCTTTAAAACCTCTGTCCCTTGCCCGGGAAGAGAACCAGCTGGCGCATTCTATGTTTTTCTTTCGCTCCCAGTCCAGCATGGAAGCAAAAACTAAACTAGATTTCGGAGATAGAACGTCAACTGTAACCAAAAGTTCCATCTGCAACAGCAATAATTCAAGCGGAAATACAAACGCTTCCAATTTAAATCTTAACGGTTCTGGTAGTTCCCGTTAACAAAGGCCCTAAACATGGCGAATGTATTCACCAAGATTTAGCTCAAAGATGGCTGCCGTTATTGCGCAAAGGGCTACCCAGAGAGGTATAAGATCAACCAGATTATTGAAAACCCTTAGTCTGAAACCAAAAATTTGAAGGTAAGCACTTGGGCTCGGAACAACAAGCCATAAGCCAAGCTATGACTATTCTTTGGTTGGATATTAAAGTAAACACAATAAAATTCCTAGTGGAGAATTGCAGAGTTCTGTCTGATTTACATTTTTTTTTTGAAACTGAAACAAGAACGAAACTGCCATGAAGGTCTAGATTTGTTAACATATTGGAAAATGAAGAAAGGGATAAAAAAGCATGTTGACGTGCCTAAAATATCCACATGTCAAGCGAACCCACGCCCGCGGTTTCAAGGTAACTGGACCGAATATCGGCTCGCAACTACGCAACAGTATTATTGTCAGCGCTACGCCCCCGAACTCGGTGGACGATATCAACGAGACAATGATCCCTACCTAGCCCATCGTTAACGCAGGTACATGGCTTTATAGCGATAAGGCCGCCTATTGTACCTTTCAAAACTGTTTTTGTTCTAATGTATTCTTTTCCTTTTATTATTTTGTAAGTGTGCAATGAAGTATAAATAAATAAATCAATAAAATGGCATATTTTTATAATTCTGGTACAGCTATTACCAATGACTCTGTTGGTTTAAAGTGGATCTCCAAAGGCGTCTCATTACCAAAAATCTGTCAAGTTATACAAATCATAACTCCTATAAACAATTTTGCTCCTAAATAAAATCAGGCTTTCGAGATAGGCTCTCTCCATAGATAAATCAATTAATCTAGGAGCAATAGTCTCCTGCTCTTCTCAGTCTGATCAGTTTGTTCCGAATATATTTTTTGCACCAAAATCAAATGGAGACAAAAGATTTATTTTAAATCTTATACAAATTTTATAAATTCCTTAATAACAAATCACATTTTAAAAGAACATTTTAGAACCTCCCTGAGCATAGTGACAAAAAAGTCCTTTTTAGCTTGCATTAATTTCAGAGAATCTTATCTTTTAGTTCCTATATTAAAGGAACATCGTAAATAATTACGATTTCAGTTTTTACCACAAACTTATGAATTCGAGGACTTCAACTCGGATCTGTCAAATGAATACAGTGTTTACGAGGTCTCTTAAAGATTTTTGGAAAAGTTATAACAAAGTCGCATATCAACATATTAAAATTAACTCAAAGTGAATTGCAAATATTAGTAAAGATAATTAATACTGCTCCGTGGAAATATAACCAGTGATTTTGCAAGAAAAAAGTGAAATACGAAGTATACAATTTGTCATAAATAACAACACGTATAAAAACATATATCGAATCGACCAGTTTCAATCAGTGTTCACTATCTCAAATCTGTGTTGCCATCCTAAATTCAGTTCTAAAAAGTAAGGAACAAATTTTAAAAAGTAAGGTGTTGCACCATCAGAGAATTAGCACAATTCACAACTAACTAACCATTAACTTCAGCCTGTCCAACGGTTAAATATTAGTGATTATACTACCACTCAAACTTTCGAAAGGATAGATACAAAGCTCTCAAAAATAGCAATAATAACGATACAAAAATACAAATACATAGTAAGATTTTAGAAGATTTACAGTGGTGGAAAAACATGTGAAAGACATCTTGTCATAGAAATATTTAGCGAATATTTGCGTCACAGCCTGATGGGGGGGGGTATGTTTTCAGCTTTTAATGGGTTACAGTGTTTTGCAGAGGATAAACACGTTTGCGCTGTATGTAGGTACTATCTATATTAATTTAATGGGAGGAATTCGATTTCCTCATTTAAATGCATTAGCTAAAAGTATTTGGTAATAGTTTGAGAAAATGAATATTTGACTATTTGCTCCGTATATCAACTCGGGAAAAAATACAGCACTACCCAATTATGCGTATCAAAGTTTTCAGTCAACCTCAAGTAAATCTGTTTGCTTCTCGCACCAATGTTAAATGCTCACAATAGGTTTCTTGGTAACGATATCTTGAAGCTATGGTTATAGACGCGTTTACTCTCTCTCCAAATTGCTTTAAATTAAAACATCCAAGCCGTTTTGAAATTTTTGCATTTAATAATGCTCAATTATTCTTAAATAGGTAACGGGAAAAATAAATTAGAAAAAAAAAAGACCCGATCAGTACACGAACCTGGGACCTCTCGCTTGCCGAACGAGTGCTCTTTTACTGAGCTAACGATTTTGAAAATAAATTATTTATCTTTCCAGAACGAACCAGCAAGGCTTCCCGGCTCGGTTTCATTAAGAGAAGACGTGTAGGCGGTCACCACAGTACCTAGTCGTGGTCTCGTCGCTTTCTAACAAAACTTAAGCTCAGTACAACGTAGCATGGTACAACGTATCGGTACTAGAATTATTGTCACAATAACAGTGGAGATATCTTTAATCGTTCGATTTCACTGAATTTTATCATTTTTTAAGGAACAATTAAAGTAAAACTAATAAAAACAGTTAATAGATATAGTAAATAGTCATAGGTTGGCCTTATTATTAGGAAACAATATAGGATCACATGAACTAATTAATCCATTACCTTGGGTTAAGGCCATTACCAACATAACACAATTACACTTGGTTTAAGATTAAGATCTTCAAGTCGTTTTAAGATTATATTTCAAAATGGTATCCCAATAGTTATTTAACTCTTGAGCAAAGTACACACACAGTAACTGGTATTTTTACTGGCTTTTAGGCCACTAGCACACCGTGTGCAATTTCTCTTATAATTTTTGCAAATGAAATCAAAATAGGGAATTTGGATTTGATTATAATTTCAGCTACTGCTAGTAACCAACTCTAGTTTTGCCATATTTCCATGAACATGCCATTCCTGTATATGCCCTGCATTAGCTTTAGAAAATTAGTTATTTGTAACGAGTTAACTTAGGCCAGAGCGTGTAGATTGCCTTATAGTCAAACCAAAGCGACCTTACAAAACAACGATCTCACCGTCTATCAGTCGCTGGATAAAGCATGTCATGGGGTCTAGCGGCGCGGGCGTGGCGGCGGCGCGCGGCGTTCAGCGCTCACAGCACGCGGCACGCGCAGCAACGTCCGCGGCCAGAGCGCGTGGCGGCCTATCGCTGCTAGCCATTCGCAGCACGGCCTCAGGACCGCTCAGTCTCAAACATTCGCTAAGTTTTATAACCGCCCCATGGTCGATCAATAAAAGTAATTTTGGAAGGGCAGTTTTTCAATCAAATGTAGAAGTAAACTCCTTTATTGATCCTTAATTATTAATTTACTTTAAGTAATTTTATTCAGTATGCATATAAACAAAATATTTCAAAGTTATACATTTACATTGAGTTGATTAAATAACTGTTGAATATTAGTTAATGAATTTTTATAAAGCAAAACTTTACCTTATGCTCTGAACATCTACTTGGTAAATGAATATATCTGAAGAATGAAGCAACGAAATATAATAGAAGATCAAACGAACTTCTTAAGTGAAGTTCGATCGATATTATATGAGTTGCTTCATTCGAAGATATACATTAAGGTCCCACCCGCCCTGTCAATGTAGTAAACTATTGCCCTTAAAGTTTTGCCATAACTATTAAATTAAGAACTCTAAAATAATGAGCTCGACAGAGGCGCATCCTATGGATCCAGACTGGTGTGAAAAATTTTAACTAAAACGATCGAAAACACGTGTTTTGACCTTCTTAGTCATTTCATAACTCTTAAATTCGTGCGTGCTACCGTGTGAGTCAAAGGGACTACTTGGTAAATGAATATATCTTCGAATGAAGCAACTCATATAATATCGATCGAACTTCACTTAAGAAGTTCGTTTGATCTTCTATCAAGGAGGATTATACGGAAGGGATCAAATCTTGTTTGGGGAAACAATATTTAACGACTCTATTTGAAACTTCACATTTCTGAGACTTTTTCACCATACAGTCTTATTATAAAGTGGGTTTTAGCATTTCTATAACATAAATATATCGGTTTAATATTCCAACACAGCATAGATACTTGAATATGACATTATGATGGGGATAAATTTAACTGTCTATGTGTAATGAACGGACGAAAAATATTGAAAGAAAAGTATTTATTTATTTATTTGTAAGTAGGTATTTTTTTTTATTGACTATAAAGACTGTCAATATGCTCAGGTGTCAATTGTACAATGCATCAAACTAAAAAGAGGGAAATAAAAAAGTAATTACAAAAACTAAAAACCCGACAGCGGAGTAAGTACAGTAAGTTCAAACTAAAAAGCGCGAAAGAAGCACTTAAGACTATCCTGATGCTACTATTTTTTAATTACAAGTACAATTTAAAAGCTCTTTTAGTCTTATGCGCTTGTTTGGCGCTTTTAAGTTTGATCTTACTGTATTCCGCAGTCGGGTTTTTAGTTTTGTAATTACCCTTTTAATTGTAGGTTTTTTCACAAAACCTATGTGAAACTGCAGATCACAGCGTTGTTATTACTGTTTTTGAAGGAACTTTATCTGTCTATTTATCAGTAACCCTTTCACAGCTCAACTACTGAACCGCTTTTGGCGAAATTTAGAATAAGTAGTGCAAGTTTTTTTATCAATAGATTGTAAGAGCGTTGGTGTGCGATGCCAGGTCCCACTGACCTGTATGTAGACATAGACTCAGCAATTCCGACGAATCAAGAGCGCCTTGTACACTTTCATAGTAAGTTTAATTTTAGATGATATTATGTGGGTCAGATTTTAGAAATGGTTAAGTTTTTTTTGGGTTTTATTGTATCTCTGCAATATAATTAATTGTAATGTCACCTATGAGAGACAGAATGTTTTTGCTTATGAATATTATAATTACAAGATTTTTTTTTTGTGTAAAAATTTAAATTTCGTTCTTCGTAAACTTTGTGCGAACAGTCAGCTAAGAACTTTTCCAAAACTTATCACTTAAAAAATCTAACACGAATATCTACAAATATGGAAACTAACTTACTATGAAAAAACTAATAGCTAGTTCAAAATTAAAAGTAAGTAAATGTAAAACAGAAAAATCTGTGTCAAAAACAATCCACCCAAACGTGAGATAATTGCGAAAAAATATACATACACTAGCTGTTGCGCGCGGTTTTACCCGCTCAATTTCGATTCCCGCGGGATTTTCGGGATAAAAAGTAGCCTATACGGATTCGGAAGAATCCCTCTAAGTAATGGTAAAAGAAATTTTGAAATCGGTCCAGTAGTTTTTGAGCCTATTCAATACAAACATACAAAAATACAAAGGTTTCCTCTTTATAATTTTTATATTTCTCTTATTATTATAGATTATAGATACGGATCAAACTGATACCTTTCTTTCTGAAGTCACGTAAAATACCAAAAGTTTCTCCTTAATTTTAAAAACCTCCTTCATCGGTTCAGCCAAACGTAAGATAATCGTTGACAAACATAATTAACATACAGATTAAACTGAGAACCTCCTTTTTGTAAATTGGCTAATCAAAAAAAACATAGCCGTCCATCCGTGATTGGCAGAGTAATAAACTAAAGTCATACTTTTATAATAAATGTGAAAGTTTGCCATAGTGAATAACGTACAGTCTGGAATAGCAAATTGGCTGCTTTAATCAGAAGCTGCGCAGGTAAAACCACGTGAAACTGCTAGTATTTGGTAATTATTCGGAAAATCAATCAAACATTCGGCTGAATACAAGTCGAATGTACGAAATACGAATGTTCGGCCGAACATTCGGCTCATCTCTGATACAAAATAAACAGATAAATCGAGAACCTTATTTTTTTAAGTTGGTTAGTATACTAAAACCTTCTCCTAAACATGAACAATCTTTATCTGAAAACCGCATCCAAATCGGTTCGGCCAAATGCGAGAAAATCGCGGACAAACATACATACATACTTACAGGTCAAACTGATAACCTCCTTTTTTGAATTCGGTTAAAAAAGAAGGGGTGTGGTGTAGCCGTCATACATTAGCAAAGTCAGCAAACCCTAAACGAGTGTATCGAGCGGTATAGCCGCCAGTCTGCGGAGCGCCACCTAACTAGCTTCCCTTAAGGCTTGCATATGCGCCAACAACCTTGAGGACATGGGCGGAGTTTTAAACCTCTTCCCCGCACCTGCCTCTTTCAAAGAATCTTCACAGTATATTATTACGAGCTAAATAAAACGTCCTTTCGCGGCGGTTCTCAGATATTATTATTTCACAAATCTAGTAGTGTCTTTTCACAATGCAATGTACAAACAAAATAAATCGTCCTTTTGCTGTTTTTCTCACCAGAAACTAATAATTTCACCGACTCGTTTATTTCAATGCAGAGCGACAACGGACACAGGTACGAGAGCCGGAGGCCGTATGCCGCCCGTCGCCCGCGCAGAGCGCCGCGCTCACCAAAATATTAACAAAACAGGAAATCGATATTTAAAAAACTCACAATGAGTAAAATGAAAATTCCTCATGAGCGATTGTTGTGCAATTTAAGTTGTATTACATAAAAAAATTGCATTCATGTAAGCCGCGTAGTTACGTAGTTTATCCATATTTTCCACGGTAATTTTTTTTTTAATTATCTAGAAATTTTGCAAAAAAATCCTCGTGAGCAATTAAAGAATGAAGATTAATCTCCAATATATATTTTTTTCGGTATTGTGTTTCAACGTTTTCCCGTACTTTATAGAGGTTGAACATAGCCCAATTTCGCCAAATCGCCCCGGGTGCCACCTAAACACTACGTAATGATAAGGACTAATTGTATCTACTTTCTGTGTGTTTAATGCTTGTAACTTATGAACTAAAATATAGACTCAGTGAAACTAATTTATGTTCTATTTAACCAACGTCACCCTTCCCAAAAAACAAATCGAAATTTTCAAAGCAGCTTTTCACCATATTGCGCCTCATTAACGACTCATATTTACCAACTTCTATGGACGTAACAATAAAAAATACAAGTCAGTCAATATAAGTCGTTATTTGAAATGTTGTAAAGTGACTTTGAAACCTTCTGTGTGTTCATCAACTTTTGATGCTGACTGTACATGAATACTTTACAAAACTGTTCCATTTTGTGACCCACCTGCGTCCAATCCCACACATAATGTTCTTCTTGTTGGTATGGTTTGAAATTGTAGATGCTGTACTTTGGCCACCAAGAAGCGAGCGCCTCGTTGATCATGGTCATGTCATCGTGGAAATCAATTGCTTGATTTGGCAAATGAAAGTAGTTATCGTTTGTCATAAATCTACCAGAACCTGAAATAAGTTAAAAAGAATATTAAATAATGTAAATACATTTAAAAATGTAATATGTTTGTAGGCTTCCCACAATACAGTCAGATATTAAACTGGACTGGATTAAACTGGACGGCAGCGGCAGCGGCGCGGGCAGCGGCAGCGGCGCGGGCAGCGGCGCGGGCACCATTGGATAAATTACGTAATAAACTAAGAGCGGTAACATACATTGCCTTCTATGCCAGAGGTCCTGGGTTCGAATCCCGGCGGCGGCGGATATTTGTGTGATGAACACAGATATAAGTCGTCAAGTCATGGACGTTTATATGTTTTAAATTTTTTTATTATTTTTTGATTATTGTAACTAAAAATATGTATATATTCAATATGTATGTTTATATTTATTAAGTATATCAGTTATCTTGTATCCATAACACAAATTCTTAAAGAAATTTAATTTGGGCTAAATAATGTTGTGTGACTGTCAGGAATATTTATTTATTTATTAGATGATTCACCCTTGATAAAAAAACTAATAAAATTTAAATGTAATAATCTTACTAACCTGTTCCTAGAACCAACTAGAATAACAAGGACCAGTGCAACTTGCCTAGATAATGTGATTTCAAATGTTAATCCAGTAAGTTGGAATAATGGAATATCAATACGTAAAATAAAATACCAAACTCAATTCAATCCCTAACGTTTAATAAATTTGAAAGAACTATCAAAGAAACATTATGCAAAAAAGGCTACTATAGACTCAAAGATTATTTAGATGACAAAAGTGCGTGGGATTGATGTCTCCACAGGTTATTTCCAAATAATATTAACATTAATCACTATGTAAGCAGCTAGGCTGCGACATGATATTGGCAAGCACGAATAGCTTTCTTCTGTTCGTTTATTCATGTCATAGCAGAGCTGTATTTCTGCCAAATTGTACCTATAATAAGCACTTTTTACAAAAGACTGCCGAGAGTTTTTTTCCGCCGGCTTTTTTCCTCTCGGTCTACCTAGGGTTCTACTTTCATTTTGTTTTTTAAAGCCGAAGAAGAAGTAGTAGTAGACAACACCACCAAGACATTGGTGGATAATGGGCGATAATTACCTTCATGAGCCGAGAGATGCACACTTCTCGACGTAGGCCTCCCCCAGGATTTGTCATGTCGCCCGGACCGGCACCGCCCTCATCCAGCATTTGACGTTCGTAAAGTGTATAAAATTACCTACTACGAATAAAAGTATTCATTTTCATTTTCATGGAAGATTCAAGGAGATAGAAGAACGTCTACTAATGGCTGAAAACGTTCTAGTCCAACAGCACAATGTAAGAGTTATGTGCAGGTTTCACTTGTCTTATTTGCTAGTAATTTAAATAACATTTAAGAACGAACAGCAGAGCGTAGGTCATAACGGGATTTTAAAGGGGGTAGACGAGTAGAACAAAGAAAATACTGCATTACTGTTTTGATTGATTATGGACAGCAGTAAAAAACGATAAAAGAAAATGGTTATATAACATTGTTATATTATATTGTCATTCTAATGTGTATGTACAGTATTGTTTTATGTTGCCATGTTCAATAACAAAGTCACGTGATGTGGACGTGTTATAAAACATAAGTTATGCAGGGTGACTGGTGACAAGGGTTACTGGCTAAGTCGACCTAGATCCATTAAGGGCGTACCCATCTTTTCTAATTGGATTTGATTGGTATAGTGTTCTTAAATAGGCTTAACGGTAACAACTCATCAGTAATACTTCACTATGTATTTAAATAAACTACATGGGTTTTCCAGCGGTGGTGGGGACATTAGAGGGCTGATGAGGAACGAGGTGTTGTGTAATGTAATGTATGGTACCTATATTATGCTCTTTAAAAAGTATGAAAAAAAAAAAACAAAATAAAAATTTTGAAAAACCCACGACGCGACGGTTAAGAAGTCATTGAAAAAGAATAAAATAATTTAAAATCCCCCGACTGAAATGATTTATGTGACAAGAGATAATTAACGTGAAAAGCTTTTTTAAAAGTTCACTTGATCTCACACAGAGTCGGTCATATTATGAACAACATACTATTCGTTTTCATAGCACTTCCCTACGCTTACCTATTCGGTTCTCGAAGATGTAGATGTCGCAATAACATAGGTATTTAACTCCCTATGAACTTTATAAGAAGAGCAAGAAAATCCGTCGAGGGCTGCCGTCAATATTTTAAATTTCAATATAAAACTACAAAATGAATTCATTCAATGGCAGCCCCAGACGGATTTTCTTGCGCTTCGAACGAAGCTCAAAAAAGAGCACTTGCTACCAAGCAAGAGACACACTTGCAATATTATAAAATGTTGAGAAATTATGTAAATACGGCTATCTATAGGGTCAATTTATAATACACCATAAAACTTTTACAGCAGGGTAAGAATCATGAGTAGGTTTAATTTACGAAAAAAAAAATTTTTTTATATAAATATTTTTCTTAAATTAAAATTTCAAAATTCTTGTAAGTCCATAAACTTCAATCGCCTTTAATCTGTTATCTACGACTACATAGCAAGAAATAAAAAAACGTTTCCATTTATTTTTATTAAAAAATAAGTTATTAATTTCATTACCAAATAATACCTATACCTTCTTACGCGGCACAAGCAAACGAGCCGAAAGTCAAATTCGAGCCGCCGCCACCGCCGGCGCCTACGTCACGCTATTGGTTAGTCGCGCGGCGGCCACGGCTTCCATGTTTGAAACCTACAGGACGCCCTCTCCGCAGCTCCGCTCGCTCGCCAGTCTGTCTAGAGATACGTGCGCGCGATTAGTAAGATTAAAGTAACCAAAATGCCGAATTACGCGTACAGTAATCAAGAATATTTGGAAATGGCTCTGTGGAATGTGGAATGTTCTCAGGAATGTGCGTGAATACATGTCTCAAGAGTACGGTGAGCGATGGATAGGACGCGGAGGGCCAGTGAGCTGGCCACCTAGATCACCTGACCTTACACCTGTAGACTTATTTTTTTGGGGTCGAATTAAAGACTTGGTGTATGGTCGGGACGGTCATACGATTCAAAGTGCGGGCGAACTTAAAAGTAGAATAACTGACGCCTTTGCTTTCGTCAGAACTGAGAAGGACAGTTTACTAAGAGTGAAAATGAATGTACTTAAACGGGCAAGACTGTGTATACAGCAGCAAGGACGGTATGTGCAGCAGTTGCTTTGAATTGGTTGTCAGTGATTACGAGTATCCGATCTAACATCAACGACAGGACGCAATGTAAAAACGTAAGTTATTTTTGAACATACCTACTCTGTTAATTATAATAGTTGTAAATAAGGTGATTCCAGTTTTTGAACACGTCATTCTAACATTAAATTAATTGTAAAATAAATTTACTAGTTTAAACAAAGAGTTCAAGCACTAATGCTTTATTTTATTTTTAATTTAATGAAAATCAAAACTAAAACAGTAGGTATTTACAATTAGTTTAACGTGAAATTGATTGTCAAAAGCCTGTAACAGTAGTGTGATGGGACATTAGAATCACCTTTTATCCTGATGTTTGACGTAATTACAGCTGATTCCGCGCTAAGTAGGTAACTGGGTCACGCAAACACACGGGCGCGCGTCAACGACCTTCGCTCGGATGCGTAGGTACTATTCGCGTAAGATTATTGTTTTGGTGAACTGATTTTCTTAAAAGAACTAGATGGAAATGTTTGATTTTTTTTGCTATGTACCTAGTCATAAATTGTAGATTAAACTTAAATTTTATTCACTAAAAGTTATTTTCAAATTTTAATTTATAATTTTTTTTTTATTTGACTTCGTAATTTAAACCCACTTATGATTCTTAACCCAATTTTAAAGTATTATAGTATATTATAAATTGACTCTATATAATGAAAAAACCGCATATTATACGTTTTATGTTAACACAACTTAAATCAACTCCTTTGTCAGCCACACATAAATCTTTTACCCTCCCACCTCACCTGTGTGACCCTAATAATATCAATGATAGTTTTCTTAAAGTGCCCGGAAATTCTAACTGTGATCCAAGTATTTTGCAATTTTGCCAGTGGGCCCGATTTAATCAGTCTGAATTTAAGTTAAAGCAATGTACAGGAGATGAGGTCATAAAAGCCATAAAGATTATTCACTCCAATGCGTTTGGTTATGACCATATCACCACAGAGATGATCGAATTAACTTTAGAAATTACCTTACCTATTATAACTTTTATAATAAATAAATCTATCGAAACATCTACATTTCCCGACGCATGGAAGTTGGCCAAAATCAGACCACTTCCTAAATGTAATAAAGTAGAGTCTTATAGCGACATACGCCCGATAAGCGTACTACCAGCCATGTCAAAGTTCATCGCAAAAGTAGTTTGCATACAAGTCACTCGTTACTTAGAGTCAGACAATTTAATTCCCGAAATTCAATCGGAATTCCGTAAAAGCCACAGTACATCCACGGCTCTCTCTCATGTCACAGATGACATCATATCAGCTTCTGATGCAGGTATAGCCACTAATTTAGTTCTGCTTAACTTCAGTAGAGCATTTGACTGTATTAATGTAGAGTTGCTATTGGCCAAAATGAGATATTACGGCTTTAGTGAAGATACCCAAAATTGGTATCAGTCCTTCCTTTCTGGCCGTCGTCAATTTGTGTCAGTAGAGACGGAATGCAACGTAGTCGACTGATTAACTAAAGAAATCACTAGGGGCATTTATGTTTATGAATTAATTAATTTTAAATTTTAAGTACAAGTCCGTTCGATGCTACGCACGATAAAAGAATGAAGCCATGACTCGAGCAGCAGTGAGGAGTCTTGCAGAGTATAGTGTTGCCTTTTAAAAAAAACCACGGATTGCACTCTGGGAGTGCCGGCAGAAGTGAAAACTTGAATATTAACGTTGTGCATTTTTGATATTTTGGAATGGTTGGGGAATAATTTTGCACGAATTGCTTTAATTATCAGTATAAAAGTACAGTAGGTACTCTCTTTTATGTGGTAGAATACAATATTTATTTATTGGCTATCGTTCACAAATATTATAAAGTTATACTAACTTACTTTTTAGCAGATTCATTTTATATTTTTATAAATCCTTATATATTATATTTATTTATATTTATATTAGTTTGCAGTTTCTAAATATTGTAAATAATTTATTATTTATTTTCGTATGTAGGTAAAATATCTAAACCCGGAACTTTTTACTCAAACACTGGTCTATGTGTCATGTAAGGAAAATAATGATGTTCAAATTATGTTGGTAAACATATAAAAGTCCGGAGAGTGGACATGTGAGGGTTCTGATAAAGTGAAATCTGCGTGAGAACGCTGGAGGTCAGCTGACCGGCCTGGAAAAAGCCGCCGGCCCTATCCGGCGACGTCCTGCCTCCACCTGAGGCGTCCCACTCTGCCCGGCGCTCTCTACAGCTGCGGCCGTGTGCTGCAAACCTTGCGGTAGTCCCTGCCGCTGAGAGCGGTCTCCCTGCCGCTATCTTTGCGGTTGCTAGTGGCTGCCTCCGACACTACCGCATCTGCGAGCCGCGGTCTCCGACGACGTCTACTGCAGCCGAGGGCCGCTAACTCCGAACCTCTAAAACTAAACTTTTATTCACAGTGTTATAGTGAACTCTAAGTACTTCTTTTCCATTGTAAATGAATATAAAAGTTTTAAGTGTTATTAAATAGTTACTTTCTCTTCAGCACCCTCTTCGAACTGCGAGCGACGGTTCCCGAGCAACATGACAATTTATATTAAGTTAAAAAGGTTATCTCTTAGAAAAATCAACTTCCATCCATAATTTCGACGACTTTTTCCCCATCATTACTACCAGAACCATCATCGCCAATCTCTAAAACTTATGCGATCGGTTTATGATAGCTGAAGTAAGAAACGAACAGCTTTGATTCGAACCTATTTAAATGTCTAATAAAGACCGCATCAATAGCAGTTTTGTATTTCGTTGTGCTAACATTGCGATTATTTGACATAGTTAAACCAAATTCATTATTTAAAAATTCAATGAATAGTTGATATTTATCGTCTGCAAAGTTTATGTTGAAATCTCCACTCAAAATCATTGGCAATTCATAGAAGCTTTTTACAATTCTTTTTTGAAGCAAATATTACAAATATTACATCTATAATGTGTAAGTACATATGTATCTTTATTAATAATTTCGTCAAGCAGTACGGTAGACTCGATCGAAACCTAATATTAATAATAAAATTATATTAATTAATAAATGAAAATTAATTGAACCTGACCTAACCTGAATAATAATAAAATAAAATTATATTAATAACAATTTAACAAAATTGAAAATCAATAAAATTTTCATCTAGTATAACAGTTTCGCCGCGCTGTAGAAAGAGAGGGGGATACTACCTCTCCTACGCCGCGCCAGCTGTGTACTCTCCATCCGTCTTATGAATTTTCGATCAGGACACGTGACCTGACGCGTGTTTAACATTTTTTACCCATTCCAAAAAAAGTACACAACGCCGCTAAAGAAGTTTTCACTTCAAAAATATTTGGTGTTGCCAAATAATCTCTGAAGTGCGTTGATGCTAGCAAGATAGGGGGACTACCTGGTTAATTATATCTGAAGAATGCAGCGACGAAATATAATTTTAGATATTGAAGGAGCACTCTGTACTCGATTCTGGTCATAATTATGTAATAAAAGTATAATAATAAGAGTTCTCTTTAAATAAATAAAGAGACGTTATAATTATATTGTACTATTGACAGTTCCCCCAAAAGAGCAGCCCTATAAACCGACAGGCCTATATAAAGCGTCTAGACGCCAGGCTATTTTTTTCATTCATCGGCGAGCGCCCAACTAGTGAACGTCATCTTAGACCTATTGTCCTTTATCATTGTTATTGTGAGACACGTGAGCCATTTTGTTTTGCTAATTGTTATTTGTGATTGCTTACTTATTTCTTTTTCTCAAATTGTTAAATTAATTGTGTTCTTTAGAAGTGTATAGTGTTGATTCTTTTATGATAACTTGTCGATTGTTGATAAGCTAATAAAGAGGTTAGGTTTTTGTTGTGATAATTTTATTTTCTTATTTTGTTTCACTTTTGATCCTAAGATCAGAAGTGGGATAAAGAACTAAAAGCCCGCATAAGTAAGCAATCACTACCCACATTTTTTATTATCTTTTTCCATACTTTTCGTACGTTGTTGTTGTGATATTTTTACAAATTGTGTTTTTTTCGTTTTACCTGCAATGCGAGGTAAACCTCGTGATCGATCGCGAACGCATTCACAAGGTGGCTCGCGTTCTCCCGTACGGCCTCGTCGTCGGTCTCCGAGGCAGTCGCGTAGCCGAACGCGTGCTCGCATACGTGACAGATCGCGGAGTGGATCGCGAACGTGGACTCATCTTTTCCGAGCAATACGAAGGTTGCGTAGCCCTTCTCGCAGTGCTTATTCGCGACATCTGCGTAGATACCAATCGCGCGATAGGTCTAAAACTCGTTCGCGTAGTGATTCACGTACTCGTCGTAGGACCCGTTCGCGGGACTCCTTTGATAGGTCGGAGTCTGTCTCGCGTGAAAACTCGCATAAACGACATCGCACAAAAAAAAAGAATATCGTGATAAGCAGCGATCTCGTTTGAATACTACTTCGCGTTATACTCCTGAAGTAAATAATACCCGTGGTACCACACCTTTGGAGCCTCATCCAGCGTTTTCGAATACGTCGATACGTGGCTTAGTGAAGTGGATAAAGCGCGAAGTGTAAACCGTTGGGACGATATGGAGTGTCATGCTAGCGTTGGAAACTGTCTAAAAGGCGAAGCTCGCACCTGGCTGAGTCAATGAACAAGTACCCTCCGTACTTGGTCTGCGTTCAAGTTAGAACTCAAGGCATTGTGCCCACGTAATATAGACGTCGCGAACATTCTATATGATGTGATGTGTGCAGAATCTAACAAATACTCCACTTATGCGGAGTACGCGCGTAAATCTCTTTTAAGGCTCAGAATAGTGACTGGGCTCAGTAACGAATTACTAACAAGTATCATTATAAGAGGCATTACTGATCCTCAAATTCGCGCTATTGCCATGAATTCTAAAATGACGCCTGACAATTGTGGAGTTTTTGTCAAATTTTGTTAAACCGAATTTGAATCGTACAAAAAGAATAGTTCCTTATGCTAATAGTCAATTTAATTATTATCCTTACCACAAACGAAATTTTGATTCAAGTAGCTCAAAAGTTAAATGCTATCAGCGTAGTCAGTTTGGGCATAAAAGTGTCGATTGTCCGAAGCGTTCGCGGACACAATATAGCGACAAAAACTTGTCATCGTCGGGACCGCAAATAAAAAGTTGTGCCTTTTGTAAAAAAAAAAAGTAAGTAGGTCATTTAGAAACTGATTGTTTTGCTAAAAAACGTTCGAATTCTAGGAATACTACAGGTGTTAATTTTTGTCTTGAAATTATGAACCTTAAAAACAGTGACGTAATAACAGTTGTTATTTCTGGAATTCCTGTCGATGTTTTGATAGATAGCGGATCTTGTATCTCGTTATTGTCTTCCGATTTATTAAAACACTTTCCTTGTAAATTAAAACCTCCGCACCTATTGTTGCGTGGATTAGGCGGCATGGAAGTACAAAGTAAATTCTTCGTTACGTTGCATGTTGAATTATGTGATATCACTTTAGAAGTTGACTTTTTTATTGCGGACGGTAAATATTTAAATACCCCAATGATTATAGGTACCGAAGTTTTGAACAGAAAAGGTGTAACTTATGTTCGAACTGGTGATTCGCAGCGTGTTGTTCATAGCGATTCTATAGTGCGTGACGTAATGCAAGCAAGTTCTTGTTCATTATTAGATAAATTAAGTACCCCAGTTACAGGTGATTACAAAGAACAACTATTAGGTGTTCTCTCAAAATATGAGAATATTGAGAAATACTTTCCGAGTGGTACACACAACCGTTAACGATAGTGAAATGGAAATTAATCTAACGACTAATATTCTCGTCTATTATCGACCCTATAAGTTATCCTACGACGAGAAATGCAATAATGCACGAGTACGTGCAATCGTAAAGGATTAATCTTTAACTTATTAACTCGATAAGTTTTCGGAAGTGTACTTCTCTCAGCACTAAGATAGAGTACTTGGGGCGCGTTATTAGTCAGGGTCAGGTTAGACCGAGCGCATATAAAATTGAAGCTCTGGTTAAGTCCCCACAACCTAGCACAGTAAAACAAGTCCGCCAATTCCTCGGCCTGGCCGGCTATTTTCGTAGGTACATCTCTAATTACGCACTGAAAACTGCTTGCATTGCGTGGCTGACTAAAAAGACCGTAACGTTTCACTGGACTGAGGAACACGAAAAGGCATTCGTAGACGTAGGTGTAAAATCGGGCTTCATTTCCCGCCTCAGTGCGGCCACGACTGTGAGTGGCGTGCGTTTAGCACTTTGAGGATGTAAGTAATCGTGGTGTGCTTGCCGGAAAGGGGCAATGTGATGTGTGATGGTGCCTGCCGGATGGATATGCCCTATTGGTGTCTACCGGATGGAGGTTACCCGTGTTTGTGTTCTAGAGTATTGTATACTGCGCGATCTTGAAACCTTTATTGTGGCTTAATGCGTTTTTTTGAACCTTTAGTACCTACTTGGTAGATAGTAATGATATCATGGTTGAGCGGGTGAAATTTTGTGGTTAAGCGGCATTCATAATGCCTTTTTAAATAGGTAGTCTGAATATTGAAGTTGTAGATTTTCTTTCTGATTATCGTGTATCCGTGACTCGGTAGAAATCGCTTTGTATCTTGCCAATCTTAGATTATTTTGCTGCGATTCTTAGGAGACACGTTTTCTTATGTTTTAGTAACAGTAAACTTGTTATTATTTTGGCAATTGAAACGTAATATTACGATAGTGTGTGTTTAATGAATCACGGAGATAGGTAATAACGTCAAGATTGAAAAGATTGAAAATTGAAAATGCGTTGAACTTGTTGCGATTGACAAAAGAGCTGGATTTTACTGTTGAACTGTTTGCAGTTGTCAAACAATTTTAATACTTTGTTGTTGTGAATTATGAAGTACAATGCAATGCTCTTATTGGTTTGATATACGCCATAACCGGATGGAGGTTATGAGTGTGAGTTGATATAACCGGATAGAGGTTATGAGTGTGAGGTGATGTAACCTAGTGGAGGTTACATGACGTTTTGTGACGGGATGGACATCACTGCAGAAGAGCTTTGCATTGTTTGCTAATTAATTGGGTTATTCTAGCAGCTTATGCTTGCTTTGTTGTTTATTGTTACATTCAAAGTAAATTTCATTGTTTAATGTGCGGTTTTCTTATCGAAATTATTGTGGTTCGTACAATGCGCTGACGTATCTCGGACTGACGGTCGATAGTAGCTCGGTATTAATTGAGTTGGCATTGTAACTGACGGAACGGACTCGCGAATAAAGATTTTGTTGTGACTAAGCCAGGGTTATACCCAAGCCCATAGACTCGGTACTAAGTAACTGTCCAGTGATTAATTAATTCTATCGTGTTTTGTGAGTAACGCTTCTTTTCGTATGAGTATCGTAAAGATATGAAATGTCATGGATGACGTTCTGTAATAAGATAAGGAAGAGGACTGTTTTGTTAAAAATAGGACTCGAGGTCAAAAAGGACAGGGCGAAAAGGATTCTGTTCAGAGGGTGAATCTGTGCAACGAACTCACGGCGGAAACTCTTTGAATGTGAGTTTAATGTTTTGCTTGTGTTTCAGAAGATAGTTACTGGCTTTGCGTAACTGTGTGTGCGAGTATGCAGGTCTATATGTGAGCTATCCGATGCGCACGCACTGCGACTGAGCGACCTGCCTCGCAGACGTGTCTCTGACGCGTGGAGGCCCTGCCTCGTGACGTGTTTCTGACGCGTGGAGGCCCTGCCTCGTGACGTGTCTCTGACGCGTGGAGGCCCTGCCTCGTAACGTGTCTCTGATGCGTGGAAGCCCTGCCTCGTGGACGCTTTTAGCGTGATAGAGCTCTCGGGGCCCTAGCTCCGTAGGAAGGGGCCCTCACCCCATAGACGCGTTCCTAACGTGTGTAGTAAATCGTTAGAGCATAGTCGGATAGGGCGTGGCGAGTGGTGCCCCGAGACGTGTGCTACTTTCTTTAATTGTGAGTAATCAAACGTGATATATCTTAACCAGTTAACTATGCTTTGTTTTGTTCGTCAGGATCACGATTAGTACTTGTAGGTAAAGTTAACTTAATGGGGAATAGATATACGTTTAGGTACCTTTCTACATTTAGTGTTAGAGTAGGGTGAGACTGACGATCAGAGCTGAACCGCGTGGTTGTGGGTGAGATAGATCCGTGGAGTACCCGCGCGTCGGGTAGTCTGAAGCAAACGTGCTGATCAGACAGGTCCACCTGGCGTTGGCGCGTCAAGGTGAAGACAGACAGGCACAGTGTGTTTGTTTGTAGTCCGTTTCCATGGTCAGGTGATCATGTAGTCGGACGACCCGAGGCAAACGTGCCAGATCGGGTGGGCGCGTGTGTCGTGCCATGATTACAGATGGAGAAGCTATCTCACCTAAGGCGGCTGCAGTACGCACGCACAGCTCGGCGAGGGCGTCGCCGAAGCCGTCCTGGTGGAAGATGAACCGAAGAGGAAACCGATCATTAAGGCCTTGGGATAACTATTTAGAAAACGAGACGTCTCGATAGGTGGTGATGGATGACAGTTAACTTATGAATTTGCGAATTAGATGATGTATGAATTAAATGAACGACTATGAAAGGATTGTCAGAGGATGTAAGTTTAAAAATGCTCCCAAGCTGTTGTTTCACGAGCTTTTGACTTTCAGGTGACGAGACGGATATTTCCGAGCCAGAGCCATCTGCACCACTGCCACCACCAGCACCGTCAATGCCACTGCTGGATTCGGAGCCTGAAGCCGGACCTTCATCAGCCCGAAATGAGATCGAGGACGATCACACTGTCAGGAGAGGCCGTATTGACAGTTCCCCCAAAAGAGCAGCCCTATAAACCGACAGGCCTATATAAAGCGTCTAGACGCCAGGCTATTTTTTTCATTCATCGGCGAGCGCCCAACTAGTGAACGTCATCTTAGACCTATTGTCCTTTATCATTGTTATTGTGAGACACGTGAGCCATTTTGTTTTGCTAATTGTTATTTGTGATTGCTTACTTATTTCTTTTTCTCAAATTGTTAAATTAATTGTGTTCTTTAGAAGTGTATAGTGTTGATTCTTTTATGATAACTTGTCGATTGTTGATAAGCTAATAAAGAGGTTAGGTTTTTGTTGTGATAATTTTATTTTCTTATTTTGTTTCACTTTTGATCCTAAGAGTACTATACTTTTCCATACGCGCCGCCTTATTTAACAGGCACACCACCACCCGCTACGTATCTATTGTACCTGTCCGATTCTTTATTGCATTGAAACTAAATTCAGTCTGATTAAAACCATCAAAACAACAACACGCGTTTTTCTATACAACCGTTTGATCAACCCAAAATCAACCTTAAGTGGTTAAGCATATGGTCCAAACGAGTCGGATCTGAACGGAGCGGACGCGATAGAACGAAAACAATACAAGATAGTGATTCCTAGAAGAAGGGTCTTGTTTACGTGATATTTGCATAAATTTGCATTGTGTGAACATTTAGTTTGAGTACTGAGTAGTTTTTGTTTGAAAAGATATTTCGTGAATGTGATAGACTTTGTGAGTTAAATTGAACTATAAATGACTGTTAATTAGTGCTACAAAAAATAACTTTACGATGTCCGTGCCTACAACAGATCAAAGTGGATATTTATCGATGTTGGAAGACATAGCAAATCTATTACAGAAAGCTCAAACTAATTTGAAAAAATGTCCTAAGCAACGACTCACCGTCGGTTATATTAAGGCGAGATTAACCACTATAGAAGAGTACTGGAATGATTTTAGAGATGCGAATATGAAACTTACAAAGTGTACGCCGCGGGAACAACGGGGGTCGATCCCGTATTTTTTAAACGAAGATTACTTCACAATAGAAGAATTATACATAACTTTACATGCAAGTTTAACTGATCACCTAATCAAATTGGAGTCAACGAAAATTGTAGACGAGTCCATTTCAACCCCTGACGTGAGTTTGGCTAGATTACCAAAAATACAATTACCTACCTTTACTGGAAAGTATGAAGATTGGCCTACCTATCACGATTTGTTTCTGGTACTTGTACATAACACCAACATAAATAACGTACAGAAGTTACACTATTTAAAAAGCAGCGTTTCGGGGGAAGCGGAGATTTTATTAAGACATATTCAAATTACGGAAAGCAATTACGTTCAAGCATGGGAAAAACTAAAAGGGCGTTTTGGAAATAAAAAAATGATTGTTAATTCAATTTTAAAGAAATTATTTAGTAATAAAAAAGTGGTTAACAATTCGGCCAATCACATCAAATCAATATTAGATATGACCACAGAGTGTATTAACAGCCTGAATAATGTAAACATTAATACTGACTCTTGGGACCCTTTAATTATATTTCTGGTTGGTCAGAAGTTGGGTACAGAGTTACTGCAGGACTGGGAAGAACACACCTATACAGAGAACCCCGAATTGATGCCCACCTGGAACGATATGAAAAAGTTTCTCGAATCAAAATTCCGAACACTCGAATTAGTGACTCCAACAACATCTACCCCGCGGGATAAATTACATACACACAAAGCATTTCATATTATGAGAAAGGAAGACGAAGACAAACACATTCAATCTACGCATGCCAGTATCAAACCTCACTTATCTTGTAGCTACTGCAATAACGATCACTACATATGCCACTGTAAGGACTTCGCAAAAATACCTATAGAAGAAAGAAGAAACCATGTGAAGAAGAACAACTTATGTTTTAATTGCTTAGTGCCGAATCACAGCGTATGCAATTGTAAACAAAAAACATCATGTCGCGTCTGCGGTAGAAGACACCATTCTCTCTTGCACCAAAATAAAGAAGAAAGCCAAGAGGTGAACACACAAAAAACGCAACCACGCCAAGAAGAACAGTTACAACCAATACAAAGAATTACAAGCGCACACATTTCACGAGAACAACCTGGTCACGCAGTATTATTAGCCACAGCGCAAGTAGCCATTCAAGCTAGGAATGGGCAGACACATATAATACGTGCTCTGATTGACCAGGGTTCAGAGGCATCATTTGTTTCAACTAGAATAGCAGACCTACTGAATTTATCAAAAATCTGCATTAACAGTGTTGTCTCTGGAGTAGGAGAAGAAACTCAGATACCTATCAAGCATTTAGTTGAACTGCTAATTATATCACGATCAAATAATGAAGTAATTCGAGTTAGCGCTTATGTAATGAAGAAAATCACAACAATACTACCCTCTAAACACGTTTCGATGAACTGGCCAGAACTTCAAGAATTAGAACTTGCAGATCCTACCTTTAACATTCCGGGTAAAATTGACATTTTGCTCGGCGCTGATGCGTTCTGTAAAATCATTAAAGATGGGCTACTAAAGATGCCAGATGGAGTTGTGGCTCAAAATACAAGCCTAGGATGGATTCTATCTGGTCAACAAGAAGGTCTTGAGCACTCTCGAGGCTATCACCGCAATTTTGTATCAATGCATGTCTCAACGATGATCGCACCAGATAATGATATGTTGAAGAAGTTGTGGGAAATAGATGGAGAAATATACAAAAAGAAGAAGATACTCACTAAAGATGAACAAATATGTGAAGACATATATAGAAACACAACAAAAAGAGATGAGAGTGGAAGGTACATTGTCAATTTACCATTAAAACAATCAATTGAAGAAACTGTAAAATTGTGTGGAGATACAAAACAACAAGCTATACACAGATTTCAACAATTAGAACGAAAATTTGAGAGAAATCACAAACTAAAAGAAGAGTATACAAGAGTTATAGACGAATACAAAGAAATGGGTCACATGATCAAATCAGACAAAGCAGATAATCACAAGGCTATTTACTTACCTCACCATGCTGTTGTGCGGGAAGACAAAGATACTACAAAGGTACGAGTAGTCTTTGATGCGTCTGCTAAAGGGAGTAATGGTAGCTCTCTCAATGATACCATGTATATTGGACCTGTCTTGCAACCGGATATTCGATGTCTCATCACTAAATGGCGCATGCATAAAATCTGTGTTGTCAGCGATATTGTCAAGATGTTTCGCATGGTGAGAATGACAAACAAACATACAAATCTACAAAGAATTATCTGGAGAGACGATCCGGAAGGTGAATATGAAAGCTACAACTTAACAACTGTTACATTTGGTACAGCAGCTGCTCCTTATCTGGCTGTTCATACTTTAAACCAAATAGCAGACGATGAAACCGCAAACTTTCCAGATTCCGCTCCTTTAATCAAACAAACTTTTTTCATGGATGATTTAATGATTGGAGATGATAACGTGGAACAAACAAAACAAATGTGCGATGACATAAAAACTATACTGAAAAGAGGAGGTTTCAACATGCAAAAATGGTCAAGTAACTCGGAAGAAGTGATGGAGTACTTACAGGAACGGAAAGATATAGAAACAAGGGATACGTTAGAGATAAAGATTGACAAAAAAATCAAAATACTGGGACTCACCTGGGATCGAAAAGAAGATAGATTTGAAATAACGGTAAACTTACCCGAAATGAAATATCCAACCACAAAGAGGTCGGTTCTCTCTGATGTGGCGCGGTTATTCGACCCTTTTGGTTGGTTAGCGCCCGTTGTCATCACAGCCAAGGTTTTATACAAAGACTATGGCAATGCAAGCTGGGATGGGATGATGAACTGCCAACAGAGCTGCACAAACAATGGGTAGCATACAGAGGAGAACTGATACACTTGCAAAACATAAGCATACCACGCTGGCTGAAGACTACAATACAAAATCATGTAGATATAGAACTGCATGGGTTTGCAGATGCATCAACTCAAGCCTATGCTGCAGTAATATACCTAAGAGTTGTTGAAAGTGAGGAAGTCTACATAACTATGATTGCGTCCAGAACCAAGGTTGCACCAATCAAGCAAATATCTCTCCCACGATTAGAGCTATGTGCTGCAGCACTTTTAGCAGAGTTAATTGAAGATGTCGAAGAACTGCTTAACATTCCAAAACACAAAATATTTGCTTGGACAGACTCAATGGTGGTACTTTCATGGTTAAAATCACAACCTAATCGTTGGCGTACCTTTGTGGCGAATCGAGTCACAGACATAATACGTACTGTAGATACCGACAGATGGAACCATGTTCGATCTTCTGATAACCCTGCAGATATCGGAACAAGAGGTATGAAGGCAGGCGATCTAGCAAAATCGGAGCTTTGGTGGACAGGGCCAAAATGGCTGAAACAAAGGGACTTAGATGTTGAGAAACCAGATATTCCTGAAACAGACATTGAAATAAAGGGTACTTATCACACTACACTACAAGAAGACAAACCAATATGGGAATATTTTTCTACATTAACAAGGATGAAGAGGGTACTATCGTATTGCAGAAGAATGAAGAAAGGTGAAGAATCTGAAACAAGGAATGAATATTTAACACACAAGGAAATGACAATAATAGAAGAAAACTGTATAAGATTTTATCAAAATATGCACTTTGAGAGAGAAATTGAAGATTTGAAAAAGGATGGAAAGGTAAAGAAAAGAAGTACACTTATAACACTTTCACCTTTTTTAGATAAAAATGGGTTGATAAGAGTAGGAGGGCGTCTTCAAAATGCTTCGATTCCAGAATTTAGTAAACATCCAATTTTAATACCTAAGGATACTCACATTGCTAAGTTATTAATAAACGAAGCCCATTCACGGACACTTCACGGTGGCATACAACTTATGATGGCATATTTAAGAACAAAATACTGGATATTGGGCCTGAAATCAGCAGTTAAGAAATGCATACATACATGTAAGACATGTATTATAGACAAGGCAAGAGTAAAGACTCAGTATATGGGACAATTACCGTCAATGCGCGTCAACCAGCACAGAGCCTTTGTTAATAGTGGCGTGGATTATGCAGGACCTGTACTAATGAGAACTTCTAAAGGGCGCGGCCATCAAGCTACGAAAGGTTATATTTGCTTGTTTATATGTATGTCCACTCGCGCTGTCCATTTGGAAGCGGTTACTGACCTAACCTCACAAGCATTTTTGGCTGCTTTTAGACGGTTTGTTTCCCGAAGAGGACTATGCAGCCATTTGTGGAGTGACAATGGCACGAATTTTGTGGGTGCAGCGAAAGAACTCAAGTATTTGTTTCTGCAAGGCCGAAAAAATCTTGCCCATGAAGTAGCTGAACTGCTCGCTAACGATGGTACCACATGGCACTTTATACCGCCGCGAATGCCAACCTATGGTGGTTTATGGGAGGCTGGAGTTCAATCAGCAAAGAGGCACCTGATGAGAGTTACTAAGAACACTAAGTTAACTTACGAAGAAATGTCAACCTTCCTGAGTCAGGTCTAAGCATGCCTCAATTCCAGACCCCTTTGCCCTCTAGATAGTACACCTCACACACCGCTAACCCCAGGACATTTCCTTGTTGGTGGTTCCCTGATTAGTGTACCAGATTTAAATTATGAACATCACAACATAGGTACACTCACTAGATGGCAACTATTACAGAGAATGACACAAGACTTCTGGCGGCGCTGGCAAGTAGAATACCTCCATACTTTGCAGCAGAGATATAAATGGCAAACTCCAGTTACGTCACCTTCAGTTGGCGATCTGGTAGTTATCAAGGATGAGGACACACCACCCACGAAGTGGTTACTAGGAAGAATTAAACATCTACATCCTGGCGCTGATAACCTCGTGAGAGTTGTAACTGTACAATGCAAGGGAAACCAAGAATTGAAAAGACCATTATATAAGATTATCCTACTTCCTACTGAAGAAGTTTAGAAGGTGTTATGGTGGGCGGTAACCACGTTGCTTTATCTTGGAAATTAAAATTTTGTATAAATACTTTACTTATCTCGAATTAACGTAACTTTAACTTCACTTACCCAAAATTAGATGTTGATTATAATATTCTTACTTTAAAGATACAGTCCATTGCTTGTTAGTTAATACTATAAAAAAAAACTATTGTTTTTGGTGGGCGGCATGTCCGATTCTTTATTGCATTGAAACTAAATTCAGTCTGATTAAAACCATCAAAACAACAACACGCGTTTTTCTATACAACCGTTTGATCAACCCAAAATCAACCTTAAGTGGTTAAGCAGTACCTATTACGCTTATGTAACCATGCGTTGCGTAATTAATTCTTTAACTTCTGGTTAAGTTACTAAGTAAATATTAATTTTTTATTTTACTTTATGTCTTCATGAATGATCTCAAACTATTATAAATTTTAAAATATATTAAAGAAACCGATTTTCATATTCAAAAATGTAATTGAAAAAAGTGAAGTACTCACTGAGCGTTTTATCAGGGTTATGCCAATGACGACTACCATAATTATTATAAATCCCTGAGGAAGCCCAATCCTTTGCTTTAGTTTCTAATTCGTCGTCCCATACCTAAAAACCAGTATGAAGGCTAATCATGATATTATGAAAATTCTGCTGATGCACTCTTATTATATCCACCCTGTATAAATAGGTATATAGTGTAACATTATATTTACAAAGAGAATGTAAGTAGCTTTAGCCAAATTCGGCTTCAGCAATTGAATTGATTGATAAAGTTGTTGTAAATACAACTCCTTATACCTAACACTGACATTTATTTATTTATTATAATAAAATTCGCCAACAAAGGCACGCACGAATACATTTACCATCAATACAGTTTCTGAAGGATAGTTACTGAGTGCAGCCTCAGTTACAGGCAAATACAGCATGCTTCATTAAAATACATTTTTCATATTATCATTTGTCAGGGAAAATATTACAATATAAGAATCTGAATACAATGTGTTTGTCTAAATAAATTATTTGAAATGTAAAAATATTTAAACATAGAAATTAAAATAAAAAGTTACAAAATAAAGGTCATTAAAATGACGACCACTTTGGCGATGGGGTAAACCTGTTTGCCTCAGACGCTAGTGGCTGCGGGTACGATTCCCGCACGGAACAAGAAAAAAAAATGTTCCGTGTCTGGGTGTTTATCTATTTATGTATTTATATTCTAGGTTCCCCCCTAGTTCGCTACATGGTATCCCATAACACAAGCTAAGCTTACTTTGGGCCCATGTAGTTGGTGTGATTGTCTGGGGATTTTATTAAGCTATTGCATAGCTTCTATCGCGGGCCTTGAGCGTGGGGACCGAATCCAGAAATTCCGTAACGAAAAATTCTGCGCTTTTATGCGGGCTTTAATAAACAATCAGCGCCATCTATCGAGAGGCATCCATTCTAGGCAACATGACAATTTTTAGAGTTGACAGGTAAATAAACAATAGTTGGCTTTCATAAGAAATCCTTTATTTCGATAATCTGAGTAAATCGATGAGTGGTCGAGTGGTAACGTCAAAAGGTTACCGATCAAGAGTTACGAGTTCAAGCCCTGATAATCGCATTGACATGAATAATTTTTTATGTTTTCTTTTCTCCTTTTAAAATTATAAATACATTTTTTTTAGTTTTTTATATTGGAAGCTTACTTTGTTCTAAGAGGATTAAATAAAAGAAAAGGCAGTTACGAACAAATTGATTGATTGACTAAGTTAAACAGAAATGATGACACCAAAATACGACATTAAAAAATTTGACAAATGTAAAAAAAATATATTGAATAATGAAAACCTGAAATGTATAATGAATAAAATAATGAAAACCTAACCTGAAATTGTAAATTAATTTATCACATAGAATGCGAAAATATTTGACTCAAAGGTTTTATAATACCTTAACAGCTGAGCACAAAAAAAACTGATAATTTTTTCCCGATCAAGAGTTACGAGTTCAAGCCCTGATAATCGCATTGACATGAATTCTTTTTTATGTTTTTCTTTTCTCCTTTTAAAATTATAAATATTTTTTTTTAAGTTTTTTATATTGGAAACTTACTTTGTTTTAAGAGGATTAAATGAAAGAAAAGGTAGTTACAAACAAATTGTTTGATTGACTAAGTTAAACAGAAATGATGACACCAAAAAACGACATTAAAAAATTTAACAAATGTAAAAAGAATATATTGAATAATGAAAACCTGACATGTACAAATTGTAAATTAATTTATCACAAAGAATGCGAAAATATTTCGACTCAAAGGTTTTATAATACCTTAACAGCTGAGCACAAAAAAAATGGCAGTACATTAAATGTATACGGAAGTGCTAAAATAAGCCGGGTACATCAAATAGCCAGATAAGTACCGTCACTACTAGGAGGAAAAAGGCTTTAAAACCTCCGGCAGCCAAGTCGCCTAGCATCACGCACACACATTCATGTGAATCCCTGGATCACAATTTGTCTCTAGACACTATTGATCTTGACACAACTTCAAAAAGTTTTAATTTATCGACTGATATAAGTGCAGACCAAACTGGAGACTTGAAACTTGAAATAATTAATTTACAGAGGCAGTTTGAAAGCACGTACATGGAAATGGAGAATATTATAATTGAAAACATTGGCTTAAAAAAAGAAGTTAGTCAATTATCTCGACAAGTGCACTTATTCAAAAATATGTGCACCAAAACGCTTGAAACTAAAAACTCTACGAAACAAAACAAAAAGACAAAAATGTCGTCGGCAGACAACTTTTTCATTGTGTGTATTAGCTATACACACAATGAAAACGTAGAGAAATTACAATCATTGCCACCATCACCATCGTACTCACTATCATCACCATTGAAGGAGAGTAACAAGGATTGTCTACGAGTGGGACCGGAGTCCTCACTACTAAAAACAAAAAAAAATCTCCAGGCAGTGGAAGAGGATAAGGTATTGGTGACATCTAAGAAAAATAGACATGAAGAACACAGAATCTTTGTAATTGGTGGACAGCAATGTAAAGGTCTTCGTAACAGATTAGTAAGATCAAGATTTAATAATCCTTACGAAAAATATGAAGTTATATCTTTTACTATACCTTACGGAAGCACTGAAGAAATATTGACGATGCTTAAGACCCAAAGAAAGAAAATGACAAAATAATAATCTGCGTAGGTGAACACGACACAAACCCGACAAAAGTGTTGTTAGAAACATGTTTAATTTTAAATAAATATATTAATTGCAATATTATACTTCTGAGCATAATTAAAAATAGATTTCTTAACGAAAATAAGTTGAATGACATGATACATAATTTAAGTAAACACTTTTTTAATAGTAAATTCGTACGATCACAAGACTGCGTTTGCTACACATGGTTTGCTATATGTAAGAAAATAAATTTAATAATTGATGAATGTGATTATAGAAAAAAAATCTTGTCATTTACTAAGTATCATATTAAGAATAAACATTCAAAGGTTAAAAATATACATTCAAGTGCAGATTATAAATATAATTCAACTACTACTCAGGGTGTAACTAAAAAGGGAACAATTCCGTAATACTTTTTAAAAATGACTGAAAATAAAATAGACATAAAAATTGGACATTCAAATGCAAACTATAAATCTCATCCGAATACTACTCAGGATATAATTAAAAAGGGGACGATTTCGTTCTACTTTCTTAAAAAGACAAAAAATAACTTGGAAAATAATGAATAAATTTTTTTTCGTAAATAAAGTAAATTTAAATAATTATAATTATAGCAACTCAAATCAACTAAAAATATTTCATCAAAATATTGCGGGTCTTTTGTCTAAAACTAACTTGTTGGAAATTACCTTAAATGAATTACGGAAAAATCACAATATGCCGAATGTGCCTACTTTGAGACTTTTGTTAATTTGAACAATAGTAATTTATTTTTGCATGCCCTAAAATGGTAAAATATGTATGACCTATTTTTTTTAATTTTAAGTCCTAAATCTGTACCATATGTATTTTATGCAAATAAATGATTGATTGATTGATTCATAACTTTACATGCGGGCTTTAATAAAAAATCAGCGCCATCTACTAGGAACTTGTGGACTTCATATTAGATCAAACATTACTGCATTAATAAAATAAATAAATAATTATAATTTCATAAGTTGATAAAAAATGCTATGCAATAGCTTTACCGCGGCAGTCTCCGAGTGCCACACGTCTTTTTATTTTATATTTTTATTTTATAATTAAAAGTATTGAACGACCACTTTGGCGATGGGGTAAACCGGTCTGCCAGAGACTCCAGTGGTTCAAGTCCGACACGGAACAAGAAAAAAAAAATTTTCGTGTCTGGGTGCTTATCTATTCATGTATTTATATTCTAGGTTCCCCCCTAGTTCGCTAAATGGTATCCCGTAACACAAGCTATGCTTACTTTGGGGCAAGTTGTTGGTGTCATTGCCTGGGGATTTTATTTATTTATTTATTAAAATTATTTTAACACAAATTATGAAGTCATAGTCTAGTCTGTAATGTCTTATCCTAATTATGAAAATACCAAACGATAAATTAATTATAAACTGAATGAAGTTCTTATAATTATTTCAGTCTTAAACTTGCTGATTTATATTATTCGTAAAGGAAATTTACTTTCGGTGGTAAAACTGCAAAGCGTTAACAGATGACAGCGTTAACAATACAACGAAAACATCCAGTAAGTAAAACTAGATCATTTCGATGGCATCGGCCACGGCCCGATAACCTAGTGGGTTAAAGCAACCGACCGAATAGCGGGAGACCCGTGGTTTGAATCCCGGTCGGGTCGATTGAATTGAGTACTTTCTTATCTGCTTAACACTAACCATCCATGACATAGATGCGGCCCTTGGTTGGCGTGGTACTTTTCCCTGCAAGAGTAACCTCCGTCGGCTGTTGTGTCCATCGATCATAACTCGTTTTGCTGCACATGATATTTCAATTACTGCAATCATAATGCACCGAAAAACCTTATCACCTCATGTAAAATAAGTTTATGTACCTATATACAGTTATGAGATAAATAATTAAAAGTTCCTTTTCTTATAAGCCCACTCAAATTAAGCCAAAAATAGTGTGCGTCCAGATAAAAAAATATAGCATGTTAAAAAATATAAAAAAAAAAATAGTACCTAAAAACATAAGGAAAAAATATAAAGTGGTTTATTAAAATACCGTAAAATTATATCTGTGTTTAATAAATAAATTATAATTTAATCCTCGACGAATATCATAATATACACAATCTTAAAAAGAAAAATAGACCTCAAAACTTACGTAAACTTAATTATACACCAACATATATTCTACCTAAATATAATAACGAATATGGTAAACGGACGTGGATATACATACTTCCTAATATATTAAATACAATCCCCGATGAACTAAATTTAAAGTTAACAAAAAATCATAAAACATGTAAACGTTTGCTCAATCATTATTATAAAAATAGAATGTACAGTACTTAATGCGATTTACTCGCACTTAAATAAACATTAATAGTTTTCAAGTGTGTAGATTTAAGGGAAAAAATGTAAATCTTATAATATATTGAATAAAGAAATTGAAAAAAAAATTCACACTCTAAATTTCTTTGAGGGTGTGCTCAGGGTGTAGAAGGATGAAGGTATCAATTTTCAGGTTTTGCTCATATTTCAAAATTGTAAAAATTATTGCTTCTGAAAAATGAATGATGACTACACGGATTGGTTTAGCATCGAACGCGGTGTTAGACAGGGCTGTGTAGCGTCTCCATGGCTGTTCAACCTATTCATGGATAGCTGTTTGAAAGATCTGAAAGAATCTGAATGGGGCTTAGAAATGAATGAGACAGTGATCAAAACTTTGCTTTACGCTGACGACCAGGTTCTACTTGCATCGTCAGCGTCGGAACTGCAACAAATGGTCAATGTTATGTATGAGTCATTTAAAAGGAAAGGTTTGAGAGTGAACGTTGGAAAGACGAAAGTCATGGTTATGGAGAGGAATGAAGATATGAGGGAATGCAATATTATGATAGGAGACGAAAAAGTGGAACAAGTAAAAGAGTTTGTATACTTAGGGTCCTTGTTTACAAGAGATGGGAAGTGTGAACTTGATATTGAAAGGAGAGTAAAGGCAGAAAATTGTGTTAATGGCGCCTTGTACTCGGTGATGGCAAGCAAAATTATACCGAATAAGGCTCGTCTGGCCATACTTGAAGGAGTTTTCGCGCCAACACTTATGTATGGTAGTGAATCTTGGGTGTGGCAGAAGAGACATGAAAGTAGGATTAATGCTGTGGAGATGAGAGCGTTGAGAAGCATGTGTGGAGTGAAATTGAGTGATAGGGTGCGCAACAGTGAAATAAGAAAGAGATGCGGATTGAAAGAGGATGTAGTGACTAAAATTGAAAAGGGTATGCTACGGTGGTTTGGACATTTGGAAAGGATGAGTGAAAGAAGATTTACGAAAGAGGTGTACAGAGCAAGAATGGATGGTGTTGTTGGAAGGGGCCGGCCTAGGCGAACGTATGCCGATCAAATTGGTGACATTTTGAAAAAGGGCCTAGTCAAAAGTACCTACCCGTAACCGGCGATCATGTATGAAAAGATTGATGAACGTGGAAGAAGCGAAAGAGGTATGTTTGGATCGCAGCAATTGATGTTCCCTTGTCTCTGCCTAACCCAAAGGGAGACAAGCGTGAGGTTATGTATGTATGTATGAATTTTTTTTTTACATAATATTTCCTATTCATTTCTTCATTAGTTTTTACTCAGCGACCAATATTTTAGGAGCTGTTGAAATCTGCGATGTTCCGTCGGCTACTACTGGCGTGTGCACAGTTCAGTGTGCACATGGGCATAATTATACCTTGTGAAGTCCAAAACAACATTCTACAATGCAGAGAAAGTAGAGGGGGTTGATTGAAGACACGCTGTCCACACGTAAGTGCTACCTCGATAAGGTGTACGCCACGGGCCTCACCTTGCCGACGCCTGAATACTCAAGGAAATCTCGCACTTTGCAAATTTCAAGCCCTTTAAATAAAGGTCGAACAGTAAAAACTAATACGACCAAATTAGTTAGAAATTTTATGTAGAAACATTTGTCAGAAGCCATGATAAGGCCATTTGTACACATTTTCAAGATAGGAGCAAAAACCTGAAAAAGGGGCCTTTAAGCCTTCCTCCACACCTTCTGCTCACCCGCACTCTCGAGGACTTTTAGTATAAAATCTATCAATTTTCAAAACTTGGTACACGAATTTTATCCCCTCATTTTACTAATTTGTAAAAAAATTATATTATTTATGTACATACATACTGTGAAATAAATAAATAAATAATTAGATTAAAATTTATAATTTGTCTAATTTTTTCACAAAGTCAATTAAAAAGCTAACTTTCACAGGTGACGACAGACAGCGAACACAGTGATGCAACTACCAGTAATTGGGTTTCCATAGTCAATTAAAGTAATAAACTACTTTTTGATATTTTTCTTTTTACTATAAATATTGTGTAAACAAAGCAATATTATAACACTTTACGGCTTTTAATTATAATGTTATGAACTGAAACCAAACTCAAAATTTCACATCACTCTTAAATATGAAACACAACAATAATGGTGTAGGTATGAAACGAGTCGAAAGATGAAACATTACCCATTATGCACGCGTATGGAAGGCCATTGTGTAAAGGCGACTCTACACTTGTAATGATTGTAACATTATGTCGGACCAGAATGTGATTTAGTCTGAACCGGTTCCAAAGTATGCACTTTTGAACCACGATGACATACTCTTTGGCAAAAAGTATTATTTTTTACCAAGGAACAAAACCTCGAAGGTAAGGGATATCAAAAAGAACACCCTGTATTCTGGGTTGGTTTTTAGTCACCAGCCAATTTTAAATGTTATTTTCTTTGAGACGATATTATATTATATTTATTTTAATATACTTAGCTCAGTACAAAAAATATGGCACCACTTGCTTTTTGCAAATAGTCTCTGTTGATGAACATATACGACGCGGCATTTAATTGATAAAACTAGTTCTACGAGATGATTTATAATAGCGCGTAGTTATCGTAATCATTCATAATTTAGTGTCGAGTGAATAGGTTTCTCGTGGATGGACGTGTAACACCATAGTCTTCATGCGCACATTCCATCAGGTTGCGTGGAACACAAACGTCCTATACTTACAATTTAAAAAAAAATGTAGAGTGAGTGACTGACTAGGTGTGCTTTGCTTGATATGTAAGCGAATATATTGGGTTGGGGAAAAAGTTTCTTCGCATTTTTTAAGAAAATTCAAAACATTTTTTAATATAGTTTGTTAACATTTAAGTAAAGTATGTATGTACCATTTTGTTCGATAACCTTTTGCCATCTTGTAGGTAAGAACATGATCCCATTGCTATAAAAATTTTGGGACCTCTCATCAAAATACCGCGAAAATAATCAATTTACCTTTTTTGTAGTGAAATTTTAAAATGTATCGAATTTCTTCATTAGATTCACTCATCTTGACAGTACGAAAAACAAATGAAAATCACACATTTTCATAATTTGAATTTGGAATTATGTTCTTTAAAATTTTAACTTTCAATGATACCAAAACCAGCCAGATACAAATACTATAGCCAAAGAGATTTTATTACAAGTTCATACATACTGTAATGCGAAAAGACTTTTTCCCCAACCTATTATTAATTGCCTTGTAAAAAATGCACCCTTTATTGCAAAAATCGTATCTATAAATGATTTTTGACAAGACTTATTGTGTAAAAAAATTTGGCCGGTGATGACCAAAAAACAACGCTGTGTAAAACTGTTCCGTTACTGACTGAGTGACTGAACGACTGACAGACAACGCACAGCCATAACTACTGGTCGTAGAGAGCTGAAATTTGAAACATACATTACTGAGGCGGCGCGGCGTAGAGGAATTCCAAGGAATTTCACAATTCCCGCGGGAACGGGAAATATTAGAGTTTTTAGTTAGTATGAAAAATCTTATACCTAGCTTAAATGTACGGATGTGATTCTTGGTGTTAAGGTTCTTAAATGAGTATCTGGCTGTATTATGGAAGGAATTCCCAAAATTCCCACGGGAACGGAAAATATTGAACTTTTTAATTTGTATGAAAAATCTTATCCCTTGAGTGCACGGATGTGATACTTGGTATAAAGGTTCTTCAATGGGTGTTTGGTTTTTCATGAAAGGTTCGTTGAAAGAATTCCCAAAATTCCCACGGGAACAGAAAATATAGGACTTTTTAGTGCACGGATGTGAAACTTGATTCAAAGGTTATTTCAAAAGGGTGTATGGTGGTATTATGGAAGAAGTTTCTGAAATTCCCACAGGAGGGATAATTTAGCGCGTACGAAGTTGCGCAAAAAGCCTGTATTTACTAAACCGTGACAATTAGTCAACAGATGCACTTATAGACGCAACAGGGGCTCGATCCGACATTAGATTCACCAACTTTAAGACTCTCTAATATAAAATTAGGAGACGTCAAATTCAAAAGTTGCTCCAAATACTGATTTCGAAGCAACTTAGTGTGACATATGAGAAATTCAAAAAGTTTTATTCATCACTAGCTTTATCCCGCAACTTCGTATGCGCTTAACTACCCTTCTCGTGGAAATTTCAGAAACTATACAACCAGACACACACTGAAAGAACCTTTATACCAAGTATCACACCCATGCACTCAAGGAATAAGTTTTTTTCATACAAACTAAAAATCATATATTTCCCGTGCCCGTGGGAATTTTGGGATTTTTTTTTAACACAACCAGTCACTCTTTGAAGAACCTTCATGCAAAGTAATAAGATTTTTCATACAAACTATCCAACCCCTTCCCGTGGGAATTTCGGGAATTCCTTCCATAATACAAACAGACACTTATTGAGGAACCTTTGTATCAAGTATCACATCCGTGCACTCAAGGGATGGGATTTCTTCATACAAACTAAAACATCATATATTTCCCGTTCCCGTGGGAATTTTGGGAATTCCTTTCATAACACAACCAGACACACATTTTACACCAAGTTTCACATCGGTGCACTCAAGGAATAAGATTTTTCACACAAACTAAAAAGTCCTATATTTCCCGTTCCCGTGGGAATTTCGGGAATTCCTTCCTTAGTGCACCTCTACATCCCCTAAAGAATGTATGTTCCAAATTCCAGCTCTCTACACCCAGTAGTTACGGCTGTACGTTGTCTGTCTGTCACTCAGTACGTCAGTCACTCAGTCAGTAACGGAACAGTTTTATATATATATTGATAAGACCATATAATGGCCGCTTAATGGCGTCACAATGTTTAACTGTGGCTTTAACATGGTGTTCATAAGATATTTCAGTAGACCAAGAGACAAAAAAGCCGGCGAAAAAAAGTTATTGACACTTGTTCAGTCAGAATTATATGAATTAATACAAGTAGGTACAGTAATACGTCGATCGGCGTCGACCGCCATTGTTGGCCTAGTAAAAACTTGGCTGTTAGTTTTTCACTAGGCCAAGAAATCATCGGTTGACGCGATCGACGCCGCCGGTCCACCGTAACATATTGACCATGACATGTAAAAAACAAACATAAGACAGCTAATTGTGAGACCAATTTCAAGCCATAACCAAATTGCTTACATGGTAGGTGCATTGAGTTATGGATGCGAAACACGAACATGATAAACTCGGACCAGAGTATTTAAACTAGAATGGAATAAAATAGTCATAGTGTCAACAGCAAGAGAGACTTAAAGTTTCAATTCTATGAAATGTAAAATACGGCCTACTAAATGTTACTGTTCAAACCACAAAGTTTAAACGTCCGGGTTTACTTTACGGACAGCAACGGATCGTACCAAAACGCATGTGGGTGTGGACGCACCTTAAAACTTACTGGACATGATAGCAAGTCCAATCGGTTATCGATTCGACTTGCCTAATGGAAGACTAAATTAAATTAGTTCCATAAGGCACTATAAGCGTTCAATAAATAATCAACGAATGCAGAGCATTAAAAAAACCGACTTCACGTCAAAACTTTAGCTGAGTTATAATGTCATCCACGTAAACATTCTCCGAAATAAAAATTTTTTTTTCGATTTCGATGAAATTCAAATGGGACCAACTATGAAGTATCCTATATCATATGCAATAACATCAAAATCAATTCATAATTGTCCGAAATATCGTGTAACAAAGAAAAAAATAACACACAGATAAATTGAGAACCTCCTCCTTTTTTGGAAGTCGGTTGAAAAGTGCGAATGAAGACAATATTATTTGAACACTTCGTTGTTATTTGCTTAATTCTATTGCTCAGCTATGATCTAGAAAGCGGAAGAAGGATATTCATCTATGCATAATATGTGTGGGTGTGATAACTAGTATACGCATTGGCTCAAGTTGTAAATAAAGAAGCTCATTTTTTTGGGCCTTTTCTGAAAATGGCAGCTAACAATAGTATGTTATTATGTAACAAGTGAGCTAAGTTGCTAATTACAGTCGAGGCTGTGAGCCGAGACTGTAATTAGCAACGCTCACGAGTTACATACGACGTTTTTCAACACACTGTGAGTAAAAGACAGACATACGTGGTCATAAAATAACAAACACATTTGGTAACAAAGCTGTGAATTGTGATTGAAAAATGGCGCCGAACCTCACGCATGCGCGTAGGTTTTTTTTTCCGCCAAATGTGTCAATGTCTGTATAGCATGTACAGCCTATTTTAAGTGAAAATGTTTAATTTGGAGTGGTAAATGCAAATATTTTAATATTTTATAACAAATTATTTTAAATTGTGAATAATTTCTTTGATATACAAATTTGTTTTACTAATATAAGGCGCAAACATTTAAAAATGTATATGGATTTGAAGTGGTACAAAATCTCTTTGTTGTTTCTGAAAATATTTAATGTATAACCCGGACCAATAAAATATGCTCTGTTTACTCGCATGTAATTTGCACAAAGGTACAATTCAACTTTGTAGGCTTCATTATTTTATGCACTAGGGTATAATATATTATGCACGCGTGACTTATAGCCCAGTTTATAGTTCTAAATTCAATAGAATAACGCTCACTTTACGAGCAAGTGTGTTGAAAAGAAAATTATACGTGTCGTTAGAACTAATCGAACAGAACAATAGTTAATATAGAACAAAAGTTGTGGGATTATTCTATGTCAAGTTATACAAGTTCATATGTCGATTTATAAAAGTGATTAAAATATGTAAACTAGTGATAGATTTCAGTAAAAATGTGATGATATTAATGCGGTTAATTAATGAGGTTAATTACCTTACTTTTATCGAACTGCAAAAAGTAGTGGGCCGCGGCTATCTAGCGTTTGGATTTACCGATCTTGATGCGGTTTTTAAAAGATTATATGTCACGGTGAGCAGAAGCTTCTGGTATTTTAACCGACTTAAAAAATGAGGCTTTTACTTGGTCTGTATGTTTTCAAAAACATTTTAATGTCACACACCAACGAATTGAAATATAAACCGGGGATGCTACTGCATTCAATTAACCCATAAACAAAACCATTCAATGCATCAAGAATGACAAATTCTTGCTTATTCGATAGGTACTGTTAGTTTTGTGTTTACCTACTTTCAATAGTTCATTTTTTTCCAACAGTTTCATTGAGATAACAATTCAAACGTTTTTTTGTCTCTTTAGCTTTTTCATAAATATAAGTAGACATAAAATCTGTATTATTTATTGAGTGGTTGATTTTCAGTAATTGAAAACTATAATTTCTTTGTTGACTGTTTTTTTTATTTTTCTTAACATATTTAAAAACTAGCACATTGATACTAATTTTTTTAATACTATCCTAATACTTAAGGATATTAATTACAAATTGACGTTAAAATTATTATTCTTAATTGTATAATTCGAGAGTTAGGGCTGTTTGAACATCATGACCCTTTTGCGAGGATCATGAATGTAGAGCGCTATTAATTTTCGATAATGGATTAAATAAAAATATAAGTACTTTAATTTTATAATTTAATGTAATTTTCTTTTGACATTTAATAATTTATCTCAATGCTGACATTTTGAATTTGATGACATTTTACTTTTATTGACTATTCGTTATTATTATGTGAAAAATGTTTAATTTATTTTATTTTATGTAATTTTGCACGCTGACAATGCAGCAGTATATGTTTCGGACGATAATCATAAATATAAGACCTATAATTGTAACGCTTATACTTGCAAATAAAGAATTTATTATTATTATTATTATTATTATGTGTTTATGCTTTACATTCACCTTAGTAGAGAGGCCTTTAAGTTTTCGCTGACTTATGGTCTCTCACAGCTTGTTAACGAGCCTACGCGCATCCCCGACGTTGCTGGCCACACTGCGTATTGCTTGGACCTTCTGCTGACAACCGATCCTGACAGATACTCGGTGTCCGTCACTGCACCTTTAGGGACATCCGATCACTGTATGGTGAAATCTGTATCACTGTACTCGCCACCTGACACCCGCCCAAAAGGCTCCAGGCGAGTATGGCGTTACAAGTCAGCAGATTGGGATGAAATGCGACATTTCTTCGCATCTTATCCATGGCGGCAAACTTGTTTTACATCAACCGATCCATCGTGCTGCGCTGATGCTGTCTCAAGTGTGATAGTTCAAGCAATGGAGTACTTCATTCCCCACGCTGATCTATCCCTTGAAACCAAAGCTCGCCCATGGTTTAATACTGCTTGCCTAGCCGCTGAAAAGCGAAAGCGGGAAGCATACAAAGCCTGGGCAAATGCTCGCAGAAGCAAAGCCGTGGATTCGCATGAACACAAGAAGAGGTACAATGCTGCCACCAAGTCCTGCAAAAAGGTAATCAAAAGAGCTCGTTTTGCCCACATAGGCCGTATCGGAGACAGAATAGCAGCATACCCTTCGGGAAGTAAAGCTTTCTGGTCCCTTGCCAAGTCGGTCGAAACGAACTTTTGTCGCCCGTCGCTGCCACCACTGAGGAAACCCGATGGTTCTCTGGCCCATACTTCTAAGGAGAAAGCAGATTTATTTGCTAGTATCTTCGCAGAAAATTCTCGTCTAGATTGCCAAGGAAAAATCCCACCCCAATTACCTCAGTTCGGACCTACAATGGGTACCGTTCACATTCGCCAAAAGGAGGTTCTTAAATGCTTGCTGCACCTAGACGAGAACAAAGCTAGTGGTCCAGACGGTATTCCTGCAGTGGTCTTAAAACGCTGCGCAGCTGAGTTGTCTCCCGTTTTGACGCGTCTTTATCGACTTTCATTGGAATCCGGTAAGGTTCCCAAGTCCTGGAAGCTTGCTAACGTACAACCAGTACCAAAGAAGGGAAGCCGTGCCGATCCTGTCAACTACCGACCAATTTCAATCACTTCCATACTTTGCAAAGTCATGGAACGTGTATTGAACAATCGACTCCTGGCATACCTCGAGGCCAACGAGCTCCTAAGCGATAGCCAATATGGTTTCCGCAACGGGCGCTCGACCGGCGATCTTCTCGTGTATGCCACTCACTTATGGAGCGAGGCCTTGGAGGGTCATGGTGAAGCAATAGCTGTATCCTTAGACATTTCCAAGGCCTTTGACAGGGTCTGGCATGATGGTCTCTTAAGTAAGCTTCCAGCTTATGGCATACCGATTGGGCTCTGCGACTGGATATCTGATTTTCTGAGGGAACGGTCAATTCGAGTAGTCTTAGATGGCTTCTCCTCCGACCAAATGGCAATTAATGCCGGGGTACCTCAGGGATCTGTTCTCTCTGCAACATTATTCTTGCTGCACATTAATGACCTTTTGACACCGGGCATTATTAGTTATGCTGATGACAGCACTGTTGTAGAGAGATACGTATCCAATGCGCGAGCGAGCCCCCGTGAAATCCAAAGTTTAAGAAAGTCAATGATTGAGCGCGTTGATTTGACCTTACGGAAAGTATCCGATTGGGGTGAGTCGAATTCGGTCAAATTCAACGCGTCCAAAACTCAGGCGTGTCTATTCTCCGCAAAAAAGAGCACCTTCACATTAACGCCCACTTTCCAAAATGTATCTGTCCCCATCACTGACCATCTAGGGCTTTTAGGCGTAACTATAACATCTAGTTTAAACTTCGGTCAACAAATTGTGTCCATGGCTCAAGTAGCTTCGAAAAAGTTGGGAATCATCTCGAAGGTACGGCGGTACTTCAGCCCTGCACAGCTTCTTAACTTATATACAGCTCAAGTGCGATCATGCATGGAGTACTGCAGTCATCTTTGGGATGGTTCAGCCAAATATCAACTAGAAGCGCTGGACTCCGTTGACCGAAGAGCCCGTAAATTAATTAACAACGTTGACCTTACGACCAAAAAACTACAGACCCTAGAGCATCGTCGTAAGGTTGCCTGTTTAACCGTGTACTACAGGATACATTTTGGTGAGTGCGCGAGTGCTCTGTTTGAGCAAATTGAACCCTCACCCTTTTACCATCGGACTACTAGACGCAGACAGAACTTCCATCCGTATGTGGTTGATATTCCGAAAAGTCGAACTAAGCGCTTTGACAGTTCCTTTTTGATACGGGTCGCCAAGGTTTGGAATGAACTGCCTGCGTCTATTTTCCCTGACCAGTATAGTCCTAGTACTTTTAAGCGTCGAGTGAATAGGTTTCTCGTGGATGGACGTGTACCACCTTAGTCTTCATGTTCACTTAACATCAGGTGTCATGGAAGACAAACGTCCCATCCATATTTTATAAAAAAAAAAAAAAAAAAAAAAAAAAAAAAAGTCAAAAAGACTAAGGGTTAAAGATGGAACATCAATTATTATTATTATTATTATAACTTTTAAAAAACTTTTAATAGTATTACATATTATTATTAATTTAAAAATTGTTCAAAATATCCATCTCTATTCTGTAGACAGGTCACTGACCTTACAGCCATTTGTTATGTGGCCCTTGATATTAAGGCTGTGTCGGATTTTATGTCATCCGCAAACAAACAACATGATTTTTGGTCCTACTTATTCGCCGCTCTAACAATAATACAAATTATTTTTCGTCCTTGTCACATAAACCCTATTCAATGGAGCAGGTAGCTCTACATGGGTTTGGGACCCATTCAGGGCTGCGCTCATAATATTTCTAAGTGTCGCTCTGGAATTAAGTTTGTAGATTGCGCGAATAGCCCGTTTCTGCAGCACAAAGATAGTTTTAATATTGGCGGCATTTCCCCACAGAAGAATGCTGTAGGTATGTAATTAAGCTATGAAAATAACCAAAATATACCAATCGCGCAGTAGCTTCATTAGAAATATTTCGCATCGTTTTGACGGCATATGCTGCAGAACTAAGTCTCTTCGCCAACCTTTCTATGTGTGGTCCCCATTGTAGTTGTGCGTCTAGGAACACTGTTGAATTCACAGGACTCAATTCTTGTCCTTTTACTAGTGGTACTTAATATGATATAATTAATACTAATGATTGTTTTGTTTAAGATATGTCTTTGTCAGCTGTTTCAGCTATTTTCAGGATTTGACCGTTATATACAGTGATTGTATGCTTTTTGATATAAATTGATTTTACAAATTTGTCAAAATTCAATATTTCATTTCTGAAATATGCCAAGAATGACATTAAGAGGATTTGACATTGAAAAGAAACGGAATGTAAAAGTACGAGAATTTGACAAAAAAATTATTTTAAACAAAATTAAAAATATTATTACATATTTTCAAACTATTCAGTTAGGTTTCTTTGAAACCCATATGTAGGGCCATTTATTGTAACTGGTATATGAGGGATTCGCCGTGCTGATATGAGTTCTAGCAAATTAGCGATAGACCCATCTTATATGGGGTCCTGTACTTTGCGAAGGATGCATATATTGTGCAAAATGCTACATGCTATAAAGGCAGTCACCTAAAGTTGCCAACTGCTTACAGTTGGCAACTTTAGGTGACTGCCAACCGCGCAAACAGGAAATCTTCATTTCAGTACTCCATATTGCCGCTCAACCACATTTCTTGTTTTAATTTGAGCTTCATTATATTTTTGTTGCCCTCTAGTTACTGGATTTAAATATGGTGTGAGAAGATGGCTCTGGAAAGAGTAATTGTTTTTTGACAACCTATACTTGGTACTTATACTAACATATAAACAAAACAACACAATTGAATAAACTAAGTGGATAGTGTCTATATTGTCTGTATAATCTATATTTTTGTTTCACAGGTAGAGGTTTCAATTCAGAAAACCTGTTTGGAGTAAGAAAAGAATAAGGTGTATATAATAAATATATTTTATTAAAAAAAATTATCTTCGTATTTAATAATTTTTATTTTTACATTTAGAGGATATCTACTGTCTCCTAATAAATATGCTCCTCTATACTCGCCCCTTTCAAATTTTCTATATAAATTATTACTATTTTGATAAATTGTTGAATCATGTGTTGATCCTGGCCAGGCCACTACATCTCTTACCAATAAATCAGGATCACTTAGGTATAGTTTGCACATTTATTGACATGTAAGATTTGCAATTCCGAAACAATTCAGCGTCATTTCCACCCACAGAGACATCATTATTATAGGATATTTGATATGACCAATATAATTTAGAGAGAGATACAAAACAGTCATAGTAGTATATTTCAACACACTTGCTCGTAAAGTAAGCCTTATTCTATTGAATTTTGAACTATAAACTGGGCTATAAGTCACGCGTGCATAATATATTATGCCCTAGTGCATAATATAATGAATCCTACAAAGTTGAATTGTACCTTTGTGCAAATTAAATGCGAGTAAACAGAGCATATTTTATTGATCCGGGTTATACATTAATTTTTTTCAGAAACAACAAAGAGGTTTTATACCACTTCAAATCACTTCACTTCACTTCAATAAATTTGTTACAAAATATTAAAATATTTGGATTTACCACTCCAAATTAAATATTTTCATGTAAAATAGGCTGTATATGCTATACAGGCGTTGACACATTTGGCGAAATAAAAAACCTACGCGCATGCGCGAGGTTCAGCGCCATTTTTCAATCACAATTCACAGCTTTGTTATCAAGTGTGTTTGTTATTTTATGGCCACGTATGTTTGTCTTTTACTCACAAGTGTGTTGAAAAACGTCGTATGTAACTCGTGAGCGTTGCTAATTACAGTCTTGGCTTATTATTAATTATTAATTAATTTAATTGAATAAAGATCTACTGTACTACTGAACTGTCCAATTATCTGAACTAAAAAATGTTTGGTCTTTTTTAAAGAGTAGGTAACAATTTAAGTTGCAAGATATCCCAGAAAAAATCAACTTGGATTTCATTTAAATCAATGCAAATCATCATGTTTTACACTAAATACAGGTTAATTTAGGTGGCAAATAAAGGTATCATATTGTACGAACATAATAAAAGTGTTTTAAACAACAGTTGTTACAGTTACCTGTAGTTCTCAGTAGACAGACAGCATTACATGGGGGCTCTATTACTGACATAGTGAGCCTATCTATTGAACAAACTATTGAAATATCCTGTGTAGAATTGACAAACTGTATATACAACGTGTAACAAAATGGAGAGATAAAACTTAAGGGTTATCTCCTATACCATACGTAGAATATACAGTAAAAGAATTAGCATGATCAGTGCTGGTATAGACTTTCATACAAATTTATTTAATTACTAGCTGTGCCCGCGGCTCCGCTCGCGATAATTTCGGGATAAAAAGTATCGTATGTTACTTCTAGTACCTCTCATGATTCGTCGAGAAGTTTTTGCGTGAAAGCTGAACAAATATCCACGCTTTCATATTTATAATACATATTAGTAAGGATAACGATTGGCATTTTATAATATTTGCCAATTAATTGTTTAGATCAATTTCACATGAGGCTTAAGTATCTATGGAACGAAAATACTTCAGCGCAAAGCTTCCGAGTAAACTATACTTTTTGAAAGTTGACCCGTCCGGCACGTGAACATGAAGATTTCTAGAACTGCTAATCCGGGAAAGAGCGACATATAAATGACCATGCGAAAAACAACTGACACCGAGATCTACTCCAGCAACACGAAAAGTCTGCCCTTGAGCCTTATTAATTGTCATTGCAAAACACACCGATACTGGAAATTGCGTTCTTTTAAATTGGAAATCTAAGTGCCTGTTTAAACTAAAATATCCAAATAGAATTATGCCCAGAAATATGTACAACTTACAACAGAAAAAGAAATAAAAATAAAGCTGAAACGCCTGTGCAATGCTATCTATCTATACCTACTTCACTGAAAAATAAATACCTATAACTACAATAATTAATTAAAGTACCTACGCTTTTACCTAAAAAATACAAAAAAAAAAACTGAACATAAATTAGTCAAAATTTGGAATTTGACCGAATATTTAAACACTACCAAAACAACTAATACCTATTTTATAAAATAACAACAAAATAAATTCAAATAAACTATTGCGCTCGCCTCCCGCCTTTTATACCCTACCGCCGCGAGCCGCGTCGAGCGCGGCAACCGTTACGCAAAAATAATCCTTATATCATTCAGTATTCACGCGCGATGGGTTATTAGCGTATTTCATGTATAAGTTTGGTGTTTCTATACCGATTTCTATGATTCTTTTTTTATTGAATAGGTAATAATGTTATTTTTTTTAAATTAGGGATGAGTGAGAGTATTATAAACGTAAGAGTAAACAAATATAATCAGAAAGCTCCGAACTGCTAAGCTATCGGGATTTACACGTGTTATTGTGAGTCAACCATAAAATATAGACATATACCATTGTAGGATATTTTTATATTATTTTATGAAGAATATTTCTGTCATACGTGATTTCTATGTAGCTTTAACCATTAAGGCTGCACACGCGACGGAAGCTTAAAAAATTAAGTAATTTGTCCCGTTTTCCCAACATTTCCCTTCACTGCTCTGCTCCTATTAATTGTAGCGTGATAATAAGTATACTATAACTTGCCCAGAGTTTTGAAAAATAATTTTCCCAAGTTTCGTTAAAATCCCTCGAGTAGTTTTTGTTTCTATAAGGAACATACAGACAGACAGACAAAAATTTTACTGATTGCATTTTTGGCATCAGTTTCGATCACTAATCACCCCCTTTTTATTTTGTTATTTTGAAAATATATTTCATGAACAGAATTGACCTCTCTACAGATTTATTATAAGTATAGATATATAGATAGATAGATAGAAGATAGATAGGTAGATAGAAGAAGATTTTACAACAAAATATTTTGACAACAAGACTTGTGCCGCAGTCAGTGACCTTATGATCTTTCCTGCATCGGCTGAACTTTATAGTGTCTGCCTTAGTTACCCATCACTTTATTTTTACGCCATCTGTTATCGAAAAGATTTCATCAAAAGCTAACAGCTGTTTTTAGGGTTGACACTTAGATATTTTGATCTAAACTTTGAACTTGTTTTTCGGCCGAACCGTAAGGATAACAAATTTATATTACTTTTACTTATAAACTACATCGCCAAACATACTACGCCCTTAAATTATGTTATAAAACTAAGAAAATATTTGGGACTTTAATGTTAACTTATTAGACAATTCATCATTTAGTAAAAAACTAATAAATTTGTTTAAATGTAATAATCTTAGTAACCTGTTCCTAGAACCAACTAGAATAACAAGGACCAGTGCAACTTGCCTAGATAATGTGTTTTCTAATGTTACTCCGGTATGTCAGTTGGTAACTTTTAAATACTCAAAGAAAAACAGGTCAATAAAAGCGTTTATCAATGTTAAAAAAAAAAATTAAAAAAAAGACGTGTGGCACTCGGAGACTGCCGCGGTAAAGCTATTGCATAGCATTTTTTTATCAACTTATGCATTTATAATTATTTATTTATTTTATTAATGCAGTAATGTTTGATCTAATATGAAGTTCCACAAGTTCCTAGTAGATGGCGCTGATTGTTTATTAAAGCCCGCATGTAAAGTTATGAAATCAAAGTATCACCGCTGTGCCGGTCGGAGTGGGGGGTGTTAGGTTTTTTTCGTTACGGAATTTCTTTCTGGAATCGGTCCCCACGCTCAAGGCCCGCGATAGAAGCAATGCAATGAAAATAAGAAGCACAATACAGTTAATATTTTACAGTGTTATAAAGTATGTAGTCCTTACTTTGGCAATGGCTGATCTAAACTTGGAGATTGACATATCAAATAAATCAATACTGGAGAAAAACTTATTGTATAATTTCATAGAGCGACAAATAAATGAGTTTAAAGCATAGGTTGTACGAGTTGTGGGTGGTTCAAATAATTTATAATGCCGAGCAGTAAGACGTGGACATCGAAATTTAATTTACAGTTAATATTTTACAGTGTTATAAAGTATGTAGTCCTTACTTTGGCAATGGCTGATCTAAACTTGGAGATTGACATATCAAATAAATCAATACTCGAGACAAACTTATTATATAATTTCATAGAGCAACAAATAAATGAGTTTAAAGCATAGGTTGTACGAGTTGTGGGTGGTTCAAATAATTTATAATGCCGAGCAGTAAGACGTGGACATCGAAATTTAATTTTACTCAGTAAATAAGTATGGACTGTCAATGTGACCATTCAATATTTTATATAAAAACAATTGATCACGGTTAATTCTTCTAACTTTCAAAGCCATGAGTTGTTTTGGAACTGGTAGATTTTGCAAAGAAGCTCGATATTCCAAGTGATTATTAAATTTATTTTGAATTGCATAATTGGGACTCCAAGCAACCGAGGCATATTCCAAAATTTCTCTGACCTAATAATTATATAGAGCTATTAGGGTTGAAAAATGCTTGAAGTCTTTGGATACTCTAAGAATAAACCCTAACATACGATAAGCTCTTTTTTACGATTGTGTCTACATAAGTATTAAACAGTAGTTTCGCATCTATACAACGTGTAACATAATGAAGAGATAATACTTAAGGGGATTGTATGTTTGGTGGTGTAGTTTATAAGGAACAGTAACATAAACTTGTAATCCTTACGGTTCGTTCGGAAAACAAGTTCAAAGTTTAGATCAAAATATCTAAGTGTCAACCCTAAAAACAGCTGTTACCTTTTGATGGAATCTATTCGATAACAGATGGCGTTAAAATAAAGCGATAAGTAACCAACGGGCCGCTCGCTCGCGCCTCACGTGGCAGCACAAAGTAACTTTTATAAACTGAGATAGAGATATCAGTGAAAATGTGGCTTCAGCGTCATCTACATATTTGTTCGGAAAACTTCTACAAGGGCAAGCAGCCAGGGGTATTTTCGATATTTTTATAAAGTAAAAGTAAATACAAACTTTATAAAAGCTCATACATGCTCATACTTCTGTTAAGTAAAATTAATTTAAATTATAATTGTTTAGGTTTGAATATTTCGTATTTGTTATTTTCGCATTGGTAACACTTAATATTAAATAGTGTAGTTTTTATTTTATAATTTGGCAATACTTTATCGTTCGCGCTCACTTGCTTTTTCGAATTTAAGTAAATCTGTCGCATTTTCGTTTTCGTTAAATTAATTCTCGTTTGTCGTTATTTTAGTGTATTTTAATTTGTTTATTTATTTATTTTGTTGTGATTGTGTCTGTGACGTGTAAGAGGAAACCTGTGTTTGGACTTCATCGAGTCATCATCACCGCTCACTAGCCACTACCAGGTATTCGCGGAGCGACTGAGGTAAGTCTAGATAAACTGATTTCAATCCAAGGATACCGTGGTTCCTGGACTTGTGAGGTTTCGACTGTACAAGGTGAGTTCATTCGCAGTTATTTCTTTGCACTATCATTCACATCCATTTCATTTCATACTTCATTAATTTATCGTATACAGTCCACTTTCAAAACCGTTCAATAATTAATTAATGTCCTGAACCTCTAAGTTGTCTTTACTATGAGATAACAATAAAACAAATACACACTTTGAAACTTTTTTATTTCTTGTTTTATAATATTCAGAACACATTTTTTGATAAACATTATTTTCTTTTATATCGCTTCACAAAAATTGGTAAATATATCGGTAAACATAGTTTAGCACTACTTACGGGTCCTATTGCATTGAGGCACACAACATTTTTCCGCAACCATTTTGTAAATTGAAGTGCCAAATAACAAGCAGTTTCTGAAGTCCAAGAGCTTAGCCGGGTCAATATGCTAGGGGGGTTCAGCAGGGTCCAGGTTGTAGCGGGTGGTTGTGGATAAAAAATGGAAATCCAAGGCATAAAAGACGAAAGCAACATTCAGAAACGCGTAAGCAGAAACGAATGAAAAAAAATATAACGGCAGGAATGAACGAGTTGGTAAGGTGATTGAATCAATCAGTGATTGATTGAAAATAAGATTAAACCATAGAATGATAGAGACTCTGTCTATGCTCTTATTTTCTAAATTATAATGACTTTGTTTTAATAATTCTCTTAACCAAAAAAAAAATATTTTATGTAAATTAATAATATAAATAAAGTAAAAGATAATTCTTTCATACATTGTAACTTTACAAACAACGCCATCTATAGATTTGTTTGGCGACCAGATTCTGAGTGAAAACACCGTGCAGACTGACGAGCGGGGAGGGCGTGGCGTGGGTTCAATCAAACATAGTGGGCGCGGGCGGCTCGATTTCGACTTTCGGCTCGTTTACTTGTGCCGCGCAAGAACATATAGGTATTGTTTGGTAATGCAATTAATAACTTATTGTTTAATAGAAATAGATGGAAACGTTTTCATGTCTTGCTATGTAGTCGTAAATTACAGATTAAACTAAAATTTTATGCACTTAGAAGAGTTTTGAAATATTAATTTATGAATAATATTTTCTTTTTACGTAATATAAGCCCACACATCGTTCTTAACCCGATTTTAAAATGTTACAGACTAATAGTATATTATGTAACAAGTGAGCTAAGCCTGCGGCTCGAGCTCAAATCACAGCCTCGACTGTAATTAGCAACGCTCACGAGTTACATACGACGTTTTTCAACACACTTGTGAGTAAAAGATAGACATACGTGGTCATAAAATAACAAACACACTTGATAACAAAGCTGTGAATTGTGATTGAAAAATGGCGCCGAACCTCGCGCATGCGCGTAGGTTTTTTTTCCCCAAATGTGTCAATGTCTGTTTAGCAAATACAGCCTATTTTAAGTGAAAATGTTTAATTTGGAGTGGTAAATGCAAATATTTTAATATTTTATAACAAATTATTGTAAATTGTGAATAATTTGTTTGATATACAAATTTGTTTTACTAATGTAAGGCGCAAACATTTAAAAATGTATATGGATGTAAAGTAAATACATGTATTTCTTTAGTCTGTATTTAGCTCACTTGGCGCTGTAGGTTACGGCAATACTTGGAACTAAAGATTTGTGGTTTTATGCTGGGGTATAATAGTCTGTAGGTTATACTTTTTCTAGTTTATGGTTATGAATGATGACAGTTTACTTTTTGAAACTCATGTCGACAGAATAGATAGATTAAAGAATAAATATTTGTGAAGGAAGCTACTTATGAAATAATAAACCCTAAATGTAGTTTCTTTGATTACAGAGCAACGCAACAAGTTTATTTCATTTCATAGTACTTCAAGATAACAAACCTTATAAAACTACATTTTTGTTTATTTATACTTACCTAAATAATAAACGTACAAGATGGAGAAACTTTGTTTTGAGTTCACGATATTACCAGGAAGTGACGGAAAATCGAACATTTACTCTATAACCTCAATAGCAACACGTGATGAAAAAGTGTATGCTATACCTGAAGAATTTCAACCTGCCATTTTGCATAAAGATTTAATAAAAAAAGCGGCCTACAACAAGGTTAAAAACAGTTTAAAGAAGAGATATCAAACTCGAAAAGTTTGGATAACTATGACAGAGGAATTAAGTAAAACTTACATAGACGATGGTAATATACAATTTGTAGATCAATACCTAGAGGAAGTGAGTCAACAACAAACCTCTCTTGTTAAAAGTAAGGATACAGATGTATTAGAAAAATTATTTGAAAAATTGGTGCAGAATACACAAGAGACCAAACAACAAAACTTGAAATGCATAGCGGAGAAGTTTGTCATAGAACATTTTACAACAAAAAATTGGAATAATAATAATAATAATAATAATAAGCAATCCAGGACCAAATTATAGAGACGAAAAACTACCATAAATATATTATCCGAAACCAAAATATGCATTCAGACACATGCCGAAAGTGTCACAACAGCCCTGAAACCATACAACACATTACAGGTGCTTGTAGAGCAATAGCCCAAACCGACTATAAACATCGCCATGATCAAATAGCCGCTATCATCCATCAACATATAGCCCATCAATACAACCTCATAAAAGAAAAAGTCGCATACTACAAATACATCCCTCAGACTGTGATTGACACCGAGTCATATAAACTTTACTGGGACCGAACAATCCTTACGGATAAAACAATAGCATGTAATAGACCTGACATAACATTTCATGATAAACCCAACAAAACAGTTTATTTAATCGATATAGCTGTCCCGAATACCCATAACCTTCAATCAACTCACACTGAAAAAATTAGTAAATATACAGATTTATCCATAGAAATTAAGCGACAATGGCGAGTAGATGAAGTAAAAACCGTACCCATTGTTATCTCGGCCACAGGAGTTATACCCCAAACCTTACACACCTCGTTGAAACTACTTTCAATGCCTCGTAACTCATACATTTTAGTTCAGAAAGCTGCCATAATGAATACATGCCGACTTGTCCGGAAATTTTTATCACTTAGATAGTCTTTAACTTTATCTGCACTACTGTTTGGCCGCAAGCTCGCAGTAGTGCAAAAACCACCCTGTAAAAAGGAGATTCTTTAGAAGAATATAAAAAGAATAATAATAATAATAATTAATAATTAATTAATCATTTCCCTTCAATATACACAGAGCTGCACTTACTTGGTTTTTTTACCCTTAAGTGCGGTTAAAACCAGCCTTCATTGGCTGAGAATTTCGACCATTCGAAATAATAATAATAATAATAAACAACGACAAGGCACCCTGGATTTCAGAAGAAAAAAATAAATGGAGCACAATAGACGAAATGGAATTCATTGAAATCACCGAAGCTGACATTACACACATAACTAATAGATTACATAATTGGAAATCACCTGGAATAGATAAAATACATAATTTTTGGTATAAAAAAATCACTTCATTGCACAAACTATTAGCTAAAAATTTAACAAGTATCATACAACAAGAACAAAATATACCGGAATTCATTGCGACAGGAATAACCTATATGTTACCTAAATCTAATGACTTGTCACAACCTTCCCAATTCAGACCAATTACGTGCCTACCCACACTATATAAAATACTTACATCCGCAATCACAATTAAAATTAATTCTCATATTAAACAAAACAATATATTGGCAGAAGAACAGAAAGGCTGCAGACAGGGCCACATGGGTTGTAAAGAACAACTTATAATGGACTCCACTATACATAAACACGCAAACTCAAAAAATAGAAATCTTCATTGCACATATATCGATTATAAAAAAGCCTTCGATAGTGTGCCTCATTCATGGTTGATACAAGTACTCAAAATTTATAAAATTAACATTAAAATAATTAACTTCTTACGATATATTATGTCACAATGGAGAACCACGCTTCAAATAAACTTTAAAAACAATATTGTTACAACGCGACCCATAGCTATTAGGAAAGGAATATTCCAAGGTGATTCTTTAAGCCCCCTGTGGTTCTGTCTTGCCCTTAATCCTCTGTCTTATCTACTACAACGATGCCAGTCTGGCTATCACTTCACAAGCTCTAAAGAAGAAACATCAATATCTCATCTCATCTATATGGACGATATAAAACTTTATGCACAAACCACAAAAGACATGAAGAAACTTGTAGAAGCTACAGCAGAGTTTAGCAAAGATATTGGCATGCAATTTGGCTTAGAAAAATGTAAAACACTCCACATTGTAAGGGGTAAGGTTAAACCTGGTGGATACACAGTCAATAATACAGATACAATTACTGCAATGGAACCCCACGATTTCTATAAGTATTTAGATTACACACAATTAAAAGGACTAGATCATGTACGGATTAAAAATAACTTGACCACAGAATACAAAAATAGACTTAACAAGATATGCAAAACCCAACTTTCTGGACGACACATTACTAAAGCTATAAACACCTTTGCCGTCCCTATATTAACATATTCATTCGGAGTTGTTAAATGGACTAAAACAGATATAGAACAATTGGAACGAACTACACGCACAACTCTTACAAGACATAATAATTTACACCCTAAATCAGCTGTCGAAAGACTAACTATTAAAAGACAAAATGGTGGAAGAGGCTTAATAGACATTCAGCACTTGTGGCAGAAACAAATCATTCGACTCAAATCATTTTTTCACACAAAATATCACACAAGTAATATACATAAAGAAATAGTTCTACACGATTTTAACTACACTCCACTAAACTTAACCGCTCAATTAGACACACAAAATACCCACAATATAGACCCGCAGATAAAAAAGATGACTGGAAAAAGAAGACACTCCACGGCCGACATCCCCATGACCTAGATATGTCACATATTCATAAAGAACTCTCAAATAAATGGCTTAAAATAGGTTATTTATTCCCTGAAACAGAAGGTTTCATGATAGCGATACAAGATCAGATTGTCAACACTAAAAACTATAGGAAACACATCATCAAGGACCCCACGGTAACCAACGATAAATGCCGGAAGTGCCATGCCCAGTCAGAAACAATCCAACACATAACTGGAGCATGCACCACCCTTTCACAATCAGATTATACTCACAGACACAATCAAGTAGCGAACGTAATCCATCAAAAACTTGCACTAAAATATTCACTCATACAAAAGACAAACACGCCTTATTATAATTACATACCACAAACTATCCTGGAGAATACAACCCATAAACTTTACTATGACCGTGCTGTACTCACTGATAGAACTATTCACTACAATAGACCAGACATAATCTTACAGGATAAAGCGAACAAAATTACTTACATAATAGATATCGCAGTACCTAATACACACAACATACAAAAGACAATCACCGAAAAAATTAGTAAATATGCAGACGTTAAAGATGAAATTACCCGTATCTGGAGACAAGATAAAGTTTACATAGTACCCATAGTCCTATCATCTACAGGTGTTATCCCAAATCACCTTCTACATAGCCTTAAACTACTAAATCTGAAAGAAACTCTCTATATCACCCTACAAAAAGCTGCAATACTAAACACATGTAGAATTGTTAGGAAATTCTTGAAAACGGAAGAAAATTAAATAAAATTAATTCATATCCCAATCATCAAAGCCATTTCCCTTCAATGTACACAGAGCTGCACTTACTTGGTTTTTTTACCCGTAAGTGCGGTTAAAACCAGCCTTCGTTGGCTGAGAATTTCGACCATTCGAAATAATAATAATAACAAATGGAAAATGGAATGCGAAGCAGTGGATTGACATTTATGAAAGGGAATGCTTACGTTTCAATGTGACAGAAGATGAGAAAAAAATTTAAATACTAAGATTATTTATGGATAAAAGCTGTATAGATTGGTACAGTTCCATGATACTGAAATTTACTATGAACTTTAGAATGGATAGTGTGGAGAAATAAATTTTGTAAAACTTTTGCTAATAAAGGGTGGAACTCAGTTACATATGCTCTACTATTTAAATATAAAGAGGGATTGTTAGTGGATTATGCAATCAAAAAAGAAAAACTGCTATTGGATATGAGAAACTCAATTGATACAGGTACCCTAATAGATCTTATTGCGGCTGGTTTGCCAGAATTTGTACTGAGCAAGATTGATAGAGAAACTTTGACAGATACAGTGGATCTATTCAATGAGGTAAGAAAGTTTGAATATTTAGTAAATACAAAACATAACACGTTCTATAGAAAATATCCTAAAACCAATAGTAGAAATGAAGAAAAAATCCCTTGTAAAATATGTGAGAAATTAAATAAAGGAATGCGCTATCACCCTGATTCGGCATGTTGGTTTAAAACAAAAGATTTCAGAGAAAAAAATATTAAACATGTAAACAATTCAGTAATTGAAGCTCAGTTGAATGAAACAGATCAAAAAAACTAATAGTGACACCATTAATAAATATAAAATTAAAATTAAATGATACATTAGAAATTAATGGTGTTTATGATTCTGGTTCTAATGTTTCTTTGATAAATTCCAAGTTACTGAAACTGAAAGAAAAAGGAAATAAATTGAATGAAGCAAGTTTAGTAACAATTAGTGGTGTCCAGAAAACAAGTGGTGTGGTTAGTATAAAAATTAAAATTTTTGAAATAGAAGAGAATGTCCAAGTATACATTATTGATAAAGAAAATTTTAAATATGATTTTTTGATTGGGCTAGACATGATAAAAATGTTTAAACTATCACAAAATGAAGACTTAAGAATAACACAAAAAAAAACACTTGGGTACAGAAAGTTTGGCAGAAACTATTTCAAACATTACAACAAATACGGAAAAAGAAATATTAAATAAAAAATCTGAAAAGAAAGAGTACAAGATCAATTTTAATGAACATATAAATGAAGACGACTTTGAAGTAAAATTGAGTCATTTAAATGAATATGAGAAGTTAGAGATAAATAAACTGATAAATAAATATGATTCAATTTTTGCAAAGAATAAATATGATGTCGGAACTGTTAATGGATATGAAGCCAGAATAGACTTATTAGTAGACAAGTACTGCAGTAAAAGGCCTTATAGATGCACTATAGATGATAAAAAAGAAATAGAAACACAGATAGCTAAATTACTGGATAACAAGCTAATAGAAGAATCCTACAGTCCATTTGCTGCACCTGTTACTTTAGCATTTAAAAAAGAAGAAAACAAGAAGTCCAGACTATGTATAGACTTCAGAGATTTAAATAAGATAGTGGTACCTCAAGCTCAGCCATTTCCATTAATAGAGGATCTACTGACAAAGACGAGGAATTGCACATTGTTTTCAACTCTAGACATAAATTCTGCATTTTGGTCTATTCCATTACGAGTAGAAGACCGAAAGAAGACTGGATTTGTAACGCAGGAAGGACATTTCCAATGGACTTGTTTACCATTTGGCCTAAAAACTGCTCCAGCAATATTTCAGAGGATATTGAGCAATATATTAAGAATATACAAACTTACAGATTTCGCAGTAAATTTTATCGATGACATCTTGATATTTTCTAAATCTTTTGATGAACACATTCACCATCTATCACAATTAATGGAAGCAATTAATGCAGAAGGTTTCAGATTAAAATTCACAAAATGCACATTCGCTTCAGACTCAGTGAAATACTTAGGTCATATAATTCAAAATAACTCAATTAAACCAGTGAAGGATAATCTTATTTCGATAAAAAAATTCCCTGTACCAAAAACACAGAAGAATATAAGACAGTTTTTAGGAAAAATTAACTTTTATAATGAATACATACCAAAAAGTGCAATATTGCTAAATCCATTACATAATTTACTAAGAAAAAACTAAAAATTTATATGGTGTGATGAATGCCAGAAGGCTTTTGAGAAAATAAAAAATCTACTATGTTCCCAACCAGTTCTAGAAATTTTTGACCACAATTTACCAACTAATATCTATACAGATGCTTCTTTAGAAGGTGTGGGAGCCATTTTAAAACAAATACAGCCGGATGGAAAAGAAAAACCTGTGGCTTATTTTTCGAAGAAGCTAAACATAGCACAAAAGAAGAAAAAAGCTATATATTTGGAATGTTTAGCAATAAAAGAAGCAGTGAGATATTGGCAATACTGGTTAATGGGTAAATCATTTACAGTCTATTCAGATCACAAACCACTAGAAAACATGAACCTAAAATCAAGAACCGATGAAGAACTGGGTGATTTGACTTACTACCTATCACAATATGACTTTAACATAAAATATTCTCCAGGAAAACAAAACCTAGAAGCAGACTGCCTTAGTAGGAATCCTGTGTTGGAATCAAATGAAAATATAGATGAACAGTTAATGATTGTTAACTTGATTAATATAGAAGAAATTCTGATCGATCAGACTAAAAATAAAGACATACAAAAGAATAAGGACAACGTGGTGAAGAAACATAATATATACTATAAAAAAATCAGAAACAGAGAAAAAATTATCATATCAGAAGAATTGAGTATCAAATTGTTGTGAAATGTACATGAAAGTCTTTGCCATATTGGAATTAAACAGATGCAGAGTGCAATTAGTCCATACTACATGGCTAAAAATTTGACAAATAATATTAAAGCAGTTTGTAGGAAGTGCGAGGTTTGTGTAAGAAATAAATCAAGAGGACAGGACAAATTTGGATTTATGTCTCACCTGGGTCCAGCTACGAATCCATTTGAAATACTTTCTATAGATACAATTGGAGGATTCGGAGGATCAAGATCTACCAAAAAGTATCTTCACCTGTTAGTAGATCACTTTACTAGATATGCCTTTATATTAACATCAAAAACGCAAACACCAACGCAATGCACCATTCTCAAACGGTCTTAACGAGAGATTAAATCAAACTTTAGTTAACAAAATCAGATGTAAAATAAATGAAGACGGAAATAAGAAAGCATGGACAACAATTGCACATGAATGTGTAAATAAATATAATCAAACTGTTCACACAGTAACTGGATTTTCCCCATGCTATCTTTTGTATGGTACAGATGTAACAATTTTACCAAAAGAGTTGAAGGTAGAAAAGACCCATAATGACTGGATTAGAGATAAAACTGCAGCAATTGAGAACACAAGGAAGTCACATAGCTACAATAAAATATTATTTGACAAAAATAGAAAGGGACATGAATTTAGAGTAGGAGATATGGTATTTGTGGAAAATGGAAACAGGCTGAACAGGAAGAAATTAGATGAATTAAAAATTGGACCGTTTGAAATTGTTGAAAAAATCTCAAACTCAATATACCGAATTGATACAGGCCATAAGAAGACGGAGTCCAACCTTTTCCATATAACTAAACTTATGCCAATGTCAAACGGAGGGATAAGGTAGATAGCTTCAAAGAAAAATTACCTGTAAATTTTCTTCCTCAGGGGGGGAGATGTAAAGTAAATACATGTATTTCTTTAGTCTGTATTTAGCTCACTTGGCGCTGTAGGTTACGGCAATACTTGGAACTAAAGATCTGTGGTTTTATGCTGGGGTATGATAGTCTGTAGGTTATACTTTTTCTAGTTTATGGTTATGAATGATGACAGTTTACTTTTTGAAACTCATGTCGACAGAATAGATAGATTAAAAGAGTAATTGAGGCTGCTTCCAACCCCCTCACTATTGCTCTATCCTACCTAGGCAACTGGCTCCACTCCCATAATCTTTCCCTCTCCTCCTCCAAGAGTAGTGTCTTAGTCTTTACTAGGAAAAGACAATACTCCTCTCCTTCTATTTCATTCCTTGGTCATCCAATCCCAATTGTCCAGGAGACCAAGTTCCTTGGAGTTATTCTTGACACAAGGCTATCAGGTTCTGGCCACCTCAACTATGTTGCGAGAAAATGTGAGGCAAACATCAATCTTTTAAGATGTCTCTCTGGCGTTTGGTGGGGTTCCCACCCGTACACCCAAAAACTCTTGTACAATGCCCTGGTGAGAAGCGTCATCGACTATGGGTCTTTTCTTTTGGAACCCTGCAATAAGTCAGGACTTGACATCATTACCAAAATACAAAACAAGTCGATGCGCATCATCATCGGGGCAATGAAATCATCACCTGCCAACGCTATGAGAGTTGAATGTGTTGAGCCCCCTTTCCACCTTCGCAGACGATTCCTGTCTGATAGATTTGTGGCAAGAACTCTCCAGCTCTCCTCCCATCCACTCCATGATATCCTTCCCTCCCTCCAGAATTCCCTTCCCAACTCCCCATATTTTCGCCATAGAATACCCCCCCGTCTACTATCCAGCCGCTCATCTTTACTCCTCTCCAATACTCCAATTTTCCAGTGTGAAACCCAATTCCTGTATACCTTTCCTTACGAATCCCTTGTTTTCTCTCCTCCGGTACTGATTGACTTTGGTGTTGCTAAGAATGACCCTAATGCAAATGTCATATTTCAAAGCATCATCAATAGTCAGTGGTGTGACTGGACCCTCGTCTATACAGATGCCTCCAAGCTCTCCTTTCGGGGTTGTGTGGGGGCAGCTGTGTGGATTCCTAAATTCTTTGTCCTCCTCTCATTTAAGTGTCCTCCCCATACCACGGTTTTTACTGGCGAGTCTATAGCTCTCCTGGAGGCAGTTAGATATATTCTAGACCACAGACTGAACAACTCGCTGGTACTAACTGACTCCCTTAGCTGTCTCCAGGCACTTAGAAGTAATTCCTTCCGTCTTGGCTCCAAGTTCCCTCCCATCCTACAAATCAAACATCTCCTACGCCTTTGTAATCTTCAGGGCATCAGTGTTACTCTGGCTTGGATACCCGGTCATTCGGGTATAGAGGGAAACTCTACTGTTGACCGCTTCGCTAAGGACTCCATTGTATCCGGCTCCCTTGAACACTACAGATGCTTTGCCCAAGATCTCTGCCTGTTGGCGAAACCACAAATGTTTGAAGAATGGAGTAAAGAATGGGAGAAGTCTCGCAGTGCTGTCGGCAAATATTATGGGGACATCCAGCCCACAATTACAACTAAGCCGTGGTTTTGCATTCTCAAAAAGATGCCTAAAAAAGTCACTTCCATCATCAGCAGACTTCGGTTGGGTCACTGTTGCACTCCAGTACATTTGTACAGGATTGCAATCCGTGATTCCCCATTGTGTAATTGTGGCCTGGAGCCTGGTTCAGTCGACCACATATTTTTTAATTGTCCCCTCCTCCCTATGTCCCTCTACGATATCCTGCCCCCTCATCTTCCCAGACCGACCTGCATGAAGACCCTACTCTCCTATAACGACCCATTAATCCTTAAGATCCTTTGTAAATATATCCTTCAGTGTAAAATATCCCTGTAAATAAGTAGTTAGTTAAATGTTCTATTTCATCTGTATGTTACTAATATCCATGGGTTTAATCATTTTGTCTGTTGGTTGTGGTACTAACTGTGTTGTCTTTTTTGTCGTAGGTAATTCAACGTCCTGCCCTCGTCGCGCCTCACATTTTTGCCATGCAAACTGGACCTTACTTGTAATACCGTGTATTTCTCATCACGTGATACTGGCAGTAATAGTACGTCGCTTAGTAACGACGGCTGGTTGCCATTATAACCAAAAAATTGAATTGAATTAGATAGATTAAAGAATAAATATTTGTGAAGGAAGCTACTTATGAAATATACCCTATAACCCTAAATGTAGTTTCTTTGATTACAGAGCAACGCAACAAGTTTATTTCATTTCATAGTACTTCAAGATAACAAACCTTATATGGATTTGAAGTGGTATAAAATCTTTTTGTTGTTTTTGAAAATATTTAATGTATAACCCGGATCAATAAAATATGCTCTGTTTACTAGCATGAAATTTGCACAAAGGTACTATTCGACTTTGTAGGATTCATTATATTATGCACTAGGGTATAATATATCATGCACGCGTGACTTATAGCCCAGTTTATAGTTCTAAATTTAATAGAATAAGGCTCACTTTATGAGCAAGTGTGTTGAAAAATAAATTAACCCTATTTAATGGTTTTATATTTCAACATAGCATAAGTATGATAATATGACATTGTGATAGGGATGAATTGAACTGTCCATGTGTAAAAAGCATTATCATTATTTTAAATGAACGGACGAAAAATGTGGAAAAAAAAGTATTTTTTTATTTATTTGTAAGTACCTATAAAGACTGCTAATATCTGCTCAGGTGTTAATTGTACAATGCATCAAACTGAAAAGCGGGAAACAAGCACTTAAGACTATAGGTAAGAGCTATTAAATTTTATATGTAACTAGCTGACCCGGCAAACGTTGTTTTGCCACATAAATAAAAAAAAATAGATGTTGGCCGATTCTCATAGATACCGGATAAGCACAAAAAATTTCATCAAAATCGGTCAAGCCGTTTCGGAGGAGTATGGCAACGAAAACTGTGACACGAGAATTTTATTAGATAAAAATAGTAGCAGTAGGCCGGGACAAGCTAATTTAGTATTAAAGCATATATTTTGTAAATCTTTGCTAATATAATGCGTAGGTACTTAAACTAACATGTCTGTGAGCTTATAGCAGTTTTATATTTGTACTTGAAACTTGTCCCGCTACTGTTACCTATTTATTACACAACAAGGTTCAAATTCCAATAACAATGTATACATCTTATTAGACGTGACTGTACTAGGCCGTACTAAGTTTCCACGTTGATTTTGCACGAGTTGTTGATATTTTCAATTTAATTTCCGATACAATGAATCAATCATTCAAGTGGCCGGCAGGACCAACGTTTTGACCAAGGCATGCAAGCGCGAACTGGTATGACATGAGTTTACAATAAATAGGTACCTACCTAATAGATTCCGAATATTTATTGGATGTTCAAAAAATTAGAGAGTGAAAATTAAACTACAGTTGATCAAAATATTATACCAATACCAAATTCAGCCCATTCTGACTATCTTACTCATTGATAAAAAGTGGACAATAAGCACATTTTTTTTATTTATTTATTAATCGACACTTATATCAATGGGCATGTCCTTTAGAATAACTAATTTAAATATTTACATTCACAACATATTACTTTAATTCATACTTATTATGTTTCATAACAAATTATAAATTATATTCTTGTGAATTCACTCAGAGCGTCGTGAAAAGAAGGAAGGTACGAGGGTGGATTGAAAAGTTCGCGGCCTAGTCAAGAAAACAAAATAAAGTACATACAAAAATATTTTTATTTTTCGACGTAATCTCCATTTAGCTCTATGCACTTCTTCCATCTGCTTTCCAGAGCTTCCATACCTGTTTTAAAAAAAGATTCCTCAAGGTCTTCAAAATACAGGTTAACAGCGGCTTCGACCTCTTCATTCGTTAAAAATTTCTGCCCGCCGAGGTGTTTTTTCAGGTTTGGAAACAGATGAAAGTCCGAAGGTGCCAAATCAGGAGAATAAGCTGGATGTGGCAACAATTCGAAACCACAATCACGGATTTGAGCCATAGACTCGACAGACGTGTGGACTCGGGCGTTGTCCTGGTGAAACAACACTTTCTTTCTCAGTAATCCTGGGCGTTTCTGTTTAATTTCTTCACGTAAACGGCGCAGAAGGGTGCTATAGTATGCAGAGTTTATTGTTTCGCCTTTTGGAAGGTAGTCCACCATAATGACACCCTTAGCATCCCAAAAAACCGATGCCATCACCTTGCCAGCCGACAGAATTGCCTTTGCTTTTTTCGGAGTTGGTTCACCTGATTTTTTCCATTGTTTGGATTGTTGTTTTGATTCTGGGGTATAGTGGTGAACCCAGGTTTCATCCATTGTCACAAATCTGTCAAGAAAACCTTGTGGATCAGCCTCGAACATCTCCAAACAGTCGCGAGAAATCGTGAGTCGAATTCGCTTTTGCTCTACTGAAAGCAATCTGGGGACCCACCTAGCCGAAACCTTAGAAAAGCCGAGTTCATGGACAATGATGTTTTGCGTTCGTTCATATGAGATGCCTATAGTGTCTGCAATTTCTCTGATAGTCAATCTACGGTCTTTCAATATGAGATCACACACTTTATTGATGTTTTCTTCGGTCGTAGACGTCATTGGCCTGCCGGAGCGAGGGTCATCTTCGATGTTCTCTCGTCCACGTTTAAATTCTGCAACCCATTTTTTCACAGTGGTATAAGACGGGGCAGATTCCCCTAATGTTGTTTGCATGTCATCATGGATCTCCTTTGGTGTTAACTTTTTTTAAACAAATATTTAATCACAGCACGTTGTTAAAATTTCTCCATTAGTGAAAATTTGTTCTACACACGTATTTATATTGTTCGTAAAATTTTATTTAAACAAGATATCAAATTGAAAATTCGCGGGCTGACAATTGAATAATGACAGTTCAAAATGACGGCAGAAAAAATAACAAAAGTTTTTTTTTTAATGGCCAGGCCGCGAACTTTTCAACCAATGTAGTATCAATCTATTAGTTTGAGAATGCGGAGCGCCCGCGTCAGCGGCGCCACTATAGTTGTAATAAAACCCGTTAGCTACCGTTACTTAACCAAAATTTTATTATGGTTAACTACCGATAAAATGCCGTTATTAACGGTTAAATATCCGACTGCGAAAGAGGGTAACGTCTTTCTTTCTTTTCTTGTATAGTCAACCTCCTTGCTGAAGAAAAAGATCGATACCCGAAACAGGTTTCAAAATTCATTTAATTTGTAGGTGATATAATAATTTTTAAAGCGACATATATACATGGCCCAATTCTTTAATTATGTATGAGTAATTTAATATAAACCTAAATAATTTACGTAAATAGGTATCTAGTTATTGACTTGACATTGTCGCTTCGTTTGAACCATGGTAGGTAGTAATAGACAGGAGATGCCCATTTATTCTATATAATTGTTTACTGTAGGATATATGGGGCAAACGTGCGATGAATTTACGGACATATCTTTATTTCTTTCTAACAAGCGTACATTTGACATGAGTGAAAGACTCGAAGTCAAATTCTTCCTTTCCTTTTTTTGGTTTGATTTTCTTTTTACGCTATGTTGTCAGCTTGGTGAAATGCAGTCGCCATTTTACTTAGACGCGTTTGCGTCAGTGTGTTTTGTTTACTTTCAGGAAAAGTGCAAAATACAATCCGTGATTCCCCATTGTGTAATTGTGGCCTGGAGCCTGGTTCAGTCGACCACATATTTTTTAATTGTCCCCTCCTCCCTGTGTCCCTCTACGATATCCTGCCCCCTCAGCTTCCCAGACCGACCTGCATGAAGACCCTACTCTCCTATAACGACCCATTAATCCTTAAGATCCTTTGTAAATATATCCTTCAGTGTAAAATATCCCTGTAAATAAGTAGTTAGTTAAATGTTCTATTTCATCTGTATGTTACTAATATCCATGGGTTTAATCATTTTGTCTGTTGGTTGTGGTACTAACTGTGTTGTCTTTTTTGTCGTAGGTAATTCAACGTCCTGCCCTCGTCGCGCCTCACATTTTTTGCCATGCAAACTGGACCTTACTTGTAATACCGTGTATTTCTCATCACGTGATACTGGCAGTAATAGTACGTCGCTTAGTAACGACGGCTGGTTGCCATTATAACCAAAAAATTGAATTGAAGTGCAAAATATTCGGGATTTTTTAGAGATTTGACTATGAAATGCTTTAATAAATATCAATTTTATAAGTTTGATTTTAATTATCGTGTACAATATGCATGTGTTCGATTTTAGGTTGTGGCGCTAAAAAGTCGCAAAACATAAGTTTACACCAGTAAGTTATCTCAAATTCTTATGTTTTGTAATTATTTGCGTATAACATCATCTGGTTTACTGTAACAAGTACCTATAAGCGATAATAATTGAGTAATAGTGAATGTTTAGAAGGTTTTAAATTTATAACCTTGCTTCCTAGTTACCAAGTGTAAACATAGTGATGGGCATCCGTAAACCGTCTTTTTTATCGATATTTTTCAGTTTTCCCACTAATTTAAACATGCGGCGAAGGTGGATAAACGTAATTGGATTAGAAAATATAAGCCCACGTCATAGGAAGAATCTGTTTATATGTTCATTATATTTTGAGGATGATAACATCAATAGAACACTTGGAGTATAAAGTAAGTGGCGCTAATTTTTAAAAAAATCTGCCGCAGTAGGTTTCATACATTTTTTTTACACCACAGTGAGCGAAAGTGAGTGGAAATGAAACAACTTTCAAAATTTTTTTGATTAACTGTAGTAAAAAAACTATTAGTTTTCTGGAACTTTTAAAGGTTCTAAAGGAAAGCTAAACTACTCAGGTTTACGATATCAAAAAAAAACTATAAAATTCAAAAAAATTTACACATAGGAAAAAAGGAAGTTTTTTTTTTTCGAGTAGTTATGACTAGGTACCTGTTGCCAGCTTATCGTTGAATTTTTGGACACGTTGTATGTACACAATGACTACGAAAACTTTATCGATATCGACATGTAATTTTAATTAGGGCTCAACTCTTCAGCGGCCATTTTTTAGCAACTGTCAAGTGTTTCATGGTTTTCATTCTAAGGGCATCTCCTGTCTATTACTACCTACCATGGTTTGAACAGAGTGGCATTGTCGCCATTTAGGTATAAGCCGCGCAGATATAGAAAAAAGCTGTAAATGGCAACCGATGTCATATGCCGATGTGTCAGATATTTAGTTTGGCAGTTACAGTCAAACCGCGCTGACGGCGACGACGAAAAAGGATAAAGTTTTTCTTTATTTTCTTGTTAACTGACTTCAAAAAAAGAGGTTATTAATCCCACCCGTATGTATGTAATATTTCCAGAATTTCCCAGTTTTCGTATATGTTAGTCTATATAAACATATGAATGAACAAATTTGCCAAATTTTAAAAGTGTATTTATGTATGTATTCGCATATCTCCGGAACTACTTACACGTTCGATTTAAGTGATTCTTTTTTTGATGTACTGGGTATTGCTCAACTTAGGGTATATCATTATCTCATCAAAATCGGTTCACTAGTTTTTGAGATAGGGGATTTTAACCGACTTTTTTTGCCAGTCGAAGCTGGCATCATTGCGCAACTAGCGATTCACATTTCAATCCGTTAGCGACATCTCGCGGTGGTATTTAACCGTAATAAGCATATACTTAATGCGGTTAATTAACCGTTAATAACGAAAAATTCATATTTAACCGCGTGGTTAAAATCGTTAATAACCAGCTTCGCATCTATAGGCGCCACCTTCAACAAGTTGGTCCTGGCGCGAGGCAGTGCCAGCTGCGGCCGGCGGCGCCGCCACACGTACTTGTCGGGAACTTGGAGCTCCAAATGACTAAATATGTCGCCATTCTCTAATAGTCTATAAATATAATAATAAATATAATCTTGCCCCTAAACACTTCAACATTCTTACAAATTCTCGAGCAGAACTGAGTACCTAAGTCATTTGTCAATGTCAAAAATGACAGTTATGTCAGTCTCACCTCACTTCTCGGTGTATTTATTTTTGTTTAGTGAGTGAGTGTAGGTAGAGTGAGGGAGAGGGAGCAGTGGTTGAACAAAAAGTTTTGATGAAAGAAATGTGTTTTCGAAATTGCAATAGCATAATACAAAATTATTATGATAGCATTTGAAAACCTAAAAAACCGTGTTGTGAGATTTGTTTAAACTGATGACATTTAAATCCATTCGCAGGTAAATAAATTATACGTTATTTTATTAAGTAAGTGAAAGTTTGCACAAACTTTCCAAACTTTTTGAAGTTGAATTTTATTTCTATGTACTTAATAGTTTGCACCGCACTGATTAGGTTACGCGAAGCTTTGACATTACTCAATATTAGGTGATTACGGTTTTTACGCCGAAGGAAACAAGTTTCTTGACCTTCTAAATAAGTATGAATAAAATAATTTCCTGATCATGTTGTGTGATCGATTACCTTGAATTGCGAAAGACCTGCTTTCGACATATTGCAGAGTTCTATAAAATAGAATACAATGTTGACACTGGATGTCTTTCTTATAAGAAGTATAATGACTATGATTAGCATTGTATTAATAAAGAATAGTTAGTTGTAATGGCATAAAAAGCATATCACAAAACATAATGTTTTTTTTCTTGTTGAATAACTTGTAATGAAATTGTAGACATAAATATAGGATGTCAATCATTATTCATAACTCTGCTTGTGTAAAGTATTGTTCCGAATATCATGAATCACCATACACCTATTAGCAGCAAGACGCACTAGGGAATTCATTATTATTAATCTAACCCATTGACTTAATTAAGGCTGGTTACAAAAATAAAAATCACATAACATTAGGTGCTATGCCTGAGTAGTTTTGTATTGACAGGAGAAGATTTCATAGCACCTAGGATTATGCGCATTGACTTATTCTGGATTTTATTAATTGTCTCAAGGCCCGACATATTACAAGGTTCCAGAAGAAAAGAACCATAGTCAATGACACTTCTCACTAGGGCATTATAGAGGAGCTTCTGTGTGTAAGGGTGGGAGCCCCACCAAACACCTGAAAGGCAGCGGAGCAATTTAATATTTGTCTCACATTTCCTCGCAATGTGTTTGAGGTGACCTGACCCTGACAGTCTACAGTCAAGAATAATTCCAAGGAACTTGGTTTCCTGGACAACTGGGATTGGTTAATCAAGGAATGAAATGGAGGGAGGGATGTAGAGTCTTTCCTAGTAAAAACTAAGATATTACTCTTGGACGAGGAGAGGGTGAGGTTGTGGGAGTCAGGAGGGATAGGGCAATATTGAGGGGGTTGGAAGCAGCCTCAATTACCCTTACCCGAAGGTAAAGGGCAATATCATCAGCATATTGGAGAATGTTACAGAAGGGAGTAACAGATCTGTCCAGATCCGAGGTGTAAATGCTGCACAGTAAGGGACTGAGGACAGAACCTTGGGGAAGGCAATGCCATAGGGAACGAGGTGTGAAATTAGCATGTTGATGTCGGATCTAGACAAGTCTGCCAGCTAGGAGGTTATAGGTGAAATGAAAAATCTCTCCGGAATACCCACCTCGAGCATTTTCTGCCTGAGTAGGGGGAGATGAACATGGTTGTAGGCCGAAGAGACATCCAAGAAGAGACACCACGGACTCATTGTCAGACATGGCTGACCTTAAATCCGCGATGAAAATACTCAAGCTGTCCATCACACGCTACGTTGTACGGTAAAGTAGTATCATCAAATTTGGAGAGGATATTCATTAGCAGGGTGATCAGACATTCTAAGAGATTGTCATTAGAAGAGGCATAAGGATTGTTTAATGCGCAACCGGGAATGGGAGAAGATGGATCGCGGTTACCAATAATTTCCTGGTGGGCAAATTTGTCATACAATACAATACAAAAATGCTTTATTTCCATTAACATAGTCTCACACATTACAATAATACCAAGATTATTATTAAAATTAATAAGTCATACCCAGGAGACAAACAAGATCTAGGTTTGGGCTGTGAAAAGACAGTTTTCCTATAGGATGTGTAGGTTTTAGACGCATTGGCGTAGGACTTGCAGACCCATAAGTTCGCTACATGGTATCCCATAACACAAGCTTTGCTTACTTGGGGCCACGAAGTTGGTGTGATTGTTTTTAAAAAATTAAATTAATATAATAAGAAAATGTATTGTATATAAATGTATAATATTGTATAAAGAGCCAGTTCCTTCCTAAGCCCGTGTGCTTTCATCTTCGACCTCATCGTCACTTACCATCATGTGAGATTGAGGTCAAACGCGGGTTTAGTCACTTATAAAAAAAAAATAAAAATATTGTATAATTCAAAATAATAGTAAACAGTATATATTTATAATTCAGTTTGAGCAAGTTAGTAATAAAATATGACGGTGATGTGCGTCAGCAATATTTTATGATGAGCCAGTTCTCTCCGAGGCTCGTGTGCTGTCATCTTTGACCTCATCTTCACTTACCATCAGGCGAGATTGAGGTCATACGCGGGCTTAGTCTTTTATAAAAAAAAACTATCCACACCAGTAAAGCTAAAGTGAAAGCATAAGACTTCAAATATAAATTTTCTCTTTAAAATAATCAAACTTTTTAATTTCAGATTTCATACCTTAGAAAAATGGCAATACAGATAATATTTTACCTGGCAACTCTGGTGCCACTTTCCTACACTGGCTACATTGAGCCAGGCCCTGCATATCCCTGCCCGAAAGATTCCCAGTCTGCCCTCTTATACCCTTGCGTTTGTGAAAATGGGACGGACGCTGGATTGTATGTGAGATGCAAAAATGCTGGACTCGCAGTGCTCAGTGTTGGCATCGGAAATATTGCTGGATTGGGGTTGCCTATTGAGAAATTAGTGCTGGAAGAATGTCAAATTTGTAAGTATTTGTTAAATAAATAATACTATACAGTAGGGTTTTCTACGCTTCATTAAAGCCGGCAAGCGGGCACTGGATCCACCTGATTGTAAGTAGTATGCAGGCCCATGTACATCATTAATTAAAGATCACTAGATAAATGATTCATTGCCGACCCAAGGCTTCAGCTGTTAAAGCGTTTTGTTCCTGTAACCTCACTGGCTGGTTCAAAGGCTTTAACCGCAACTACGGACCGCAACTACGCTTTCACGTAGTACTGAGGCGCACCGCCTTAGGCTCGTCCTTTCACATGGACGCTACTGCCACTACAATAACTTTAAACGGATATTGCTGCGAAATGCCATTATGTGATAGTTACATAAAAACATAAAGCGTACTTCTCTTAACCGATTGTTTAAGAAAAACTTATCATTATTTTTTTTTAAAACATACATAACTTCACGCCTGAATCCCTTACAACTGCGGGCGCGAGAGCGATTTGTCGCGGTTTCATACAAACTCAATACTTTCTATCGTATCACGGAATTCGCTGCCCGCGCCCTGTCGCTCTCGCTATCGCTGCCGTCCATTTTGCAGCCTTATGGGGTAGGCAGAACACCAAAGGCTGTAAAAAATATCTTATTTCACGTTTGACAAATGTGGAGGTATTATAATGTCGAAGAAAGTCTATTGCAGTGTCGCCCACAAAAACGTCAATAAAACCTCAGTCCCTTAACTGACTTTTACAGTAGGTACGCCTGGGAAAAAAGCAGCTTTTTTTTATAAGTGACTAAACCCGCGTTTGACCTCAATCTCACCTGATGGTAAGTGACGATGAGGTCGAAGATGAAAGCACACGGGTTTAGGAAGGAACTGGCTCTTACTATACAATATTGCCGGAACACATTACCGCCGGAGCGGTAACATTTGGCGGCAGACTTTATATAAAGGGTGGTCGCTAGCCAGGCGGACCCAGAAGGGATCCTACCACCAAGCAGCTGGCACATTCTATGTTTTTCTTTCGCTCCCAGTTCAGCGTGGAAGATATTTAGTCAGAATTTTCTGGACGCAAAAATACTTTCCGACAGCTTAACGTTGATTCGTAACGTGAAGTCGTGAGAAATTAGTGATCAGTGCTCGCCCAAGTTTGTATCGACCGCGCCTCAACCTGTCATACCTTATGACATGCACAGCCACGATTATCATATTCAAATTATTGTCTTATGAATATTTCAGCACATCTTTTTGGCCCTTTGTTCCACCGCTCAACAATAAGAGTTCTCCATATAAAAGACTCTCCCATCAGAACTATTGATAGCAATGCATTCGCTGGAGTGAACAGAACGCTGCAGGAGCTACAGATCATCAACAGTCAGCTCGAGGAGTTCCCCAAGGAAGCTTTTAAGGTAAATGTTGAAGCTTTGATTGGCAGCGAGCATCCTTTATACTTGTCGGCATATATCGCCGCTCCAGCGGGGCTAGCGTGCGACCAGCGCCAACGATAAATCGGACCTTTTATCGATATCGTTTTGGAATTTCGCTCTTAGTGTATGTATTTTTTTAGAATCTGGCAGCTTTGGTTCTATGGGCTTAATCGTGGTGTCGAATCGAGTAATTCTATCTATTATGGTGCGCATGTGAGCTAGCATGATAGGATAAAATAACAAAATCTTTCTTATCAATTCGAGACTGTCGATGGTCGCATGCTAGCCCTGCAGCTGTGAAGAGTTCCAGCAACATTTATATTACGACTCAGTGCCTACCTTCCTTGACATAAGTTTAAGTGGATATAAACATCTTCGACAGCAAAAGATGGGTTATGCGGTTATGGTAGATCATAATAGCCGTTTCTTTATTAGAGACTCAACCTCACCTGGTGGTAAGTGAAGATGAGGTCGCAGATGTAAGCACGCGGGCCTAGGAAAGAGCTGGCTCTTCTTGAAATATTGCCGGAACACATCACAGCCCTAGTGGCGATATTTGGCGGCAGATATCATATGAAGCGTGATCGCTAGCCAGCCAGACCCTGATGGGGTACTACCACTAACACACATTAGGAATGAACAAGCTCTCTTAATATTTGTTTGATTGCAATGTTTCATCTGAACTGAGATTTCTAAATATTCTGTAAAGAAGTACGCTCCGGTGGTAACGCTGCCACCACAACATGGAGCTACGTTAGTATAACGAAAATCGCGGTTTGAAAGTTTTGATATATTAAAAAATTCAGATGGCCAACGTGTGGCCAACGACCAGGCCCCGGTAGCCCAGTTAGCAGTAGGGTTACCAACTTTTTTTTCTAGAAAAAAGTATATTTGAGTCTGAAAAAAATATCAAACAGTATTTTGGAAAAATAAACAGTATACAATTTATTTAATGTTTAAAACACTAAACTTTAATTAACAATAGAGCCTCTCGCACAAATTTTTAAAGTTTAGCATATAAAGTGTTTAGATTTTTATGCTGAAAACAGTATTTTGTGTACTTTATAATTATAAAATAATTTATTTGCCCGCATACGCGTTAAATTTGGTGTTATGTCATAATATAATACATTTCCATTCACATACTGCTGATATTTCAGCGTGCAAATATACAATAATCGAATTCAATAAAAAATGTCTAACATCTAATATCTAAAATTCTCGTGTCACAGTTTTCGTTGCCATACTCCTCCGAAACGGCTTCACCGATTTTGATGAAATTTTTTTGCTTATCCGGTATCTATGAGAATCGGCCAGCATCTATTTTTTTTTTATTTATATGGCAAAACAACGTTTGCCGGGTCAGCTAGTACTATATAATTCCATTCCATGTTAAAAGTAATAAAAATAACAGTATAATGTAGTGAAAAACAGTAAAATACTGTAAAAAACAGCAAACAACCCTGGTTAGTAGAGTGCCCGTCCGGAATGCGGTAGATCTGGGTTCGAGTCCCAGCTGGGTTCGATTTTATTTGGCATTTTCTATAAAATTTACATGTTTTAAACCGACTTTCAAAGGACTTCAATTCGTGTGTATGTTCTTTTTTTGTGACTGTTACACGATTTTACGGACAATGATGAATCGATTTTGAATATTCTTATTTCATTTGATAGAAGATAGTTCAGAGGTATTCCCGTATAAATGTCATCGAAGTTGATTGAGTACCTTTTGAAAAATTTGAAACTTTCGAAAAAAATATGTTTATAACGGTGAAATGTACATTGATGACCTAATACTTGAGCCAAGGCTTTGAATAGGGTTTAAAATTTTTAGTGAAGTCGGTTTTTTTAATGCTCTGCATTCGTTGATTACTTTACGTTACTTTTCACTACTATTCGAAGTCGTCGTGAAGTCTATTCGACACTATTCGAAGTCGTCGTGGCGCCGTGGTTACTGTGTGTATCATACGATATCACAGGTTAAGCAACATTTGGCGCGGTCGGTACTTGGATGGGTGACCGCCGACCATTTATTTCTCACGACGACTTCCGTGCTTCGGAGGGCACGTTAAGCAGTCGGTCCCGGGTGCTGTATAAATTGTATACAGTAGTCGTTAGGGTTTGTCAGAAGCCATCTAGGCGCCCTGAAAATTCTGGCATCCACCACCCAGCACTGGGCCAGCTTAGTGGATTATGGCCTATACCCCCTCTTTACCCAGGGGAGAGACTCATGCCCTGCAGTGGGCTCATTACAAAGAGTTGTGATGATGATGACTTTTCACTGTTTGTTTACATTTACGTTCGTACCTCATCGTTACAATTGTACTATACAGATCCTAGGCAACCTCACGACCTTGGTGCTCGACGGGCACCGGATCTCTAGCCTGCCCAAAGACATCTTCTCCGGCAGTGCGGCGGCGGGGCCGCTCGAGAGACTGCGCATCACTAACGGAGTGGTCAGCGAGTTGGCGCCGGATGCTTTGCAGGTAGGTTTCCCATTGAGTTTTTACGAAAGAGTATACGACTTTAATTCAGACATGAATTGACTGTTGTATTCCCTATAAAATTCGAGGAATCAAAAATAGTACTTATTTATGTACTTATACTTATTTGTGTACTTATACTTATTTGTGTACTTATACTTATTTGTGTGATCTGTTACAGCACCTGAAAAAGTTAAAAGTTTTAGATCTGCATGGCAACAGATTCGTGACGCTCAAGAAAAGTCAATTCAAAGGCCTTCGCGACGCCGAAGTATTAGATTTAAGGTACATCTACAATTGTATTTCGATTAACGATTCATGTTATTAAATAATAATAAGCTGTCAAGTGCGAATCGAACTCGCCCACGAAGGGTTCCGTAGCAGGGTTTTTTTCATCATGCACTCTCAGGGCTATGATGAAAAAAGAATTCAGTTCTTAATAGTTCGTAGATGTAGTTAGTAAAACCTTAATGCGGTTTACAAAATACATTTACTTGCCAAGTCTCAACGAAAAAAGTGACTGTGACATACGGACGGACAGGCATAAAGAATCTATAAAGGATTTGTTTTTTGCTGTTTGGCTAAGCATCGTCGTAAGGTTGCTTGTTTGACAGTATTTTATCGGCTACATTTTGGTGAGTGTGCGAGTGCTCTTTTTGACCAAATTGAACCCACCCCTTTTTACCACCGGACTACCAGACGCCGACAGAGCTTCCATCCCTATATAGTGGATTTACCAAGAAGTCGAACAAAACGCTTCGATAGTTCCTTTTTGGTACGGATTGCCAAGGAGTGGAACAATCTGCCTGCGTCTGTTTTTCCTGACCACTACAGTCCTGGAACTTTTAAGTGTCGAGTGAATAGGTTTCTCGTGGATGGACGTGTAACACCATAGTCTTCATGCGCACTTTCCATCAGGTGGCATGGAAGACAAACGTCCTATCCTTACAATATAAAAAAAAAAAAAATTATGTAATCAAAGAAATTCACTCCTCACTAATTGTGTTGCCACACAAGTCGGTCGGATTTTTTGGCCTCTTAAAAACTGTCGATCGACGTGGACTGTTCAACATTAAAAGCTTTCATTGCCGCTAGAAACAAGATCTATATTTTTTTATCACGGGCATATTCTGCACAATGCACTATTAATTATTTTTTATTATATTTATACACGGTGGGAGGTCACTTTTGAAATTCAAGGACTTGATAGTTTGCGATCATACACGAAATAATAAATAAATATTAATTATTGGGTAGTATTTAATCGAGTAACTGTAAATAAAAATTTTAGGTGACAAAAATAATGAATTTGGCTTACTGTTTTAATTAAGTGAGCGACTGAGAGCGAGTGACGAAGAATCAATGAAACAGCGACTTAAAAACACTTTTGACCATGTCGGGATTGTCCAGGGTTGACTATAATAGCTGACCAGGTTTATGGCGCTTCGCCGGCCGCTGCCGCGGCACCGCTCGCTTCGCTCGCTCGGCTCGCGCACGTGTATAACTATATGCAACCTAACATGCTCCTCCTCGCTGCGCTCGTCGTCGCACCTAACCGTACTGATTCCGCCTTCCGGTGCGGGAGCCCTTCTCGTAACTTATCTCTTTCATCGCAATGTATATGTGTTTTAGTCGCTCACTTAGTAATTCAGTCGCAATATTAATATTTAAAACCGTTCATTTTCATATATTTTTCAAGACAGTCCAAATTTGTTTTTTAGTCGCTCGTTTTATTATTTCCAGTCCAAATTTGTTTTTTAGTCGCTCGTTTTATTATTTTCCTTAATTATTTACTGAGTAAACTTTACTGAAAATAATAAGCGTAATGCAATAGATACTTAGCGGGTGGTGCTGCTGTGTGCGCGTTGACTGAGGAGACGCGGCATGAAAAGTCTCTTTTTTATTTAATCCAAAATAAATATTGTATCATATCTTGATTTCAGCTACAATAATTTAACGAAAGTGGACGGCAGCCATCTTGGCGACTTGACAAAGTTGGGGTGGTGCAATGTCAGCCATAACATGATCAATGATATACCCAGGTGAGTAGTTTTTGTTAGATGTCATTCTTAATCATTGTTCAAGATTTTTACCACTTGATAAATTATAATCAACGAGTGCAGAGCATTACAAAAACCAACTTCAATAACATTTTAAATATCTTTGTCCAAACTTTGGCGTTATCATCAACGTAAAATTCTCCGTATTGATACATATTTTTTCGAAAGTTTCAAAAAGTACTCAATCGATTTCGATAAAAAAATTATGGGTCCACCTCTGAAGCATCCTGAAGAATATTGTAAATCGATTCAAATTGTCTAAAAAATTGTGTAACAAAGACACAAAACAACACACACGAGTAGAGAACCTCCTCCTTTTGGAAGTCGGTTGGGAATACCTCGATTTAGGACGATGAGTTTCTGGTTACAATTGTTTAATGTGAGACTAGCTGCTTCGTGCGGTTTCATCCGCGCAGTTACAAATCCCGCGGGAATATCGGGATGAAAAGTAGCCTATGTGCTATTCCAGACTGTACACTATCGCCATGCCTAATTTCATCCAAATCCGTTTATCCGTTCTGCCGTGATTGAGGAACAAACATCCATACATCCATCTAAACTGTCACATTTATAATAAAAGATAAATACTTTGATAATAAAGAGAATCAGTTACGGATAACGTACTTAATTTGTGTACTGCCTATACTTTGCATAGTGATAATCCTTTTTAATAATCTAATCATTTAACTACTTTTGTTATGTTCAATACTATAATTTTATTTAGATAATTAGTTGTGTTAGTAAATTAAATTTTAAAATGAAACATTTTTCAATGTTTTTATATCCTGCATTGTGTTAAACTTCTAAGTATGTGTTTTATTTTTATTTATTTTTATTAATTCGTAATTTATTTATCTATTACATTTTTTCATTTAAATACTTATGTTGTCGAATTCCACATGTTTTTTATGTATTTCTTTGTCTGAGAGCAAAGTGAAGGCTGAAAATCAGCGCTGCTGAGACTTACAATCTTAGCAGCACAAGCTGAGCCTTTTACTGTTTATCATATTTTTTTTCTCTGTAATAATAGTGCTTAATATTTAGTGTTTTTAGTTTTATGTATTTGTTATTGTTATTAGATTACTCTTGTATATGTGTGTGTGTGTGATAATAAATAAATATTCTATTCTAAATATTCTATATTCTAAAAGTAAGATGATTGCTGTTGAGTGTGTAGCCCCTCGTTCCGAGGTGGCGGGAGATACAGTTCAATTTGTAAACAATTTGACTTATGTCAAGTGTGAATGAGATAAAGCTATTTTCAACCGACTACCAAAAGGAGGAGGTTCTCTATTCGTGTGTGATTTTTCTCTTTGGTACACGATTTTCTGGACAATTACGAATCGATTTTGAAAAGTCTTGTTTCATATGATATAGGATACTTCAGAGTTGGTCCCATCTAAATTTCATCGAAAACGATTGAGTACCTACTTAATGAAAAATTTAAATTTTTTAACACAATTTGTATGAATACGGAGCATATTTACATTGACGAATATACTTCAGACAAAGTTTCCACATTTTGGGGAGGGTGACGTTGGTTAAATAAATTAATATTTCTGACACTCACACAACACTATCTAGCCCAAGTTAAGTTTCTTAAAGAACTTGTGTTATGGATACTAGATAACTGATATACTTAAGAAATATATAAACATCCATGACTTGACGACTAATATCTGTGTTCATCACACAAATATCCGCCGCCGTCGGGATTCGAACCCAGGACCTCTGGCATAGAAGGCAATGTATTTTACCGCTACACCAGCCGGTCGTCGTAAATTAGTTTCACTGAGTCTATATTTTAGTTCATAAGTCACAATCATTTAACGTCGTCGTGGCGCCGTGGTTACTGCGCATATCAAACGATATCGCAGGTTAAGCGCGCTCGGTGCGGCCGGTATTAGGATGGGTGACCGCCGACCATTCATTTCTCGCGACGACTTCCGCGCTCCGGGCACGTTAAGCAGTCGGTCCCGGGTGCTCTATACTTGTATACAGTAGTCGTTAAGGTTTTTCAGAAGCCATTTCGGCACCCTGAAATACCTGACATCCACCAACCAACACTGGGCCAGCTTGGTGGATTACGGCCTAAACCCTGCCCTGCAGGGCGAGAGTTACACGGAGTTGTGATGATGATGATGAAGCATTAAACACACATAAAGTAGATACAATCAGTCCTTACCAGTACGTAGTGTTAAGGGAAGTTAGTTAGGCGGCGCTCCGCAGACGACGGCCGCCTATACCGCTCGATACACTCGTGTAGAGTTTACTGACTTTGCTAATGTATGACCGCTACAACGTGAAGTCGGATTGTAATGCTCTGCATTCATTGATTCTCTATTTTGACTTTTAAACTCCTAAGTTTTTTTTATCCCTTACCTGCTACATAAAGCAAAAGTTAATCCGAAGTTAATATTGCCTTAAGTTTTCGCGATTATATTATATGAAATAAAACACTTTTTAAAGGATTTATCGCGTGTTTTTTTTAATTCGACTCAGGCTCTCATGACCACAGGGTCTTCATCGAGTTAAAATTTAAATACTCGTGATAAATCCGGTTCGTCCACGTAGTCAAACTAATTTGACCAACAGGAAAAAAAATCCGCGTGGTCAAACCATCTGTGATAGTCAACGCGATAGAACGTTTAAAAAGTGTTTTATTTAAAGCAAAAGTAAGAATATTACTGTCTTAAGTTTTCACGCTTCATAATTTAAATAAAACTACTTTTTAACCGGATTAATCGCGTATAATTTATATTTTACATTTTAACTCGACGTTTCGGTGTCTTTGCAGACCCCGTGGTCACGAGCGACACTCTGTAAAAAGTAGTTTTATCTATACATATAATAAAATGGTAGGAAAGTCAAAACTGTACATTGAATATTTTTTTAAAAGAATACTTGGGGTATGATCTACAATCGAAACAGAAACAAAAAATATAGTTTTTAGAATTTTTGTCTGTTTGTCTGTTTGTCTTTCCGGGATAAACTCAAAAAGTACTGCATGGATTTACTTCAAATTTGGCATGAAGATAGTTAAGAAGTCGGGTCAACATATAGGCTACATATTATCACGCTAGCAGTGTTATAATCGTAGGTGCGTTTGGTGCTGCATAGCGTTCACGCAGACGACGTCGCGGGCAGCAGCTAGTTAAAAATATTACTCTTGTCTGTATATGGTAGGTAATGTACGTATACGAAATTATAATTATTTTTAATGTTGTTTACAGGGGCATGTTCGCAAGAAACACCGTACTGAAGGTGGTCCACCTCGACAACAATAAACTGAAGAAATTGGACACTAACAGCTTGAAGGGAATGAGATTTTTGAGGTAAACCTTCTTTCCTTTATCTTTGTAGTGTATGTATGTACTAAGTAGGTCGTTAAGTAATCGTATAGTAAATATAATTGATTGAATCAGGCGTTACTTTGCGGAAATCCATGACAACTACTATAAAAAGTTATTTTGCTAATTCCGCGACTTGTACTTGCACTAGTGAGGCAGGATTTTCATGCGTAGGTTCACCGCCCTCCCTCCCTCAAGCAAGAAGCAAGACATGCAATGAACACACACCTGGAAGCCCACACCACAAGCTATCACCTAAGCGTTAGCCATAATATCGATTGCGCATCGATACACGGGGCATTCATGTAAAGTTAGTATTAACATAAACATGTTGAATATGGGAATAAAAGTAGGTATATTAATATAATATATAATATAAATTCTGTTTTATATTAACTGTATGTATCGCATAATGGTGCTTAACTGTTATTGCTTTTGTTATTTCTTTGCGTTTTTGTTGTATATGTATTTTAAATTGTAATAGTTTTTAAATTTACAAAGTATTTTAACTAATAGTAGTAGAGCATGCAGTGGTTTCCTGTAAGTGACAGGACACTTACTTATCATTTATACCTTTTTATTGTTATATGTACCAGTGTCCCTGTTGTTGGAAATCCTAATAAATAAATAAATAAATAAAATAAATAAATAAAGTGAGTGATTTCCACCTCAACGTCTACACGTCGCCGACATCCCTACATCTTCACAACTCCTTATAATGAGCCTACTGCAAATCAAATCAAAATCTTTATTTGCTACTACAATGTGGTATTTAACAATATGTTCTTCAATGTATTCATACTAACAATACAAAAACCTATACATATTTACAGTACAGCATGCAAACATTAAAATGTCGGAGAAGGCCACCATACTCAAATTAAACAACTTCACGTCCAAGAGAAATAAAATATAAGAAATAACATCTAAGCATACACAAAAACACATAATACAGAGCAATTAAACCGGAATCTTCTAACGTCATTTGCAAATATTCGAGGCCAAACTGTGTAACCCAATTTTGAAAAAAAAATCCTCTTTTTTCTGAAAACCCAGTTTTACTCACACACAAATGATTGCAAATGACCTCCCCTACTTCACCTTAAGAGTTTCCGGTTTCAATACCAATAATAAATATATGAAATGTAAGCAAAATAACAAAGGAACAATTTATATAAATTTTACAGCATGACAAATTGAAAAGTCACCTTAACCTCAAGTCTCTCCTCTGGGTGACGAGGAGGTTTAGGCCGTAATCCACCAAGCTGGCCCGGTGCTGGGAGGTGGATGCCAGAATATTTAGGACGCATTTTCTTACTACAGCGACTAGACTATTTGTTTTATAACTTATTCGTCATAATAAGAGTATGATCACAGCTTTGCATCAGCATAATATGTTTTTTATTCCTAAGCTGACGACGACCACTTTAGTGTTGGGATTAACCTGTCTGCCTCAGACGCCAGTGGCTGCGGGTTTGATTCCCGCACGGAAAAAGAACAAAAAATGTTCCGGGTCTGCAGTGCGAGCACAGAACTTTATCGAATCGTTTGTTAACGAATGTTCGTATAGCATGGAGACGGTTTTTAAGAAAAAATTGAAATCTATCCATTGCCGCACGGCCAGCTTAAATAAATGTGTGCCTTGTTAATTTTGAATGTTTGTAAACATGTTGTACTCATAAATATCTGTAAAATAAAAAATTACAATGTTACTCAAAACTTGCAACCGACTTCATACTATACGAGCATTCGTTAATGTACGATTCGATATAGTTCTGTGATCGCACTGCTGGGCGTTTATCTACACAGGGTGACTGGTGAGTCACTTTCAAAATTCCAGGACGTGATAGTTTAGCATACACGAAATACACGAAGAGAAAAAATTAAGTAAAAAATAAATATTAATCATTTACTGAGTACACTTCTCCGAACGTTAAAAAATTCATTACGCAACGCATGGTTACATTAGCGTTATACAATACATACTTAGCGGGTGTGGTGTGCGTGTGTTGGGAACACTGCTGTGTGCGTGTAGACTGAGGCAGCGCGTTGGGATAAGTGTAGTAAGGTCTCTTTATTTATTCATAGGGATTTCTGGTGAAAAATTAAGTACCTACTTTTGTTACATAATTATGATCAGAACAGAGTGCTCTCCTTCAATATTGCAAATTGGTCACCTGTCACCCTGCATACAACGTAATTTTTTGTTCATGCGAAACCTAGCTCACGGGTCAAGTATTTTCGTGCAAACAATCGGTATACATACTTCCATGCTGGACTGGAAGTGAAAGAAAAACATAGAATGTGCCAGCTGCTTCTCTTCCCGGGCATACTGTAAAAGTCGGTTAAGGGACAGAGGTTTTGTTGGCATTTTTGAGGGCGATAGGCTGACCCCCTATCACTGCAATAGCCTCTCGCAATCATTATAATACCTCATTAGTCAAACGTGGTCTTATAACCTCTGATGTTCTGCCTACCCCATAAGGGATACAGGCGTAAAGTTATGTATGTATGTATGTAATCGGTATACACAAATGTCATAATATTATGTTCAGACCATCCAGCGTCCTCAAATATATCGGAGTACACACAACTTCAAAAACTTCAAGTTACGTTCAAGTGATTAAAACTGTTTCATAATACTAACGGCGCTTGGTTGCTACGATCCCAGTGGCAACTTGCATGTGACGAACTATTTATCGTTCGTGTGCTAGGTATATTTGAGGACGGTGGATGGCCTGAACAATCTGGGCGCTTAATATATAAACGTAAAAATATATACGTTTAATATTTTTACTCGAAGTGTCGGTGTCTTTGCAGACCCCGTGGTCACGACCACTTTGACGAAGGGGTAAACCTATCTGCCTCAGACGCCAGTGGTTGCGGGTTCGATTCCCGCCCGGAACAAGAAAAAAAAATGTTCCGGGTCTGGGTGTTTATCTATATATGTATTTATATTCTAGGTTCCCCCCTAGTTCGCTATATGGTATCTCATAACACAAGCTTCGCTTACTTTGAGGCCATGTAGTTGGTGTGATTGTCTGGGGATTTTTTTTACGAGCGACTGACGTGTCAGCCGTTATGAGAGTAAAAGCATCTGATCTGGGGCTTTCGCTGTTTTTATATTTATGACTACTGTAGATGCTTCTTAGTAAATATTCTTAATATATCTCTATACTCCCCAGAAGGCTATACATTCAAGACTGACGTCATTTGAAATCACGCCTTCATTTAAGTTAATTAAAGTCTATATTCCCCAGACGGCTATACCTCCAAGACAACGAAATATCCAGCATAGGACGAGGCACGTTTTCTTCAGTGACGCGGATCGGAACCGTGGACCTCGCACGGAACAAGATCACCAAGGTGGACTTCCAGATGTTCCACCAGGTCAAATACGCTGAGGTTAGTAAAACTTTACATACATAACTTCACGCCTGCATCCCTTATGGCGTATGCAGAACACCAGAGGTTATGAGACCATCTGATGTCACGTTTGACAAATTTGGAGACATTATAATGGTGACGATACTATTGCAGTGACAGGGGGCAATTACGTCAATCAAACCTCCGTCCCTTGACTGACCCTCACAGTATGCCCGAGAAGAACAGACAGCAGCTGGCACATTCTATGCCTTCTATGGCCTCTAGCAGCATGGTAGCAAATATGTAAAAATAATTATTGTAAAAATCTTAAATGGGGTTTCTTAACTTTTCACGATTCATAATCTTAATATATAAAACTGTTCCGTTACTGACTGAGTGACTGACAGACAACGCACACCCATAACTGCCGGCCGCAGAGAGCTCACATTTGGAACATACAACCACGAGGGGTTGTGGGGGAGCACTAAGGAAGGAATTCCTGAAATTCCCCCGGGAACGGGAATCATTGGACTGTATAGTTTCTTTGGAAAATCTTATTCCTTGAGTGCACGGATGTGATAATTACCATAAAGGTTCTTCAATGAGTGAATGGTTGTGTTAAACATAAACTATAGTTATGCGCTACGAAGTCGCGGACAACAGCTAGTTTAAAATTAAAACTCTTTTTAATTTTAAACTAGCCTGAAGAGAACTGAAGGAGTTTAAAAATAAAGAAGATATCGAGCTCATTTTACTTCTACTGTAACCGTTTTAAAGAACTTGGTGTGTTTGGTCATTAATTATTTTTTATTAAAGTTACTATAAAGCTCAAGTTCACACCTCAAATTCACGTACATTGCTTTAAAATGTTAGCTAAAAAAAAGAAAAAGTACCATCCAATTTCAAACATTCAGCACTTACACTACGAAAATTTTAACTGTGTATCATTATTTTTCTTTTTGTCATTTCGAACTGTCAGTTTACTGCATTGAATTATTTGCCAGAGTATAGATAGACCTATAATGCTTTAATAGGTTACTAACTGTGTTAGTATGTAACTGGGCAATGTCCGTGTAACTAACAATAAATAAAAAAATTGTCGTTGATATTTTATTTTAAATGCTGTGTATTATTATTGGTAAACGTTACGTAACGTAAACGTATGTTATTGGTAAACGTACAAGAACTTGTGATTTTAAATTTGTATCCCATGTAAGAAATTGTATGTTTGTTGTTGATACACCTTAATAAACAAATAAATAATACTGTGTACAGTAAAATTATTAAAAAATGCATGTTTTACCCACAGATAATAAACTTAGCTGAAAACCAGATAACACACATAGAATCCCAAGCGTTCACAGACCTGTATCTAGCAGTTGTCAACATATCTCACAACGCGTTGACAGCCATAGAGGCGGGGTCCTTTCAGAATTGTCAAAATCTGACAGCTCTTGACTTAAGTCACAACCTGCTGGAGAATATAACGAAAGATGCGTTCGATGAGAACACGTATGCTTCAGATTTGGATGTTACCTTTAACAGGTTTACGGATTTCGCTCAGGTATGTATATTTTTTATTGTGTTTCGTAGACGCGTCATTAAAAAAACAATTCACATTATGCAGCGAAAAAGCATCATCGAAAAATGTTAGCCTCGCACATAGTGACGGGTCGCATCTACGGACTTTGGGTACACTCTACGTCTAGACGTTACGCTTACTGTATTGTAAGAACTTACGAGTTAAAGCTTTAAGTCTTTAAGCATAAGGTCAAGTTTGGCTTGACACTGTATGTGTAATGTGTTATTATGAGCACAGTCTACGTGTAGACGAGCTTGTGTTGACTAGTCCGTTTGCTGCAGCACACAGGCCGCAGGTCAGTGCGCGGGAAAATCAGCGGTTTAATTAACCTGAATAGCGCTGCGCCCATACTGTGCGATGTTTCATATACAATGTATGAGAGGCCCGCAGGCGGATTTTTGCGTTGCTATGCAACCCAACAAAGTATGCGCGTACCTTAAAAATTTTTGGTCTTGAAAGTCCTCAGAAGTAGCTTTGATTTTGTTACATTTTTCAATTTATTTTGTTTCTTTGTGTTATTTCAAACCCGAAATCTTCGAGTAGGGGAATATGATTATTTATTAGGAAAGGTTTATAGGAACATTTTTTAGCTTTCTTATGTTTATAACGAAAAATATAACATTAAGCAAGTAATTTTGAAATAAAAATGTCATCTTTAATAAAAATACTCCTTTTCAAAATGACTACCATGGTTTCTCACACAAACTCGCAACCTCTTCCTTAATTCGAAATACCAAGTTGTTTCTGAGTGCTTTCTAAGATAAATTGTATTTTTTATCGCACAACGTGTTATAATAGCTATTTGTCGCGAATATAAAGATAAACGGACTAACGGTTTGTTTTAAACTTGGATATTGTAGCTTATTTTTCAATGATGCAGTGATTTTGTATTTTTTTATGAAATTTAAATTTTCAATCTATTATTATTTTATGGTGGTGACATACAATTTTGCGAAATCCATAACACTAACATTGTTGTGTTTTTCATAAAGATGGAGGATTGAGATTTAATATAGTTATCCAGTTTTGATCACCTCTATTCCGTCAAATAAACATCCTTAGCGCTAAAAATATTTTGGTTTTCATCCTCATTCGTAATCCTTGTTATATTTCTTAATTCGTTTAAAAACTATGTGTGCGCAAGAATTTATATTCGTCAATTATAATTGCATATAATCGCATACATATTAATTATAATATGATGGATAAGTAGATGGTCAGGGTTGTTTATCTAATTAAATAAATACGTATTTGTATTCTAGGTTCTCCCTAATTTGCTTAGTTTAGGGTCATGTACTGGGTATGATTGTCTGCGGATTTTATTACATTTTTATTATTTTCACAGATCCCAATATCAAATATGACGGGGATACGCCTCATCAACGCGTCGCACAACCAAATCACGCGCATCCCGAAGAATTCCTTCCCCAAGCTCTTCGAACTGCACACAGTTGACGTGTCGCACAACAACGTCTCTGAGATATTCAACGCTGTGTTCCAGTCGCTGTTCTCCTTGAGGTAAATCAGGATTGTTATTAAGAATCACCAAAGTCAAAGTAAAAAAAAAAATATTTCGTAGGCACGTAGACACAATAGAAGTAGGACAAATTATTTACAAATTGAACTGAATCTACCACCACTTCGATCTATTGAGGACAAGTGGCAAGAAACTCAACAGCAATCATCTTTTAAAAATAAACAATAACAGTTTTTTTTTTATATATTTCTGACACTCACACAGCATTATCTAGCCCAAATTAAGTTTCTTAAAGAACTTGTGTTATGGATACTAGATAAAAACACACAAATATCCGCCGCCGCCGGGATTCGAGCCCAGGACCTCTGGCATAGAAGGCAATGTATGTTACCACTACAGCAACCGGTCATCAGGTCGGTTACAGCCAGGGAATCCCATCTTTTTGCATCCCGATATCTTATAGTAGTCCTTTTCAGACAACACTAGATTTACCGTATCCTTAAATATATCGAAGGGTAAATCTTAAATATTTTTTGGAACTTTACAATAAAAGCGTTCACATTGACCCACGATTGTGTGTGAGTGACTTTGTGAAGTGTACTAACATAGCCGGCTATCACAGCTGTTTCTCACGCAATCAATATTAAAGACACGAAAAAGATTGTTTGCTTCGGGGTTATACTGCTCACAAATTGAAACTAGACCACCAATTAATATAAATAAAGTGTTTAATTGTGACTAAACTCAGTCTCGCTTAGCTCACTTAGCCAAGCTTGTGATCCCCAAATGCTAACTTACCATTACAACAAAAAATGTATATTACATACATGGCCATTAAAATATATAATTTTTCAACACACTTGCTCGTAAAGTGAGCGTTATTCTATTGAATTTAGAACTATAAACTGGGCTATAAGTCACGCGTGCATAATATATTATACCCTAGTGCATAATATAATGAATCCTACAAAGTTGAATTGTACCTTTGTGCAAATTACATGCGAGTAAACAGAGCATATTTTATTGGTCCGGGTTATACATTAAATATTTTCAGAAACAACAAAGAGATTTTATACCACTTTAAATCCCTATACATTTTTTAATGTTTGCGCCTTATATTAGTAAAACAAATTTGTATATCAAACAAATTATTCACATCACAGCCTCGACTGTAATTAGCAACTTAGCTCACTTGTTACATAATATACTATTCTGTCTATTGACCTACAAGATTTGCGAATCGAAATATTTAAACATAAAATCCACACATGGCTCTCTGAAAAGTGTTTCTCAAAGTCAAAGTCAAAAGAATCTTTATTTCATAAGTATTTAAATACATTTGAAATAAGTCACAATTTACAAATTGAACTGAATCTACCACCACTTCGGAAAGTCGATCTGTTGAGAAGAAGTGGCAAGAAACTCAACTAAAACTAAAAAACTAAAAATACACAATAACAATAACAATTTACAATCTTCTTGCATCCGGGTATCTTATAATAAAACTTTATACTTATCCTTAAATCTATCGAAGGGTTAATCTTAAATATTTTGGAATTTTATTATAAAAGCGTACACATTGACCCATGAACGAGTTGGTGATCTTCTGGAGTCTACTATTATATTTATACAATAGGCAATCAAGTACTAGACAGAAACGTAGACATAGATATAGAGGTAAAGATAGATGTAGCGATAGAGGTGAGAGATATTACAGATAATGTGGATGGAGATGAGGATAGTCGTGGACAGAGACTGGACCCTAACACGGACGTGAACATGGGGGAATGGGATGGAGATGGGGAAGTCAGAGTCAAATTCAAAAAAGTAACAAAGTCATAAAGTCTTCAGCAAAACGACCTGGCACCGCTAGCAGCACCCGTTCACGAGTTAACGCAAGCACCAGCCATCACCCTCCTCAACCATATTTTAGGGAAGAGGGTGACCCGATACCCGACGCTGCCACTAGCCATGCCGCCTGAGGGAGCATGACGTTCTTGCTGTTGTATGGATAAGAAGGAGATGGAGATGGCGTTGGATGAGAAGGAAATGGAGATGGGGATGGACTTGGAGATTGAGAATATTTGAAAAACAATTTACAACCAAGGACTTTTATCGTCCATATATTCAGAAATTGTATAAAAGCCTTTACTACACAATTTTTGTTTAATAGTTTCTTTAAATTTATCAAGTTTTTAAGTCTTGAATATTTGTGGGAACCTTATTATAAAAACGTATGCATTGACCCATAAATGAGTTAGTGCCTTTATGAAGTCTACTATCATAGCCGGCTACTCAATCTACTCAATACAAGGCTACTTTGAATACAAAAATAATGTAAATATACATAAGTTAATCTAATTCACCGAATGTATGACCACGCATAATAAACTCTTGACATAACGAATATTGAATTTACTAATAATTAAAATACTAGCTGCTTTAATGACATTCCCATTCGTTTTTCGAACCAATAATATGTTTATACATAATAATAATAACATACTTTGACATATCGCATATCCCCTATGCTGGACTGGGAGCGAAAGAAAAACATAGAATGTGCCAGCTGCTTCTCTTGAAATAAAAATAATGTCAAAAAAAAAAAGTCAGTTGAGGGACCGAGGTGTTATGGGAGGCTTTTTTGTGGGCGACAGGCCGACCCCTTGTCACTGCAATAGTCTCTCTCCATTATAATGCCTCCAAATTTGTCCTCTGATGTTCTGCCTACCCCATACGGGATATAGGCGTTAAGTTATGTATGTATTTATGTATCGATAAAATGTATTTTTAAATTGAGTAATTAAATATAAATTAAATACCTATATTTATTTATTTATTCATAAGGTACACCAACAGCATAACATATTATAATAAAATTTACAAGTATAATTGTTCAGGTACATTTCTATTATAGGCGCACACAGCTTTGGTAAAAAAAGGAGTAAACAATTTGTAATGTGTTCTCAAAGATTAAATAACAATCATAATTAAAATTAAAAATACGAATAAAAATTAAAAATTTATGAATTAAAGAATTACAATAATAAGAATAAAATAAAAAATTAGTAATGACAATATGATGCAAAATGATACAGCGATAATCTGAGATAAAAAAAAATATTTACAAATTAATAACTTTTCTTACAGATTTAGGATTTAAATTTAACAAAAAGTCTATAAAGTCTATAATATCCAGCTCGGGTAGTAATAAAACTAATGTAATTATGAATGTAATGTCTTCAACCTAGCTTTAAGTATAAATTATCCTCTTCTGTCATTTAGGCGGTTTGCCAAAAGTACAAATTTCAAGGAAAAAAAACTTACGTCTTGAAAGCTGTTGTTTACTATACTCTTTGCGCTACTAATAAAATAAATAAATAAAATCCCCAGACAATCACACCAACTACATGGGCCCAAAGTAAGCATAGCTTGTGTTATGGAATACCATGTAGAGAACTAGGGGGGAACCTAGAATATAAATACATAAATAGATAAACACCCAGACACGGGACATTTTTTTTTTCTTGTTCCGTGCGGGAATCGATCCCGCAACCACTAGCGTCTGAGGCAAACAGGTTTACCCCATCGCCAAAGTGGTCGTCGTAATGAAATGAAACCTAATTTTGTTTTCCACAGATACATAAACCTATCGTACAACTCACTGAAGCAAATAAAACCGTCGACATTCGGCACTCTGCCGACGGTGCTGGAGCTGGATTTGTCGCACAACCAGTTGCTCGACGTATCCAAAGGCAGTCTCGCCAAGCTAGCCAGTTGCCGCGTCATAGACGCCAGTCACAACCAGCTCACCAAGATATTCCAGATACCTATCAGTTTGAGGTAAGAGTTTTAGTTTATATTTATAAGTAATATTTTTGAAGTGAAATTGAGCGTTATAATAATAAATAATTAAATAATAAATAAAATCCCCAGACAATCACACCAACTACATGTCCTCAAAGTAAGCTGCGCTTGTGCTATGTGATACCATGTAGCGAACTAGGGGGGAACGTAGAATAGAAAATACATGTATAGATAAACATCCAGAACCGGAACTTTTTTTTGTTCCCGGCGGGAATCGAACCCGCAACCACTGAGGCAGATAGGTTTATCCCAACGCCAAAGTGGTTGGTCTGTATGTATGTGTGGGTATGGTGTTCTCTCATAACTGCTAAAATAGTTGTAAGTAGTAATTTCACAATTGAGGTGTCGTTGAAAGCTTCTGCATTGTCCGCTGGCTATAGGCTTCTCACGTTAATTAACTACAGCGCTCTCTAGGGGACCTAAAGTAAAGAACTACAAAAATTCAGGACTTGCGAAATATACGTAATTCCGAAGCTATATATAGACGACCACTTTGGCGATGAAGTAACGTAAACCTACCTTACTCAGACGTCAGTGGGCGCGGGTTCGATTCCCGCACGGAACAAGAAAAAAAAGTACCGGATCTGGGCGTTTATTCTGTTTCAGAGCTTTTATGTGATATGAAACGTTTATTACTGCCACAAAAATCTGCAAATAGTTTACAAAAGCAGTTCTTTAATTTAAGGCAAAATGAAATGAGTATTGACGTATTTGGTAAAAAGATTTCCGAAATTTTCGTTGATCTTACGATCTCACAATCCGAGGGAAATACCGAAAACTACAATATTTTAAAGACAATTAATGAAAAACAAGCCATAAGACAATTCAGCAGTGCGATCACAGAACTTTATCGAATCGTTAGTTAACGAATGTTCGTATAGTATGGAGACGGTTTTTAAGAAAAAATTGAAATCTATCCATTGCCGCACGGCCAGCTTAAATAAATGTGTGCCTTATTAATTTTGAATGTTTATTAACATGTTGTACTCATAAATATCTGTAAAATAAAAAATTACAATGTTACTCAAAACTTGCAACCGACTCCATACTATACGAGCATTCGTAAACATTCGTTAACTTACGATTCGATAAAGTTCTGTGATCGCACTGCAGTGAAGGGTTGCGAAATCGTAGGATCAGCACTATTGTATTTATATTGTAGGTCCCTCCCTAGTTCGCCACATGGTGTCTCATACATAACACAAGCTTTGCTGACTTAGTTGGTGTGATTGTCCCGGGCTTTTTTATTATTTTTTTTATTTGGGAAATGTATGGAATATTGTTGTTGACCCGACTGCGGACTGCGGACATGCTAACGTAGAATGTTGAACTGTATGTTTTGTAACTCTTTGCTAATTATAATGTTTAGAGACATGCCTGAGTTTATAACAATTTCATATTTGTACTTGAAGCGTGTCCCCGCCTGCCGCTACAAGTTTTTTTACACATATTATTTAAAAGCTTTATTTATTTATTTTATTTTATTTTATAGTAATATTTTTTTTTTTTTTTTTATTAGTGACTAAACCCGCGTTTGACCTCAATCTCACCTGATGGTAAGTGACGATGAGGTCGAAGATGAAAGCACACGGGTTTAGGAAGGAACTGGCTCTTTATACAATATTGCCGGAACACATTACCGCCGGAGCGGTAACATTTGGCGGCAGACTTTGTATAAAGGGTGGTCGCTAGCCAGTCGGACCCAGAAGGGATCCTACCACCAAGCAATATTGCTTGTTTTGTACTTTTTAGTTGAAACTTACTGTATTCAGCAGGTTTTTTTTAATATATATATATATCTTTTTGGCAACTAACCTCAAGATTATAAAAAAAATAAAAGAACTGACAATCAAACTTTATTAACTTTAACGAAAAGAATTAACAATGCAAAATAACTAAAACAAAATGGTAAGCAAGCTAAGTAGCGACTGTTCTCAACGGAGGCGCGCGCTCGAATGGCAGTCCTCAGTCCCCTCTCGCTCCTCCAGTATGACGTCACAGCGGTGACGCGGTGTCTTGGCCACGACCACTGGAACATTCCACTCCCAACAATATATATATTATAAGGATAGGACGTTTGTCTTCAATGCCACGTGATGGAAAGTGCGCATGAAGACTATGGTGGTACACGTCCATCCACGAGAAACCTATTCACTCGACACTTAAAAGTTCCAGGACTGTAGTGGTCAGGAAAAACAGACGCAGGCAGATTGTTCCACACTTTGGCAATCCGTACCAAAAAGGAACTGTCGAAGCGTTTTGTTCGACTTCTTGGTAAATCCACTATATAGGGATGGAAGTTCTGTCTGCGTCTGGTAGTCCGGTGGTAAAAAGGGGTGGGTTCAATTTGGTCAAAAAGAGCACTCGCACACTCACCAAAATGTAGCCGATAAAATACTGTCAAACAAGCAACCTTACGACGATGCTCCAGCGTTTGCAATTTTTTACTTGTAAGGTTGTTGTTATTTATGATTTTACGGGCTCTTCGGTCAACAGAGTCTAGCGCTTCGAGCTGGTATTTGGCAGAACCATCCCAAAGGTGACTACAGTACTCCATGCACGACCTCACTTGGGCTGTGTATAAGTTGAGCAGCCGTTCAGGGCTGAAGTACCGCCGGACCTTCGAGATGATACCCAATTTTTTTGAAGCCGTTTTTGCCATAGACTCAATTTGTTGACCGAAGTTTAATTTGGACGTTATAGTGACGCCCAAAAGCCCTAGATGGTCGGTGATGGGAACAGATACATTCTGGAAAGTGGGCAGTCGGGTTTTTGGTTTTTGTAATTACTTTTTTTTATTGTTTTGTGTTTGAGTTTGCAATAACTACTCCGCAGCTCGCTCGACCTATCCCACAACAACATAAGCGAGGTTCCGGCGAACGTGTGGCCGTCTATGAACGCGTTGCTCCGTCTTAACTTCTCCAGCAACCAGCTATCGAAGGACCTAGAAGGCGGCAGTTTCCTCGGCTTGGTGGCGGCGAGTACCTTGGATCTGTCGAGTAATGGTGTTTCTAAGCCGCCGCGAGAAGCGCTCGCAGCGATGCCGAGTCTGCAGTACTTGTATTTACAGGTTGGTACACGTGTTTCTTATTAGATACGAGCTGTTTCCCGCAACTTCGTGCGCGCTAGACTACCCTTTTTGTGGGAATTCCTTCCATAATACAACCAGACACCCGTTGAAAGATCCTCTATAACAAGTTTCACATCAGTGGACTCAAAGAATAATATTTTTTAAATAAAGAATAATAAAAGTCCAATACTTACCGTTCCCGTGAGAATTTCGGGAATTCCTTCCTTAGGGCTCCACCCCTAAGGAAGGAATTCCCACCTAACCCCTCGTGGTTGTATGTTCCAAACGTCAGCTCTCTGCGGCCAGCGGTAATGGGTGTGCGTTGTCTGTCAGTCACTCAGTCAGTAACGAAACAGTTTTATATATTAATTATTAAGCCAAATCTGATGGTAAATGATTTACGAAGGACCCAGCATGGCCTTGTCTTTAGGCAAGAAATGTTCGCTATACAATACGTTTGTATAGGTTTCATTTTTATACTAGAGGCTTTGATTACATACATTCATACAAAACTTCACGTCTGTATCCCTTATGGGGGAGGCAGAACACCAGAGGCTATAAAACCATTTGATGTCACGTTTGACAAATTTTAAGGTATTAATATGATGAAGAGTGACAGGGGGTCAGCCAGTCGCCCGCAAAAACGCCAATAAAACCTCCGTCTCTTAACTGATTTTAACAGTTTTCCCGGGACGAGAAGCACCTGGCACATTCTATGTTTAAATGAATGAAATTAGAACCCTAGGTAGACCGAGAGAAAAAAAGCCTGCAGAAAAAAACGCTCGGCATTCTTTTGTAAAAAGTGGTCATTATAGCTACAATTTGGCAGAAATACAGCTCTGCTGTGACATGAATAAATAAATAGAAGACAGCTATTCGTGCTTGCTAATGTTAGTCACAGCCAAGCTGCCAACATTCATCGCGATTTACATTTAATATTTGGAAATAACCTGTGGAGACATCAACCCCGCGCTCTTTTATCATTTAAATAATCTTTGAGTTTATAGTAGCCTTTTTTGCATAATGTTACTTTGATAGTTCTTTCAAATTAATTAAACGCTTGCGATAGAATTGACTTTGGTATTTTATAATAAATACTGTCGGTCACTGAGCCGCGGCCGACCTTGCGTGAAGGTGAGGTAGGCATGAGAGCACGCGCGGTAAGGCAGGACACATGACATAGGACACTCGCGAGCCAGCAGGCTTATATTTTTAAACGAAACACCATTATTTACAAAATCAAACCGTAATTTTCCTTTCTTAAAATTGTATTTAAATAAACTATTCTACATTACTGCGGCGGCCGGCAAGAGAGGCATTGATGGACGAACGTGTTAATGTGGGCCGAGGCGAAGCAATGCCACCATCCATCAATGCCTAGTAGCGGCCAAGGCTCGTATAGTACTCAAATATCCAGAACCTTTATTTGAAAATACAATGATTGAATGTACATTTCTTTAAAATTTTTACGCGCCAAAGTTTTTTTTTTGTATTTTTGTTTTCTATGTGCCCTGGCTTGCAAACGCTTTGAAATTTAAATTAAACCTTTGATAAGTTACCTCTTTGGTCGCCATGTTGCGGAGTAGAAGATCGTTCCATTTTTAAATGACAATTTATTTGGCCGCAAAACAATAATGAAAAAATAATATATGGACAAGTTCGATTTATCTCGAAGAAGGTTGTCATAATAATGCTCAAATTTCCACGCATGTTTGAAAAAATCTTTTATCTTCCGTCTCTTTCCAGGACAACAATATAACCTCCCTATCGAAGGCGGCTTTCGGTGTCCTACCCACACTATTCCACTTGGACCTCTCGAACAACCAAATTCGGAGTATCGCCAAATTGTCGTTCACCGGACTGCAGCAGACCCTGTATTTGTCGCTTCGGGGAAATGCGCTCACTGAGATACCCACTGATGTGTTTAGAGGACTCGTGGCTTTGAGGTAATTATACGCAGGGTTGGAATTTAGTCACCAACCAAATTATATGTTATTGTCTTTCATACGATATAAACGTACGTGCATTTTTTTTGTATCGCTCAGTACAAAAAAATAAAGATATGGCACAACAATAGTATATTATGTAACAAGTGAGCGAAGTTGCTAATTACAGTCGAGGCTGTAATAATGAGCCGAGACTGTAATTAGCAACGCTCACGAGTTATATACGACGTTTTTCAACACACTTGTGAGTAAAAGACAGACATACGTGGTCATAAAATAACAAACACACTTGATAACAAAGCTGTGAATTGTGATTGAAAAATGGCGCCGAACTTCGCGCATGCGCGTAGGTTTTTTTTTTCGCCAAATGTGTCAATGGCTGTATAGCATATACAGCCTATTTTACATGAAAATATTTAAATTGGAGTGGTAAATCCAAATATTTTAATGTTTTGTAACAAATTATTGTAAATTGTGAATAATTTGTTTGATATACAATTTTGTTTAACTAATATAAGGCGTAAACATTTAAAAATGTATATGGATTTGAAGTGGTATAAAACCTCTTTGTTGTTTCTGAAAAAATTTAATGTATAACCCGGATCAATAAAATATGCTCTGTTTACTCGCATTTAATTTGCACAAATGTACAATTCAACTTTGTAGGATTCATTATATTATGCACTAGGGTATAATATATTATGCACGCGTGACTTATAGCCCAGTTTATAGTTCTAAATTCAACAGAATTAGGCTCATTTTACGAGCAAGTGTGTTGAAAACTTTTTTACAGTCGATGCTGATGAACACAGCTACTACGACGCGGCATTTCATTATTAATACTACGACGTAGCACTACAAGATGTTTTGTAGTAGCACGTAGTTGTGTTTATTTTAATGGTATTCATTCATAATTTTGAGTGACCATGTTTTGCTTTATTAGTTATCTTATAAAATATACTTAACTTTAATTTTGCAAAAATGGTTTCTATAAATTATACTTATTGTGAAAAAACTTTGGCCACTTAAAAACATATATATTTTTATATTTCTAACGGTAACACACAGGATTGTCTAGCCTAAGTTAAGTAGCTTAATTAATTTTAAATAAATCCGTCGACTTTGGTTGATTTACCGATCGATTTGTAGCACGACCAGTTAGTCGACGTGTCTAGAGAAAATGTATGTAAATTAGCCAACTGACGTCATAGACCTTAGCCACAATCCGCCAATGAAGATATTTCAGGTACCTATTAGTTTGAGGTAAGGTTTTATTTGTAAGTATTTCCGATTTATTATTTCTAGATCTTTCGGCATACAGTCACGGTGAATAAAGTGTATAAATTTTCATTGGATTTTTGACCATATTACAACCCAGTAAGTTACATTTTACGAGACTTGACTTAAACGACGTCGACCCATCGTACAATCACGTCTTATGGCAATGTAAACATTTTCATTGGACTTTCAACCTTATTGTCACGAAATAAGTAGCGATGTATAATAACATGGGGAGCATCGGCAAATTGTTGTTCTCGGGTCTGCAACAAACTTTGTATTTATCTGTTCGAGGAAATGCACTCACTGAGATACCCACTGATGTGTTTATACCCTGGCAAATAATTCAATGCACTCAACTGACAGTTCGAAATGTCAAATAGATAGTTAATGATACCAGTTAAAATCTTCGTAGCGTAAGTACTGAATGTGAATTATTGAAATTGAATGGTTATAAATACATGAATTTGTGGTGTATACGTAATCTTTACAGTAACTTCGATGAAAATAATTAATTACCAAATATATCTAGTGAATTAAAACGGTTACAGCAATTAGTAAACAAATCATTCGTTCACTTAAACCGCATCACTATTTGTTTTCATCTCTAAAGTGGGCACACTGGAACTGTCATCGTACTGCATTGAATTATTTGCCAGGGTATAGGGGACTTGTGGCTGTGTGGTAATAGTATATTATGTAACAAGTGAGCTAAGTTGCTAATTACAGTCGAGGCTGTGATTGATAATGAGCCGAGACTGTAATTAGTAACGCTCACGAGTTACATACGACGTTTTTCAACACACTTGTGAGTAAAAGACAGACATACGTGGCGTGGTCATAAAATTAATTTGAAGCAGCTGTTAGCTGCTGCGCGTCAGTAGCCCTGTCCCATTACACGTACACACGCTATTGTTGCTTGGAGGCGCCGTGCAGCCGCTGCTGCTGCAGGCGCGCCGCTCAAATATTTAATGTAGAACCCGGATCAATAAAATATGCTCTGTTTACTCGCATGTAATTGCTAAGGTACAATTCAACTTTGTAGGATTCATAATATTATGCACTAGGGTATAATATATTATGCACACGTGACTTATAGCCCAGTTTATAGTTCTAAATTAAATAGAATAAGGCTCACTTTACGAGCAAGTGTGTTCAAAAAATGTATTATTATTATTTTAGTTTTTTAGCTCTAAATGTGTGACGAAGATAGCACCTACTCGTGTACTGCTGCTAGTAATTTATATTTGTCTTCGGTTTGAATCCGAAATATAATCATAAATCATGAGCTTAATTCTACATTACAGTCTCTTAGGTCTCTCTAATGTCAAATAAGGGTACTTCAAACGCAACGGTAGCTAATAAAAACTGATTTTAAAGCAATACTAAAGAAACAAAGGACTCGGCATTAAAATCGTTACTTTTAAATACATGGGCGTCTCTTTTTGACTCAAGTGTGTAATCGTACGTAAAAAAGGACAACAGTAGTTTTATCATTGCCTTAAATGACAACAATGTGACCAGTCGCCATGTTACGACACAGTCAACAACAAGTACTTTAGTTGTCATTACGACTTGCTTTTTGCAAACTTTGAAGACAATTTAAGTGGTTTTATGTGAAATCGTAGTTGTTTATAGTGCAAAAATTAACATAATACTGCCATTATCATGGTTGGATTCAGTGTGTTAGGCTGCCCCAAGAAAAACTATGAGCACTACGGCAAGCCGCCATCTTTGTTCCTAATCCTAACTAAACAGGCAAGTTTTTTCGTAGCTGTGTCATGTTCTCTTGTTTCTTTAGTCATTGTTTTAAAGCCTCTACGTTTGACAGAGAGATTTAAAATGTCGAATACGGCCGGGCCATGGTTTCATAATGTCGAAAAAGAAGCCCAATCCTTCCAATTTTTAAAATTGCTTTTTTAGGCAACGTTCAGCATCAAACGTTGACGGACACTCTTTTTATTTTAGGTACGCAGGCCTGTGTTAGGAGTGAACACTGTTCCTGTATTACATAATATTTTACTTAGTGCTAAGTAGAGTAAAATATTTTTTGTGCTTTGCGGTTATCGAGTCTGTGAGCTTGAGTTTAACCCAGGCTTTATTTATTTTATCAACCGACTTCCAAAATAGGAAGTTTTCAATTCGTCAGTATGTTTTTTTTTTGTCTTTGTTATACGATATTTCGGACAATTATGAATCGATTTTGAAAATTCTTGTTTCATATGATAGAAGATACTTCATAATTGGTCCCATATAAATTTCATCGAAATCAGTTGAGTAATTCATTGAAAATTTCAAATTTTTAAAAGAATATGTATGATTTCGGAGAGTGTTGACTTTGATAACATTATAACTCAGCCAAAGTTTTTACGTGAAGTCGGACAAAATCTTTATTCGCGAGTGAATTCTTTCAAAAGAATTAAATGATTTGCTGAATATGGTATACAGGTCTTAATAAGAATCAATAAAAAAACTAAAGTCAATTACTTTATAGTAACAATGCTAAATCAATGCGTACTAAGTTTGCCTTCGTGAATCTGTCACTGGCCTACTCCTACTTTTTATGAAATTACTAATACTTTTAAAAGATACCAAGAAAACTGTTTAAAAGGCCAAGTAAGAACAGGACTATAAATAATTCCATGTATTTTTAATTGTTCCAGAACCTTAGACCTGTCACAGAATAATCTAGAAAAGCTGGACAACAAAACTAACGGAGTCCTCGATGACCTGCTTTCCTTGGAAACTGTGAGTTATCGTTTTACTAAATAGTGGGGTGCTTTTTGTATGGAGAAGAAAACGAAAAGCTCTAAATAGATGTCGCTTCATACGCTTGACACATAACAAACTATCAAATGAACAAGTTGTAATCGAAATTGCTTGTTCTGTGTTCTATTTTGGGGTAAACCTATAAAATAATGTAAGCACATGTATCAAAATATGAAAAATGAGGACCCTATTATGTACATTTCCACAAAAGTTTAAATCAAGTAACATCCGCAACTTCCACATGTGTATATCCTCAGAAAAACTGTGGTATCCATTTTCTATAAAACTTATGACTACGCAATGATGCATTTCTAATTTTTTTATCAAAATCACTATAAAATTAACTTTTACCTTGGTATTTGACAGTTGTTATGGGTCAAGCGTAATCAGCGCCTCTAGTGGAATAAGAAGGCAGTTCTCTACCCCATTGAACCCAAAGATTTAAATCCATTAAAACTCAATCCAAAAATGCTTGTTTGTAAACACTTAATCGTACGGGCGTTGCTATGACTACCAAAATAAATAAATATTTCTGACACTCACACAACATTGTCTGGCCCAAATTAAGTTTCTTAAAGTTCTTTTTGGATTCACATTGCAACAACTTTATTTTTGTTTATTAGTTAATAAGTTAAATTAAATCTTACTAAATAAACTACATACAAAAAGTCCTTATCGAAAAATATTCATAATCACATTTTCGACCTCATCTTCACATACCATCAGGTGAGGCTGAGGTCAGACGCGGGCGCAGTCTAAAATTTTTATCCGACTTCCTTAAAGGTATTTCTTTTGGAAGTCGGTTCTCAATTCGTTCTCAATTCGTGTGTCTGTTATTTTTGTGTCTTTGTTACACGATATTTCGGACAGTTATGAATCGATTTAGAAAATTCTTGTTTCATATGATAGAGGATTTTGATACCATATAAATTTCATCTAGATCGATTGAGTAATTCATGGAAAATTTTAAATCTTTGAAAAAATATGTATTAATTCGGAGAATGCTTACCTTAACGACATTATAATTCAGCCAAAGTTTTGACGTGATTTCATTTATTTCATAACAATCATTACAATCGTGTGGAAAATTTATTTATTATTATTTATATAAAATTATAGATAGATGTATTAAAATTGAAATTAACTGAATTTACTAATTTAAACATAACATTTGTCAAATCCTAACCTAACATATTAAAATTATATTAAATTAACAAAAGTATTCATAAAATAGTCCAAACAAAATTAGTACATATTAATTATGTCAAATAATAAAAAAATCTAAAACAAAAAATTTGTCAAAAACCGTACCTAAGCACATAATAAAGTATCAAATTAACAATTGTATTCATAAAATAATAGTCAATACAAAATTTGAATATATTAGTATGTGAAAAAATTGTAACATTCTATTTTTCATTCAAGTATTGATCTACAGAATAATAACACTTTTCCAATAAAAAAATTGTTTGCTTTTGAACTCTTTAGTGTAAAAAAATATTTTTTAAATCCATTGGTAATTTATTAAATATTCGCAATGACTGGAAACGCACGCCATGTTTTACAACGGCCAGATGAGGAACGATATCCAAGTCGACTTTTAAATGCTCTGCATTCGTTGATTATTGTATTTTATTTATTGGCACATAATCTCGATTAATTCCAGCTAAACATAAGCCACAACCAATTCTCTCAACTATCAAAGAAGACGTTTCCGTCGTCGCCCTGGATCCCGTACAGACTGGCCACGGTGGACCTGAGTCACAACCAGCTGTACGTGCTCACTCCGGACGTCAACCACGGCACGAGGAAAGTCAGGAGCTTCAACATGAGCGATAATTATATCAATGAGATTAGGAATAGTGAGTACAATAAATAATAATGATCACATTTCGAAATTTCGACGACTGGCTGGTGCAGTGTTTTTAGGGTGACATTTTTCTTTTCTTTTTTTTTATATTTTTTTTTTATAATTCTGACACTCACACAGCATTATCTAGCCCAAATTAAGTTTCTTAAAGAACTTGTGTTACGGATACTAGATAATTATTGATATACTTAAGAAATATATAAACATACGTATTGAATAAATACATATTTTTTATTGGAATAAACTTAAATAAACATATAAACATCCATGACTTGACGGCTAATATCTGTGTTCATCACACCGATATCCGCCGCCGCCGGGATTCGAACCCAGGACCTCTGGTATAGAAGGCAATATATGTTACCACTACACCAGCCGGTTTTATTGACTATTCATAATATATTGTGTTTCATTTTTTATTTTAAATTTTGTAATTTTGCACGATGACAATGCAGCAGTATATGTTCGCACGTTAATGATAAATATAAGAACTATATTTGTAACGCTTATACTTGCCAATAAAGAATTTATTATTATACATTGACTCTGATGCCAGAGGTCTTGGGTTGGAATCCAAGTGTATTTTTTTTTATAAAAATTGCAAGTGGTGCTGCAATATAAAGTATGTCAAAAAATTACAAATAAATCGTACTATATCTAAATATAAGGATATACGGGCAAACCAGAGATAGACTCATTTTTTATGCCAGCTCCATACATAATTTCCTTTAAAGATTTACAATCTTTCGTTTGTGCACACAATAGCCTCAAACAAAATTTTATAATACTTTGATGATCAGCAGAATGAATCAAGAATCCAAAAACAGAGCCTTTAATGACTATGAAAGTCGATTTTCAGCCCACCGTGTGGCGGGCGATATTTGTGTGATTAATGTTATAAATAAAGTAAAAAAGAAATTAATAAATAAAATGTTATAATTTATGTTTTTTGAAAATGGCCACTACACTATTGTATTCGTTAGCTGTCAGCTTTCCTAATTTTTTTAACACTAATACAACCAACTTCACAATAAAATAGCGATGTCCACCTACTTACGAACGCCCTCAGATTTAAAACACTTAGGACCACTTTGGCGATGGGGTAAACCTGTCTACCTCAGACGCCAGAGGCTGCGGGTTCGATTCCCGCACCGAACACGGAAAAAAAATGTTCCGTGTCTGGGCGTTTATCTATATATGTATTTTCTATTCTAGGTTCCTCCTAGTTCGCTACATGGTATCTCATAACCAGTGATAGGAATAGGTAGTGCAATTTTGCGGGATTTCACGACGAAATCTTTATATGGATGGACATACCATACTAGTATTGTTAAGGATTAGTCATGTTCAATAATTTACATTGGATTATTGTTATATAAACGTAAATTAAATTTGAACAGAACTTATTTCTCGTATTACATTCTTATACAAAAATCCTTGGTATAATTGGAGTTTATTTTGAACCTCAAAAGGGCATAACATGTTAAATGATTTCATTAATTTTCGATTCTGTTAGAATTAAATAAGATTCAAATTAGGGTAGGATTTCTTACCTACATACGTATATTGTTTGTTCAAGGGATAAGTTAGGCAAAAAATCTAAAAAATGCATTGTTTCGCATAACTAGTGCGTTGGCAGAATTCTAAGTTTCATAGAAAATTCATAATGTTTTTCTTTGATGTCCTGTTTATCATATTTTATAAGATGATTGAAGCAATCGTATAATATTCGTAGCAAATATTAAAAACAAACCCGGTTGGTTTGATCAAGAATTGTTCTACAAAAATCACTAAATCCCGCAATGCCGCAGGCGTATCCATACTATTCTCATATTGGAGTTTATTGACCCTAAATTGCACTACCTATTCCTATCATTGCTCATAACAGAAGCTTTGCTTACTTTGAGGACATGTAGTTGGTGGGATTGTCTGGTTATTTTAATTAATTTTTATTATTTTATATTACGAAACTAATCGCATCAAAGTCGGATTGACTTCTATACACTTATAATTTATTTTGTCTATTTTTAGGTGTTTTAGGTAATTTCACATCTTTACAAGTATTGGACCTATCGAACAATCAACTGAAGAACTTGGTCTCAAAGATTTGTAAGTATCTGCTTGGTTTTTGTCTTTTTTTATGTTTATTGAACGATATACATTTTTTTCAACCGACTTCAAAAAAAGAAGGAGGTACTCAATTCGTCTGTATTTTTTTTTAATGTTTGTTACCTCATAACATAACTTTCCTCATATCTCATAACATATGATAGAGGATGCTTCCCATTTGGTCCCATTTAAATTTCATCGAAATCGATTGAGTACCTACTTCATGTAAAATTTTATTTCGGAGATCGTTTACCTTGACGACCTTACACTACAGCCAAAGTTTAGACGTGAAGTTGGTTTTCCAATGCTCTGCATTCGTTGATGATTAACTTCAAATCTTATTTATTTAGTTTTATTCGAGTTTCGAGATCTTTCTGTTTTACGGATTCAGTTATTGTTTTTATAATCAGTTTTTTTAAAAGGATTAAAAACCCCTTTTTTTTTTTTTTATAAGTGACTAAACCCGCGTTTGACCTCAATCTCACCTGATGGTAAGTGACGATGAGGTCGAAGATGAAAGCACACGGGTTTAGGAAGGAACTGGCTCTTTATACAATATTGCCGGAACACATTACCGCCGGAGCGGTAACATTTGGCGGCAGACTTTATATAAAGGGTGGTCGCTAGCCAGGCGGACCCAGAAGGGATCCTACCACCACCCTTGTCTGTTTTTTCATTTATTTTTACATTTTATCTTCAAATAATGTAAAAAGTAATGTTTCTCATCATCTGTTTAGGGTTACGGAGATAAAAAACTAAGATTGATTATGGAATAATAAAATTGCAAAATAAATCGACCTGTTTGCTTCCATACTGGACTACGAGCGAAAGAAAAACATAGAATGTGCCAGCTGCTTCTCTTCCCGGGCAAACTGTAAAAGTCAGTTAGGGGACAGAGGTTTTTTAGGTGTTTTTGTGGGCAATAGGCTGACCCCTGTCACTGCAATAGTCTCGCCATTCTTATAACACCTCCACATTTGTTAAACGTGACATCAGATGGTTATATAGCCTCTGGTGTTCTGCCTACTCCATACAGGCGCGATGTTATGTATGTATGTTTGATATAAAAATTGTGCAAATCTGTTATTACAGTAAAACTAGGTTTATTTTAAACAAATTTTTATTAAAATACTTACTAAAAATGGAATTGACTTAAATACATAACAGTTTATCAGTGTATTTTTTCTCCTAAACCACACTTACATCACATTAACACTTAAATCAGGTTAAAAAGTGTTAAATAAAAAGGTAAAAAGATCGCGAAAACTTAGCAATATTATCTTATTTCCAGCTGAAGAGAAATTCAACCTACCCACGAACATAACAAGGCTGTATTTACAAAACAACAAGCTGCAGGAACTCCCGATCGCCAACCTCGAGAAAGCCGAACACCTGCGAGAGCTGAGAGTTGAGAATAACGAGCTCACCAGCTTCTACCCAGGCCTGGTGGGAAGGATTGAGGTGAAAGGGCTGGAAGTTGATTTTGAGGGTGAGGTTCTTGATACTTAAAATGTATCTTATCTTATTAATATTATAAACTAGTTGTTTCCCGCGCAATTTTGAATCCCGCGGGAATATCGGGATAAAAAGTAGCCAATGTGCTACTCCAACCTGTACACTATCACTATGCCAAATCTATTCTAATATATAAAGCTGAAGAGTTTGTTTGTATAGGCTATATTTTATCCCGAAATTCCCACGGGATCAACAGTTACGCGGGTAAAACTGCGCGTGATGGCTAGTTTCATCTAAATCCGTTGAGCCGTTCTCCCGTGATTGAGAAACAAGCATCCATCCAAACTTTCACATATATTATATTAAGTAAGATGTGAAAGTTTGGTTGGATGGATATATGGATATTTATTCCTCAGCCGCGGCAGAATAGCTCAACGGATTTGGATGAAATTTTGCAAAGTGATAGTGTGATGGTGCATAGAAATTGTAAGGTGATTTACCGAACATTTACTTACTACGCAATATTGTTTGACGTAGGCATCGACCTACTTAATTACCTATGTTAATAACTTTGTACCTATCAATATAATTTCAGTGCACAACTAGCGTCACACCCGGGTGCATTCTAACATTTTACATAACATTTATATTTTATATAATTAAACATTTTTTACAGTTTTACACTAAATAAATAATTGATAAACATTTTGAACAGTTTTTTATACAATAACATTTAATCACCGCAATACTCGCCCCGTACACGACAGAAATTTTTCATAATGAAGTGCAAAGTGATAGTCTGGAATCGTTTGCTTTCATATCATAGGCTATTTATCCCGATATTCCCTCGGAAGTCGATATTGCACATGAACTATGCGCGCTAAAGTAAGTTTTGATACAAGCTTGTGTTTTGGAGAGCAAACGAAATAGTATACATTCAGTGCCGAGCCAGCTAAACTGCGTCGTCTGGGACTCGCTTTGATTTTATTTTAGTAGATATAGTAATGAATTTGTTTTGTTACAATAGGTGGCAAACGACCACGGCTATCCTGTAAACATATCTCTTTCAGTATGACGCATAAAAATACATAAGTATTTCAGCGGAGACTATTACTTATTTCCTAATTTTTAGAGCGTTGTTCAGTAGTCGGGTTTTTGTTTTTAATTTTTTTTAACTGGTTTTGGAGTTATAGTCTTTACATATTTGAACTGTGCTAAGAAAGCTCTTTCATTTGATACCCCACATGAAACCGTCGAGAAAAAATATTTTAAGTTCTATACTTGAAGTGCCCTAGAGGGCGCTGTAGTTAATATAACGTGACGTCATGTAGCCTATAACCAGCCGACAATCAAGACACTTCCAAGGACACCTTATTTGTCTAATTATGATAACTAGTTTAAAAGTTATGAGAGAACAGATGAACATCCATACCCATGTAGCGACATCTAGCGACGCTCCATAGAACGATGACGACACGACGTAATTCCTACATCGCGCTATTAAAGTTTATATCGCGACTAGCATATATACAACATCCCGACATCAACCGTCGGGCCGTGGGCCGCGGCCTGCCATCCCTTTTCTGGGGATTGGGAATGAACACCTTGTTCCCAAACCCACATACATACAGGTCAAACTCATAACCCTCCTTTTTACTTCGCCCTAGGCGGATAATTATAAATTAACTACCATGACTTGACGGCTAATATCTGTGTTCATCCACCCACACCAGCGGTGCTAGCATGCTACCATCGACCACGATAAATCGGGCCTTTTATCGATATTTTCTTAGAATATGGTATTTAGTTTATCAAATTGATTAAGATTATGACATATTCGGTTCTGTGGTCTTAATCATGATATCAAATCGAGTAATTCTATCTATTATGGTGCGCATATTAGCTTACATAATAGGATAAAATAACAAAATAATAATTATCTTGTCGATTCGACTATTTATCGATGGTTGCATGCTAGCTCTGCTGGATTCGAACGCAGGACCTCTGGAATAGAAAGTAATGTCTTATCGTTACACCAGCCTGCCGTCAAAGGATAGGTATATTAGATCGATATAATAGAGCATTGCTATAAACTAAGGTGACCTGTAATAAAACATTTTAAAATGATGTTCAAATTTTCATTCTCTTCATTTTTCTGTTGTGTGTATAGAAAAGTGTATTTGTATTATATTATTATTTATTGACCATTTCCTTTCTAGGTAACCACCTAAAATGCGACTGCCACATCCGTCCCCTAATCCACTACATTAACAGTCTGCCGCCGTCGTCGCTGCCGCACAATGTTAAATACACGAATTTGACTTGTGCTGAGCCAGCTCTACTTCAGAATGAGAATATAATGGCGGTTGATGAAGAGAGGTAAGTCCTGGTCAAATTGTATTACTAATAATTTATTTTCAAAAAACTTACAAATTAGTGAATAAACTAAATTAAAACATTAAAGTAAGTAAATAATAAATAAATATTTCTGACACTCACACATCATTATCTAGGCCAAATTTAAGTTTCTTGCAGAACTTGTGTTATGGATACTAGATAACTGATATACTTAAGAAATATATAGACATACATATTGAATATATTATATATTTTTATATTTCATATTTTATATTTTTATATTTTAGAATAAACTTAAATCAACATATAAACATCCATGATTTGACGACTAATATCCGTGTTCATCACACAAATATCCGCCGCCGCCGGGATTTGAACCCAGGACCTCTGGCATAGAAGGCAATGTATGTTACCGCTACACCAGTCGGTCGTCATAAATTAAAATATATCTTATTAAAATACAAAAGACCTTTCCTAGTGTCTTAATATATACAAGATAAGTTTTCATTCATTACATTGAATATTTTTATCTACCGACTTCCATAAGGAGGAGGTTGTCCATTCGTCTGTTTGTTTTTTTGTTGCTTTTTTATATAAAGCCGATCGTCCACCGCCGACTGAACTAAGTTAGTTTTAGCTTAGCCCGCATAGTTGAGCCAGGTTTTCATACAGGTGCGCTCACGTCTAGTTTACGTCAATATATGGAAAACTAGCTCTCTAAGCTAAAAATAATAAAATAAATAAATAAAATAAAATAAAGTTTATCGTTTATTCTTCCTTGCATTAATATTAACAAGGATATGAGGAGCTGGTGTCTGTGATAGGATAATTCCTGTGTTACAGATCACCAGGTTCTTCATCAGTAATTATCATTAGGTACTTATTCTAAAGTTTGACATGCTGATACAAAGTTATCCCTTTAATCATTTTATGATATTTTATTTAAAAAAAATTACAATTTACCCGTATTAAAGTTATCAAATTAACAATATTACTTACATTTTACAATTTCACAAATTTAGTTATTATTATATTTGATGAAATAAAATTAAATAAATAAAAAAATTAAATGAAATCCTCAGACAATCACACCAACTACATGACCCCAAAGTAAGCATAGCTTGTGTTAGATATCATGGAGCGAACTAGGGGGAACCTAGAATATAAATACATAAATAGATAAACACCCAGACACGGAACATTTTTTTTTCTTGTTCCGTGCGGGGATCGAACCCGCAGCCACTGGCGTCTGAGGCAGATAGGTTTACCCCATCGCCAAAGTGGTCGTCAAAATAATAGTTTAGATGGCGGGGGAGGATCGGATTAAGTCCAAGTCCATTAAGTCCTGACGGTGAGTGAAGATGGAAACACACGGGCTTTAAATATTACATTACATACTGCCGGAACACATCACAGCGGCGATTCACCGCCGGCGCGGTCATATTTTGGCGGCAGATTTTAAAGGGATCCTACCACCACGCGGTAAAGGTTTAGTCGCCTTTTACGACACGCTAATCCAGGGGCGGTAGGGCGGAGCCGACGCCACACGGACCAATTGTTTTTTTATGTTCTATGTACTTAGTTTGGTGGTACTTCATACATACATAACCAGATGTTATAAAATTATCTGATGTCGCGTTTGACTAATTTTTAGGTATTATAATGATGGAGATAGTCTACTATTGCAGTGACGGGTGGTCAGCCCACAAAAAAACCTATGTCTCTTAACTGTATGGACGTGTACCACCTTAGTCTTCATGTTCACTTAACATCAGGTGTCATGGAAGACAAACGTTTCATCCATATTTTATAAAAAAAAAAAAACTGACTTTTTACCCCACTATGGCGAATCAAAAAGGAGGGTTATAATTTTGACGTGTATGTGTTTATGCATGTTTGTGGGTATGGATGTTCATCTGTTCCCTCAGATCTTCTAAACTACTAATCATAATTGGACAAATTAGGTGTCGTTGAAAGCCTCTTCACTGTCCGCATGTTATAGGCTACATAAAGAAACATTAAATTGACTACAGCGTGCTCTAGGGGACCTAAAGTGAAGAACTAAAAAAAAATTATCTTTTCTGTTTCGTGTGGGGAATCAAATGAAATCGCTTTGTTAGCAAAACTAAAATATGTAAAAAATATTATTCCAGAATAAGTGAAATAATAATTATAGTAAAGAACTAACAAATTTTCTTGACGGTTTCGTATGGGATATCAAATAAAAGAACTTCGTTAGCACATTTCAAATATGTCAACAATATTACTCCAAAATAAGTTTCAAAAAATAAAGTTTCAAAACTAAAACCCGACTACTAAAAATACGCTCTAAAAAGTACGAAACAAGAAAATAGTCTCCGCTGAAATATTTATGTATATTACGTCATATTGATAGAGATATGTTTAAAGAATAACCGTGGTTGTATTTTATAGCAAAACAGATTCATTTTAATAATAAAATAAAATTAAAGTGGCGTACGATCACAGCTACCCTTTCAAAAACTCTATATCAATATGACGTAATATACAACTCGGTCACATTATCTGTGCACCTCGCTGGAATGCGGAGCCCCTCCCTCTACCGCTTTCATTTCCCCGCGCTCGCCCTTCTTGCTCAGTATGGTCAGCATCTTTGTTGTCGAAGATTTGATGCAGGGGATTCAACCTATAGTTTATAGTGACAGTGATAATTAAATATTTTTTTCACTCATTAAAAATGATTTACTTATTTGTTTAACACGATTTATTGTTTTATTTAATTCATTCAGGCCAGATTTTTCAATGGTCAGATAAAATTTATCTAATGAATACAGTAATATTCGACAGCTTTAAGATCGTCTCAAGTTTATTGTTACAATTATAAAACATTGTAAAACGACTTTATTTATCTATTTCATACAATTTAAAACATCAAAAAACAACTTTTGTTCCGCTGAGTCAGATAACATTAACTTTAATTCGACAATTGAAAACAGGCCTTCACAAATTATTCATTTAAAATGCATTAACATTCAAAAAACACAAAAATATTTAATTCCATTGTTGTAAAGCAAAATAAAAAGTAGTTCATTCACATTTCTAGCGATGCATTTTTTTTTGTCAACCATACCAGCGCGCAAAGATGACGTCATTGACGCCAGGTGCACAGATAATGTGACCGTGTTATACATAAATATTTCAGCGGAGACTACTTTCTTGTTTCGTAATTTCTAGAGCGTATTATTAGTAGTCGGGTTTTAATTTTTAGACTTTATTTTTTACAGTATACCTTTCTTTCTTTCGCCCCCAGTCCAGCATGGAAGTAAGGTACTTCATAGAAGTATTTATTATTATTTTGTTTTGTTTATTCAGGTATCTTTGCCACGGCAACGACAGCGAGGTAGATTCGGACAGCGACGGGCAATTCCGGTTCACCAATAAACCAGATCTAGCGTTCAGGGACATACAATAGTGAGTATCTCAATTCTTACTAATCTCATAAATGTGAAAGTTTGAATGTATGGATGTTTGTTCCTCAATCACGGCAGAATGGCTCAACTAATTTTGGATGAAATTTAGCATAGTGACAGTGCACAGTCAGGAATAGCACATAGGCTCCTTTTTATCCAGATATTCCCGCGAGATTCGAAATTGCGCGGTTTGAGCCGAGCTAGTAGTTAATACATACATACATAACTTCACGCCTGTATCCCGTATGGGGTAGGCAGAACACCAGAGGTAATAAAATCATCTGATGTCACGTTTGAAAAATTTGGAGGCATTATAATAGTGAAGAGTAGGTAATAAATTATAAAAATATAATTAAATCCCCGGACAGGCACATCTACTACATAACGAATAATAAAGAGTTTAAAATATATACCTGTGCATATGTTCTTAATTAGAAAATAAACCTAAATAAACATGTAAACATCCATGACTTGAGCTCTAATATCCGTGTTCATCACACAAATATCAGCCGCCGCCGCCGGGATTCGAACCCAGGACCTCTGGCATAGAAGGCAATGTATGCTACCGCTACACCAGCCGGTCGGCAAGTTATTATAATTGTACGAGCTTTGCCCGCTCCTTCGTACGCGCATCAACTTAAAAGTCCAATACTTCCCGTTCCCGTGGGAATTTTAAATCATGCAACAAGACACTTTGACGACCTTTTGCTGGGCTGGTGTAGCGGTAACATACATTGCCTTCTATGCCAGAGGTCCTGGGTTCGAATCCCGGCGGCGGCGGATATTTGTGTGATCAACACAAATATTAGTCGTCACGTCATGGATGTTTATATGTATATTTAAGTTGATTCTAATAAAAAATATGTGTTTATTCAATATGTATGTGTATATATTTCTTAAGTATATCAGTTATCTAGTATCCATAACACAAGTTCTTTAAGAAACTTAATTTGGGCTAGATAATGTTGTGTGAGTGTCAGGAATATTTATTTATTATTATTTATTTAAGACACCCATTGAAGAACTGTTTTAGCAAGTTTCACATCGATGCACTCAAGGAATAAGATTTTTCACACAAACTAAAATTTCCAATATTTCCCGTTACCGTAGGAATTCCTACCTTAGTGCACCCCTACACTAAGGAATGTATGTTCCAAATTTCAGATCACTACGCCCAGTAGCTATGGCTGTAAGTTGTCTGTCAGTCGCTCAGTACCTCAATCAGTAACGGAACAGTTTTATAAATATTAATTTCCATAACTACTATGGGCCTCTGTAATCAATTGATATTATATTTTTTGTAAAATAAATGATTATTAATATAATTACAGCGCACAAACCTCAATCTACGTCCACTGGTTCGTGAACTCGAACAGGGACATCGCCGATTTCTACATTTACATGCGAAGCCCCAAGAACCAGCTCATCTACTCCAACGACGTCGCCTACACACTGCGTTCAATCACCATCGCCATAGACAAAAAACTCGAAACGTCACTCAAAACTGAGAGTGACATTGACATTTGCGTTCAAGCGAAAACGTCAACTGGATCGGCGCGAAAGTGGTATAAAAGTCAATGTCAGAAAGTGATGTCTGACTTCGAGTCTTGGCCTAAAAAGTTAAGCGTCGACAAGCGACGCCTTACGAAGAAGAAGGTTAAGTATACTTGGTTCAGTAATAGTGTTCTAGGGCTGGTCAGCGATTCCATTTTGATAACACTTTGCATATTTTTGGGAGTCTGTTTTAGACGGTTAAATGATTTTGAACTTTAATAAAGTTTTGAGTTAATTTGGAAATTGTGCTATTAGGTAATAAAACTGCAAAAAACATGATCAGCAGTATATTATGTGTCTTCGGGAAATTGTCTTAACCGTGAAATTACAAGGGTCATATATTTTTAAAATTATATACCTGGTCGTCATATTAAAATCTCTCTAAATTACTTAAAGGCATTGTCAGATCTCTGATAATTGTTGTTTTTCAAAGTCAAAAATGACACAAAAGTCTAAAAAATCCATTCTGGTTCTATTTATACAAACGTGTCTTTCAAGACATGACATATTGCATCGTAGCTCAGGATTCAAACCCTGATCTTTGCAAAAATAAAAATAAAATGGAAAGTATCTCATTCCTAAACTTCATTAAGTTACCATGATAGTTTAAAGCTTATAATGTAATATACATTTTTTAGTACAATTAAAAACTGGGACCAAAGCTGTTGATTGATGACGTAAAGAAATAATTTTTAGAACCCCGTTTGACCCATGACATATTTTCATGGGACTGGCTTTAGACATCACGTGAAAATAATAAATTAGATTGTTAAATCAATAGTTCAGTAGTTAAAGAGAGAAGCAGCCAAAGATGGCAGTAGGTAGGTGTGCATAAGTGTGTTACCACAGCAATAGATCGACCGACGGCAGAATGGGTATGTCGACGTCGATAGTTTTGACTAGACCAATCTGATCAGAAGCCGTCAATCGACGTCATTCAATTGGTTTGTTAACATCATAATAATGATTGGATGCCAAGCATCATGAAAACAGACTTAATTCTTAATCACCATTAACTCTATTTTGCGTCCTTTTTTATTTAAATTTATTTTTTTAACCAAATGAAAAACTATTTAAAAATTTAATGTCATTGAAGTCGAATCACCGTTACCTACGATGTTTGATCTACAGTATCTACATTTACGAAAATGATGGATCGTTTTCATTCACCATTATTTTGCTCAATTTTTTTTTAATATACTTTAAGTATTAAATAAAAGACGTGTTACATATAGTTATCGCCTTTTTACTAATAAATCAATAATACCATGAGCTGCAAAAGTAATGGCATCCTTGTATGCCCAAAATTATATCCAAATTAATAAAATGAATAATTAAAAACTCGACTTTTCGGTGTCCTCCTGCGGTGAATTTAATATGCGGTTCTATCGTCTTTTACTTCATGTAATGAATTGTAAAAACTTTGAATAAAAGTAATTTTCAAGTAGATTTGAAATAAAAAATCAATAAATCTATATTGGTGCTGAATTTATGTTATGTACACAATTAATTCTAAGATTTTTATACTAAGACTTGTAATTTCTGTAATGTTGCCGTCCCTTTTTTTAGATTAAGTATAACTACATTCCGTCCTATGTGAAGTACCTTATATTTAAGTAAAAAGTATAGGGTTTGTATATTTTTTGTAAACAAATTTATTATTTTTGTAAGTCTTTTTATTAATAAGATTAAACTATTTATAGTAAAAAAAATGTAAACAGCCAAAAGAGAAAGCGTGAAAAAGGTGTGTTGAAAACTGAGAAAAATATTTAAAAACTCGATTTTTTTTATTTAATTACATTATGGCCCGATTTTTCAATTGTAAGATAAAAGTTATCTAATGAATTAAATATTAATCGACACCTCTAAGTTCATCTCAAGTTCATCGCCATTTTATGTCACATAATTATTAAAAAATCGAAAAACAACTTCATTCCATACAAAATAACTCGTAAGAAACCTTTTATCCGACGATTGAGAAATTAGCAAGGCTCACTGATGCAACAGCGCTGTGCTCAACGACGAATTCAAACAGTTCGACGAATGTCGTCTCACGCCGGCATCAGCGGCGAGCGCTAGGGTCGAGTTATGTGTTATGTGCATACCAATTATTTCACTCGTCGCTGATGCATCGACGAACTCGACGCTGTTGTTTAGGGGAATAGCCCTGCAAGCCTTACATCTAGACCCTATACCCTAACAGGGTCTAAATGTTAACTAGGAGCTAGATAATACCCAGATCTGACTTAGTTATGAATCTTGATCAATGACAATTATAACTGACAGTTACCTGACAGCTGTCATCACCATCTAACAAAACTGTCTTTTGATGACACGTTAGGCATCTATACCTACATATAAATATTTCTATAATTAATTTACATACATACATACATAACTTCACGCCTGTATCCCTTATGGGGTGGGCAGAACACCAGGGGTTATAAATCTGATGTCACGCTAGAAATAATTAAATTAAATATATTTATTGGTGAAATCAAAAGAAAATAAGGGGAACAGAAAACGAGACTTATCTATATAATTAGAAAGGTTATAGTGTTTGTTTTTCTTTTCCAAATATGTCAATATTTATATTGTTTGCAAATTATAGGTATAGATGTACTGCCTAAGTTTCAACTTTGAATAATTTATTTTTTCAATGAACGAATCATGTTTTGATGCAGACTTCAGATAAAAAATAAATATTAAATTGTATAAACACATTATTTTAATGCGACTTCTTGTGTTACTTATATTTATATGTTGTTCTTTTTAAAAAATTATGATCTAATTTTGATATTGATGTTACATACCTATATTATACAGGGTCGTTTTTTAGTCACCAGCCAAATTACAATTTTATTTGCTTTGATACGATATACGTACCTGCATATTTATTTTAGTGTCGCTCAGTACAGAAAAATGCTTGGTGGTAGGATCCCTTCTGGGTCCGCCTGGCTAGCGACCACCCTTTATATAAAGTCTGCCGCCAAATGTTACCACTTCGGAGGTAATGTGTTCCGGCAATATTGTATAAAGAGCCAGTTCCTTCCTAAACCCGTGTGCTTTCATCTTTGACCTCATCGTCACTTACCATCAGGTGAGATTGAGGTCAAACGCGGGTTTAGTCACTTATAAAAAAAAAAATATATATATATATGGCACCACAAACTTTATTACAAATAGTCGCTGTTGATGAACACAGCTACTACGACGCGGCATTTCAGTGATGATACTACGACGTCGTACTACAAGATGGTTACAAGTAGCGCGTAGTCGTCTTTATTTTAATGATATTCATTAATTATTCAGAGTGACCACCCTTGGGTTAATATGTCAATGACTTTATCAATTTCTTTGTGCAAAAGTCGTTTCTTTCGGTGATACTTATTGTGTAAAAACAATTGGCCTGTGACTAAAACACAACCATGTATAAAAAGGTTTGAAGAATTTGTGAACAAATATATTCTCATCTCACTGCCATATTGTGATATTATAGTCACAAGTTTACTGTTGTATGATATTTTTAGATTTCTACAATTGTATATTTGATGTTACCTTTTTATGTGATCTTATAAATATTTTGTGAAATTATTTTTTATTTTAGAAATTCTACAAATTAAGTATGTATTTTTTTATTCGATTTTTTTTTTAATATACAATTTACACCAACAATATGTTTTATTGGTCATCGCCCTGTAGTCTTATAATACTTTTTTTGTTTTTGTTTGAGTGGCGGATATACAGTACAAATTATTCAATGAAAGTGCAAAAAAAGCTATTTTTTAAGTGAACATGAAGACTAAGGTGGTACACGACCATCTACGAGAAACCTATTCACTAGACGCTTCAAAGTAGCAGGACTATACTGGTCAGGGAAAATAGACGCAGGCAGTTCATTCCAAACCTTGGCGACCCGTATCAAAGAGGAACTGTCAAACCCCTTTTTTTCTCTAGTTTTCATCATATTACACGTAAATTATTCGGCTAATGTTACATTTCGGTTTGATGTTAGTTTTCACATCTGAGTCATTAAAGAATGAACCAGGTGAGAAACCCGTTACAAGAGCCGTCACCAAGATATCCTGGGTCCTTGATCTAGTCATAATTGTGGATCTATAGCTCACCTTGTATTCTATAGCTCATCTATCTATTTATGTATTTATATGAATGCTATATTTATTTATTTATGGAAAACCAACAGCAAAAAAGAATACTATATAAACAAATTTAGAGAACAAATAAGCCATAACAGGTTTTCGCATGTAGAAATAGTTCATAAAAAAAAAGTTAACACTATTCACACTTTCAGTCAAACAATATACATAATTAAGAAAATTAAAAAACATAAACAAAATAATATCTTAAATATAAAAGCAAAGTACCTACTTGGAAATAGCTTTTTACGAAATTATATGTTAAAACAAAATTATAATAAAAAGAAAAGAAAAAGTTGTAGCAAGCTAAACATTTTGATTAAACAATTGATAAGGTGCCGTTCGAACATTAAAATATTACAATTGAATACATCAACATCAAGCTCACACCCATCCGACACACTATTTAAAGTTATACTGGCTCTAGTCAAGAGACTATTTTGCCTATAGTTGGTTGATGCCATCGGAACGGGTACACCTATTATAGTAGAACTTTTTAAGTAATAATTTTTTATTGCATAACAACTAATAGCATAAACCTCTTTTCGCAGAATATCGTTGGGCATTAACTCATTTAGCATACATTGAAACCCATAATTCTGTAAGTCAGAATTATCTGTACGCATAATTTTGGTATCCATAATAATCACAATGTATAATCATCACATCGCAGAAAGTTCAAAACCAGATTTATCTTATGGCATATATTTCTTATCCATAACAATTTAAAAGTAGAACCATCATTTCGCATAATGCTTACAGCAAGAATCATCTTTTATACTTTTAGCCGGCTAAAACTAGGTGCAGCCGGCCACATGTGGTTAAACCTAGGTGTATCCATTTCGGGGTTGTGGTGGCCGATCACCTCGCTGCGCTCGGATGATCGTCGCCTCGCTACGCTCGGCTTTTTATATACACTCTTGAGTCGATGGTAACTATGGCAAAGCCAGGTTAAGGGGTCGTGGTTAAGGGGGTTGTGATTAGGCTACACCTAGGTTTAGCCACCGGTGTGCGGCTGCACCTAGTTCTAGCCGCTATGATGAAGGCTAAACCTAGTTCTAAGGGTGTTATTTAACTTTAGTTATTTTAGTTTAGTTTAGTTATTTAACAAAACTAACCTAACCTAACCTACGCATTTTTAAAGAAGAAAGTAACCCAATCTATATTATTCTAATTGAAATTCTATGATCTTCATAGTATGCCTAGTCAAAGTATGCCAAATAATCTGTACTCTAAATGAACGTTATGCTAAATGATATTATACAAAATTTTAACTATGCCAAAGGTAAATATGCCAATAAAAATTCTACTATCTTAAATGTATGCCATTCTAAATTCGGTCATAAGCACATTATGCCTAAAAATATTTATGTCAAATATTTTTTATGCCTAATTAATGATCGACTAAAGAAGTTTCTGCGAAGTCAGTTATCCCAAATAGGTTTCGGAGTATCAAGTTTCTACCAAATAGACCGCACCCCATCGGAACTGCTATGGGTCGATATCGCCTCATGGACCTTGTCGGCACAGAAAAATTTATGGAACTCAAAAGCTCTGGACTATCAATATGGCCGTTAATAAGTTTCAGCATGAATACAATATCGGCTATAATTCTGCGTGTTGTTAGCGGCACCAGGTGCTGCTCTTTGCAAATACTGACATATTCGTCAGATTTGTAGGGCTTGTGCATTTTGAAACACAGGAACCTTACAAATTTTTGTTGAACGCGTTCAATTTCAAAGTTGAAAATCGATCGATATACGCATGATATCTAGGATTCCATATTTGTGAAGCGTATATCTAAAGTCAAACAGTGTAAAAACTTTGAGTTTAAAAGAATAGTTAAAATTTTTATTTATTTATTAACTCTTTACTGTTTATAAAAAAAATACAGATAAACATAAAAGGATAACAATGTACAAAAGGCGGTCTTATCGCTCTAGACTATGAAAGTACTGAAAACTTATTTGCAAAAATAAGTAATTTAATTCTGAAACTTTAATTCCCAACTTCAATTATTTTTTTTCTCCAAACAAAAATCTGTTACTTTTAAAAAATATGGCACATCTTTGTCATAAACGTAAATCCAAAACTTACAGACAGGCATCCACCCTCACACCTACACAAACACACACACACCTACACTCTCGCACACACTTTAAAAACTAAAGCAACATGTTGATGTTTCGTTTTATTGTACAATTAACGTAATGGGGAATAAAAACTGTAGCCTGTGACACAGTTATTGTATAACTAGCACAGGCTACAGGGATTTTAGGTTTAAGGATCTTTGTTATACTGCAAATAAATAATTTATTTATTTATTCTAGGTTCCCCGATAGTTCGCTACATGGTATCCCATAACACAAGCTATGCTTACTTTGAGGCCATGGAGTTGTTGTGATTGTCTGGGGATTTTCATGATTTCACTTGTACAGGTGGCGCTATATGAATAAAATATGTCCAATAATTATATATTAAACGTCATGCCATTTACAAGTTCTAAAAACAGATGTATGAACCGCTGCAGCGCTGCTGTATACCCCCAAAAAGGAGTAAGTATGTATTCGAGTATATTCCGACTTCCATGGCATCTGTCTGATTATCCTACCTATCTCATTTTTGTATATAAATACTTGTTTCTTATTAAAATATTACTTATCTATACTAATATTATGAAGAGGAACGATTTGATTGTTTTTTGTTTGAATTGAATAGGCTCCGAAACCACTGAACCAATATAAAAAAATCATTCTTTGTTGGGTAGCTAAGCTACACTATCCCCGGTAAATATAGGCTATATAACATCATGCTCTGACCGATAGGAGTGAAGTTATAGAAAATGTTGCAAAAACGGGGAAACAATTTAGAGAGCTATTGCGTGCGCTCATGAATTTCGAACGCATTTAATAACCATAAAAGAGGTTATTGTGAGTCAATCTTAAAAGTCGCGAAAATTTTATTTATTTAGAACTTTTGAAGAGGAACAATTTTGTCATTCATGATTTTTACGTAACTTAAATCGTTTACACAGCGCGCTCACAATAACCTTTTTTATGGTTATTAAATGCGTTCGAAATTCATGTACAATTGTAATAGCGTTGTATCAATATACTATTAATCCTTATCCGAATGAATACGTTATAAATCATAAACATTAAGCATTTAATTGCGAACAAATAAGTCGCTCACATCACTTGATTTCAGTCAACACCTTAGGAGATATCATAATTTTAAAATAACTCAGCAACAAAAAAGGGGTGACGCGGGGGCGAGCGGGTGGTTCGCTGGGATGGCCGGCCACTCGCGCTCTTATTTCTCCAAAATACCAACCGAACTCTGGATGGCTCATATTTCCTCAACTCTTAATAAGTTACTTAATACTTATTTCACTCACAAATAACGTTTATTTACACTATCAAATTCGGTTAATATTCCAATTATCAAAACTAACACAGCCTACGTGCAGCCTACCTAGGGTCATAAATATGACTAATAATGCTTTTTTTGCACAACGAATCTACTCATGGACGCCACTACAGTGTGTGATTTTGGCTCCACCGCGGACACGCAGAGTTTATGTGTTTATTTGATAGCTGGAACTATAGTAGAGGCTAGAAAAAGACTCCGAAGTTTTTTTTTTAATTATCTTTTGAGTTATTTACAGTCTCGAGAAAAACCCATAAAAACCATAGAAATGCAATAATTTTTTTTAGATATATTATTTTTGAATAAAAACAACATGTCCTCATAAAAGAAGTTTATAGCTATAACTATGCCAAAAACTACATAAAAAACACGGGTAATTATGATGCAATTAATGTTTTCATAAAAAAATTAAACCATTTTTTTGTGGGACAGTAACTTAATGGTCGCATTTTTTTTCTTTATAAATATAATCTACATATCAAAACATATTTATATAAAAAATATCAGCTAATTAAAATGCAGGGCTAACGAGTTATAAATTTTTAAAATTTTTGTTTAGGGTTGTCACTATACTTTCTATGAAAATTTAATTATCATATTTATTTATTCTGCTCATCAATAATATCGTCAATTTTAGTACGTTAGACTACTTATACAGGGTTCATTTGAACATCTACCAAATTTTTTTTACGTAATAAGTATCATTAATAGAAACCATTTCTGCCAAAAATAAGAAGTAATTTTTTTTCACCGAAATTCATATTATTCACTATAATGTTAAGCACAACGTGGTCATAGTATTTTATGAATCAATACTATGAACTATAAAGACTACGCGCAGAGGTGCAACGTGTTTGGCCGAATGAATTACATCACAGACGTCCAAATTCTCAAAAAACAATCGTATCTTCTTGAAAATAAGTGCCATTACATCGAGTAGGTATGGTACCGACATGACCGGACGTGAACGAAACCGGCCGGCGGCGCCGTCGCAAATCCGGAAACACTTGTCTGTTGCCAAGAACTTCAGTCGCTCGCGCATCCTCGACGGAAGTGCACGCGCAGTCTGCGTATCGCAGTTGCGTTCGCGAGAGCCCGCAAAACCCTTGACTTGTTTATCAGAACGAAGCTCAAAGCCTCTCTGAGTTAAAAACCCAAATAGTGAGTGCATTTGAAAAAGTGACACTGCAGTGCTTAACAAAATTAAAGAAACTGTATTAAAACGTGCTAGACTCTGCCTGGAGAAACATGGTAATCATTTTGAACACTTAAGTATTGAATTTGAAACTCAATCGTAATAATTCTGTAAATAATGTTGATTAGAGCTTTAATTAATGTACATAAGTTGATTCAATCTTTTTAAATACGCCGAATTGCAAAATGCTTGTTCTTTGTATCTTTTTTGCATTCACTTAAAAGTATTATGTTAAATTTTTCTCATTAAATCGCTAAAACCTTTTGCAATTTGTCGGCCCTAAGCCCGTAAAAGTATGAAGGAAAAGATTGTACGTAACTTATGTAGGTAACTTTTTTTATTGCCTGTAGGTATGCATAACTACTAAACTCAAAGTGTGACCTTGCAATCTAATATCGTTAACATGTTTTGTCGCGCGACAAAACGTCTTGTAGTACAATAAATAATAATAATACCTACCTCAGTAAGTCGAAGTTCATAAAATATGATGATTTCTTACTCGGGATTCCCGGAGCTCAAAACTCGTGGCAATAAAATCAAAAAGGAATGTTCGGGGCTCGGGGCCTCTTATCTATTGTTTTTGTTTTGCACACGTGCAAGGAATGAATACATTCAATAAACTTTCGAATTTCTAAGAAACACAGCTGATGTTATGTTTCTCTCTCTCATTTTATGTTACCTAATGTAATTTGTCGTAATAAATGTTCTATGAAATTGTGCCTTTTTATGTCGAAATTCTTGTTAATTCGAAAACTTGCTATCTCGATTTTTTTGTGGTTTCCCTTGACATTCGAGTTATCAAGATTCTACTGTACTACGTCCTCGTAATATTATTAAACGTAATCATAGTGCCTTCATCAACGACGACTATTCGTGAAACAAATTGAGGTGCCATATTTTTACTTTTTTCTACTAAGCGATACTAAAGTAAAAATGCAGATTATTCATATTATATCAAAGTACGTAATATTTAAATTTGGTAGGTGCCTACAAAACAACCCTGTATAACTTTATAAAAAGAAAATTTCAGTGTGAAAATAATATAGGTAAATTGTATTAAACTCGCTATGAATAAAAATTAATTTGCATTTTTGTTTTGTAATAGGTATTATGTTTGACCGTTTTTCATTTGAAAAGATCTTCGATGAAGGATATTGTGTGGTATTGGGAAGGGGTCCGCCCTCGTCAAGCTTAAGCTAAAACCCAATACTAATACTCTGTCTGGAGAAGCGGGGGTGAGGCGTCATGGAGCCGGTAAAGACCCATGGCGCTGCTTTGCCTCAGGAGGAACTGACCCTTTCTCCTGGGGGATGTCATTTCGGGCCTCGACCGAGTGACTTAATGCTAGAGGGGCATGAGGGCGCCAACCCTCATGTTGGTCAGCGAGTGGCAGAAACATCTAAAGTCACTAATGTTGACTTGTTCAAATTGTTGGAAAACAGTGCTCATTTACGAGGGCCAAAATCACGACCACTGGACATTCCCGAAAACGAGAGAACAACAATAGTCTTGAATGCAATTTACCCTAAAGGTATTCCTGACTACGTGCACAGAGAATTAGAGAACATTAAAAGACAAACTACAAGGTTTATTTCTAAATGTGAACAACTTTACAAAGCCAGTGCTCGAAATCGGAAAAGGCTTATAGCAAAAAATAAAAAATGGCTCTATTCCAATTTTTATCTGAACATTTCTTCCATTGAAACAGAATGCCAAATAAATCCCAACCCTAATACACGAAACGTTGAGGAGGAACCTACAACAAATTTTGAACAAACCTTCCCCTTAACCTCAGAAGAAACCATCAGTCCATTTGAGCTTCCTTCTACTTCTGGTTCTAACCAGTTTGTTAATCTTAGCGATCGTAGTCAGCGACGCATAAGAAAATCACTGGAAGAAGAACTGGAAAACTACCCTACAGACTCACTGATCAAAGTTATGTCAAAAATTGTAAAAGATGAAACAGGAAATAAATTAAATAAAACATCTGCTAGTGACTTTGAATTCGTTGTCAAAGAATGCCTAAAAACTTCAACCCAGTCAACGGAAATAGTCAAATTAATAAGATCCAATCAATTGGTTCAAAATGGCCAACCATATACACCTATTGAAGCCCTTTGTTTAATTATAGATAGAAAATTGTCCGTTGAAGACTATTCTAGTATACGTGAAGGGGCCAAATCTCGGGGATTTAATATTTACCCTCCATATTATAAAATTCAAGCGGTGAAAAAATTATGTTATCCCGATGTAGAAATTCAAGTGTCAGAACGAGAAGCAAAAGTGCCACTGCTACATTTGCTTATGCATACATTTCGCCGAATAATTGATGCTTACGATAAAAAAGTTTCGGAGTACTGTCAACAGAAAAGTTTAGAAACACTGTATTGTGTTTTCGAGGGTTCATGGGGCTTTGACGGAACTACCGGACAATCTGCCTATAAACAAAAGTTTTCTGATGGAAACGATGATGAACATTGCCTCTTTGCAACCACTTTTATACCATTACGGATAAAAACTGATGACGGGTTTGTGTTGTGGGTCAACCCAAATCCACAATCTTTCAGATTTTGTCGCCCAATGCGCATACAATATAGGTCAGAATCCACGCAACTAATTTTAGATGAGAAAAATCGAGTTGAAGATGAAATAAAGAACTTGTCACCAATTTATTCTGAAAACTCTTTAGGATATACAGTGATTGGAGATCCAAAATTATATTTAACCATAATAGATGGCAAAGTTTTTAATGCTATTACAAATACTACATCACAATTACGGTGTGCATGTTGTGGAGCTACCTGTAGCGAATTTAATAATCTGAACCTAGTGACTGAAAAAGCAGTAAATCAGGAAGCTTTACTCCACGGACTCAGTCCATTGCACGCTTGGATAAGAATTTTTGAGTTTTTATTACATTTAGGCTACAAAAATCACCCTGCTGTGCAAAAGTGGAGAATAGCGAAAAATTCACCAGAAAGTTGTATCGTGGAAGAAAGAAAAAAACAAATCCAAAATGATATAAGAAACAAAATGGGTTTGTTGGTTGACGTAGTTCGGCCTAACTCGGGCACTACCAATGACGGCAACACGGCCCGTACTGCTCTATCTGAACCAAATCGAAAGACCTTTGCTAATATTTTAGGACTTGAGGAATGGCTTCTTGACGACCTACACACTATTCTGGTAGCATTATCATGTGGTTTGGAAATAGATTCTACGAAATTTCAGGTCTTTTGCAACATTTTAGCTAAGAAATACGTAGAGAAATACAGCTGGTACTACATGTCTGTCACCATTCACAAAATATTAATACATGGAGCACAAATAATAGATTCTATTTCCTTACCAATTGGAATGCTCTCAGAACAAGCCGGAGAATCGAGGAATAAATTTTGGCGTTACGATCGTGAACATCACACTCGTAAATTCGACCGTAAAACCACTGTCCTTGATTTATTTCACCGAGCTTTGGAGTCTTCTGATCCTCTTTTATCGACTATGTCAGTTGGTGATAGACAAAAAAAAATTAAACATTCTGTCATTCCAGAAAAAGTTTTGGATCTGTTAAAACCCGCCATGGATAACGTAGTTATCCATGACGACCCGTCACCACAAAAATATTTGGATGATGATATTGAATTTGATCGGCACAATGATGATGTCGACGATATCAACATCGTATTATCATCAGAAGAAATGTTGGTATATTGTGATGATAACGACATAGTATAGCATTTCACATAGTTTGCTTTTTAATTATAATTTATTTTAATTTTTAGTTTTTGGTAACCCTATTTCCATAGAAATTTCTAAAATACTTAGAAACGCTTTATCTCTCCAGCCCTTTTATCGTCTCGCGTAGTTTTTTAGTATATAATAAATGACAGCATTGTACATATTTTTGATAAAGAATAAAATGCGACAACAACATGGTTTAATAAAAAATAAATAAAAGGTGAAAATAAGAAAATCTTAAATATATCAAAAAATATTACAGTTACAGTTCCTCACATTTTTATATGCATACGTAATGCAATGTTTCGTTATTTAAGACACTAACAAAAACAAAAACTTTTCTATTTTTAGAGTAAAAAATAAATTAAGTTTTACTTAAGTTCATCGACCTTTGACAAAAAAATTAATATCTCTAAAAGTATTCAGAAAATTACTGTCGGGATTTTTATCAATTGTTGGCCATATCAAGCTCTTTCGAATAAATACATAAGCCATACGTGACCGCAACCAAGCCAAAATTACACACTGGTAGGTAACCGCGTTAAGGCGCATTTTCATTGGGCGTTAGTAACCGCATGCGGCGTGCCGTGCGGGATATTTTTGAAACGCATGTCATAGGATCATATTTATTATAAGAGACCAATTTTGGTATACACAGAAACTAAGAGCTGAATAAGACAGTTCTATAATGGTGTTGACAGCGCTGTAAATTCCAATATTACTCTTATTTGGGCACAAATTATGCAGCCTAGGGTTGTACCTAATTTGGTTCGCCATTCTCCATAAGATTATTATAGTAGCACTATAATGGAATTATTATAGGCCAAAAGGCTGTTTATCAGCTGCTTAACAGAATACGTGTGTCCTGTTATACAGACTAAGCACTACGATTGGGTGACTGCTAGTCTTAAAAACGCTTATGGTTCTGCAATATCCTTTGAGCATTTAATAATCTACAAAAAACCTATTAATTTTTATAGTAGGTATAGTGCTGGCCGAAAAAATAAATTCATTCAGTGTAGGAATATGTATAATGGCGACTGAGGTTTTGTGTTGTCGTAACTTATAGTAGGTACCTACCTAAACTATTTTAATGTAATAGCATGTGAAAATATATGGGAACGAAAGCTCACTGTAAATATTTATATGGTTTTATAACATAAGTATTTTTCACGGGACACCGAATTATTTCGTTTTTTATTAGAAATATTGTGAAAATAGTATAACGACAGTGTCTATATGTTTAAATATATTTTTGTCTGAAATACTTATGTTAAATTTTACTAAGTTGTAGTTATATTCAAAAAAGTGTATATGTCACCCGTGATTTAAAGCAAAACATCATTAGTAAAACATAAGTATATCAACAACAAAATAATATTTATTTATGATATTTAGATTGTAATAAAATGGCGATTTCATTAGAAACCTGTGTGAACCCTTTTAATGCTGAATTAATTACCATGGCTGTACAAGAGTTATACTCCAATTCTACTTTAATGTCTGTGGCACTAAATAAGCTAAATAAGTGAGTTTTGCTTGGTGGTAGGATCCCTTCTGGGTCGGCCTGGCTAGCGACCACCCTTTATATAAAGTCTGCCGCCAAATGTTACCGCTCCGGCGGTAATGTGTTCCGGCAATATTGTATTAAGATCCAGTTCCTTCCTAAACCCGTTGAGGTCAAACGCGGGTTTAGTCACATATAAAAAAAAAAAAAGAATATACTGCTTGCCTGCCTTATGTTAGTTTCATATTGTTTCCTACCAACACTCAAGCCATAATATGTGAACTGCTTTAATTCATTAGGTACTTTCTGTTAATATTTATTTTGTAGTTTAAGAATCCTTTGCAAAACATCAAACACTAAAAATAAAATTCTGTCTAAAAAAAGCTATACCTACCTACTCAGACTAAAGCATTATATTCATATTTCTGTAGACAATATAACAGCCAAATGCTGTATTTCTAAGTTAGATGAGGATTTCGAAATACCTTTGGTGTTCACGTGCGCCAATATAACACCTTTGAACAGCTTTGAAAAATAGGATAATGACAGAGTTATGGACCTTTTTCCGTTTAATCGCTCTAAGTGTACCTACACCAATCTAAAACTGTTGGCTGTACAGTAGTTCACAGTGACTCTTTTAATATACTAGCATTAGAGTGGTATATTGGTACGCCTTTATTCAGCATTTATCATATTTTACTGCCACTAAAATACTCATATGAAACCAATCCGATAAGGGCTGTAAGTGGGCATTTTTAGAAACTACTGATCCCGTAACAGCAGTATCTTTTCCTACTATAATGCTCTTATACAGACCATAGCGTAATTCGTAACTCGAAGTTCTCGGTTGAACCATTCTAACTGTTTATTAATTCCTCAAGTTCAGAGTTATACTAAACGTGATTCTATTGTAATGCTTCTTGTGCTTGTTGGGTGGGAATGTTTTCATTGGTCGTTAGGGCACGCATGCGGGGTGCGAGAGATTTTTGAAATGTATGCAATGTTATCACTAACGGACTACGGGGACTCCCCGCATGCTTTGTATCGACTGACGAATTTCATTTGTCGTTAAACCGCATTCGGGCTAACGAGCGACTTATCAAGTAATGAAAAGGCGCCATAATGCTTTTCGTTCTACATGGCTATACGTTGCGTTACCAATTGAACTATATACCTACTTACAACTAGACGCCACTACGAGTATGACTGCAACTTGTACTATAGATCTAACAATCTACGAGCGCGCGTGGCCTTAATTTGTAGTTAATTTGTGGTGTGCCTATCCGACGGAGCAGTCTGTAGAGTCCGAGCAATAACTTGAGCGAGCGAGATAGCGCAGACTGACTGACAGACTGGTCACTCACACAACTAAAGGTGGCTTCTCACTGCGCGTGCTACTACGCGCCGCGCCGCTCCACGTGCAAGGACGCGCCACGCGACAACCCGCGCCACCCAACGGATACTGGCGCGGCGCGGCGCGTGCCTTCTAGCTTCAAACCACTAAGGTACCGACGTTTAGTGGATAGGGCGCGCCGCGCCGCGCCTAGCTCTTCACATTGCGCGGGGCGCGTGCGGGCGTAGCGCTGCACGAGCTAACACGCGCAGTGAGAAGCCACCATTAAGCTTTGGTCTGCTGATCATGATCTGATCTGGTGATCATGACGCACAACGCTGCGGTACGCGCCGCAACGCAGCGTCACAACGCAGCATTTAGCGTCCCTGCGGAGAGGTGGTCAGTTGATTTTGCCGCAGTTACCAAGGTAGGTAAAAATTCCATATTGACTCAGTGACGCACACCGCAGCGTTGAACCGAGAATGACGCCGCGCTGTGCGGCAGTACACCTCCCCACTTCACCGCGCTTGCCCCTCGCCGCTGACGCATACTGCGACGGAACAAGAGAACATTCTCGACGTTTTTCATATGATTGAGTGTCCGGCAACGCATACCGCATACCGCAGCGTTGTGCGTCTCGATCACTAGACCAAAGCTTAAGGTCGCCGAACGCAGGTATCTACATACATAAGTACATTGCAAGATCTACAGGGTGACTCGTGGGTCACTTTTGTTTGAGGCGATAGATTAAGATCATACAAGAGAAGAAAAAATAAAATAAATATTAATTATTAACTGAATTAACTTTACCGAAAGTTAAAGAATTCATTACACAACGCATGGTTACATATCATCATCATCATCTCAGCCCGCGCTAGTCCACTGCTGGACGTAGGCCTCTCCCAACGCGCGCCACCGAATTCGGTCTCTAGCGCTGCGCATCCAGTCCCTGCCAGCCGTCTTCCGCAAATCGTCTTCCCAACGTGCCGGGGGGCGTCCCACACTACGCTTGCCTTGACGTGGCCTCCATTCGAAAACCTTTGGACCCCATCGATTGTCAGTTCTTCGACATATATGGCCAGCCCACTGCCACTTTAGCGTGCTAATCCGGTGAGCTATGTCGGTTATTTTAGTTCTTCGTCGGATAACCTCGTTTCTGATCCGGTCTCTCAGAGAAACACCTAACATAGCTCTTTCCATAGCGCGCTGTGTAACTTTAAGTCTGTGAACTAGCCCTACTGTTAGGGTCCACGTCTCGGCTCCATACGTGAGCACAGGCAGGACTCACTGATTGAAGACTTTGGTCTTCAGGTTTTGCGGAATAGGCGACGAGAAGACGTGACGTAACTTCCGAAATGCTGCCCACCCCAACTGTATCCTCCTGTCGATTTCCCTCTCGAAGCTGTTTTTACCCAGATGTATAATCTGCCCTAAATAGGTGTATTTATTTATTTTTTATTTATTTATTTATACACAATAATAACTACATATTACACCACTAGATAAATAGACTCAGGTAAGCGCTTACAGTTGCAATTAAGGTGGGAACTAAGGCAACCCCAATAGACCAAGGTCTGTGCTAGGGTTAGCCAGGTTTTAAGGAACATAGTTTTTGACCAGAGCAGAATAAGGTGTATATTGCTAAAATCGGAAACAACTTCGAGAGGCGTATCTGCGACGGTTATCGGCATTGGGGTAATATGTTTGTTAAACGTGATTTTTGTTTTATCTAAGTTCATTCCCAAGCCAATCCGCCGAGAAGACACAGCTAAACCGTGCAGCATTTCTTGGAGATCCTCCAGCGATTCTGCCAAAACGACAATATCGTCCGCGAAGCGGAGATGTGAGATGCGTTCGCCGTTGATGTTGATGCCACGTCCGTTCCAGCTGAGCGTCTTAAATGCGTCCTCCAATGCGTTAGTGAACAGTTTCGGTGAAATAATATCACCCTGCCTCTCTCCTTTTCGCAATTGGATAGGACACAATCGCTGATTCTGTACTTGGATGGACATTGTGGCGTTCTCGTACAGGCATCTCAAAACATCTATGTATCGCCAGTCAACTTGACATCGCTGTAAGGACTACAGCACAGCCCAGGTCTCGATGGTGTCAAAAGCCTTCTCATAGTCCACAAATGCTACGCACATAGGCAGATTATACTCGTTGGTTTTTTGGATAATGTGCCTCAGCGTGTGGATGTGGTCCATGGTGCTGTAACCCGACCGAAACCCGACCTGTTCCGGAGGTTGGAAGTCATCGAGTCTTCTCGCTAGACGATTTGTGATGACTCTCGAAAACAACTTGTATACGTGGCTTAAGAGCGAAATTGGTCGATAATTCTTCAATAGGGTTTTGTCACCTTTCTTGAAGAATAGGACGACGTCGCTCTGACTCCACGCCATTGGAGTTCTCCCGTTGTGGATGGCGGAATCGAAGAGCTTTTGTAGCTCGATCAGTATCGGTGTAATACCGGCTTTTAGAAGTTCTGCTGTGATTCCGTCATCCCCTGGGGCTTTTCCATTCTTAAGCTGTTTGAGAGCCAAACGCATCTCGTCTAAACTGACGTCGGGGAGTTCGTCGGTGTAGTGGCGGGTCAATGTAGCACGGGGGTCTGTGATTGTGGGCACCTGCCGTGATTGCTGGGAAGCATACAGTTTGCCGTAGAACTGCTCTATCTCGGAGAGGACTTCAGGTCTAGAGGTGACGGTCGTGCCTTGTGATGTTTTGAGAATTGTCAGAGCGCTTTTGCCGAGTTGCTGAGCAAACACTTTCGACCCTCGGTTCTTCTCAATAGTCTCTACGATGAGAGTCATATTGAACCTCCGAAGGTCGCGTCGGATGAGTTTCCTGATCTGTTTGTTCTGCACTCGGCGCTCCAACAACGTGGCAGAGTGTGTTTCCCGTCTAACCCTCATGGCCTCCAAGGTCTCATCCGAGAGTTTGCCCTTACGGCCCGTTTGCCGTCCCTGGCAGATTTTCATACCCACTTCCCGTATGGTGTTAACTACATTTTGGTAATCCTCATCGATGTTGCCAGTAGTTTCCAATGCACCGAATCTATTACTTCGTTCCAGTTGGAATCTTTTGGATCCCAAGGAACTTTGGAAAGCAGACGGGTGGAGTATCGGCTTCATCAATTTGGCACGTTCAAGCTTAAAATCGATATTCAGGGTGCCGCGTACGAGCCGGTGGTCACTTCCGGTATTAAACCTGCTAACCACGGTGACATACCTGAATATATGCTTTTTGTCCGTAAGAATGAAGTCGATCTCGTTCCCAGTTACACCGTTCGGGCTCTGTCAAGTCCACTTCCTGTGAGGCTTCTTTTTGAAGAAGGAATTCATCAAATACAATCCTTCGCTCTCCAGAAAGTTTACTAGCATCTGCCCCCTCTGGTTTCTGCTTCAAACATCCGAAGGATCCCATACTAGATTCGGTGTGACTGTGTACTCCTACTTTGGCATTGAAATCTCCCATGACAACACTGTAGTGAGCCCTTGTGGTGTTGTGTAGTGCCTTAACGATATCTTCGTAGAGCAATTCTACGTCATCATCTGAGGATGTCGAGGTCGGTGCGTATACTTGTACAACCTTAAGGTTGTACCTTTTGGTGAGCTTAAGTACAAGATACGCGACCCTGTTCGACACGCTCGAGATTTCTACGATGTTGTCAGCGAGAGATTTGTTGATGAGGAAACCGACACCGCCTTGGGAGAGTTGGTCGCCCTCTCGAAAGTAGAGGACATGACCCGATGGCAGAGTTATGGTATCCTCGCTCTCTCTTCGGACTTCACATAACCCAAGTATGTGCCACCGAATCTTTTCCAGTTCTACTTCGAGTTCCGTTACACTAGCGTCGAGCCTCAATGTTCGTCCGTTGTACGTCGCCAGGGTCAGTTGTTTTTGGTAGCCTGTCGTAGCCCGGGGATTCTTAGCACCCCCTGTTCCACCGTTACCTAAGCCGCTACCTTGGCTAGGAATAATGGAACTACCGGGAACTTGGGGCCGATCGGGGACGGGACTTTCCATTTTGGGAGGATTTGCCCATAATCGCCGCGCTGGGCAAATGCGTGTTTGCGATCGCCAGAGCATCGTTCGCTGTTTGGAAGGGTGCACCGCGGGCAGGTGAGGTTGGCTTGGGCCAAGAAGGTGGTGGCTTGGCCCCTTACACCCCTGGTTACATAGGCGTAATACACTAGTTACTTAGGGGGTGGTGTGGCGGGAAAAATGCTGTGTGCGCAATGACTGAGGCGGCGCGGTGCGTAGTGTAGTAATGTAAAAGACATATTTATTTACAGGGAATTCTGGTGAAAAAGTATGTACCTACTTTTATAATAGTACCCCGCCTGCCGCTACTATTTTTTACATAACGTCACGCCTGTATCCCTTATGGGGTAGGCAGAACACCAGAGGTTATAAGACCATCTGATGTCACGTTTGAATAAATTTGGAGGTATTATAAAGATGGAGAGAGACTATTGTATTGATAGGGAGTCAGCCTATCGCCCACAAAAACGCCATTATAACCTCTGTTCCTTAGCTGACTTTTACAGTATCCCCGGGAAGACAAGCAGCTGGCACATTCTACGTTTTTCTTTCGCTCCCAGTCCAGCATGGAAGCATTTTCTATTTTTTATGAAAAATATGATTTAAAAGCTCTTATAGACTTATGAGCTTTTTAGTTGAAACTTACTTTATTACGTAGCCGGGTTTTTTAGTTTATGTAATTAGTTTTTTATAATTATTTTTAAATTTGAAAAAAAAATTTTTGCTAACTGTACTATCTGTCAACGTATGTACAGGCCGCCATTTAAGATTCATTTCTTTATTGAACCAAGTTATATAGATTAACACACAGACACGGAAAGAGTAAATGTTCACGGTCCATACAGTCTCTGACCTGTGAAAATACTTTTTGATAGGTATGTGAATGTATAAAGATGATACTGCCATTGAAATGCTACCTGTTTATATCTAAACTATTGGTGCAGACTTGATTTAATTTCTTAGAAACGATATCGGGATTTTCATTTCAAGTGGATGGTACTAGTAATCTATTGAGTAACTTGATAGGGTAAAATATTAAAATTCTTGCCGTGGTTTCTAAGTAAATGATTTGGAATTAACTGAATATGAGCTATTATATTTTGCACTATATGGTGTTTCAATACATTTCATGAGTTGTCAAAAATCTGACAGGTCAGCTATTAAAATTACTCTTTTATTTTCTTACCCCGTGCGGGTATTGAACCCACGACCTCACATCTTGTCAGAGCTTGTAAGCTCTTATAAGTTCCCAACTTTCTTTCTGTATTCGGCCTTAGCCTTGTAGTAGCTTCTTAGGCCACAGCACCGAGGATGTCGTCAGTCAGTAACGGAAGTACATCATCTTCCGTGCAGATTGCAAGTTTGATCTTACTAAAGGGTTTATACCTGTAGGGTTAGCATGCGGCCACTGATTAAGACTCGAATCGACAAGATAAATATTATTTTATCCTACTCGTATCCTGTTAGCTAACATGCGCGCCATAATTATATGGAAGTACTCGGTTCTATACCATGATAAAGCCCACAGAACCAAAGCAGCCATGGTCTATAGAAATAAGTGCCATTTTCTAAGAAAATATTGATATACAGGCCCGATTTATCGTTGTCGATGGTCGCATGCAGCCCCGCAGGTTGCTGTAAGGTTAAAAAAAAGCACTTGAGTTTATTGTTGCCCATGTTATTTCTAATAAGTATCAGATGTGCATTGAATATAGCCTATGATCATATAGCTTCAGGATTCCACTTCTTCTCAAAATATGTCTGGATTATATCACCTTCCTCTTCTGTATCACTGAAAATTAGTCTATTTCGGCCCGAATTGGAATGATGTTTTTTTTTACTTTTGGACTTTTTTTTTAGCTTAGTATCGGATTTTTTTTCCTTTTCTGTTGACGACACATCCAAACTACTGTCAGCTGGACTAGTAGATTCTGCTCCACTTTCGGAATCTTCCTCATCAGATTCTTTTGCTTTATATTTTACCTTTTCACTTTTCTTATTTTTTTTACTATCTTTCTTTTTCTTTTCACTGCTCTTCGGTCGAGGAGCTATTTTCTTTTTGCCACTCGTTTTTCGAGCGTTTTTCACAGGCTTCTCATTATCTGGATCAGTACTGGAGGTACTTTCTGACGATTCCGCAGGCTTTTTGTTTTTTGCTTCCTCAATCCGTTTCCTACTGGAGGATCGTTGGCTGCGACTTTTTGATACGCTTCTCTTCTTCTTCTTGTTAAGTTCATCTTCTTTTTTTGCTGAATCTCTCGTCGCCTTCCTCGAACGAGATTTTGGTGTCGAAGAGCACGTGGAAGATAATGAAGATTCCTTTTCCATTGTTCTTTTGCACTAGTATTTTCTACATACAGTGTTATTTTTACACATTCATCGCGTATAAATGCAAGATCGTTTCATATGTAGAAAGCGGTGATCGTTTGTTACATATTAGATTGGAAAAAAATGAGTTTAGTCATGTCTTTTTCTAATTTATTGCGTAAAAGAAGGTTTGTATATGTAGGAAATCATTCCGAGATCTTTATTTTTCTGTCAAAAGCAAGAAACTTCAAGGAAGGTAATATTTTTTCTTGTATTTTTTTTAAACTTCTTGACCAAGTATCGGAAATCTGACTTGTAGTACGTGTCACGGCGCGCTGCACGCGTATGCTTCGCCTTATTTTCTGAAATATTGTAAAGAGCTGTTTTAACTCAGCGCGCGTCTCTATGCGTGCGCTTAAAACTATCATATACAGCTGTTCTCTGTGTGGATGTGCGTGTCGTTAAAAACCGGTGACGACCGGCTGGTGTAGGGGTAACGTACATTGCCTTCTATGCCAGAGGTCCTGGGTTCGAAACCCGGCGGCGACGGATATTTGTGTGATGAACACTGATATTAGTCGTCAAGTTGTTTATATAAACATCAAAGGATGTTTATATGTTTATTTAAGTTTATTTTCTAATAAAAAATATGTATTTGTTCAATATGTATGTTTATATATTTCTTTAGTAAGTATATCAGTTATCTAGTATCCATAACACAAGTTCTTTAAGAAACTTAATTTGGGCTAGATAATGTTGTGTGGGTGTTAGGAATTATTATTTATTTATTTATTTATTAAAAAAAACACGCGTTTTGAAAGCTTCTTTGCTCGGGTATAGTCATTAAGAAAAATAACTACTTAGAACTAGAAAATGTTTAGGGAACTAAGTAAATGTTTATTAATTATAATAATCTCTATTTAAATCAGATATGCATCCATATTTTGACAGTAAAGCTTACTTATATACTATTGATATTAAATACAATTACACAATACTTACAAAAAAATTAAAATCAGAATGAAAATTGGAATTTAGTTCTAAAAATCAGAATTATAATCAAAAAATTAAATTTACACATAGGTAGGTACCTACTTGATTTTTATCAAGTTTAACAAATTAATTAGATTAAAATAAAAAAATTGTTTTAAATAATGATTTTATAAACGTGTCACTTAGTCAAGTATAGTTTTAAGTATTTTAACGTTACAGTGTGCGTTAAAATCCCCCAGGAACACCAACTGCGCTGTGGGAAAACGTTGCTAAACCTTGTCCGCTGTACTGCTGAGATAGTCCATAAGCCTTGTTGTCTCCCGATCTCCGCTGTGTGACCGATAAATACCAGCGTATACCATTTAGTCTAGGCCGGTATCTATGTGAACCCATGTGACTGAAAGGTAATGAAAGGTCCAAAGAAGAGTAAGGTAACACAGCGGTTGTAAGTAACAGAGACGGTGACAACAGATCGTGTCACTGGCATACATGCACACCCCGGCGGCGTATTTACAAAAGCTATACCATTAGAGTGAAAGTGCAAACTGAACTGGCTTAGCTTTTGTATGACAAAAACTTGCCCAAACCCTAATCCATTCTAGTACAGAAATTGACCGAAGTCGTGTAGACTTTGTGAGATAACTTCAATTGAACATTGCAGCAACAAAAGCTATCCCATTTGATATCGATATTTACCGATCGTTGGCTTCAATTTGATACTTAAATGGCAATTGTTCTGATTTTCAAAGATAGAAATAAAATGTGCATGCATTATGACCATCGTTATTTTGATGACTTAACGTTTGACTTTTGACCATGTCGGGATTGTCCAGGGTTGACTATAATAGCTGACCAGGTTTATGGCGCTTCCCCGGCCGCTGCCGCGGCACCGCTCGCTTCGCTCGCTCGGCTCGCGCACGTGTATAACTATATGCAACCTAACATGCTCCTCCTCGCTGCGCTCGTCGTCGCACCTAACCGTACTGATTCCGCCTTCCGGTGCGGGAGCCCTTCTCGTAGCTTATCTCTTTCATCTCAATGTATATCAAACAAAGATATACCTACTTTTCATCTTGACAAAAGCTTATCAATTTGAGTGAATATGTATACAGTACTAGGTTTTGTCATTGCATTTCTTTGAAAATTACAAGAGCAAAAGCTAATCCATTTCAGTCAATTTTTTTACTGAGTTCGATTAGGTATTGTCAAGTAATATGCATAAACAAAAGCTCCTCTATTAGAGTCTGACTCGTGACTCAAATAGTATAGCCTTTGTATATTCGCACCCCGGCGTGCGGGTGCAATTTGGACTCCAGGATGTAACCTGTGTAACAAAGGTATGCCGAGTCTGACGGATCACAGATCTGCGTCTCCGTTAGGAAGAGTAGGTCTCGAGGTGGTGGTGGACATCATTGAGATTGGAGTGCACTCCTCGTATGCTACAGAAGTGCACTTTAAACGAGAGGAAGTGCAACCGCTGTGTTACCATACGCTTCTTTGGACCTTTCATTAAGTTTGGAGTGGAGTGAATAGGGAGGAGAACGAGAGTCCAGTGAAGCGCTGCAAATGGAACCAAGCAACTCGATAGTAATAATAATAAGTAATAGTTAATTTTATTATTTTTTGTACATGTTAATCTAAGTTTAGTAAGTAATCAAAGAAAAGCTTTCCTCTATTTGCATGAAAAATCACTGTAGGTAATTATTTTAGTTTAATAAGTTCAACTCTAGTTCTAATACCTACTTCCATATTTTATTATTATATTGTATTAACATATTATATTGTAGTCGTAAGATTGATTAACTGGGATAATATCTTTAAAATAAACATAATATAAAAAATGCCTTTTTAATACTTTATAGTTATATTCATTAACTCTCAGATAAATAATTAAAAAACTACTTATGTACTTTTGCACTTATTGTATTTTATTTAAATCCTGTAGAAGTAGGTAAAGAATTATTTTTAAATTAATAAAACCTCATACACTTTTAAAAGTTGAAAATAATTTTTAATTGCTGTGGACCCGCTTGGGAATATTTGTATGCGCGGCATTTTTGAGATCAAAGGATCGGTGGACCCCTGGGAACATGCCAAAAAAGTGAACTTATGAATAACTAATAAAAAACCAACGCAGTGAATCCCCCGAAAGTTTGAAGAACTTGCACACTACACTACAATGCTTGAAAAGTGTTTCTGGAAAGAGAAATAAAGTTGAAGAAAAACAGATAGTAAGTTAATAGCACAGTGGAAAACTCTGGGCGCTGCCGGAGAGATGAACGAGTCTGGGTAGCACTGGAATACCGGATCGATGCTGAGCTGATAGTGAAAGTGAAGTGGGAAAGTGATAGTGAGCCAAAGGAAGGTGTAAAAATTCGCAGCGCGGGCTGCCCATACAAATGGCTCGCGCGATGTTCAAGTGTGTATGAACCGCCCGCAGTCGAGCAGTTTGCAGCCTTACAGATATCGTTTCTGGGATTTCTGTTGAGATGGTCACAAATGTCTTCACCATTTTGGTATCTTTTTTAATATTAATTGCTTTAGCAATGTTGCTTTTCGGGCAGGTCCTTTGCTCTGGTAGGTTTCTTTGAGTTTTTACCATAGCTTTTTTGCGGATTTACACGTCTTCACTTATCTTAATTCTGGCGGTGAGATCCAAAGTAAAAGTTCCGACCGAGCTAACAGATCATCCTTTGTGAATTTATTTCTTTTCTCCACAGTTGCGTCGATCGCCGAGACATTTCCACCATTTGCACAGCCCCATAGGTAATAATAATATCATTTATTCCTCTCAAAATGTTAACAAAAATTGGAAAGTACATAATAGGTCTGCTCCAAGTATCGTGATTATCTTTTGACAGCAATCGCTCGATTTATAATTTGCTGTCTTTGTAAATTTATAATAGCAGCTATTTTCTAACAAAATTTAAACCACGCTTTTTTTAGGGCGATAGGTTGCAACTGCAATAGCCTGTCACTGCAATAGCCTCTCTCCATCATTATACCTTATTTGTCAAACGTGACATCAGATGGTCTTATAACCTCTGGTGTTCTGCCTACCCCACGGATTAGATAAATGAGGTAGGATTGGCAATTGTCACACTTTTGTTTGAAAACCAGTGTCGCCGCTTGTCTCCCACCAATCAACTCCACTACATAAACAACACAAATAGATACACGAATTAGGCACACTCATAAACAAAACAACACATAGAATACAGGGCTGCAATTGCTTCTCGCACTGCTCCGGGACGCTGTAAGTTACGCACAAACACACGCACAAAATTCTCATAGACGCTAGGGCTTGCTATGGTCGATAAGTTTTTCGATGACGAAGATTTACAAACTGAGGCAATAGTCATATCGCATATTTTATTGTATGAAACATTGTGTCAATGGAAAATGTTAATTGCTGTAGTGATATAAATTGAAATAAGATCAATATGTTTTTTGTGTTCTCTTTATTTTCAATCAAAAATAAATCAGTCACTATGTTAAAGCAAAAAACAGGCAATACACTACAGAGCACCGACATCATAAATTACAACTATAGTTGGAATCCTACTTAATGGCAAATAAACATTATTCTATTCTATTACAATTTGAGTTGGTACGGAAAACCAAACCAAAACCACCACGTGGAGTGTCTTTAAGTGCTCATCACTATTAGAGCCGTGGCATTCACTTGACATTGGCGTTTCGCCATTTTATACTAAAGAATCTTCCAAGATACTCGCTTACTACCTATTATAACTTGACATTGGCAAAATTACTCTTTATTGTTATGGAATTCCATAGAGAAAAGTAAGTAAATATACTTTATTTCACACCAGTATAAAAATAGAATTCAAACTTACAGACTTATAACTAGCTAACTAATAACTAACTAAACTAAATAACGTGCCAAGGTGGCCTTATCGCGAAAAGAAGAATACAAAGATATTAAATTCAAAATTATTAAACATTAACAATGGCCAAAATTCTTTGGACTTCGCAACAAACTGGACAACAAAGATAGTACATCACTTTGCAGAAACAATTGAATACAATTTTATTGGCCCTGGAATAAAATATATTTATTAAAATACTGACGTTTGCTGTCTTTTACATTTGAATTTTTCAAAATGAAATGTAATCTTACATTCATATATTTTTCAATAACAGCTTTGATGAGGTCCGTTATATGATTTGATATAGGGTACTCTCCAATTTGATGGTAGCTAATACTGCTGAATAATTCAGTTCCTACAAACTGATGTAATATCTTTGTTGTCAACATGTTTTTGTTGATTGTGCGGAGGTTGCTGGTATATAGCTTAATTACAGATTCGGACACTTTACATATGTGGATCAAATCTTTTGACGGGTACATAAGACCACCTTTATTTTTTGCCACTATTAATTTATGATGCGCATTCAATTCATTTGATAGCAGCGCTCCTACACAAGTATCGCATTTAATTTTATTTAACAAAACGTGCGCAATATATCCAGCAATGTAACTAATAATTTGCTGGCTGAATTCGGATATGTTTTGAAAAAATGAATTTATTTCTTCGTCCTCATTATTATCCACGGTAATCTGCTCATTATCTTCGATTGAATGTCGACTGGAAGTTCCATTTATTCTTTCTATAGGCGAGGATGCACAACTGAGAATCGAAATATGCTCAAGAGCTGTGCAATTCCCACTATTCAAAGCCTTAAGTTCGATGTGAATCAAAAGTTTTTTATAGGCGGCCTTGAATTGGCGAGCCGTGTGGTTATTGTTTCCTCCGCCATGTGATCTTATATTACCGAACAGCATTTCAAGGTGGTCTTGACTAATTCGATACATTGGCATAAATACAAGCACTTGAGTGCGAATCAAGTAGTTGTAAAGATGCTTCACTGCTTCGGCACATCCAATATAGCCAACAAAACCAATTTTTCGTGGGCTTTTTATTAAAAGATTGCCCTCTTTCGATTTAAGCTCTGATATATATTTGGTTGCTACGTCTAAAAAGCCCAAAATATCTACAGCGTTAGTTTCAGTAAGTGCCTTCTTAAAGTTATACTGATACATGTTCCGGGAGTTGAATATATCAAACATATTATTCACAATTCTCAAGAACTTACACGTTGCTTCACTACCTTTGAAAGCAGGCAGATTCAGTTCATCGCGACAAAAGTCTATTGCTTCTGCAACACTTAGACTGAATAATTGGGTTGCGAGCTTAACTTTCATCTTTTTATTTTGAAAATGGACGTGATGGTATCGTAATTTGTTAACTAGATGAAAGTTTTCTTTTTGTTGGACTTCATTAAGCTGCATCAAATATTTCCATTCTATTTTATTCCCTTCCGGATCTATAAATGTATTATAACATTGAAAAGCATTACGTAGTAATTTGATCATGTGGGATGGATCCAACATTACCAAAATTGGCTCTTTGGAAGTAGGATGCTCAAATGTAACTTTGCGATCTTCTATGGAACAATTTAAACATTTTACCATTGCCATATTAGCAGCACATCCATCGAAAGTTAGAGATATAATTTTTATACCTGTTTCTTCGACCAGTTCCAAACACTGAAGGATCAAATCAGCACGCTGTCTTCCTGTAACGCCGTCGACGAAAAAATACCCAATGGGCACTTTAAAATTGGAATTCACACCTGTCACCAGAAAAACTAGAGCCTCTTTGGCTTCAGTTACATGATCTCCTTCTACCCCACTGCCGATATCAACTTGACCTATTAGTTTTTCACCATCCCATTCTATACGACGGCGAATAGCCATTTCATCAATTGATAACCCTGCTATTATCGGGTAATTCGTAGACCGTGCTTTATTTTTTAACGCTTCAAGGGATTCAGTAGTGAAGCCGGGATCACCTCCAATTGTTTTATACCACTCCCTAAGAGTGCGACTTGCTGGCAGGCAAGTATCAAAAGTTTTACGGACGTATTCATAAGCTTTCGGTGAGTAGTAGTGAAGCGTCAAAGCAAAACTACGGATTGCTGGGCTATATTTCTGTTTTGATTTTCCTCCTAAATTTTTTGCCACCATTCGGTTTGTGAGTTCATGTACCTGTCAATAAAATAATATAGGTAAGTATAAGTGATAGGTAACGCTATTCGAGAATATTGAAGGCAAAGGTTAAAATGAAGCTGCTTTCGATGGCACCCACCTGCACATTGATATTCCTAAGTATAGACATATCCTCAATTTTCAAAGCAAACTTGTCTTGAACACCATTCAAAACTTCTTCTATCTTATCAAATTTTTTTTTCAGTCTGCGATTTCGTGCTTGTTCTCTTTTGATTTGTAATCTCTGTCTCTTTATTATACTTTCTTTTGTTCTTATTATACTTTTCAGTTTTCTTTTTCTAGGTGTTGATGCATTTGAAGTTGGACTTTCCTACAATTAAGTAAAAAGTATTGATTAATAACTATGCATATTTTTATAATAATATTATTTAATTTAAATTATAAGTCAGTCTATTACTTGTATGTGTTGTATTCTTGTAGACCGATCTTTTCGTGGTGTTGAGCAAAATGAATTTGGAGGGATTCCTTCTGTTGGGATAACATGAGGCTGTAAGTTAAAATATAAACATACATTAAAAAAGTTTATATGCAGAACTGCAGATTAGACAAAGAGTAATTTACCTAACTGAAAATAATATGTATGTAGTATGTATGTTGCAGCCAAACAGGGTTGGATGGACAGACATAACAAAAAGAACTCAAAACCTACACTCATCATAATCATCACTACCACACATCAGACCACTAAGTATATTCTGCCTATATTTGAACATAAGGTTATAAACAAGGTTTACTTACCTCTGTTATTCCTAAGCATTTTTTCTTACAATCCATGGCACCAGTATCGTTTAATTTTCGTTTCTGTGGTATCTTCTCCATTGAACTTCCAAATGGTGCCTCTTTTGACTAAAAAATCCAAAAGTTTAGGTAATTGATAAATTTAATGTATACATACATAGATATACAATAAATAATACCAAAACTCAAAATTCTTGAAACAAGCCTCTATTTATTTAAAAATAACACGTGGGCGACATAACAAAATGTACTTATAACGTTATGAGAGGCCACATGGTATAAATATTCTGCCTATGTATGTACTTAAGTTGATAATTAAGATTTACTTGCCTCTATTATTCCTAAGCATTTTTTCTTACAATCCATGGCACCAGTATCGTTTAATTTTCGTTTCTGTGGTATTTTTTCAATTGAACTTCCAGACGGTGGTTCATTTGACTAAAAAATCACAAGTATAGATATAAATTAATTGAGTACAAAATACAAGAAAATATCGAAAAATCTCAACCACAACTTTTTAGAATCAATAAAAGAAAAGCTAAACTATACTTACGAAAGAATTCGTATAAATGTGTACGATGTCCACACGTGGAATTGCTCCTAATTTTAAAAATCTATTACCAGATTTTTTTATTATAAAATCATTTTCTCTAAAATGCTTAGAGCAAATAGTACTAGTCTTTGTAGGGATCCAATTTTCTTTACCAGTTACATCAATCCATTGGCTTCTTATATCAGGTTCTTTTGGGAATCTGAAATTTTTTCAATACGGTATTAATTTTATACTTACGTAGAATTTTAAAAATATATTTAACATTACATTCATAATTATGTAGTTATAAAAGAGAACACATGATAATCATCTTGTAAAAATGAAACTTATCGATAAATTTCGTCAACTAGCAGTGCAAGCACTAGCCAGGCGACTGAGGCGGACGTGGATCGAGCGAGTCGAAGAGGCGTGGTGATTTCGCTCGCTTTGCAACCCATTGCGCGTAAACTGTGTCTCCTGGTGAAATATTTTCGTTATTCACCAGCAATGTATTTGTCTGTTGTTCTTGGCTATGTTGTCGTTTTTACTAAGAGTTTCATAATTTGAAATAGTTTTTTGGACAAAAATACAATAATACGAAGATTTTATACTTACCGATGAAATGAAATTCCTCCTTGTTTAATACTTGACGTCTGACTCTTTAATCTACACGTAACAATCGCACAACACGGCATTTTAAAACGATTTTACCGCAGCTCCGCACTGCGACGCAATCCACGAGCAACTAACAAAGTATGAACGCGTGGTTCGGTCAAGTATGACTGTCTAATCATACCTGCGACGCGCCTGCCCCGCCCACATTGCCAATCCAACCTCATTTATCTAATCCGTGGCCTACCCCATAAGGGATACAGGCGTGAAGTTATGTATGTTCAGCCGCGCTCTGCTACCATTTGAGAGGCGTACAAATTAATAGGATAATTTTGAATAATTCATTTGCTCTATTTTTTTATTCTAATTATTATAGTTTCTGTCTCTCATGCACTAATCCCTAACCGACTGGTCAAATTGTCGGGTTCCTCCGTCTATAAGAAGGCGTGTAGCTATTTATAGGCGAACATTATTCATCCATATCAATAGAATAATTTAGATAATCGCTCACAGAAATCTGGTATGTGGTCAGTCGAGCTGGATTCAGAACACTCCTGGGTTTTACGGAACTTCCTCTCGTCACTCGATAAGAGACGATTTTTTTTAAATCATTTATAGTTCTTAAGGGTAGTAGAGTGGCGCAGTAGTGGAATAAGGAGTAAACACAGGAAATATTTCAAGATAACAAAGACTTTATTTTTACAAATAAATATATCCAAAAACAAAAAGTATGACAGTAAAAAACGAACAACACAACTAGTAGTCTTAGCAACCACCATAGACACTTTTTGTCTCACGTTGCCACATACATCAACATCTTCTCTCAACGTGTAGACCAATAAGCTCCGATAATTTTCTCAGCCTAGGTCTTGCTAACGGTTTGGTAAATATATCCGCTAACTGGAGGTCACTGGTAACTTTTCCAACCTTCAGTTGACCACTTGTTACCAACTCGCGCACAAAGAAGTGTCGAATCCTTATGTGCTTTGTTCGTCTATGGAACTCTGGATTTTCAGCCAAACGAATGGCAGCTTCATTATCTAATAGCAGCGTTGGTTGGCTTCTAATCTCAGAAATATCCTTCATGAGACGTGTTAGCCAGATACACTCTCTAGCACCTTCACTGGCTGCCACAATTTCAGCTTCCGTCGTAGAAATTGCTACACTTTGCTGTCTTTGGCTCATCCAAGAAATAGCTCCACCTGCATACATACATAACACTCCAGAAGTAGATCTTCCAGTGCCAATGTCCCCACCGTGATCAGCATCACTGAAGCATTCTAATAAACCCTTCTTATAATTCTTCTTATATAGAATACCATAATCGGGACAATACTGTAGGTATCTTAAAATCCGTTTTAATCTAATGCAGTCATTGACCGTTGGGTTTTCTAAACTCCTTGATACAACACTAACGCTGTAGGCTATATCTGGTCTTGTTCCGACCATCAAATATGCCAGTGCTCCAACAATCTGTCGATAGTTATTGATAATACCGTCTACAGGTGTTTCGTTATTATTTAGACACACATTGTCTTTTACGATTGGTGTTGTAACTGGTCTGCAATGCTGCATACCAAATTTCTGGATAATTTTCTTAGTATAGGATGTCTGGCAAATCTTTAATCCGTCTTCTCTGGTTTCTATTTCAATACCCAGAAAGTAAGAGGCTGGTTTTGTGGTAATTTTGAAATGACATTTCATTTGCTCAAGAAACTCATCAATCAACTTTTGATTTGACCCTGCGATCAGGCCATCATCGACATATAGTGCCACAATCAACTTTCCAGCTTGATCTTTTCTTATGAATAAGCAAGGATCCGCATCACTTACTTTGAAACCAGTTTCTTTAAAGAAGTCAAGTATACGTCTGTTCCAGCATCTTGGAGCTTGCTTCAGACCATATAAACTTTTCTTTAATAGGCAGACTCGCCCTGATCCATCATCATAACCTTCAGGTTGTCTCATAAAAATCTCTTCATCTAATGATCCATAGAGAAAAGCAGTAGAAACGTCGAACTGCATCAAACACATAACCTCGCTTGCAGCTATACTGATAACAGCTCTAACCGTTGCCATCTTAGCTACTGGACTGAAGGTTTGATCAAAATCAACGCCTTTTCTTTGCTTAAAGCCTTTTATAACCAATCTGGCTTTATATTTGTCAACTGAACCATCGGCATTCAGCTTAACCTTAAACACCCATTTGCATGGTAATGCCTTCCTGTTCTTCGGAAGTTTATCCAGAACCCACGTTTTGTTTTCCTTCAGAGAGTTTATTTCACTTGTCATGGCTTTCTTCCACAGTTCACTCTCAGGACTTAGCATAGCTTCCTTAAACGTACTTGGTTCTGTATATGAAGTCCACTCTGTATTGAGTACATAATCTTTGAATTTTTCAGGAGGACGAAGCAATGAACGATCTCTCAAGACTCTCCCAGCTTGCTCGTGCATTTCAGATTCTGGAATCATAGATTCTTCATGATCTACACCTTCAGCAGCTTCATGCCATTCCTCATGATCTACGGCTTCATTAGCTTCTTCTTCCATATCTCCCCCCAATTCAATAGATTTATCATGGATATTAATTCTATCTCCATCAAACTCATTCCCGTGTGCCAGATCATTCATAACAGGATCATCAGTAGGTACAGTACTGATACCTTCATTATGAGTACCATGATCATCCAAGGTAGTGGAGTCTTCTAGTGGAATCGTAACTCTATCTCTATTAGGTAATGGTAGAATAAGATCCAATCCATTTTCTTGATTATGACTTGTTGATTCACTGTCAACATTTGAATCCAAAGGCTTCTCGTCAATAATCACATCCCTTGATCTTACAAGAGAGTTTTTACTCTTGTTCCAGAGTCTGTAACCATCATCATTGTCATAACCAACGAGAATACACTTCTCAGCTTTCTTTTCAAGCTTACTTCTTCTCTGCTTTGGTACATGTGCATAGCATACCGAACCTATAATCCTTAAGTGCTTGATTTGCGGCTTCTTGTTAAACCACAACTCATAAGGAGATTTATAGTTTACCGTTGTGGGTCCTGTCCTGTTCAAAATGTAAACAGCAGTCATCACAAGCTCAGCCCATAGTTTTTCTGGTAAATCCTCGTGTGCATGCATCATAGCTCTAGCTGATTCAACAACGGTGCGGTTTTCTCTTTCACTTACGCCGTTCTGTTCAGGCGTATAAGGCATTACTAGTCTGTGGTGAATACCAAGTTCCGACAGAATCTTCTGTACCTGTGCATTTACGAATTCACCTCCATTGTCGCTTAAAACTTCCTTAACAACATGCCTCGCTGTCTTTGCCTCAGCTAGCATTTGTTTCAGCTTTTCTGACACCTCCGACTTGTTCCTCATTAGATATATGAAGCGGAAACGTGTGTATTCGTCTTTGAAAAGTACAAAGTAACGGAACTTTGAATTTGAGCTTGGAAACGGTCCACAGACATCAGTGTGTATACGCTCCCCAGGCTTCGTAGCTTTCTCTCGAACACCGAACTTTTGCCTATGTATCTTTCCAAAGATACAGCCTTCGCACAGCTCTCCATTGCCTGTTGTCTTAATATCCAATTCGTGCTCTATCAGACTTTTCACGTGCCTTTTATTCTGATGACCCATTCGCTCATGATAGAGTTGCAACATATCAACTTTCTGCACTATGTTCACTGCCACAGTAGGTGGTACAGCTTTGCAATTTAATTCGTACAAGCCTCCATACCTCTGCCTAGTTCCTGTTACAGCAACCTTTCCATTTAGTTTCACAGAACATGACACGACCCGCGACTCAAATAAGCTTGTAGGATTTTTATCTTGTGCCGCCAGAACCGAAAAAAGATTCTTACTTATTTGTGGAACATACCAGATATCTCTCAAGAAGAAACTTGCAGTCTTATCTTTCAGCTTGGCTTCAAATTTGATCGATCCCTTTCCTATGGCTTTGATCATTTTACCATCAGCTGTCGTTACCGTGTGACTTCCATAGAAATGTTCAAAATCTTGAAAAAGGTCTCCTCTCATAGTAACATGGTGGGTAGCACCATTATCTACGTACCATTTATCCTGATTTACACTTCTATCCATGGCGTTCACAGTGCATAACATCATAGAACTGTTTTCTTCTCTAGATTTCTGAGAAACAAATTTCTTTGGGCAATCCTTCTTCAAGTGAGTCTGTTCCTTGCAAATGAAACATTTGACCTTCTTATCAGGATTTCTTTTACTGGTGGATTCTTGTTTCTTTTTTCCAATCTTATTTTCAGTCTTTACTGCCAGAGTTTCACAATGAGATCGTCCATCAACACAGTTCAGTGCTTTCTCGTGTGCACACAACTGACTAGTGAGGTTTTCCACAGTCTTGTCTTTCTTTGACATTAGCATCCAACTCGATTTAAATGAAAAATATGTTTCTGGCAGTGTATCCAATATCTTGCAGATTAATAAAAACTCTGGTAATTCTTTATCACCTTCCTCAGTCTTCATTAACTCCTGTCTCAAATTGTATCACAGATTTTTCAATTTAGATATGTGTAGACAGACATCGTACAGGCGGTCCTCATTACCACCTTCATACAGCCTATGTAATTCATCCCAAACCTCTTTTGATGTTGTGAATCTCATCACTTTCTCAAGTGTTTGATCCGATATATTATTTGTAATTACAAGTAAAGCAGTGCTATCCTTACGTAAGTATTCCTTCAGCGAAGTACTATACTCAGCCAAAGCTGCTGCAGCCGGTCCATCTCCAGCTTCACAAGACGGCTTTTCGGGCTTTAATATATTTCCTTTAACTATATCCAGCAATTCAGTTCCTCGGAGAATTGTCAACATACGGAATTTCCAATAACCCCAATTGTTTTCTTCGAGTTTCGAAATCTGAATTTTGGACAACTCCATTTCTCAAGCGTATGCTGGGACCCTTAACCTCTTAAGGGTAGTAGAGTGGCGCAGTAGTGGAATAAGGAGTAAACACAGGAAATATTTCAAGATAACAAAGACTTTATTTTTACAAATAAATATATCCAAAAACAAAAAGTATGACAGTAAAAAACGAACAACACAACTAGTAGTCTTAGCAACCACCATAGACACTTTTTGTCTCACGTTGCCACATACATCAACAATAGTTTTTTCTCTTTTGTATAATGTTCAATGAAGGCTAAACATGTAAATAAATAAATATCCATCCATTTCATCTATGGGATGCATAAAGCAAAGACAGAGAATAATTTATAAACGGAAGAATCGTAGAAGTACGATTTATGTCAATGCTAAATGTCACTATTATTTGTACAGGAGAATTTTATTGCTATGTGGTTTTATTTAACTAAATATTTTTAGAAAGAGATTATTTCATTATAATAAAACTTAATTTAAAGATTTATTTTCCGTAAAAGTAATCTAACAACCTCAAGATGAACGCTGGGTGTCAGCTGAATATGCAGAATCCTAGTGATAGGTCAGAAGTTCGAACGGGAGAACAACCAGGTTTTCTCAGTACAGTATGCTGTCCCTACATTATGTGTTCGAAGATCGTCTCCTTCGTCATGTCGCCAATGAGGCAAGGCCAACAGTGTTTGATGCTGTGGATTTTTTGTCAACTCGTCGTAGGAAAAATTGAATCCATATTTCGACCGCATCCTATATTCTATCCTTACCTCATATACAACCTAACGTTCATTGCAGTCTTTGGATCTGTAGTGGCTGCTACACTATACGTTAGTATTACATACTTTATGGACTATGTTAAGACTGTAAGTATTTTATCAAAGCATGCATTGAAAACTATAAGGAAACCAAAGGCGAGGTCTCGTAACCTACGAAAGTTCTGCTTTAAGAAAAGTGAGTTATTCGGGGAAGCTGCCTACAGCAAGGGCTCAGCTACTATGTCAGGCATCACTTGGATAGCTTTCATTGTATTGGAGTGCTTCATGTGACGAGCGTGTTTAAAATGGTTGACGAAGACAAAACAACTCACATAGAATGTGTAGAGGAATATTGTGCATCTTTACACCGGTATATTCTGCTGGTTATCAGAAAATATTTTTTACCATCAAATCAAATGAAAACGAGAGTGAACCATTATTTTTGAAGCCGGCGACAAAGTAATTAATTCAGTTATTGACTAGTAAAAATGAGCATTCATGAAAACATATTTCATAAATAAAGTTTATCCATAGGCGTCACTGTCTTTTTAATTAAGTATCTATACAGGGTGTTTGGTGCAGGGTTAGCCAAACCCTATGGGTGTGTAGGTGGTACTAATTGTAAAATACAAATTGAAGTAAAAGACCCTAACTGTTATAATTTTTTTTTAAATGATTTTTTTTTATTTTTTTAAGTTTTTCCGAAATCTTGCCATTCCAACCGTACAACTTTTTTGGGAACATGTTTTTAATACATTTTTTTGAGAAAATTTGGTCTCAGATGTACCCTTCGTCTGTCAAAGACGTTATTTGTTCAAAATAACGAGCAAAAATTTTTTTACATGCTCTTAAAGTTAAATTAAAAATTTTAAAAACCCCCCGACACAAAAAAAGACCTTAAAAACTAACAAATAATATTTTAAACCTATTCTAATTATTATCGTCCCATATATAATTGACTGTAAGACTTGTACTTTAAAACATTTTTATTTTCCGACCGTCCACAGTGTCGCGACTCCATACAACGTTTTATCATAAATCGTAATACACATCAATATGCAACAAAATGAAGATCGACAGTAAAATACTGTCGATTCCATGATCACACAATGCGACACACACACACACACACATACACACAGTAAATAATAAATAATATATTTTAATCAAAATCATTTACTCCAGGTTAAAATATTCATTTAAAACGGGGTCTTCTATATCTTTTTTTTGTTTATTTCTAGATCTTATTGTTGAAATCAACGGATCAGATGTTAACAACAGAATGGTTATTAAATCTTTGTTAGTATGTGATCTAGATGTTTTGCGAGTATGTGATTCTCTGTACTTTCGTGCATCTTTATGCCTGCCTTCTAAAGCATCTTCAGAGAGCTGACCGATCGGCAAATTAAATGACTCGATCAGTTCAGGCGAATGTACAAGAACTTTATGTATAGATGTTGGTATATTGTACCATGAGTATAAACTTAAATATAAATCATTTGTCTCCTTTAAAAGTCCTTTGAATCTAGCCATATTAATTGTTAATCCACTAGAAATCATTCTGTTGATAGTATAAAATTTTTCAATTAAACTATGATCAATGCCGGTTATTTCACTAGACACTGCACTATTTCTGAAAAACGTCCTAGCAGTGTTGCCATCGTTTGTTGATCCAAAGCCAGGCTTGGGCTTATCAACTATAAGACCCATCTTTTGCTTAAATTCCCGTTGAATTCTTTGCTTGTTATCATTAAATATTGTCTTTTGTGCTTCACCTCGAACTTGCCAACACTTAAGAGGTAATCTGTATGCAACGTGAAGCAGGAATTCAAAAGACCTTATCCAGTTATGCAGTGTGGACAAACCATATTTATACCTTTCTGTGTTAGGAATTTTATCGGACACCGATGATGAATTCATCATTTTTGGAGTAGCTCCACATATATAGCATGTCTGAGTAGAACTAATGCCGCTCAGTTTGTGACAAACAGCACCATCAATCATAGTAAAGATCATTTCATACGAAATAGTGACAATTTTGCAAGGTTCTTGTAATTTAACTACACAGGATTGTAGGTTATTTATTGACTGTGTTACTCTACTTTCTTCATCCATTATAACATCACCGTTTTCCTTAGTAAATGATAATCTCAAAGGCCGACAGAAATATGTGGATGACGGGGTTTTATTTTGCCACATTATACTGTGATCAACACCTACCAATCTTATTGGAACTAAGGCAGTTAAGAACAAATATTCATCTGTACTTTCAGCAGCATAAAACTTTTGTTTGTACGTGCTGTGTCCAGATGAACCATCAAAGCCCCACTTGCATATTAAATTCAAAGAAGACCCTGCAGTTATTATGGAGTTTTCCTTTTCTACAGTTTTCACAATAGATTCAGCAGTTTTGTTCAATAAATCTTGCAAATTTACTTCTGCTACAGTTTCAGTGGCACTAATTGTGTTAGGTAGTAGCTCATCCCTTACTTTCATTATGGTGTAATAACTAGGAAGCGTATTAGGATGTATTGAGTTTATGACTTCTCTTAACCTATTATATTTGCGATAAGATAAATCGAGGTCAATATACAAGGCCAGTGCATCAGTGGGTGATAACAAAGACGAATTTTCTACATGGGATGACTTATCGGGGGATTTATTTAGTGACCATTTAGCTGCAAATTGCAATTCATCTGTGTCTCTAGTCTCAACTAAGTCCAAAACGCGTCTTTTTTTTGAAGCTAAACTGATATTACTGAAACTGGTTTTTGGTCTTCCTTTTTTTATTTGTGTATCTGAAGATGTGCCCACTGATTGGTTCCCCAAAATGTAATCTTTTACCACGGCTTCAAAGACAATATAGTTATCAAGCCACGTTTGATACTTTTTATTCATTATTGCAGATTTCCTATTGCTTGCTTTCCAATAACTACCTGCTCTCATAGAAAAAAAACCTGCCGTTTTTCTCATACTATTTTTTATAAACTGAGGAGACTCTGCCAGTCCATAAGAAAATATTAACCACTTAAAAACAGTTTCAATTTTATCTTGGGGCCTCGCTGAAAGCCATTTTTCGAAGCATTCAGAATTTTTTATTTGACGGGTAATTGAACCTAAAACCAAATATCTCGTAAATATCATGAAAGAGCACATTGACAGTTTTCAAATATAAAGTTCATTAATTTATCTTGCTCATATAAAAAAAATAGAAATGTATTTTGATGTATATTTTTTAAAACTCTAGTCAAACTTTCAACATACTTTTATTTTCCCATTAACAGTAAAATGTTCAATAACTTACCAATGTTGGACATTTCACTTAGTTTATTATGATAATATAGCAATTTCAATAGCTCTATAATAATTAAAAGTTAGTTTTGCAGTAGTAAATACTGTTTATCACATGTAAATACAGCTATGAAGTTACTCGTGTACGCTACTGATTTCAACGCACCAATAATAACATGAACTTTGAGTACTCACCATTTCTTCAATATTTACGTTAAAAAATTACAACTACCCACATTTGTTAAGAAATTTAGTAAGGATTGTATTGCTATATCAAAAATGTACCAATTAGAATAATGGAAAATCTGATTTATGATAAAGGCCCGCGACACTGTGGTCGTCGCCGCGTCGGGGACCGCTCAAGTATATAAAGTATTAAGCCAACAACAGCTAATTTATTATTACATTAAGGTATGAGCGATCTTAAGTTTCATGCATAGTCTACGCTCTACGTAATGCCGCGCGCGGCGAGCTCGGTGTGTGGCTTGCGGCGCGGGGGTGGGTGTCACCAAGTGTGGCGACCCGAACGGGCAGACACGTGAGGGCAGACGACGTTGACGGTTGTGTCGATTTTACGAATTTTTCAGAGTGAATTCTTTTGATGCAATCTGCAACTGACAACTGTTTTTCTCACTTAGCGGTCCCCCGACGCGGCGACGACGGTCGGAAAATAAAAATGTTTTAAAGTACAAGTCTTACAGTCAATTATATATGGGACGATAATAATTAGAATAGGTTTAAAATATTATTTGTTAGTTTTTAAGGTCTTTTTTTGTGTCGGGGGGTTTTTAAAATTTTTAATTTTACTTTTATTTTGTACTTTTTAAAGTAGTTTTTAATATTAGGAAGATGGTAGTCAGATCCCCTCATTAACAATAAGAGAGCTGATGATCTTCAAACGGCTGATCAGGTCATTGTAACCTTACCATACACTTTCAATTTCATTGAAGTAATACGGTACCAAATTTCGAATCGATAGGATATATGGAAGGTAGTCAGATCCCCTCATCAACTATTAGAGAGCTGATGATCTTCAATTGGCTGATCAGGTCATGGTTCCCTTACCATATACTTTCAATGTAATTGTAGTAATACGGCACCAAATTTCGAATCAATACGACATATGGAAGCTATTCAGATCCCCTCATCAACTATTAGAGAGCTGATGATCTTCAATTGGCTGATCAGGTCATGGTTACCTTACCATATACTTTTAATATCATTGTTGTAATACGGCACCAAATTTCGAATCAATACGACATATGGAAGCTATTCAGATCCCCTCATCAACTATTAGAGAGCTGATGATCTTCAATTGGCTGATCAGGTCATGGTTCCCTTACCATATACTTTTAATATCATTGTTGTAATACGGCACCAAATTTCGAATCGATACGACATATGGAAGTTACTCAGATCCCCTCATCAACTATTATAGAGCTGATGACCTTCAAACGGCTGATCAGGTTATGGTTACCTTACCATATACTATCAATATCATTGTTGTAATACGGCACCAAATTTTGAAACGATACGACATATGGAATTTAGTCAGATCCCCTCATCAACTGTTAGAGAGCTGATGACCTTCAAACGGCTGATCAGGTCATGGTTACCTTACCATATACTTTCAATATAATTGAAGCAATACGGTACCAAATTACGCATCGAAAGGACATATGGAAGGTACTCAGATCCCCTCATCAACTAGAAAAGAGCTGATGATCTTCAAACGGCTGAACAGATTTTCATGAAACATGGCTAAGAACACTCGGGATAAAATTATCTATAACACAAAAAAAACTAAACGAAAATCGGTTCATCCGTTTGGGCGCTACGATACCACAGACAGATACACAGATACACAGACACACAGACACGTTAAACTTATAACACCCCTCTCGTTTTGCGTCGGGGGTTAAAAATATAAAAAACATTCGTTACAATAGTCAACTTTATATCTTTTTAAAAAAATACCATAAACGATCGAGGAGTTCAAGTACTTGTAAAAAATTCTTTAGTTATCCCTCTTTACATCGGTATACCACATGTAGCAAAAAAAATTATGAATTTGTCAAAAATACCACTTTAAGGGAAAACGGAGTAAAAACACAAAAGTAAATGTTTACATTTTTTATTTATTACTTTACAAATTTCGTTCAAATAACAAATAATTTAGAATAATTTACCTCCAAATTAGTTAATTATTTAATAGGAATATTCGTAGAAACGTTAAACTAGTAAACACTGCATTGCAAGAAAACAGCAATTCAATAGTTATTGTAATTACTTCAATAGGGAGGCATACATTTGTTCAATGATGACCCCACTACCAGTACTCGAAAAGTCACCAGAGATCTGGGTGTTCCCATATGGTAAGTATGGTCTGTCGTCAATGCAGATGGAAGGCATCCTTTCCACTACACTCCGGTGCAAGGTAAATTACTTTGAAGTGCCTAATTTAATGTAGCTTATCTTTGTTTTAGTTTAATTAGACAAGACGTTTGAGGTGAATAATTTTTTTAATGGTTGACAGTCAGGCATTTGACCACTGTCGACCGTGATCGTCTGATGTGAATTTACACACTCAAGCGAGTCTGTGGCTCAAGGTGGAGTATCCCTGGACTGGAATTGAACTGATAAACTTAGATAAGAAAGATTATTGGTATTGCACTTGTACTTTTTGTTTTATCTCATGGGTGCCTCACTACAGTCGAAACTGCACTGTTACATAATCTTTAAGATTTTTTTAACGGTTTTTTCTTTCTTGTTTTAGGTTTAGTGCAAGGTGATAACGCGCGACGAATGCAATTCTGTCGTTTTACACTTAATACGGACATAGAGGACGGAAACTTTTTAAAAAGCATTCTATGGACGGATGAGTTGAAATTCAATCAACACAATTTACACCACTGGGCAAAAAAAAAACAAAATCCCCGTGTTACAAATGCGTGGATTGGACGACTTGGCCCCATCTCATGGCCTCCACGATCCCCAGATTTGACCCCTCTTGACTACTGTATATGGGGACGCGCAAAAGAGCTTGTACCTATATGAAGTTGAAATACAAACAAAACAACAATTAATTGAAAGAATTCACGCAGCATTTGCAAAAATTAAAGTCGAGATGACGCTCCGTACTACTACTGTTGAAATTCGGCGAAGATATTGAGCATGTATTAGAAGTAGGGGAGGGGTACTTGAACAAAATTTGTAGTTTTAAAGAATAAAAATGTAAACATTTACTTTTGTGTTTTTACTCCGTTTTCCCTTAAAGTTGTATTTTTGGCAAATTCATAATTTTTTTTTTACAAGTACTTGAAGTCCTCGATCGTTAATGTTTTTTTTTTTTAAAAGATATAAAGTTGCCTTTTTTAACTAATGTTTTTTATTTTTTTAACTTAAGGGCCTCTTAAAATTTTTTTGCTCCTTATTTTGAACCAATAACGTCTTTGACAGACGAAGGGTACATGTGGGACCAAGTTTACATAAAAATTCATAGCAAAAACATGTTCCAAAAAAAGTTGTACGGTTGGAAAGGTAAGATTTCGGAAAAACTTAAAAAAATACAAAAAAAATCATTAAAAAGAATTTATAACAGTTAGGGTCTTTTACTTCAATTTGTATTTTACAATTAGTACCACCTACACACCCATAGGGTTTGGCTAACCCTGCACCAAACACCCTGTATAATAATAATATAATCCCCAAAATCAAACCACTATATGGCCACAAATTAAGCAAAGCTTATGTTATGAGATACCATGTAGCGAACTAGGGGGGACCTAAAATATTAATTCATATACATACATAAAGTTAAACCCCCAGACCAGAGATATTTTTTTCTTGTTCCCTGCGGGAATCGAACCCGCGACCTCACGATTGAGTCCGTATTTGCCTTAAGACGTCGCAGCAACAAAATAAAATTCCCTAGGAATATCTGTGCAATTCACAAATTAAATAGATGTAGAGTGCCTTCTTTTAAACCAGCATCTATTGAAAGGTCATAGAGTAAGTCAAATGGTTTACACGTCAAAATTTCGCCTCCAAAATTGTACCGTTATTGAGTTATTTCGCTTTTGAATCTTATGTGTGGTGTTACCCAGCACGACCATGGTTTTTGTCCGCCAAAGAAAGATTAGGCACCCGGTAGAGTTAGCTCAAACTGGGAGGTAGGTGAATGCTGTTACGCAGGAAAGGGCCATGTAAGGGCGTGGACACATGTCGCCGTGCGGCGCCGTTTCTGTGTAACGGTACGGCACCGTCTCGCCGGCAGAATGCGCGGCACGGCGCACGGAAAGCTGGTATAAGTCTAAGGACAGGTCTCCTTGTGAATCCTTGAAATCCGGTGAATCGAGGTGTTGCTAGAATACCTACTACTGTGCAAGAAGGGATTTTGGACTTCGTGCATAATAACCCCGAGAGCAGCACGGCACAAGCAGCCCGAACCTTTAATGTGAGCCAAAATTATGCTTCGCACACACTCCACGATGACGGACAGTATCCGTACCATTTCCGTGGAGCTCAAGAGCTGTGTGAAAATGACTGGGCACCGCGAGTGGAGTTTTGCCAGTGAATTTTAAGTAATCGGCACGCAAAAATCTTATGGACCGACGAGTGCACATTTACTCGACGAGGACTTTTTAATATCCATAATAACCACTTCTGGGCTCATGAAAACCCAAACCTAGCACGCCCTGATTCGTTTCAGCATCGTTTCTTGGTCAATTCTTGGACGGGCCTTGTAAATAACCTTATTGGACCTATTTACTTGCCGCCGTTAAATGGTCAAACTTATTTAAGTTTATTAAACTCCACATTGCCAGCAGTATTGGGTACATTGCCGCTGGCAAACTACCAAGGCGGGCTTTATTACCAGCATGACGGAGCCCCTGCACACTTTATTCGTGAAGTGAGAGATTTTTAAAATACAGACTATGGCGGACGCTGGTTCGGTCGAGGTGGACCAGTACACTGGCCGGCAAGGTCGCCAGACTCAAACTCAAAAAATTCTTTATTTCGTAAGTATTTAGATACATTTGAAATAAGTCAAATAATTTACAAATTGAACTGAATCTACCACCACTTCGGAAAGTCGATCTGTTGAGAAGAAGTGGCAAGAAACTCAACAGCAATCATCTTTTAAAAATAAGAGAAATCATCTTCTTGCATCCGGATATCACTTTTCACATCAACACTTATCCATAAATCTAACAAAGGGTTAATCTTAAATATTTTAGGATTTTATTATAAAATGAAGCGTACACATTGACCCATGAACGAGTTGATCTTCTGGAGTCTACTATTATATTTATACAATAGGCAATCAAGTACTAGACAGAAACGTAGACATAGATATAGAGGTAAAGATAGAAGCAGAGATAGACGTAGCGATAGAGGTGAGAGAGAATACAGATAATGTGGATGGGGATGAGGATAGTCGTGGACAAAGACAGGACGTGGACATGGAAATGGGGAAGTCGGAGTCAAGTTGAAAAAAGTCATAAAGTCATCAGCAAAACGACCTGGCACCACTAGCAGCACCCGTTCACGAGTATAACGCAAGCACCAGCCATCACCCTCCTCAACCATTTTTTAGGGAATAGGGAGACCCGACACCCGACGCTACCGCTAGCCTTGCCGCCTGAGGGAGCATGACGTTCTTGCTGTTGTATGGACAAGAAGGAGATGGTGGTGGTGTTGGATAAGAAGGAGATGGAGTTGGAAATGGAGTTGGAGATGGAGTTGGAGAAGGAGTTAGAGATTGAGCACTTTAGAAAAACAATTTACAACCAAGGACTTTTATCGTCCATATATTCAGATATTGTATAAAAGCCTTTATTACACAATTTTTGTTTAATAGTTTCTTTAAATTTATCAAGCGGTAAGTCTTGAATATTTGTGGGAACCTTATTATAAAAACGTATGCATTGACCCATAAATGAGTTAGTGACTTTATGAAGTCTACTATCATAGCCGGCTAGCTTATACTTATTTCTAGTATTAACATTATGTAGGTCACATTTTCTACGGAACATGTTTAAGTTCTTTTTTACAAACATAAGATTTTCAAAGATATATTGTGACGCAAACGTGAGAATATTTATTACCTTAAACTTATTTCTAAGTGTCGCTCTAGAATTAAGTTTTTAGATTGCGCGAATAGCCCGTTTCTGCAGCACAAAGATAGTTTTAATATCGGCGGCATTTCCCCAAAGGAGAATGCCGTATGTCATTAAGCTATGAAAATAAACAAAATAAACCAATCGCGCAGTAGCTTCATTAGAAATATTTCGCATCTTTTTGACGGCATATGCTGCAGAACTAAGTCTCTTCGCCAATCTTTCTATGTGTGGTCCCCATTCTAGTTGAGCGTCTAGGGTTATGCCAAGGAACACTGCTGAATTTACAGGGCTCAATTCTTGTCCTTTTACAATTAAATTAGTATTTACATGCCGGACATTAGGCAATGAGAATTTTAAAAATTTAGTTTTATTTTCATTGAGGAGCAGGTTATTGGCTGAAAACCAATTCTCCACGATTTCAATACAATTGTTTACTTCAAAGCAATTCTTTAATTGCCTACTCACTTTAAAAAGAAAAGAGGTATCATCAGCAAACAATATGACCTCACACTTGTCTTTTACCATAAATGGCAAATCATTTATATAAACTAAGAATAAGAAAGGCCCAAGAATCGATCCCTGGGGCACTCCCATATGTACTGCTGATCCCAATGATCTCTTTCCATTAATATCAACTCTTTGCATTCTATTGCCCTATCATTGATTCCATAGTGGTGAAGCTTCATGAGGAGTGTATCGTAGTGAACACAGTCAAAAGCCTTGGACAGATCACAGAAGACACCAAAGGCATCCTGTGACTCCTCCCAGGCATCAAATATATGTTTGATAAGCTCAACACCGGCATCAGTTGTTGAGCGACCCCGTGTGAAACCAAATTGATTCGGATTCATTATATTATTGCTATAGAAATGTAAAACTAGTTGATTTAAAATAAGTTTTTCAAAAATTTTGCTGAGTGTTGGTAATATAGAAATCGGTCTAAAGTTACAGGGGTCAGTCATGCTTCCTGCTTTAAATACGGGAATAATTTTACTTAGTTTCATTAAATCCGGAAACACACCATTATCAACACAATTATTAAATATACTGGCTAAATGAGGTGCAATACCGTCAATGATAGATTGGATGATTTTAACAGAAATACCATCCAGATCAGCAGTGTTCTTAATTGTTATACTTTTAAAAGCTTTCAATACCTCACTTTCAGTAACATGCCTGAAAGTAAAGTTAGTTTTAAACTTATTTACATTATTTTCAAGAAAAGACTGTGCAGCTTTGACTGATGAATTTAATGTCTTCGTAGTCGAAATTGGAATGTCTGCAAAGAATTTTTCAAAAGCTTCAGCAACTTCTGTATTTGATGTCAACAGTCAATCACCAATTTTCAGTTTATATTCCGCGTTTCTTATGTTTGACTTTCCAGTTTCGCTGTTAATAATTTGCCAAGTAGTTTTAGGAATATTAACACTATTTTGAATTTTATTATTAATACTGTTGCCCAGTCGCTAAATTTAAATGACTTATCATCTGCTTTAATTGTTTTTGATGTAAATACTGTTTTATGTTCACATTTAATTAAATTAAAAAGACAATTATATTCCATAGCAGGGTCATCATAACATTTAAGACCTTACGCCTCTAGATCTTTGGGGTCACGTCAAAGACCTAGTGTATCAATCGGAGCCTCAAAGTGAAAGTGACCTTAAATCAAAAATTGTGTGGCTTCGAAATTGTAAAAAACAATCAATTCGTTTTACAAAATCTAAAAAAAACACTTAAGAAAACAGGCCTGTTTGTGTATAACTTAAATTAATTGGGCTAAGTTGCCACAATAAAGAGAGTTATTATTATTATTATAATAAATGGTGGACATTTTGAACAATAATTACCTTAATTGTGATTGAGTGAAACTTCGCATAAGTAGATAGTTAATTATCTGTAAATAGTGATCGTTGATAACATTTCCTAATTATTGTAAATAGTGATGATTAAATTTTTAAACACGCCAACGTGGTAAATTGTTGATTTGTAACCAATGACTTAAAATGACTTAAAACATCTTAGTTTGAAACTAATTTAAATACCTATTAATTACCGTGATGTGAATTTTAAATCTTCAAGTCAACGTAAGATATTTAAAATGGCTTATCAAGTATTTTTATGAAAGAAACATTTCTTCAATTTACCACCGTGACAGTCCAAAGCCTGCAAGCGTGATGGAAAATTCTTCATTAGCAAACGTCGCGTTATCACTTATCAATGAAGGACGCGCCACGCGGCCGCACGGGTGACTTCGCCCGCGCGTCAAAAGCGGGAAACTTTTGCAGTCTGAAGAATTGGTGAGTTTTTATGATAATATTATGACATTTGTGTATACCGATTCTTTGCACGAAAATATTTGACCCGTGTGCTAGGTTTTGCATGATCAAAAAGAAAACCACCTTTATTCTGAGAGTTGAGCGTTTGGAAGTTCGCCATAAAGTGAGTTTTAGTTAATTTGTGGTGAGAGTCCAAAAATATCCAACCTGCGTTATGCATTATTTGCATCTAGTGTACGTATTATGGAAGATTACTTCTCAGGATGGAGCGCATTAGCCTAACGTTCGGGTTAAAAATAAACCACAGTAAAACAAAGGTGATGATGGTAGACCGAACAAACAACAACTCGCCGGAAATAACCTAGATCGCTAACTGTAGAGTAACAGATACAGAACAGCACAGATATTGACAGTAATTCAACTTCATACAAACGGACGAAACGCGAGCTATACCTACGCAGCTCGATCTCGTCATGCGGCCAGTCGCGAGTGTCTGTATGCCGAAACAATTGTTGATTAAGCTTTACGTTAATGTGCGGATTGCTTATACTTTAAAATTTAATAATTCATCTTTTCGTACGTCTCAGTCTAGGCGCATGTATTTTTCGGTCGCTAATTTATAAAACCGATTTGTTATTCAAACGTAAACATGGGTTTTAGACACAAATCGCTGTAGGCATTTATTGCAAAGATGCGGCCGAGTTGAATTACTGTAGATATTTGTACTGTGGTACAGATATTTAGTAGAGTGGTCCCTAATTACATATATATCACAATTATTAAATTAATACAAATAGGTACAGTACAAATTGACCGTGACATGAAAAAGCAACAAACACAAGACAGCTAAGTGTGAGGGCTAATGTCATGCCACAACCAAATTGCTTACATAGTAGGTGCAATGAGCTATGGATCATCATCATCATCATCCACAGCCTGTAGACGTCCACTGCTGGACATCGGCATCCCCCAAGATCTTCCACGTCGCTCGGTCCCGCGCCGCCCTCATCCAGCGTTTACCGGCGACTTTGACCAGGTCGTCGGTCCATCGTGCGGGGGGCCTACCTACGCTGCGTCTCCCAGTACGTGGCCGCCACTCGACAACTTTTCTGCCGCACCGGCCATCTGTTCTGCGAGCTATGTGCCCTGCCACTTCTTTGAAATCTCCTCATTCCTGATTCGATCCGACAGGGAAACTCCGAGCGTAGCTCTTTCTATTGCCCGCTGAGCGACTCTAAGCTTGTTTATAAGGCCCATAGTTAGCGACCACGTCTCAGTGTTATGTATCACTGGCAACACACACTGGTCAAAAACCTTTGTCTTCAGACACTGCGGAATTGTGACGAGAAGATTTTACTGAGCTTCCCGAACGCTGCCCAGCCGAGTTGGATTCGACGATTGACCACTTTCTCAAAGTTTGAACTACCTAACGGGATTTTATGTCCTAGGTATAGATAATCGTCAACAACTTCGAGCGTGTTGCCACCAACTACCACAGGAGCAGGTGCAACATGGACGTTCGACATGATCTTCGTCTTATCCATGTTCATTTTAAGGCCCACTCGCTGCCAGGCTCCCTTGAGGTCATCGAGCATTTTACTCGGGTCCTGCAGAGTCTCAGCCATGACTACGAAGCATCCGCGAATCGAAGGTGAGTGATGTACTCGCCGTTGATGTTGATGCCGAGCCCATCCCAGTCCAGAAGCTTGGAGACATCTTCCAACGCTGCAGTGAACAGCTTAGGCGATATGACGTCGCCTTGCCTGACGCCCCGCTGCAGTTGGATAGGCTTCGAATTCTGATCCTGAAGACGGACATAGTGGCAAAGAAATGTTGCTACACCTACTAGACGCCCCTAAGGGAATCTCAGGAGGAGAGGGGACCGTCGGGAGACACATGCTCGTTAGAGACACATGACCCCGCCAGCCAATCCCTAACAGTGCGGGACTCACCGAACCCAGCGCTACCCGCTAAATACCCCCTTTGCTGGTAAATCCTGAGTTACGCTTTTACCATCATCGGAACGACAGCCGACTGGAGTACTACGTACGATTTACTACGGAAATATCAAGGCTTATATTATATCTATTTTGAAAACTACATGCGTGCTTTAATCTACATACAGTGGCACCTTTAGGTAGTTCGGGTAACTATCAACGTAAATATTTACATGCCAAATATTGAAGTAAAATGCTAAAACGAATTTAAACAGCCCAAAAACATAAAGTAAGTAAACGAATGAACAAACAGAAAAAACTGTAAAATTGATTCAGCCAAACGTGAGATAATTACGAAAAACATACATACAGACGGATCAAACTGATAACTTCCTTTTTTGAAGTTGATTAAAATACCAATAGGTTCTCCTGAATGTGACAAATATCCGCATAAACATCGGTTCAGCCAAATGCGAGATGATCGTTGACAAACATACATAAATACCTACAGGTTAAACTGAAAATCTCCTATTTTTAAGTCGGCTAATAAAAAAACATCAAAGCCATCCATCCGTTATTGGCGTAGTAATAAACTAAAATCATAAATGTGAAAGTTTGGCATAGTGACAGTGTAGGTACCTACAGCCTGGAATAGCACATAGACTACTTTTTATCCCTATATTCCCGCGCAGTTAAAAATTGCGCCGGTAAAATGCCGCGAAACAGCTAGTATTCGGCAAGTCAACCAAACATTCGGCTGCATACGAATGTACCGAAGACGAATGTTCGAATGAGCCGAAGCTCATCTCAGATATTAACAGAAAAATTGAGAACCTTCTTTTTTATAAAGTCGGTTAATATACTAAAACCTCCTAAACGTGACAAATCTTTTTCTGAAAACCGCATCCAAGTTGGTTCAGCCAAACGCGAGATAATCGCGGACAAACATACATACATACATACAGACATAGATCCTTTTTTTGAAGTCGCTTCCAAAGAATTTTCTCTCCTTAATTATCTATGAAACAAAAAGCTGGAAAATATGCATGAAAAAAAATTATGACTCATTTTGTAAGCTTAGCATTTTGTAAGCTTTTCAATCTTTATATGAATGCGTTGATTGAGGGGCTTAGCAGCACAAAGATAGGATGTCATATAGATGGTATTTGTATTAATAATATTAGTTATGCAGATGATATGGTGCTGCTGAGCCCGTCAATTAGCGCATTGCGGAAACTCGTAGCAGTGTGTGAAACTTATGTGGTGAGTCATGGGCTTAAGTACAATGAAAAGAAGAGCAAGTTTATGGTTTTCATGGCAGGGTCCAAGACTTGTCCTCACTTGCCAGTATTTTTAAATGGGACTCCACTAAAGAGAGTGGATAAATTCAAATACTTGGGCCACTGGGTCACTTCAGATCTCAAGGACAAGACAGACATTGAGCGTGAGCGCAGATCGCTGGCTGTCCGCTGCAATATGCTAATTCGCAGATTCTTACGGTGCTCGGCTGAGGCAAAAAAGACCCTTTTTAATGCCTATTGTCAGTCTTTCTACACATGCAGCCTGTGGGTTGACTATTCGCAGAGGACATACAGCGACCTGCGCATCCAATACAATGCATTCAGGATGTTGATGGGGCTGCCTAAATACTGCAGTGCCTCAGGCATGTTTGCGGATTTCCAGGTCGATGGCTTTGAGTGCATTATGAGAAAAAGGTGTGCGTCCATGCTAAGCCGCCTAGTGGCGAGCCCCAACAGTATCCTGGCTGCATTAGCCGCTCGCTGGGACTCCCCCATGCTTGAGAGGTGGATGAGGATGCATAGGTCTGGGCCAAATCTAATGCCATAATTAATTAATTGCTGATTTTTATTTTTACTTCATTAATTAACCTATAAATTATAAAGTGAAGTTTTAAAATTTACTGTAAGTATTTTATATTGTTTCTAAGTTTATGACATTTTGACTATTTTAAATTACCTATTTAATGAAATATTATTTTAATTTAAATTCTATATTGTTTTTAAATCTATGACATTTTGCTTATTTTTATTATTTTAAATAACTTTCATGAAATACCTACTAATTATTTAAATTTAAATTCGTTAATGTAAATTTTTGATATTATTTCAGTTTTAATTTTGTTTTGATTTTATAACTGACATGTCTTAATTAATTAGGTATTCCATTTATTATTTTATGTTCTAATTTTACTAACAAAGTCTAAAGTAGTGTTTCTAACAATATCATATGGACAAATAATGGTCTGAAATAAAACGATATTATTATTATTATTATTTATTTGTATATGCAGTAGGTGAAAATTTATAAAATATTTAAAATCGGTATATCTCAAAAACTACTTAACCTAGTGTAGACTGTAGGGGCACAGTGCACTCACACATACTTACTCCTAGTACTTGTATGATGCAACCTGTATGTTAGTTTAAGTTAGCCAGTAAGCTTTATCCCTGTGTCGCGTACTGTTGTGTACCGATAATAAAATTGAATAAGTACCTAATTGAGTCGTTTATTTTATGAGGTCCACGTAGGGAACATAGTTTACTCAAACCCCACATTGGTGACCCGTCTCGGATTCCAGACATCCCCTTGTAACTCCAGATTTCTGTTGGTCCACTATTTATGGGACACCCTGTACGTAAAACAACATAGCAAGCAGAGATTTTGTTCCGGTTTTAGGCACGCGCAGACTTATAGATTGCTCAGTGTTATTCAAGCCTTAGTCTGTCAATGTCATCATATGTCAGGCATCTGTCTGTGCTTTGTATGTCAGCTGTCTCTCTGTCAGTGCATGTCAGTGAGTGAGTGAGTGTCGTGAGTCGCGGGTGGTGGGTTGTGTAGTTCGTGGAAGTCATGCGCTAACTTTATTTATTTTTTACAAAGTAATTTAATATTTATATGATCACCACTATTTTTTAAGTTATCACAATCCATAGTGAGCTCTCCCGTCGGATCAACGTTACTCTACTTGTGGTAAGTGACTTTCTTTAGCTGACAAAAAGTGAAATTAGTTCAACGAGAAAGGGCAGATATTTATCCATTTCATTTAAATATTAAACAGATTTCTAAATGTTTAAGATGTGTAACGATCTTATCATACATATTTGATTATGCATGAATGGCATTGAAAAATTATTTGTTTGATTTAGACCGGATTTTTGAGTAGGTCGTGGGTTGCGTGAAAATGCATCAAGTTATTCGACCAATAAGCATGGAATGGATTAATATGCTACAAATTATTAAGTGCCGCTATTTGAACGGTTTAATCACTTCTTGTTTTACTGTGTTGCAGTAAAATATGTTATTAGTACCACTTATTAGATACTTTACTTCTTAATTTAATGTACTTGACCTCCTTTTAATAATTATTTCAGATCATGTACATCTCTAAATTTGCTGAGTAAAATGTAAAAAAAAATTCCAACTTTTGTATTTATAACACTTATTAAAAGTGCCAGAGGTCCTTTTCACATTTTAAGTTTCCAGTTAGTATTCCAAATTGAAGTGTTTTGACATTAAGTTTGTTAGGTGCAAGTGCAAAGTAATTTCCTAGACTTGAAAACACCAAAATTACCCTAGTATGCCACAGCCAACATTGATCAAATAACAAGTATGCTGCATCCTATAAAGGAAGTGTTTTAAAAGAATCTCGGAAAGAGTTTAATATTAACCAACCTCTTTAACAAAACAAACAGAAAAACATTGATTGTTTTATTTTAGTCCTTTAAGATGTTCTCTTTCTTCTAGATCAAAAGTATGCTAGCAAAGAGTTATTCTGTGGCTCAAAAAAGGATTGTCTTTGATTTTGAAAAAATAAATAAATATTTGTTATCAAACAAACATTTCTGACCTAAGTCAAATCTGAATTACTCTGAACATGTCTCTTTACATAACACTCTATAGGCTGACCCCTTGTCACTGCTATAGTCTGCAATAGACTTATATAAAATAATATATGTAAATTAAATTTTCATTTTCAATAATTTTGTATGAAAATTTAAAGAAATAATCATGAAACATAATAAGTAAGCTTATCATAATATGATATTTTAATTACTATTTAAATTTACTAAGTCTATTAAAGGCTGTAACAGAAAAATGTAATTTATTAATAAAAAAATAAAAACTAAAATAAAATCCCCAGACAATCACACCAACTACCTACATGGCCCCAAAGTAAGCATAGCTTATGTTATGAGATACCATGTAGCGAACTTGGGGGGAACCTAAAATATCAATATAAATAGATAAACACCCAGATACGTAACATTTTTTTTTAAATGTTCCGTGCGGGAATCGAACCCGCAACCACTGGAGTCTGAGGCAGACAGGTTCACCCCATCGCTAAAATGGGGTAAACCTTTTTAAATTTAATTTATTAGTAATCAAATATATATAGTCATTAAGAGCCCAACGCTCGCCAAGTCAAACTCGTCGTCGGAGTCGGCAAAAACATCTTGCTATCTCACTCAGCTTCATACACAGGTTGACATGTTTAGTGAGACACACTATATAGTCTTACAGTAATCGAAACACAAAATATTTTAAAATTCTTTTGGGACTTGTGTTTTTATTACAAAATTAGCTAATTTATATCTCAAAAAGTAACTTATTTGGAGTAAGTGATAAATAAACTAGGTCCATAGAACATATAACTTTCATTTGTTCTGGTATTAAAACAAATTATTCATGCCAAAATTTGAGTGAGAATTGGTGTTGAAATATGGATTTTTCCATGATAATAATCTTATTATGTTTTCTTTTAGCATTATTCTGGCTAACATCAAACATAGATTTCGTCAAGATCAAACTATATTATACTTATTTTTTGGAGTTTACAAACAAATAATGACAGTTTGAGTTTTTTTTTTTTTTTTTTTTTATATTGTAAGGATAGGACGTTTGTCTTCCATGCCACCTGATGGAAAGTGCGCATGAAGACTATGGTGTTACACGTCCATCCACGAGAAACCTATTCACTCGACACTTAAAAGTTCCAGGACTGTAGTGGTCAGGAAAAATAGACGCAGGCAGATTGTTCCACACCTTGGCAATCCGTACCAAAAAGGAACTATCGAAGCGTTTTGTTCGACTTCTTGGTATATCCACTATATACGGATGGAAGTTCTGTCTGCGTCTGGTAGTCCGGTGGTAAAAAGGGGTGGGTTCAATTTGGTCAAAAAGAGCACTCGCACACTCACCAAAATGTAGCCGATAAAATACTGTCAAACAAGCAACCTTACGACGATGCTCCAGCGTCTGCAATTTTTTATTTGTAAGGTTGTTGTTATTTATGAGTTTTCGGGCTCTTCGGTCAACAGAGTCTAGCGCTTCGAGCTGGTATTTGGCAGAACCATCCCAAAGGTGACTACAGTACTCCATGCAAGACCTCACTTGGGCTGTGTATAAGTTGAGGAGCCGTTCAGGGCTGAAGTACCGCCGGACCTTCGAGATGATACCCAATTTTTTGGAAGCCGTTTTTGCCATAGACTCAATTTGTTGTCCGAAGTTTAATTTGGACGTTATGGTGACGCCCAAAAGCCCTAGTTGATCGGTGATGGGAACAGATACATTCTGGAAAGTGGGCGTAAGAGTAAAGGTGCTCTTTTTTGCGGAGAATAGACACGCTTGTGTTTTGGAGGCGTTGAATTTGACCAGGTTAGATTCGCCCCAATCGGACACATTCCGCAAGGTCGAATCAACGCGCTCAATCATAGACTCTCTCAAAACCTGGATTTCATGGGCGCTCGTTCGCGCATTGGATATATATCTCTCAACAACAGTGCTGTCATCAGCATATCCAATAATGCCTGATGTTAGGAGGTCATTAATGTGCAGCAAGAATAAAGTTGCAGAGAGAACAGATCCCTGAGGTACCCCGGCATTAATTGCCATTAGGTCAGAGGAGTAGCCGTCTAAGACTACTCGAATCGACCGTTCCCTCAGAAAATCAGATATCCAGTCGCAGAGCCCGGTCGGTATGCCATATGCTGGAAGCTTACTTAAGAGACCATCATGCCAGACCCTGTCAAAGGCCTTGGAGATGTCTAAGGATACAGCTATTGCTTCACCATGACCCTCCAAGGCCTCACTCCATAAGTGTGTGGCATACACGAGAAGATCGCCGGTCGAGCGTCCACTGCGGAAACCATATTGGCTATCGCTTAGGAGCCCGTTGGTCTCAAGGTATGCCAGGAGTCGATTGTTCAATACACGTTCCATGACTTTACAAAGTATGGAGGTGATTGAAATTGGTCGATAGTTGACAGGATCAGCACGGCTTCCCTTCTTCGGTACTGGTTGTACGTTAGCCAGCTTCCAGGATTTGGGGACTTTACCAGATTCCAAAGAGAGTCTATAGAGACGCGTCAAAACGGGAGACAACTCAGCTGCGCAGCGTTTCAACACCACTGCAGGAATACCGTCTGGACCGCTAGCCTTATTCTCGTCTAGGTGCAGCAAGCACTTAAGAACCTCCTTTTGGCGAATATGAACGGTACCCATTGTAGGACCGAACTGAGGTAATTGGGGTGGGATTTTACCTTGGCTATCTAGACGAGAATTTTCCGCAAAGATACTGGCAAATAAATCCGCCTTTTCCTTAGCGGTGTGGGCCAGAGAACCGTCAGGTTTCCGCAGAGGCGGCAGCGACGGGCGACAAAAGTTCGTTTCGACCGACTTGGCGAGGGACCAGAAAGCTTTACTTCCCGAGGGGTATGAGGCTATTCTGTCTCCGATACAGCCTATGTGGGCGAAACGAGCTCTTTTGATCACCTTTTTGCAGGACTTGGCGGCAGCATTGTACCTCTTTTTGTGTTCATGCGAATCCACGGCTTTGCTTCTGCGAGCGGTTGCCCAGGCTTTGTACGCTTCTCGCTTACGCTTTTCAGCGGAAAAGCATTCAGCACTAAACCATGGGCGAGCTTTGGTTTCAAGGGATAGATCAGCGTAGGGAATGAAGAACTCCATTGCTTGACCTATCACACTTGAGACTGCATCAGCGCAGCACGATGGATCGGTTGATGTAAAACAAGCTTGCCGCCACGGATAAGATGCGAAGAAATGTCGCATTTCATCCCAATCTGCCGACTTGTAACGCCATACTCGCCTAGAACCACTTGGTCGGGTGTCAGGTGGCGAGTACTGCGATACAGATTTCACCAGACAGTGATCGGATGTCCCTAAGGGTGCAGTGACGGACACCGAATATCTGTCCGGATCGGTTGTCAGCAGAAGGTCCAGGCAGTAAGCAGTGTGGCCAGCAACGTCTGGGATGCGCGTAGGCTCGTCAACAAGCTGAGAGAGGCCATGAGTGAGCGAAAACTTAAAAGCCTCTCTACCAGCATGGTCAGTGTCCTGAAACGGGTATAACCACTGTCCGTGGTGTGCGTTAAAATCCCCCAGGAACACCAACTGCGCTGTGGGAAAACGTTGCTGAACCTTGTCCGCTGTACTGCTGAGATAGTCCATAAGCCTCGTTGTCTCCCGATCTCCGCTGTGTGACCGATAAATACCAGCGTATACCATTTGGTCTAGGCCGGTATCTATGTGAACCCACATAACTGAAAGGTCCGGCACTTCTAAGTAACGGAGACGCTGACAACAGATCTTGTCACTGGCATACATGCACACCCCGGCGTGCGGGTGGAATTTGGACTCCAGGATGTAACCTGGGTAACAAAGGTATGCCGAGTCTGACGGATCACAGATCTGCGTCTCCGTTAGGAAGAGTAGGTGGGGTCTCTCCGTCTCGAGGTGGTGGTGGACATCATTGAGATTGGAGTGCACTCCTCGGATGTTACAGAAGTGCACTTTAAACGAGAGGAAGTGCAACCGCTGTGTTACCTTACTCTTCTTTGGACCTTTCATTAGTTTTGGAGTGGAGTGAATAGGGAGGAGAACAGAAGTTGAGTGAAGCGCTGCAAATGGAACCAAGCAACTCGATAGGGGTGACGCACCATTGGGAAACTCGCTTGGAGACTGCGGGGACGCCCGAACCCCCCCGAGTTCGCCATCGGGTCCTCTCAAACCGGTCGCCAACCGGCACGATGGAGCCTCCCGGGATTTTTCGCGAGGTGGCGGGGCAGCCTTTTGCATGTGGCTGTCATGCTACTTGGGCCCCCTACTACCTGCGGTCGGCCAGCGGTGCACCGTGCTTCGGATCCCGCTACCCTCCAAAACGAGTTACCCGGTGAGTCATTATCCTACGAGTTGTAAACAGTTCTCCGATGCAGCACGATTACTCAGACCTATCCTCCTCAATGGCTACACTAGACATCATGCCGGAACGCAACTAGGTTACTTGGCGGCATGGTTTTGTCTAGTGGGTGGTGACAAGCCACGGCCGAAGCCTACCACCAGATTTTACTGCTCGTTTAGCACCACCCAGGGACCACGTACAAGGCATCGAGGGCTAAACCTTGCGGACGCGAGCAGTTTCCAGTCCCCTAAAGTTTGAGTTAGAGTCTCTCCTCTGGCTGATGAGGAGGCTAAGACCGTACATTGTCAATTATTTTAGATTAGTAAGTAATGGTTTCTTTTATATTGGTTATAAAAATATTCTAAAAACATAAAACCTACTTCAAAATTTAAGTAAAAAATAAAAACTTCTGTCTTAAATAGAGTCACTTAAATATACCAACTAAGTATTTTTAAGTCGGTGCCTATTAACAATTTATTTGTAACTTTAATTTCATTACTTATTTACAGAAATTACCTATCTTCAAAACTACTCAAACAATTTTGATGAAATTACCTAACTTGGACAATACCAAGAACACCAAAAAAAAACTGAAATCGGACTTGTAGTTCCGGAGATATGCGAACACAGACATAAAAACATACATATGTACTGATACAGACTAACATATTCGAATACTGGGCAGTTCTGGAAATATTACATACATATGGGTCAAATTGATAACCTCCCTTTTTTAAAGTTGGTTAAATATTAACCTTTAAATCAAATCCACTATTGTGTTGGCTTATGTTGTATTGTATACATCACATTCATTGGAACCATAAACAGTAAAATGTTCTAAAATAGGTAAAATATTAAGATATGCAGGATTTAGACAGAGAACTGGTAAAAACAGTGTTACTGTGCCGATGCATGGAACGCAATATGTACTTCAGAAAATTAATATTAGATACATACATAACTTTACGCCTTATAGGATAGGCAAAACACCAGACGTTATGGTGGAGAGAGACTATTGCAGTGACAGGGGGTCAGCCTATCGCCCGCAAAATCGCCAATAAAACCTCCGTCCCTTAACTGATTTTTACAGTTGCCCGGAAAGAGAAGCAGCTGGCACTTTCTATGTTTTTCTTTCGCTCTCAGTCCAGCATGGAAGACATTATAAGATAAAATTATTAGAATATAAGATAAAATTCTAAAATCTAAAAATGACTTTTAAAAACTCTTTCTCGATTGATTCTTAATTTAAAAAATACTATTTCTAACACATCTAAAGCTACAAGCACATTTTGACTACCCTGAAATGCACTTTAATGGTGCATTGTGCTAAACTATCTAAAACTAAACCTATAAAGTCTAAAACTATAATAGTATGCGCGTTACTATGTTGGATCGAATCTTGGCGCATAAATCCGCTTGCACCGCTTGAATTATTTTTATATGAAGTATCGCACACCACGCCGGGGTGCAGCGGGCCGCAGTTCAAAAATCTACCTCGAGTGACACAAGCGGATTTTTGCGCTGCGATGCGACCCGACGTAATGTGCGTATCTTGACACGGCAGCAGCCGCGGGGCTAGGTACAATTCATTTTAATTACTATTACTATTTACTTAAAGGCAAATTAGTTGGTTTTAACTCTAAGTACGAGGATGGAGATTTTAAATTGAAATCCAACGAGGCAACGAAACCGGTTTCAACCAGAAACTTTCTAGCTAAGCATTCTAGGGATGTGGAAGTTACGCTGAATCGATTTAATTAGTCGCCTTATTTAGCCCAGCACTAGCTTCTAGGTTTTCGAGTGGTATTCACGCGAATGCTTGTAACAAACTGTATTAGATTCAACCGCTCCTAATGTGAAAGCGGTTGGCTAATGCGTACAGGGAATCAGGGACCGGAAAACCCCTTTATTTGATTAAGCCTATTGATAGGGTAACCCTATCAAAATCTTACCATATGGAAGTGTAACCCTATTGATATGGTAAGCCTATCGACGTGGTAACACTTTGAATAAAGTTAACTACTTTCGGATGCGCTTACCCTGTGATAGGGTTAGTCTATTTCTATCTCTTTTCCGCGCATGCTGTTGAATTCGGAAGTTATAATTCGAAGTGCGAGATTGAATAGATGGGGATATTTTTGATAATTTGATATTCTTAGAGATTAAATTTGCCTGCAGGTTTTAAAACCCTATTGAATCGGTAACCTTCAATAGGGTTTTCGATAGGCTTACTGCTTACATGCAGTTAACTCTATTGATATGGTAAGCCTTAAATTAGGGTAAGTCTTCGATACGGTTACCAAATTGATAGGGTTTTTTAAAATAAGTCTATGAAAAACCCAATCAAAAACCTCTTTAAGGGTAAGCGGTTCCGGTCCCTGCAGGGAATGATTGGATGTAGTTCGCAGGGGTATGAATATATACCTACAGTGAATAAAAACTTTTCCTTTTCAATAGAGGTCGCCTCCTGTCTGCCATCTTGCGATCATGGTGCTTTTAACAGCAACGAAATATCAGATGCGCGAAATAAAAATCAGATATCGTGGTAAGAATACCATTACATTATAGTGAAAATAACCGCATTAGGACGTGGACACATGTCGCCGTGCGGCGCCGTTTGCCGCGCAACGCCGCGCATTCCGTTGGTGAAAAATTTAAAATCTAACAGTGCTATTAATAAAAATCATCTAAATCGAGCTTAAACCGTGTCAAGTCAAGAATTAGTTAAATCGAGACAAACGAGGTATGAAGCTCGGTGTAAGTTTCTTATTAATAAACAGGTTGTAACCTTGATTTACCCATACATTCTCTAGACCGTGTTTAACCCAAATAATATGGCAATTCTGAATAAAAAGAATGAGTTGGTGAACTATGATGCCCAAAAACTGTCAAATCAACTGTCAAAAAAGTAAATTGTGTCTGTGATTCTTGATGCGCCCGCCATTACTGGCAAAAATAGTCTGTTGACTCGTAACAACGGCTGATTGCCATATAATAAGAAGAAGAAGAATAATGAAACTTACTCGCGTTTTCATATCATATTTCATCTTATTATAAAGACCGGCGCATTTTCTTTAAAATGACTGAGAAATGTAACCGTTCCTCTAACTGGGATGAGGAAGAAAAGGTAAATTATTTTAGTCTCTTTTAATTTGGGTGTTGGATTTTGCTAGTTTCATGCATGGTTCCTATATTTTCTTCCTTTTTTAGCAATTGTTTCGCTGTGTGCTGAAGGAACATGCATGCATAATAGAAAATAAAAGCCTCAATACTAATACCAATAAATTGAAACTAAAAGCATGGGAGGAAGTACATCGCAAGTAAGATTACCAATGTTTTGATCATAGATGCTTTTTTCCCGTATATCTTACATATGATAAAATTAATATGTGTTATGTATGATTCTTTTAGATTTAATCAGTTGAATAGCCGACCACGCGACCTCAACCAACTGAAAGGCCATGAAGGTGCAGGCTCAAAAGTCGCGCAGCGGCTTCCTAAAATAAATTGGCAAACTCAGAGTGATGCAGACTTGCAAACTCGAGATTTGCTTAACCCAGCAAAGTTGATGAGAGACCACAACATCTATGATTCCGATAGTGTTGTGGTCGAAATTAATATGGATACTGGGGAAGCATCTGTTAGTATCTACTTCAGTATGATCTCAATATTGTATACACCTAAAGGACATCAGTCCACTTGTTCTTTCATTTGGCTTCCACATCATGTGTTTTATAGTGAACATGACTTTGTATCCATAACATACCTATTAACTCAGCATTTATAACTTTCATGTAAGTTTATTAGTAACTCGTTAAATTAAATGCAGTTTAGCCCTTGATAGTCAATAAAACCACACTCAAGTTATTTAGAGGTATTTTATGATAAGCATGTGTCTAAACTAATAGAATATTTTTATTTTAGGTTTTCGAGACCATCATATGGTGATGACGCTGTTAGCTATGTACATACTCAAATGTGATGGGAAAATGTCCCTGAACATAAGGTTCACGCCAAGTTGTATGCAGTTACATTAATTGTTGATGAAGAGGAAGAGGTAGTTATGTCTGTTAAATGTCATGACTATGTGGTTTCAAGAGGGGACGAGGGCATGCATTATTTGGGTTCACCGAAGGAGCGAAGAATCATACTGTACCTTAGTAGCGTGTTGGACTTAATCAAAACTATCCGTTTTTGAATGCTGAGCATATAGACATACTCACCAATTAACTTTGAATTTTGCTCAACACCAAGTTGCTAGTTCGTTCAATAGAAAGACAGCAATACATGGTGGCTCCTTAATAATATTAAATAAATCTTTAAAATTTAAGGAACGTAAGGACATAGCGAGCCTATCTATTGAACAAACTATTGAAATATCCTGGGTAGAATTGACAAACTTTATAATTGTTTGCATAAATAGACCCCCAAAATCAAACTATGATAGTTTTGAACTTGCTTTGTAAGAACTATTGGGTAAATTAAGTAATATAACTAAGAAAATATTTGTCTGTGGGGACTTTAATGTTGACATGCAATAAATTTATTGAAATGTCACAATCTTACTAACCTGTTTCTACAACCAACTAGGGTAACAAAGAGCACTGCAACTTGTCTAGATAATGTGTATTCTGATTTAACTCCAGTATGTTCATCAGTAATAAATAAACTAAGCTCTGATCACAGCGGTCAGTTGGTTACATTTAAATACTCAAAGGAAAAACAGGTTAATAAGAGTATAATGATTGTTCCAGTCAATGACAAACGTTTGGAGAGATTTCAATGTGGTCTAATCAACAATATGCCTACTATAGCCCACTCCAGTAATTTATAAATAAACAACATGACAGTGTATTTATTCCGAAAAAAATCTCTCTAAACCAGTGTAAATCATTCACGCAGCCAAATCAATCTATCTAGGTAATAAGATTAAAAATAGTGCTAATAAGACTAAAACTACTTGTAATATAATTAATAAGCAAACTGGGAAAGTTAAGAACCGCAATAGTGTGTTTAAGCTTGTTATTGACAGTACAATAATTAAAGCAGATGAAAATGTTGCGACAGCATTTGAGAGCTATTTTGCTGACATTCCAGCAAGGTGCAAGGTGTCTTTCAAGTTCCAACCCATAGACACCGGGGATATTATTAAAACGTTTAAGACAATTGATATTAAAAAGACAACTGATCTGTGGGGCATATCTGTTTTATAGCTCCTTGCGTTGTTGAAATATTTAACAACTGTATTATTAGTGGGGAGTTTCCTGATTTAATGAAGCATAGTAAGGTTATTCCTTTATTTAAGTCGGGTAGCACTACAGACCATACTAATTTAATTAATCAAGTGTTTTGTGAAATTCCTTAGATGAATAAAACTTATTGTTTTTTAATTGTTTTTTTATTTTATTTTATGATAGTTTGACTCCAGTTTAAAATACAGTAAGGCAAAGAAATTATAACTGTGGTCTTTGATGTGATATGTGTCTTATTTTCTGAAAGTGTTAGTGTCACTGTGGAAATCAATATTGTACCAAAGCACATTATAGCTTTATAAATAAAATATAGAAATTTTGTACTTTTATACATTTATTAAAAACATTAATACACATCTTGTTCTTAGCAAAATACATATTTAGCTTTATGTGTTAACACGTGCATTTTTATATTACAATTCTTTTAAAGCACCGACCATTTAGGTTTCTCATTATCATTAATCTAGTAAAGTGAAAGAAATCATCTCACCATTAAAGGCATGTGAAATATTACAAAGCGCCTATAAACCCTCTGGAAGAACTTCAGGAATGTGACTTTAATTCAAAACAAACAAGTAGCATTATTGGAACACAGGAGTCAATGGATTAAAATGCCACTAACTGATAAAGAGTTTGTGGATTTAGACAAGTGATAGGAGCTATAGATTGTATATTAGAATCCCAAAAGTTGGTGGAGATATTGGGCAATTATATTAACCGCAAATGATATAGTTTACTTTCTCTTACTAATTCTGTGTTTGGTACATTTGTCACCAAACACAGAATTAGTAAGAGAATTTATGAATTAAGATTAAAATATTTTGGAAAAAGTAGATGGTTGTGATGGCTGTTAAGTTTATTGTTAGAGTTAGTTGTAGCACTAACCTACTCTGCATCAATCAAGCAATCATTGGTGAGGTTGATGGAGGAATTTTTACATATAGATACCATTGAGGGGGAACAATCAACCAACTCTTCAAATAGAGATTGAGACTGTGCTGATGAATACTAAGTTAGGTCTTGTTAATAGGAAATACAACAATATTTGTATTTTGAATGAATCAAGTGAGCTGTTACTTGAAGTTGAGGTTGTATTATTGGAACAACAAAGGTTTACACAGTAATTTAACTATTGATACTATATTATAATGTAGTTACAATTTCAAATCACTATTTTGAAAATAGTTGTGATTTTACAATATGTTCAACCAATTGACTATTTTTTAAATATATACAATATTTCAGCTATTTACTTAGTTTATATAGAAGAAAACTTTAATTTTACAAATTGTAAAACAGTAGCAGACAAAAAGAAAACTGTTTAATCACTTTTTACTTATTTGGTTGTGCAATAAATAAATAATAGTGCCCACAAAAGTTAGCTGCACATTTATCAAACTATATCCTTTGCGGTTTATATAGTATTGCCCAATATCTCCACCAACTTTTGGAATTCTAATATGTGTGCAATCTATAGCTCCTATCACTTGCCTAAATCCACAAATAGGAAAAAACCCAGCAATTGTTCTATTTGGTTTGTGGCATTTTTATCCATTGACTCCTGTGCTCCAATAATGCTAGTGCAACTTGTTTACACACAAGAGAAACTGTTGGCTGACTTATCCCACTTAGATCTCCAGAATCATCTTGAATCTGTTGACAGTACATAAAATAACTAACCAACCCAATACTTATATATTACTGGTACTTAGGTATTTATCTAAAATGAAATCATGAACATACCTCTCCACGTGCCCATGCCCTGATCGCCGTCAAAACTTTCAGATGAGGTGGTATGGACCCACCTCTTGCATCACCAGCTAGCCCGTTCTTTACTAAATCTATTATAAAAACCGCAGTGGATCGACTAAATCTATATTTAGATTTAAAGTGAAGTTCCTCCAGAGGGTTTTTACGCGTTTTGTAATATTTCACATGCCTAAACAATGTGAGCTGGTCAGAAACTTCATCAATTTCCTCCATCACCCTCAAATCATCAGCAAAATGATCCATTTCGTTTAGGTTATTTTTTCTCTTTCTCACAGACTTATTTCCTTCCGCGTATAATTGTCGAACCTTGTGTCACATAAGTTATGTCATCTTTAAAAGGCAAAAATTACAGTTCAAAAATTGAAATCACAAAAAAATTCAATATCAGTGCTTGTATACGCTAACACAAAGCTTTAGACATTCGCTAAACCATACACGGCCGCGGATTAACAGATGGCCAGAGTTTAAGGTCGATACAGCTTAATACCTTCTTAATACGTGTTTATTAATACAAAATTTCATTCTGTCAAATTTAAAACTAGGCGTAACTTTAATTCGAATTTATTAATAAGACGGATAGTTCTTAGCTGACAATACAATATAATGAGCGATCCGACCTGCGCAGCACGCCGTTGACGGCGCCGTACCGGCGGTGGTGCCGTACCTACTGATACACGGCAAACGGCTCCGTACCGTAGAAATGGATGCACGCCCATAGCTTAAAACATGAATAACAATGTCTAGTCTTTCAGACATACCGTTACTCGCAGGGTTAACAAGCTCTCGGACTACTACTTTTTAACTTCTTAACAGGTGTGTCCAATGACAAGTAACCCTGTATTTTGATACCGCTCAATATGGAAATTAAAAACCTTTAATCCTACTTAAACCATTACGTATAGATTTAGATAAGTAGCTGCTGATATGTGAATACCATCTTACCGACTTTGTAATAAGGTTGTTTTAACAAAGGCATTGTCGCGTTTCGCCGCAATATTTAACGCCTCTCGCAGAAGTGTCTGCAACTAGGGCATTATGCGGCATCTGTAGCGGCGACTTACTGCAGTTTGTTACAGCATTCATGTTATTTCTTTGTGGTCGCGACTCGCGAGTTCGATCCCCGCACACTACAAATACTTTTATTTATTTCCTTTACGAAAAAAAAATATACCTGGTACGTCCATTGTCTTGTACCTAAATCACAAGCTTATAATTATGAGCTCACTTTATTACTTTAGAACTGAACGGAGGGCACGTTAAGCAGTCGGTCCCAGGTGCTGTATACTTGTATACAGTGGTCGTTAGGGTCTTTAGAAGCCACTTTGGCTTCCTGACATATACACATCCACCACCCAGCACCGGGCCAGCTTGGTGGATTACGGCCTAAACCTCCTCGTCACGCAGGGGAGAGGCTCATAGCCCTGCAGTGGGAGAGTTACAAAGAGTTATGATGTAACTACATGGCGCTGTGGGAATGAATGTCCAACGATTATTTACATACACACAGGGAGACTGGTGGGTCACTTTTGAAATTCAAGGACGTGATAGTTTAAGATCATACATGAAGTGAAAAATATAATAAAAAATAAATATTAATACCGGAAGTTAAAGAATTGTTAACGCAACGCATGGTTACGCTAGCGTTGGCAGCGATCCGCGTGCCAGGTCACGTGACGCGATCGAGTCATTTGTATGTAAAGTAAATAGTAACATAGTAGTATTTATTTATGAGGAATTGTAGTGAAAAAGGAAGTACTTATCTAATAATATTTTAAAGTTTTTGCATTTAAAATGCTTAATTTTTATTTAACACATTTTTCATTTATTTATGGAGTAGCTACTTTTTTTACACAATTATGCAGGCCTATTATGGATCTCAAAACCATTCGAGATGATAGGAAATAGTTTTGACGTAAAGGCCGCTCCACATTCTCGCGAGAACGCGAGAAATTTGCGAGGAACGAGAATGTGGAAGCGATTCGCGTATTGTACTCAATTTCTCTCGTTTTTCTCTACTTTTTGTGGGTTTTGGAGTTTGTGGGGAGTTTGGAGTTTTGTGTAGGAGTCACACTCGCATGTTTCTCAGTAACGAGCGACCGCCAATTTGAACGGTTATATCGCAGAGTATATCTTAGCGATGCGCGTCTGCGATTGATCAGGTCAGTCGAATGAACTACTAATACTAACTTGAATATTCGACTTAAACGATAGTAAGTAATATACTAAGGTCCTGAGTCGAATGATACTACTAATATTCGTAATTACTAACAATGGTTAACTTCAACCCTTTAGAGAGACAGAGAGTTTTGAAGTAACTCGTAATAGATTTTAAGTGTTTTTGTTTATTTTTATATATTGTTAGTATTGAAAATGGTCCAGGAAGATAAAAACTAATATCTAATATATATTATTTACTAACAAAGATAAATTGTGATGAAAACATATTGATCTCACGGCTTTATATTCTATGTATACGACTCGCGAGAATGTAGAGCGGCCTTAAAACTAATTTGGTATAGGTACCATGTAGTTTGAATACAATAACCCCAATATATAACAATAAAGTATTTATTTATGAAAGCAAACGAAATGGAAAAACACAAATGAAATCAAGAAACAAACATATCATAGAGGTGGATGCGATCTCACCTTTTTCAATTGATGTTTTTAAGTCATAGATGATAATTGAAACTGTCATTGCAAAAGGTAATGCAATGCCTCTTGCATGCGAATGTAGAGGGAATTCGTTTATTCATTATGTCATCATTGTTGATTATTGTATCATAGAAATCTTGTTTATCATGTCATGTCATGAAAGAACCGTAATAGGCCTAATGATCAGAATCGAGTACAGAGTGCTCTCCTTCAGTATCTAAAATTTGTCACCAGTCACCCTATATACTTACATAACTTCACGCCTGTATCCCTTATGGGGTAGGCAGAACACCAGAGGCTATAAACCATCTGAATAAAGAGGTATTATAATGATGGAGAGGGACAGAAAGTTAAAAAAGGTACAATGGGCGGGCTTATAGCAGTAAAGCGATCTCTTCCAGGCAACAGTACGTACACTTAATGCGGTCAAACACTACGGCGCGGGTCCGGGCGACGTGAAGAACCTTGGAGGAGGCCTCTGTCCAGCAGAGTGCGTCTCTCTAGGCTGATGATGATTAGAGCGGCTACGCACTGCGTCTGACCCGAACCCGTGGAAATACGAGTACGACTCTAGAAATTCGAACCGAATTTGAATATCGCTTACGCACTAGTCCGATTTCTGATCCAAACAATTAAGAGCAGTCACGCACTGCATCCCATTCTTATCTGATCCGAATCAGAGAAACGACGGTCCGGCGTACACGTAGAAATATTTCTATGCTATATCTAGATAAAAAATACTGCTCTTAGGCAGCTAGCTCTTTGCTTCATCGGATTCGGTTCGGACGCAGTGTGCGAGCGTTCATACGGTAGTACTGTGGATACTTCGTTCGGTCCGTCATTAATATCCGGGTTAAAATTATTAAAAACTGTCCCCAGACAATCACACCAACTACATGGCCCCAACTATATAGCGAACTAGGGGGAACCTAGAATATAAATACATAAATAGATAAACACCCAGACACGGATTTTTTTTCTTGTTCCGTGCGGGAATCGATCCCGCAACCACTGGCGTTTGAAGCAAATAGGTTTACCCCGCCGCCAAAGTGGTCGTCATATTGGTTTGGAAATTCATGAATGACTGATGACGGAAGCCAGAATCTAATGCAATAGAATGCACTAAAATACCATAGACATGGCTCGACGATTACTTCGGACCGTATTTTATACTCCAGTTTACAGTATAGATACAGTAAAAGAAGATAAACAGTGAGTTTAGAAATGACTACTTGGTGGTATTATCGCTGAAGAGCCTCGAGTCTCGAATACAGATCGGATGTAGTGTGAAAATTGACCCGGTCCTTAGTCTCCCATGCAACCGACTGCACAAAACGCCACGCAATGACGCAACCTGCGCTTATTACCGATTCTTTAGACGCGCACAGGAAGTCGACGCGCGACGTGCAGTCGTCCCGGCTGTTCGTCTTATGTAATGATGTGATTTAATACGCGCCTTTGTTTTCCTAAATAAGATGATGTTGAGTCGGAAAATATTGGTTTCGCTAAAATACTTGAAAATGTAGTTTCTATGTTAAGGGTTATCGGTGATAGCGTGAGTCTAGATGAAGTACAAAAGGGAAAAATTTAAGATAACATAGAAGAAAAATATAGAAAAATATAGTTTATTTACGGATGTATAAAAAAGGTTCTTCTTGTTTCACTGTTTTAAACGGCGCATGATTTAAAAATTCTTCGCAATGAAACGAGCAGACTTAGGATAGAATAAATATGAAATAAAAAATTCACTATGGAAAGTTCCGTTCATTCAAAATAAAGATGTTTATTTAGGCACATAATTTTTACAATAATTTAAAAATGTTTTAATTAAATTGACGACCACTATGGCGTTGGGGTAAACCTATCTGCCTCAGACGCCAGTGAGTGCGGGTTCGATCCCCGCGCGGAACCAGAAAAAAAAATGTTCCGTGTCTGGGTGTTCCATTTATGTATTTATATTCTAGGTTCCCCCCTAGTTCGCTATATGGTATCCCATAACACAAGCTATGCTTACTTTGGGGCCATGTAATTGGTGTGATTGTCTGGGGATTTTATTTATTTACATTTTTATTTATTTATTTATTTAAATGTCTACTTTTACATCTATTCTACATCATACTAGCTTTCAAATTATAAAAGTGTATGTACAGAAGGCAGCAGACCAAGCGTTACATTATCTGTCAAATTGCGCTAACGAATTTTAACTTCAGTTCAGATTTAGGTAAAAAAAAATTACAGATTTGTAACGCTTGATGTGCTGCCTTCTGTACATAACTTAATTATCACATTTTATATAGGCTGTTAAAGACAGGCCATCAAAACATTATTTTTATTATTCTACACTGAAATATAGGTACAAGGTGTTATTGTTTTAAAGCATTCGAAAATCGAAATCGCCTTTAAGTATTTTTCACATCATATAGAGGGTTGACTTTTACTACTTTTATACATAAATGTTTCTATATATTAAGAGACAATAATGTGCAATACTAATAATATTGCACGTTATTGTGATTTTCGTCGATAAAAAACTGTGAACCAACTTTCAAGGAACCTACTTTTAAATAAAGGTTGTATACAGGGTGACCGCGGCCAAGTAATTAGTGTCGAGGGAAAAGTTTGACCCTAATTAAGTAAGCTTGATTAGTATGACTAACGGAAACATAGCAAGATATGGGAGGATATTCCAAACAGTATAATTTTGTAAACGTTCACGGGCCATACAGTGTCCCTGTCAAACTACTTTGTGACAGGTAATGCTGTCTGTCTGTTTTTATCTAAACTATTGGTGACGACCACTTTGGCGAAGGGGTTAACCTATCTGCCTCAGACGCTAGTGGTTGCGGGTTCGATACCCGCCCGGAACAAGAAAAAAAAATGTTCTGGGTCTGGGTGTTTATCTATGTATGTATTTATATTCTAGGTTCCCCCCTAGTTCGCTACATGGTATCCCATAACACAAGCTTCGCTTACTTTGAGGCCATGTAATTGGTGTGATTGTCTGGGGATTTTATTTATTTATATTTTTATTTATTTATTTATTTAAATGTCTACTTTTACATCTATTCTACATCATACTAGCTTTCAAATTATAAAAGTGTATGTACAGAAGGCAGCAGACCAAGCGTTACATTATCTGTCAAATTGCGCTAACGAATTTTAACTTCAGTTCAGATTTAGGTAAAAAAAAATTACAGATTTGTAACGCTTGATGTGCTGCCTTCTGTACATAACTTAATTATCACATTTTATATAGGCTGTTAAAGACAGGCCATCAAAACATTATTTTTATTATTCTACACTGAAATATAGGTACAAGGTGTTATTGTTTTAAAGCATTCGAAAATCGAAATCGCCTTTAAGTATTTTTCACATCATATAGAGGGTTGACTTTTACTACTTTTATACATAAATGTTTCTATATATTAAGAGACAATAATGTGCAATACTAATAATATTGCACGTTATTGTGATTTTCGTCGATAAAAAACTGTGAACCAACTTTCGGGGAACCTACTTTTAAATAAAGGTTGTATACAGGGTGACCGCTGCCAAGTAATTAGTGTCGAGGGAAAAGTTTGACCCTAATTAAGTAAGCTTGATTAGTATGACTAACGGAAACATAGCAAGATATGGGAGGATATTCCAAACAGTATAATTTTGTAAACGTTCACGGGCCATACAGTGTCTGACCTGTCAAACTACTTTGTGACAGGTAATGCTGTCTGTTTATATCTAAACTATTGCTGCAAACTTGATTTAATTTCTTAGAAACGTTATCGGGATTATCATTACCAGTGGATGATACTAGTAGTCTATTGAGTAACTTGAGAGGGTAAAATATTTAAATCCTTGCTGCAGTTTCTAATATAAGTAAATGATTTGGAATTAAACGAATATGAGCTATTGTTTTGTTTTAATACATTTCATGAGTTGTCAAAAATCTGACAGTTCGCTCTTTGATTATTAACCATCCTGGGCTTTAATTTTATCTGTGGATAAACCGCTGCGGACCCGTTGACCTCAATATCACGTGATGGTAAGTGAAGATGAGGTCGCAGATGACATCAGAGGGATTTTGGAGACAGGCTCTTCATAAAGTATTGCTAGAACACACCATCACCGCTGGAGCTGTGATATTTGGCGGCAGATTTTATGTGAAGAGTGGTCCCTAGCCAGGCGGACCCTGACGGGATCCCACCACCAAGCGGGGGGGGGGATTAGTTGCCCTTTACGACACTTTTACTTTTTTTAGGGCTATTCTAAGTGGACAGTACGCGGCTAAACGCTTTCATACATTATGTTCCCCTAATCGATTATTTTGGATTAAATGTTAGGTATTTTATTGATGCGTCTATGCTGGGCTGGGAGCGAAAGAAAAACATAGAATGTGCCAGCTGCTTCTCTTCCCGAGCAAACTGTAAAAGTCAGTTAAGGGACCGAGGTGTTATGGGAGGCTTTTATGTGGGCGATAGGCTGACCCCCTGTCACTGCAATAGTCTCTCTTCACTATAATAATGCATCCTAATTTGTCAAACGTGACATCAGATGGTTTTATTACCTCTGGTGTTCTGCCTACCCCATACGGGATACAGGCATGAAGTTATGTATGTATGTATTTTATTGACTTCAAAATTTAATTGTCTGTCATCGAAATTGACAAATTCGAAATACAAAACCCTGCTCTTCAAAGTAGGTCCGTAAAAGAGGTCGACTGCTAAACTACCTGCATGTCATGTCATACTTTAGACAATAAACTTAGGAGGTTCTTATTTAATGGGATATAAGACTGGTTTTCGCATGTCCTCGTAAGCTAGTAGTTGTTAAGTGAATAAGCGCGAATTTGTTGATCAAACAATGGAACGTAGGTATATTCGCTTTGGCACAGAAATACGCCGCGTGCATGTCTGCTGTATTCAAAGTCATGTGAACAGAATACTGATGGGTTAAATGAAGCAGCGCACTGATTATTATTCAAATTTAATAACGACATCGGTTTTTTTATGTACCTAATTATAGTAGTATTGACACAAAAATGCAATAATAAAATAAAAAGAGCATTAAAATAATGACTACACCCAGATTTTCAAGTCCTAACATTTTGGCTGAAATGAAACTACATCTACGTTCTTTTACAAAGATTTTTTTGAATTTTTCAAAAAGTGTTTGGGACTACCTATAAATTTATCTGTCATTCAGTCTGAAATCATCTGCTGGGTAATTGAAATAATTTTCAAAATCTGTTGTCCATTGATGGAATAATAGTGTAACAAATAAGAAACATACAGTCGTACATACATACATACATAACTTCACGCCTGTATCTCTAATGGGGTAGCCAGAACACGAGAGGCTATGAAACCATCTGATGTCACGTTTGACAAATTTGGAGGTATTATTATGATGGAGAGAGGCTGCGACGTACAGTCGTATTGAGAACATTGTCCTTTTGGAAGTACCTAGTTTAAAAAAATAGCCTATTTTTATTTTAATAGTTATACTTTAATTTGACTACTAGAAAAATAAATAAAACTAGCTGTTTCGCACGGTATTCCCGGAGAATATCGGGTTCAAAACTGTACACTATCACTTTGCCAAATTTCATCCAAATCCGTTTAGCCGATCTGATACATCCAAACTTTTACATTTATAATATACTTACGTGCAATATAATTATAACTATGTCTAGGAAATACAATAATATATATGTAGGTACGACTAGGATATATCTCATATACATATATAACACAAGCTTATACAGGGCTTATTTTAGTCACCAGCCAAATATTATTGTTTTTGTCTTTGATACGATATAAACATAACTGCATATTTGTTTTAGTATCGCTCAGTACAAAAAAATAAAGATATGGCGTTTTTACAAAATAGTCGCTGTTGATGAACATAGCTACTACGACGTGCCATTCATTGATAATACTACGACGTAGTACTACAAGATGTTTTGTAGTAGCGCGTAGTCGTCGTTTGTATAAAGGATACTAATCGAGTAAAAAATATAAGTAGGTAAGCCCTGTATAAAATCTTACTTAGGGTCATACAGTTGGAGTCACAGTTTGGGTGTTACAATATTCAGTTGACTGGCATTCGTCCGCAGTTTTACCCGCATAACTGTTGATTCATGGTAATTTCTAAAGAAAGGTATCCGATGAGGGCCCACGCAAAACATCAATTTATCGAAAGAAATACTTAAATACGACTTTAATATATTTTAGTTAAGGACTGCCTCCTTCACCGAAAAGAGTATTACGATTTTTCATATTTAAGCTATTTAGATATGATTGATGCTGATGATAATTTGCATATATTAAAATGAAAGACCAAAAATTATCTTCATGCTCATTTAAATCTTAAAACCTAATAGTTATTATATATTAACGTCAACAAACGCTCAAAATTGAGAAAAAATGCTTGCCTTCGTATTTTTCAGATTTAATCCAGTATATCAATACCTACCTACGAATTGATTTTAAAAATAACTCTTTGAATACTCCAGAAACCAATAAATAATGTCATGTACTTTTTTTGTACCTTTAAAAACATAGTCTTCTTTTTTTGATATTTTTAAAATATGTTTTACGTAAAGTCTCCACAGAAAAATGTATGAAAAATCTCTCATCGCCGCCAGTGCGACATTACGCGTGTTTGATGCACCACCAAAGATACGTGTTGTGAATTTGTGACCTTTATGATAAACTGTAAGTTGTTATTAAGTAGTTATTTTTATAACTAATTAATTTCAGTAAGTAGAAAGTACCTATACAATAAAATCTGAAAGAAAACAAAGATGCCAAACCAAGTTTCATGTGAATTCGTTAAAAAAATATTGGCAATAAAGATTGTTAAGAAGTAAATTAAAGTTGAATTTTACTCAAACGTCTGAACTGAGGGCCCAACATTTTTGGCTTTATCGACTAGGTTTAACTAACAGATTTATGCAAATTAGATGAATATTTTCACAATTTTTCCTAAATTTTTCCAGATCGTCCGTTCTTCTAAATGGCATAGGTACTTTAAGAGAAAATTAAATTTTTACTTTTTACAAGGGAAAAATTTATAGGGTGACCATAATATTGTCGGGAAGTCTGTTTCGATTTTTTATTTTAATGCCATGTTTAATTATTTAGTAGGTATTGTAAAGTTTAAAGTTAATGCCTAAAGTAAATAATAATCAATGAGCTTTTAAAATTGTTTGTATATTAAATGAAAGACAAACTAACCGATTAATAGAAGATATTTTATACATATAAGTAGCTTATCTATGGACCGTTGTAGCACCAGAAACATCAATTCGTTCTGATAAATAAAACCTACGAGCTCAATAAATAAATACCAATGATAAATCGCCTATATCGAACCAAAACGGCGAGTTGAAATGGAAAAATACAGAAAAAATGATCTTTTAATGAAAAAAATGTGTGACTCGATATGTAAAAGTGCAAAATGAATTTATAAGAGGCAGCTTCAAAATTGCAGCAATCGGCCAAAAGCTCACCGAAAACCGTCTCGGGTGATACGGACATGTACAAAGGAGAAGCGAGGATCATGTGGTACAAATCGCACTAGACCTTAGAGCATCCTGGCACAGAAGAGTGAGGAGACCCGACCCCAAATAATGGGACAAGGGCAGGACAAAGAAGAATCAAAAGAAATATATCTGACTGCAGGGCAAAACATAACTTAACACGTGAATATCAAATTGAGATTTCATGCTATAAATTACGAGTTTATGATTTACATAAACAATACATACATACATAACTTCACGCCTGGCTCACTTCGGGGTAGGCAGAGACTGATCGCCGATTATTACATTCCAGACCACAGAACACAATTACTCTAGGAGAAGAAGATCAACTTCATATAAAAAGAATAGGAACGATTTTTAGTCGCTTAGTTTGGAAGTACTGCCATCTATAGTTACCCCAAGGTAAACTATTTGTAGCGGGAAATTTGAATCATTTTTAGCTCACGATAGGTTCTAAATTTTAGCATGCACATCAAGACCAGGAGCGCAGCGTCGAGATTATCTTGTCGAGACCACTCACCCAGTCTGGTTAACGGGGACTAAACTAGCTCTTATGTATCTATTAAGTATAATAATAAATACAAAATGTCTCCAAGATGCTATATTCATTTAAGGCCGTTTGCACTAAACTTAAGAATAGCCTAACTCTTTGCCTAAAAGTCAAGGATAAAAACCACAGGTCACAGGTGCGAAATAAATGAGGTCAAAGATTCAATATCTCACGAAAATACACTACAAAGTATTGTATTTCTGAATTCTGGTCGAAAAATGTAATGCGCGCAATACAAATTGCAAACCAGGACGCCATCATAGACGATACAGTTAATGACGCCATATTGTTTATATTTGCTTCATCTTCATTCGTTTCGTTCGGTCAGGATAACATTATTGCCATTACTAAAAATGGGATTATTTATTTATATAGTAACATCGATCAAAAAACTCAGCCCTGGTAGGTAATTGTTGTCATTGCAATCAATTTATCATAAACATTGTACTTTTAGGCCTTTGTGACAATTAATTAAATTTAATTAAATCCATCGCATGTCTATATGTTCTGGGCTATCTCCGCAATTACTAAATAGACTTTCATCTGGTTCGTACCAGTGTAATGGTGCGTAAATATTGCTGAAATGGAATTAGTAATGTAACATTCTACGCACGTTTCGTATTTGGACGTGTAGTACGCAGAATGTTACATTACTAGTTCCATTACAGCAATCTGTACGCACCATAAGAGTAGTTCCCAGGGCTCAATATTAATTCAATATTGAATCTCAATACAAAATCCTTTTTTGTAAACACGTAAATGTATGGGCGTTGCCATGACAACCAATATCCAGATTTGTTATTGTATGAAAAAAATGGATTTTGGATTGAGATACAATATTGAAACCCACCATTAAAGCTACGAGCCAACTTATCATGATTTTTGTCAAGAAATTCGGTGAAAATATCGATTATAACAAAAGACCTCAACGAAAATACAAACTGGAAACTATACTGCACCTATAAAGCGACTACCAACAGCTAGTCTTCTAAAAAGTAATTATTAAAAACTAGAAAAAGTATCGTATTGTCAACCGACTTCCAAAAAGAGGAGGTTCTCAATTCGCGTGTGTCTTCTTTTTTTTTGTTTCTTTGTGACACGATAATTTGGACAATTATTATGAATCGATTTTGAAAATTTTCGATTTTATAAATACGGGGAACATTTACCTTGACGACCTTATACTGACGTGAAGTCGATTTTTTTAATGCTCTGCATTCGTTGACTATTTCAATTTTATCCTCAAAAACTACATTGACATTTATACGTAAAACGTGCGACAATCGTGCTACTTTTTTTATCTTTATCATCATTACCAAGCTCATACCTTATAAATCATTCGCCTGCGTAAAATCGTTTTTTTTTTTTTTTTTAATTCATATTCGCATTCAGACGCCGACCGGTTTTCGAATGTCGAACGGTGAAATCCAACTATTCAAATTAAGTTTCAAGGTCAATAGAACGCCTCACATCGGAGATTTAACCTAGTGATTCACTTACAAAGATGTTCAAAGTTCGAAATTTCGAAATTTGTTTAGTTTTTAACTGTTGCGTTAATTTTTTTTCTTTTTTAAGAAAATGTACCTTTGGCCTTGATACATAGTAATTTGACAGGTGGGTTTTGGGATGATAAAAACGGTAATTTAGAGATCAATTATTACTTTATCAAGCATTATTTAAAGAACCGACGATTACGAGTGAACTGAAGTCAATGTAGGTATACTTAAGCTTATAGACAAAAAAAATAATTTTCTTCTGTTTGTTTTGAATCAGCTCAGTAATTACTTATTTAACATATTTTTTCTAGCTAGATTATTCAAAACTAACTTAAGCTATATTTAACAAGAAATTCTCACGAGATCAAATGTTACGCGAATTTTGCTTAAAATAAGTTTTTGATAAAATGTTGTGAGATTAATTATTATTTCCTCAACGTTTTGGTGTGTCACCGAAATGTCAAAAAGAAAAATAATTATACCATTTAAAAACTTCATAGTGTAAGTACTGAATGTAAACTCTTTGTCGTTCGTTTTGCATAAAATTATAAAGGAATTTATAAATAATTGAATTTGATGTCTGTATTTTATTCGTATTTTTTTTGGGTAAGTCGTCGTGGCGCCGTGGTTACTGTGTGTATCTTACGATATCACAGGTTAAGCAACGTTCGGCGCGATCGGTGCTGGATGGGTGACCGCCGATCATTCATTTCTCATGACGACTTCCGTGCTTCGGAGGGCACGTTAAGCAGTCGGTCCCGGGTGCTGTATACTTGTATACAGTAGTCGTCAGGGCTTGTCAGAAGCCACTTTGGCGCCCTGAAAATTCTGACATCCACCACCCAGCACTGGGCCAGCTTGGTGGATTATGGCCTATACCTCCTCGTCACCCAGGGGAGAGACTCATAGCCTTGCAGTGGGCTCATTACAAAGAGTTGTGATGATGATGATGATGATGATGATTTTATCTTCAAAGTAACTTTAATTAAAATAATTAATTACCAAACATACCTCGTGCTTTAAAACGGTTACAGTAGGAGTAAAATGGACTTGATAACTTCTTTATTTTTAAACTCCTTTAGTCGTTAAAAATAATTTTCAAGAAGAGTTGCCCTTTGCTAACAGTCATAAAGATATTTTTTTCCATACATTGCGATATTATTATAAAAAATAATTAAGTTAATTCACTTAAACCACATCACTATGTTTTTCTTCCCGAAAGTGGGCACACTGGGACTGTAATTTTACTGCATTGATTTTTTTGCCAGGGCATAGTTCTGTGGCACGGTCTTCTAATTTTTCTATCGGTGACTGAACCCGCGCCGCGTTTGGCTTCAATTTGACCTGATTTGACCTGGCGGCATATTTTGTATGAAATCGGGCCCTGAAGTGAGCTACCAGCAAGCGGGGGCACTCGGATTAGTCGCTGGACACGACACGCTTATCCCGGGGAGGTAGGGCTATTGTAACCCGGGCGCCAGACATAGCTTCAAAGATTTCCACATATCTTTGACGACTTTGCAAAAGCATTTCAACACATATTGAAGTATCTTGCCAGACTTGCTTCGCAAACACTTTTTTTTAATACATTCAACTTTGAACGCTTTGATGTGTCGAAAAAGACCGACACCGCGTGGCAAAGTGCAAATCTTTGTTCAAACTTTGAACACATATCCAAAGTCCAGTGCCACACATAGCAATCAAACATGTGTTCAAACATGTGACCCCGCGCGGGCTCACTGCTGGCGTTAAAGTTTTTGGTGCTACTACTGCCGTCTGCCAGTGTATCAGTGTAGTAGTCAAACAATATGTAGATTCGTTGCTGTTTGTAAATCATGAAACTTATTCGAGGTATACGAAATCTTACTTCTTACTTATATTATAAATGTGAAAGTGTTGAATTTATAGACTGTTGCAAAAATTTATTTGTTATTTTAGTATTGGAAATAAATCTACCTATGTATTGGCAACACTGTTCACAAGTCTATAAAAGGTCTTGTAACCCCTGTATGTATCTATCCTTACTTCTTTACATCGCTTTGTACGTGTCGGACATTATCTTCCTTGCTGCGCTAAGTTGAATATATTGATAATTTAATTGCTCACTCTGCCATTTCATTTTTCATCCCGAACCTACTCTTCTAGAGAAAGTTTGGATGTATGGATGTTTGTTCCTCAATCACAGCATAACGGCTCAAGGGATTACGATGAAATTTGTCATACTGATAGTGTACGTTGTACAGTCTGGAATAGCAGATATGCCACGTTGTATCCCGATATTCCCGCGGGATAAATTGCGCGTGTAAAAGCGCGCGAAACAGCTTGAAATACTATTTTGACTATAAATCTGCCAGTAGCAGCTGCAAGCGCATATGTTTTGACTAAATGTCGAAAATCCTCGTTCTATGAATGAATAACAAATTTATTACATTTTATATTAATCACAACTTTGTATTCAGAATCGCTTTTGAAACATGTTATTGGTCAAAATATTAATAAACTTCTTGTTTTTTTTAAAGATGTTGTTTGCATTTTATTATGCTTAAATATGATAAGTATTTTTTTATCTATATTTAAGTATTATAAAAATAAAGCCCATATTGCTAAAACCGGAAATCATTTGTTGTTATCCCACTCTGAATCGGCCTTACAGGCGCCATCTTGGAATATCATATAGCCTTTATCCTCAGAAGAACAAACATATGGAAGTGAATTAAAAAATCTGTTTGATATAGGACGACAAAATAGTTATGTCTCTTTCTTGCACGAATATTCATGCGTATGAAAATCTGTGTTTTCGGATATGCACTCTGTCAGTACCGTCGTCAATATTTTCAATGTACTTTTGCTGCCGAATGACGCCATTTTAGTATCCCGTGTTGTTTACTTGTGGAAGTGCCGTCGAGAGATTTTGTTATTTTAGTCAGAAATAAAGCGTGTGCCTATAGCGATAGCACTAAAAACATAATATTAAGAGACTATGAAGTGTTCTGTATAAGGTTGTGGGCTATGCCAAAGCAGACAGGCCAAACCTAACCTTTCACCGGTAAGAATCTAACTAATCCGCTATGTTTGTTACCCGATTTGTTTACGTAGGTATACAACAAAAGTACATGCTTAGGGCAGTTCCATAGGTTTGTTCTTCAGAGCCTTTATCACACTCTCAGTTGATACGAATCTAGTGATGTTTAAATCCCTCTATCCGTTCTCGGGTTATGAGGGAACAAGAAACAGACATACACACATACGCGATGATAAACATACGGTCGGCAGTCGGGTAACTATTCACGAGAACACCGGAAAGATCCCAATTCCTAGACCTGTGGTAGGACGAAACAACCTGCAGGGTAGATGGCTACCACAGACATACATCTACATAGATGACGCAAGTGTCACGATTTGTATTAAAACCAAGCGTGCCGACTTTTTACCACTTACTGTGACGTCACAGCTGATATTTATTGCTGGGAAATACAAACCAATTCAAAGACAGCGAGATGCCGCCGATGAAATCGATTATTAATAACGATATTGTGATATCGATTTTCCAACAGACATACATACGCGCGGACTGAAGCTAGCGGCGACCAACCTTGACGCTTGGTAGGGGTCGGACACGCGAAGTACATGCATTTGCGTTATCTATCTAGATGTGTGTCTGTGACGGCTACTATGAGCTTAGCTTTACAGAGCGCGAGAGACTGACCACGGGGTCCGCAGACACCGAAACGTCGAGTTAAAATGTCAAATACAAATTAACACAATGAACATGTACCTTGGTATTTGACAATCAACACTACCTACGTTATAAACCTTATCTTTAAATTAAAATAACTATGTATTAGAACAAATTATAACCGCAGAGAAATATTATAGGTAGTAAAAATACTAAATAAATTCGTTGCATAGCATAGCTTCTATCGCGGGCCTTGAGCGTGGGGACCGAATCCAGAAATTTTGTAACGGAAAAAACCTAACACCCCCCACTCCGACCGGCACAGCGCTGATACTTTGATTTCATAACTTTACATGCGGGCTTTAATAAACAATCAGCGCCATCTACTAGGAACTTGTGGAACTTCATATTAGATCAAACATTACTGCATTAATAAAATAAATTAATAATTATAATTGCATAAGTTGATAAAAAATGCTATGCAATAGCTTTACCGCGGCAGTCTCCGGGTGCCACACGTTAATTTTATTATTATTATTATCTTATGGTAGGAAGACCCGGGTTTGATCCCCGGTCGGGACGAATTTATTTAGAAGCTGCTAGTATAGTATAGCCCTATCATCTTAAAACACATCACCAGCAGGTATTTGGCGGCTGACTGACTGAGCCGCGGCCACGAACGAGTGACTGAATTCAATTGTCGGTTCCTTTAAGACTTCTGCATTACAAAAACTGACTAGTTTCAAAGTTAGGTACCTTACTTCGGTGTAGTAAATAAAATAAGAACGTCATCAACGTTGTCGAAGTCGATTAAATACACATTATTAGTTGTCAATACACATTAAAGACGTCAGATCTCATAATAAATGGAACCACATGGCAAGTACAGTGCCCAAGAAAGTGTTGTAGTTATCAGTTTTAATTTAGATTCCTAGTCAACGAAATACACAAAAAGGTCCAAATAAACAACAGCTGTCATGTAACAATGTAACAAACAATGATCATCTTTATTAATAATCATATAAAGATGGCAATAGGAGCTGTTAGATCGATCTGCAAGCGAAACTAATCTATATATGACCTATGAATCTGCAAGCGGCAATCAGCCTTAGGGTTTACCACTTTATTGACCGACTGTACTATCTATCGAATGTAAAACTAATCGATATCCGTCGATCAAGGAAAAGCAATAATACAGTATAGAATCAAGAACTACCTCCGCTTTTTAGGAAGTCGAATAAAAATACATCTCCCATATTATTTGTGTACTTTCCTGTTTAAATTCTAAACTCAAATCTCGCAATGCCATCGCTGAATGCATAATAACATAACGTCATGTCGTGAAGCATTACGACTCCAACCATCACATTGTTGAGCTAATCATACTGACGATAATAATGTCGTGTATTTTTAAATTTATGAATAATTTACTAATAAAAATACACACAACTGTATAGAAGAAAAATTATATTAAATTGTGTAGGTATTGAATAAATTAACTTTATGTTTTGGACGTGTCTGTGAAATTGGCGTTTGAGTGATAAAACCATAGTGATACACCTATATGGCCGTTAAGTAAGCTTTCTGAAGCTTGTGTAGATAAGGGTTTTCCGTGTACTTACACACCCAGCCCACGTCCAGTATAGGAAAGTTTATTTCCTGATCGGATTTGGCTAGGATTCGAATTCAATTCTCGACATGTCAAAGTTCTTTGTGGTTTGATTAGAATTTTACAATAGTAGATTAGTAGCCAAGGGCTGTTAGGCATCAATTGCAGCCCGAGATATTTATTTGCAGCGTCGCTGCGCTCGTGCGCCTATAGTTCGAGGGTGCAATTGATGCTTAAACCTGAGCTAACTATTCTGCTTTACATCTCGATTGTGAGGTAAGTAGAAAAAAAAAACATTACAGGACTAAAACATTTTAATATTGCTATAGTTGAATTCTTTTCAAGTGGTTTTTGTGACAGTTCAAAATTGACAATCTTTGTGACGTTGCCGTAATGAAATTGTTCGATTTTCCATTCGATGGCTTTGACGTATCGAATCAGATGGTGAAAAAAATGTATACAAACTTCCGATTACAAGATGGCCGCTCATATTCATCGATTCAATGTCGATTCAGTAGTGTCAATCACTATCAACTGAACGTTCCGTTTCTTTGAATCTGTCCATTTAAGATGAATATTTTCATGACATTTACCTAATTTATTTACAGTTAATAATAACAATTACACTTTATTAATAGTTCAATTTGTAATTTTAAAATAAACAATTATATTGACATAGTTTTATATTTTCTTAATGCGCCAATTTACATTTTATTAGTTGTAAATAGTTTGCGCGTAATAGAAAATGAGAACTGTCACGAAAATCTTTCGAAAACAATTCAACTATAATTGCTGCTTCAGCTTCCATTTTCATTGAATCGGGAGTGCAGCTCATATCTTCATCAATTGAAAAACTCATGTTTTTTTCCTAATTAGCTCGTAATTATAAAAAAATCCCAAAAACAAACAATATTAAAAGTTAAAGTTTTCTATTCCCGCCTCTTTTCATTAAAAATAATAAAGTAAAAACTTTTTTTTTCAAGTTCGAAATTGAGCTTAGCCGTTCGATATTTAAAATTGATGACTATTATACTCACACGAAGACAAGGCTGAATAGCAAAGCGACCTCTTTGGTCATTGGGCTGAATGCATGATGTCTATTGCCAGTATGATGGTTATATGTACGCGAACTTTTCGAAAGAAATAAGTGTTTTTTTTTTAATTACTTACCGCCCTTTCTAGCTAGATTATTACCCTAGAGCGCTAATTAGTCACTTACAAGCCCCATTTGGAGGTAATAAGAACCTACTTACGGAACTCATGTTCCATGCGATGTAAAAGAATTTTGTCGCTACGTATAGGAAGGAAGGAAGGGAAAAAAGCCCAGTAAAATTATAAAGCCAAAGGCCACTAGAACTTCAACCCTTTATACATGGTTGAGGTTCTACACTGAAAAAATTTCGCATGTAAAAATAACTAAGTTTCGGTTGATTTTAACAAAGCGTGTTTGTCAATATACAACCTGCAAAGTTTGTTGCTAAAAATAAATAAGTCAAGTTTGCTATTCTTACTTGATCAGAATCAACCGAGTAAATCGGTTAAAATTGTTTGCTTAGAAATAACAAAGTAAGCTTGATTATTATTACAAACAAAATGTTTGCAAACGTAGCCAACTTTACTGTTTATATTGACAAACTTTCTTGGATAGTTATAGCCAACCTTCTTGGTATTTGTAACCGTTTTGCTAGGTAGCCACAACAGACTTTCTCTGCAATGTGAGTCGTTTAACTCTGTAGCCACAGCCAACCTACTTGGTATCTGCAATCGTTTTGCTAGGTAGCCACAACAGACTTTCTCTGCAATGTTAGTCATTTAACTCTGTAGCCACAGCCAACCTACGTGGTATCTGCAATTATTTTGCTAGGTAGCCACAACAGACTTTCTCTGCAATGCGAGTCACTTAACTCTGTAGCCACAGCCAACCTACTTGGTATCTGCAATCGTTTTGCTAGGTAGCCACAACAGACTTTCTCTGCAATGCGAGTCATTTAACTCTGTAGCCATAGCAGACTTTCTCTGCAATGTGGGTAAAAAAAAAAACTAAAAAAATACTGTTATTGTTCATTTACTATTTATTGTCATATATCTGAAAATCACAAAAGAACAGTCTCAAAGTTTACAATACTAAACCCAAATTACAAAGTAGGCACAGTCAGCATTAGCACAGTACAGCAGCATAGGCACAGTAGGCACACAGGATTTGATCAGGCAACTTTCCTGCCAACCTGGTGATTAAACCTCGTGAAGATTCCACAATCTTGCTATGGAAGTACACCGATGCCTTTTCCTGTGGGAATACTCTAATAATTTCGTGTACCCAATTTGCATAAATGGTACTCCTTATTGCATTTGACGGATGATTGCTCAAAATGTAGGTTCCGATGAGCCTTACTAATCTTATTCTTGCCGTATTATCCAACGGAATATATGTATCTAAATTTAATAAACCTCTTCCTTCAAGGGTACTTTTTAAAAGTAATGGTAAATCCTGAAAAACAGAAATAAATAAATTATAATTTCTACTCATTCTACCTATTTTATAATAATTTTTCTATTAAAAACGAGGCGCTGTCTGCCGACATACAGGCATCTAACCTGCTTCGGCTGCAGATTATATAACTTGACACAACTTTTTGTAACATCTAACTTGTAAACTGTTGTATATTTTACATTATTTTGGTACAATAGATCCGTTGATCCATGACTTACGGGACACCCTGTAAATAAGAAAAATCTGTTTGAATTTTTTTTAACAAATATGGAACAGTAGATTTTTTTCAGGATTCAAAGTTGATTCAAAGTGGTATACCCTTCATTTATTTTTAATTGAGTTTTTACATCTTGTATGAATGATGATAAATAGAGATATATGTATAGATAGTACCTTATTATAGCTCTGAAGAAATATTACAATACATACGATAATGTTAATTTTGTTCCCTGATGGAATGGTTATTGTGATAGGTGTCTTGGATGCGGGTGAGCTTGAAGCTTGAGGACGTGCATCAGGGTCAAGAGGATATGTCAGCAAGTCAGACATAGATAAGTTAAAGCTTGAAACATCACACGCCTGTAAATTGAAGGATTAATTAAGACAACAGTATACAGATAATTAAAGCAGATTAAATTTTTGAATTCTTAGTGACTTACTTATCATCGGTAATAGGATGCATAGTCTTTTTATGTATTTCTAATTTTTTTGAGAATATGGCATGATGGCCAATTTTAGGAAATAGCTCCTTTAGGTCAGATTCCTGGAGTAGTGGAAGTGATAGAGATGTAATTGCATTTTCTGTAATTAAATAACTGATTTAAGAAAAATGAGCATCAAATGTATCAAATAAACAAAATGTATAGTTCAAATGTATATTAATAAAAACTACTTTCCTCCTCTTTTTTGAAGTCTTTACTAATATTATAAAGAGGAAAGATTTGTATTTTTGTATGTTTGTAATGAATAAACTCAAAAACTACTAGAACGATTCAAAGATTCTGTCACCATTAGATGGCTACATTAACCAGAAGTAACATATTTTGCTAAGAAACTCCCACGGGATCAAGAGCTACGCGGGTCAAACCGCGCAAAGCCGCTACTCAGCTGTAAATTAAAGACACAACGGCATATCAGTGGCAATAAACCAGTATAAGCTAGTCTCACATAGAAGGTATTGAAACCCTCTACGGCGGCGCTACCTTGGCTCAAGATCACGCGTTCACTGGTCACTGGTGTGCGATTGTACGGTCTCTGTCTAATAAAATATATATAATAAAAATTAAATACATAAACGAACTTACCTTTGAACACTTCTATATATTCTTCCAGACTCAAGGCTTTCAGCAGATTTTGTACTTCTTCATCCATTTACATTAAATCACCTGACTATAAAAAAAATACGACGCTGTCGGGGCCGCCGCCGGCAGCGTCTTTAGGAATAAACAGTAGGTTCAGGCACAAAGCAATAGCATATTGGTACCTAATCAATCAACTACGTTTTATAGGTAACACACTCCTTTATGCGTCGTCGCACTCACTTAATTAAATTATTAAACGTTCGAACGAAAGACGGTTAGTTTGCGGCACGCACATAACTCTAGCGCTGACCGAAACGTGGAGGGGATATCTGCGCATCGGCGGCTCCACCGGCAGCCAGAATATTTACTTATGAATATTTAAACAAGTACTCTGTTAAAAATAACTAACTAAATAGCAAACAAAATAGCTAACTCCACCCTGCTACCAATAAATAAATAAAAAAATAATAATAAAAAAATAAATAAGTGTACTCGGTTAAATACTAATGAGTGTTCTTTTGTATTAGCAAAGCTAAGTGGTTATTAGTAGTCAAGTACTGGTTATTTAAGTTTAACCGTGAGTGGTAACGGATAATATTACACGAATTACTCTGTTAAAGTTTATTGAGTGAACTTATTAAAATTTAAACAATTTTGTAAGCTGTAAAATTTGTAGATTGAGTTATTTGTATTTAATGAGCAGTATGGTGTTAATAAACAAGTGAATTTAGCCATGTTTACGTATATATTATTTACCAAGTTTACTTCCATCATTTTCCACGAGTCTTGATTAAAAATAAACAAGATCCTTTTAACAAAGCCAAAAAGGTACTTTGCTAACTCCTCATTTTTTCAGTGTAGTGGCCTAGTAGCGATATAGAAATGCTACGTTTAGTAATGCTACGTTTTATAAATATTTCTTATGTTACTTTTGCAAAGTAATCGCATTGCATCGGAACAAGACCCGTTTATAAAAAAGTACTTTTCAATCTCACCCACCCGAATCTATAAACTGCAGTGTTTCATTCTACAAATTTCTCTCCGTCACATTTTATGTTTACAGTTGTGTTTTGATCGTTTCAGATCGCAGGCTGCGCTTCAAGCGCCAATATGAAGGTCTGGGGAGCACACGGCGAGTTCTGCGCGCGGCATCAGTGGGAAGTCATCGTCGCAACCTTAGCGCTCCTAGCGTGCGCCGCCAGCGTTGAGAAGAACGGTGCTTTCAATGGCGCAGAGCGATGCGCTGGCTGGGCCAGGGCCTGCCCCGGTCTCGAGGAGGAATATCAAGCCGCCGACGCCGTCATCATGACCTTCGTCAGATGCGCAGCTCTCTTATACGCCTACTACCAGATTTCCAACCTCCACAAAATCGCATCGAAGTACTTACTCATAATCGCTGGAGTTTTCTCGACATTCGCAAGCTTCATCTTCACTTCTGCCGTTGCTAGTCTCTTCTGGAGCGAACTGGCGAGCGTGAAGGATGCTCCGTTCTTGTTCCTGCTTGTTGCTGATGTGGCAAGAGGAGCTCGAATGGCCAAAGCTGGTTGGAATGCAGGGAAAGACCAGGAAAAGAGAGTCGGTAAGGCCCTGTCGCTGCTGGGGCCGACCGCTACATTGGACACTCTGCTGGCGATACTGCTAGTTGGAGTCGGAGCGCTCTCTGGAGTCCCCAGATTAGAACACATGTGCACCTTTGCTTGTCTCGCTCTACTTGTGGATTATTTAGTGTTTATAACATTTTATCCAGCGTGTTTGTCGCTGGTAGCTGATTTTACGTCAGGAAGAAAAGAAATCTCGATTGATAGTCCATTTACGGAGGATGATTTAATACCGAACCCGGTGGTTCAGAGAGTGAAGATGATAATGGCGGCGGGGCTGCTCTGCGTGCATCTCACCAGCAGGTGGCCCTGGTCCGCGGACGGCGGCGTCGCCGAGAGACCCATCGACGACATGGCTCCCACGCCACAAGACAACCTTCTGTTGCATTCCTATGTAAAGTGGTTCTCTGTAAGTGCTGACTATATTGTTATATCGACGTTACTCTGCGCGTTAATCATTAAATTTGTATTCTTCGAAGAGCAGAGGAACTGGATAATCGACATGAACGATATGAAAGTTAAAGAAGTAATCGAAAACGACAAAGATGACAAGAAGTGTTCCGGCAGAAAGCCGATATTCCGAGTCGGCGAGTACGGAAGCTCGGAGATCGCTACACAAACCGAAAATGTAGATGGTGAAGAGTGGCCCATGTTGTCACCCAGCTCTTCAGCAGCGAGATTAAATGCAAAGAAGCGTCCGATGGCAGAGTGCTTGGAAATATACCGATCTGAAGGTGACTGTGCGTCGTTGAGTGACGAGGAGGTTGTCATGCTAGTGGAACAATCACATATACCTTTACATAAACTTGAGCAAGTATTAATTGATCCCTTGAGAGGCGTGCGTCTCCGGAGACGAGTCATCGCTGCACGATTTGAGACTGAAACAGCAATCAAGCAGTTGCCTTATTTAAATTATGATTACAGTAAAGTTATGAATGCGTGTTGTGAGAATGTGATCGGATACATTGGTGTTCCAGTCGGCTATGCCGGTCCGCTTGTGGTTGATGGGAAAGCGTATATGATTCCAATGGCCACAACCGAAGGTGCTTTAGTTGCTTCCACGAACCGCGGCGCCAAAGCCATCGGCACGAGGGGCGTCACGAGTGTGGTTGAAGATGTTGGTATGACCAGAGCTCCAGCTGTTCGGCTCCCTAACGTAGTGCGCGCGCACGAATGCAGGCAGTGGCTGGACAATAAGGACAACTACGAAATAGTCAAAGAAGCTTTTGACGCAACGTCGAACTTTGCAAGACTCCAAGAGATACACATAGGGGTTGACGGGCCAACGCTATATTTAAGATTCAGGGCGACTACTGGTGACGCTATGGGTATGAACATGGTATCAAAAGGTGCAGAAAACGCCCTGAAATTACTCAAAACCTTCTTCCCCGACATGGAAGTGATAAGTCTCTCAGGCAACTACTGTTCCGACAAGAAAGCAGCCGCGATTAATTGGGTCAAAGGCCGTGGAAAGCGAGTAGTATGCGAGACTACTATTTCCAAAGAGAGTTTAAGAACGATCTTCAAGACCGATGCGAAGACTTTGTCCCGATGCAATAAGATAAAGAATTTGTCCGGATCGGCGTTAGCGGGGTCGATAGGAGGGAACAACGCACACGCAGCGAACATGGTGACTGCGATATTCATAGCCACAGGACAGGACCCCGCGCAGAATGTCACAAGCAGCAATTGCTCGACGAGCATGGAGGTCTGCGGGGAAACTTATGAAGACTTATACGTGACCTGCACTATGCCATCTTTGGAGGTTGGTACCGTGGGAGGAGGGACAGTGTTGCCTGCTCAAGGAGCATGTTTAGAGATTTTGGGAGTACGTGGCGCGGGGATACGACCTGCCGAAAACTCCGCAAGATTGGCCTCATTGATCTGCGCCACTGTTTTAGCTGGAGAGCTAAGTCTGATGGCTGCCCTGGTCAACTCTGATCTGGTGAAATCCCACATGAGACACAACAGGTCTAAGTTGAACGTCCAAAGTACTTCGAGCTCAGAAATAAGCTCGATGGCTCAGTTGAAAGTGCCCAACCTACACTTATAACACAAGCTTCAAAATTCCAGGAGATTGCCTTGTTAGAGAACTGTAAGTGATTCAAAATGTTGGTTCGCGTTTGAAAAAGTTTATTTGCTTGTTAAAGATTGGTGTAGAATCTATGTACTTTACTTATAGGTCGAATTTGCCTATTGATATTGTATTTTTCGTTGTGAATCTTTTTTTTTACCAAATTTAGGTTATTTGGACTGTACTTTTGTATTATTGATAGAAAGTATCTAAGCAACAGTTAGTATTACGGAGATTTATCAGATTTTTTGTAGATATGATGTGTTATCGAATATTACTAGGTAAAAGAATGACATACTTATGAGTAATCTTTTGTAGGTGTTATGTTTTATCTGCCACGGTAATCTCATCTTTGTAAATGACATTTTGTGTTTAATGTGTTCCTGTCTTGTAATTTTTTTTATGTTGATCGTATCACCATCAGGTTTAAGAATAAATCAATCCATTTTTTTTTCACAAAATGGAATTTTAATGAACAAACATTAGCAAATGTATTTTTGGAGATTCGTTCATGATTGCTGAATGAATCAATTAATTGGCTAAATGTGATTGAAATAAATAGGCGGGAAAGATTTGAGAAAATTGCTAATTTTATTGTAAACTTAATGTGTTTGTATCGTTACTTGTAGATACATATTTAGGTTTGTATCTAACATACAAATTTCAAATGATAGTATGTTTTCAGTACAACAACTATATTAGTCCTGATTTCATCCACTTTAACTGAAGTCGCACTGAATGTCCTGCTTCCTATATATTGTGATTTTTTCATTTGACATCTTCAGTAAATGATCTTGGCATGCTGTTATAAACTGTCTATAACAGTATAATTATATTTTATATTATAATCACGGGCTGTACGCGATAACATGCAGTTAAAAAGCATTTTACAATAACCGACGTAAGACGAGATTAGCGGTCATTAAAATGAACAAATTAAGAGATGAAATCATTGACATATTCATTATATTTAATAAAATTATTTATGTCCAACTGTCAGCCTGTATTGTTCACTAAATTGATCACGTTAGATAAATATACAATTAAACAGTATGTTTAGTTATTGGTGTTCACAGCTTTGTATGTTTGCAAAGAATTAATATGCAAAATCAAAGTTTTAACATGTACAGGGTGGAGTTTTTGAATGCCCCCTGGAGGGAAAGCACTCCAAATAATAGAGATAGATACTCCAAAGAAACATTCATTTATTTTAGAAAATAAATAAAACAGCATTCAAATATTTTTCGGAAATTTGCTTGCTTCACACAGAAATCGAACCGATTAAAATCTGAAAATGAAGATTCCATAGTTTTTCTTTCATTATACCTAGTATGTTAGAGAGATTTCATTCTTGAGTGACCCTAACGATTATGGCAATAAAATTACAGGTTGTCATTTATACACATTTTAGTTAGGTCAATTCCCGGGTCAAGCGAGAGAATTTTAAAAAATTTTTGAATGCAGTTTTATTTTTTTTTTCAAAATTAAGGAATGTTTCTTTTGAATAAAATTTGCTATCTCTAATATTAAGAGTACTTTTCCTCCAGGGTGCATTCAAAAATTCCACCCTGTATATTTGATTTATTACAAACATAGCAAAAAATCTTTACTTAAGATGAAAGTATGTATGTCATTTTTATGCCGGCCTACTTTTTAAGTTATACTTGTCATGTACTTAATAATATTAATTAACCGATGAGGCTCTTTCGTTTTCCCAGTCGAGTAGACATACAAATATCGTCTTTCTCCTTCTAGTCACTAGAGTTGTTTTTCTTTACTGCCTTGTACCTTTTGTCTGTTCTTACTGTTTATATGTATGTTGTTTGTTATACTTGAGTAATTATAGTAGAATTGTTTTCAAATAATATGGGTGACAGTTCTCATTTTCCATTACACGAAAACTACTTGTAACTAACTAGCCACCGCGCGCGGTTTTACCCGCGTAACTTTTGATTCCGTTGGAATTTCGGGATAAAATATAGCCTATAACCTTTCTCAAGAGTTGAGCTATCAAATGCAAAAAGAATTTTTCAAATCCCACTTGTAGTTTCTGAGATTAGCGCGTTCAAACAAAAGAACAAACTCTTCAGCTTTATACATTAGTATAGATAAAATAAAAACTAAGTAAATAAAACTTTTTATTCTCAAATTATAAAGTTATTATTCAGCTGTAATTATAATTATTAACTGTGAATGAAAACTGATTCGATATTTTCAAGTCAGTTGGTAGACTTGACACAGCAACGTCACTAAGACTATCAAATTTGAACTGTCATGGATATCATGAAGGCAATTCTTCTATGGAAACGTGCGAACTAAGTCATAATTTTTTATCTCCATAAGGCCTATAAGTGCGAGCGAGAGGTCCAATAAAATGTTTTATTACTCAGTTCGCCCGTTTGTCATGTGTCATATTTGACACATGCTTTGATTGAAGATAGTGCAGCTGGGACTTGGGATAAAGTTGGGAACCTGAAAGACACACCACTGCTTTTTAAATAATTATAATTAAAAGAAAACGTTTAGGTCGGCGGATCAGATTTACTCTTCTATATTTTTGTATGGATTTATGAATGAATAGTGTAAAACAACTTGGATTTTTGGTTTTAAAGCAGTGGTGTGTTATTTGGATTTCGTTATTTGATGTAGGACGCTGAGTCGATTAAAATTGATGTATACCTACTCTGGCAAATAATTCAATGCAGTAAATCATTATTTTTCTATTTGACATTTCAAAAAAAATGACACCAGCTATAAACTTCGTTCGTAAAAATTGAAAACTAACGAGTCTTTGTCACTCGTTTTGCATACATTTTAAAGAAATTTATAAATAATTGAATTAGTACACTATAACATCTTTAAAGTAACTTTAATGAAAATAATTAACTAACAAACATACTAAGTGCTTTAAAACGGTTACACTGGAAGTAAAATCGCCTTGATAACTTCTTTATTCCTAAACTCGTTTTGTCGTTAAAAATTAATTTTCAAGAAAAGTTGCCCTTTGCTAACAGCACCATAAAAAAAAGAAATGTTTTGTGAACTAAAATATTTTTTTTCCATACATTACAATATTATTTTTAAAAAATAATTACATTCATTCACTTAAACCACATCACTATTTTTTTTCTTCCCTAAAGTGGGCATTGGCCTACACTGGGATTATCATTTTACTGCATTGAATTCTTTTTGACAAAACTGTCAAAGTTTCCTGCGTAATTTTTTCTAATATACTTTGAACCAATTAACGCTAGTTAAAAGTTTATCGACCTCTACCACTGTACGCCATTTTGCAAAAGAAAGCTATGGAAGCCATTCACCTTGACGAAGGAAAAGAAGATGTTTTCTTATGACCGCTGTAATTAATGTTCGAACGCGCTTAAGACCGGCCTATATCAGTTGTCAATTAATGTATAAAATATATGCTGTATAGAACATCTAGTTTGACGGTTCGCAAAAAAACTCTCGCAACAACGTCGTTTTCATGAAAGATGTCGCGTGCATTTCTCTTATGTCACAGGGTTTATTATCGCTCAAATCGGGGGATTTCTTTCATGAAAAGGACTCTACATGATTATTATTCTTACCTACGTCTCGAGTTAAGCTGTAATGAACAGACTATGTAACGGTGGTTTCCGGCTTCCCATGCACACTCGGTCTTCTAATCTAGCTTTAAGCTATTCGGCTACCACAATGGACTTTATTGTGTTCCCAAATCAGAGGACAGTTAAAACTACCCCCGAAATAACGGAAACCACAGTTGACCATCTTATGGACGTGTAGTAGGTTTGTTGTAATGGTTACGTAAACATAAACTAACCGGCGGAAGAAACTATTGATGTCGGAAAATGTAAACTGTCAATCAAAAATACCGCGTAGGTAACGGCTTCCATGAAAATTCAAATCTCACTTGTAGTCGAATGTTTTGACTACCTATTTAATTTCAATACAGAAATAATTACCTAATAATTTAGAATAATTAAGAATTTTTTCGCTAAACCAATATTTTACAAATGTTAACAGTGTTGAGAAATTTTATTTATCTTATTTTATAAACAAAATAAGAACTTGTGTCCATCCATTCCATGCCGTAAATAAAAAAAAAACATAATTCAGAAAATCAACCAAATGCATTTACCGGATAGTTTTTTGCTGATTTTTCAAAATGCCGTACAGCGCTTGACGCTCCATAAATCCATTAGGTCTCATCCAAAAGTTTAATTATTTTAAGTAGGTATACCTATTGTTAATTTGTCCGCCGGTTTGTATAAGTTTATGTAATATGTATTTATCTCTGTGGTGACAATAAATACTGATTAAAGTATTCTTTCTTTAGTGCTAATAAATCTAAGATTAACATAAAATTAGTTTTTTTTTATTTCCTATTCTAATATTGCTGTAGTCCATGAGTACTAAGGTGTATACTATCATTATAAAAGCTGATATCCCTTTCGTACCATGTAGTTTTTTTTTTTGATCTCTATAAAAATATCGTGTCTTTTATTAGTATGCTTATACACTTTGTGACGTCAAACGCTGGATGAGGGCGACATGACGATTCCTGAGGAGGCCTCCGTACAGAAGTTTGCGTCTCTCGGCTCATGAAGATAATTATCGCCCATTACCCACAATTTGTGAGGAGTGACTAATCTCGCGTTTGACCTAAATCCAACTTGATGGTGGGTAAAGCTGAGGTCGAAGTGGAAATAACACGGGCTTAGGAAGGGACTTTTACAGTCACCGGCCAAATTTTTTTTACACAATTATTAGGTATCAGTTATACAGGGTGTCCCGTAAACCCTGTAACATACATTCGCGAAGGTATTCTATTATCTACAAGAATTACAGAAAAAAAAGAACTCGAAGTTTATGTTTTCAATTTTTGTATGAAAACATAAATTTTGGCTTTTTCATTCATATAAAAATGAAAAATTAATGACGACTTTTCTTTTTTTATATTTTTTTTTTTTCGTTTTTTCATAATAGGGTTTAAGGGACACCCTGTATGAAGAAACTATTTTTTCAAAAAAGAAAAGGTAGGGATTTTTTTACAAGGAAATTAATATATTCACTAGCATATTGAGCAAAGCATGGTCACTCTACATTATGATTGTGGGTAAGTTAGCGTTAAGAAAACTAAGTAAATACGGCCCTACGCGATCGGGATACGGATCTTCCGTTTGCCACTGATTTAACGGGCATGCCGCATGGCTGATGCCCTCAAAATTATTTTGTATGTCGCTAACATACAGAAAAGCCCTTTGTTTATATTTATGAACCTAGGGCCCAAGGATATCTCGATGATGGGTCATTCTTCAGTGATTTGAATGTGACTATCGTGACAGACAACTAATATTTAACCGCAATGCGAAAAACAGAGATTCAGAAATAATATCTTGGACAAGTTGTGAAAACATAAATATTATGATACGGAATATAATTGTATTTTTAATTTAATTAAATGTGAGTACAGCATTTACATCGAAAACAATTAAAATAGATGATAAGTCATTAAATTTTAGTGACTAGGCAACAGTAGGAATAAGTATTTAAAAGCAGAGACAGATTATGTATATGTGAAAAAACATATAATCCTAGTAAAAATTTAAGGACTATGTAAAGAAATACTCCAAAATGTTCAAAAATGTATGTACTTAGTAGGTATTGCAAAATCAAATTTTATTGATAATAAAATTCAAAATACGAGGGCGGGCCAATAAGTCTGTGACTTTTGCAATAAAACAAATTTTTTTGATAAATAAATCATTTTATTTTTCAACCTACGTAGTAGCCTACGTAGCCCTTGAGCTTTATACACTTTGTCCAACGCTTCTCCAATTTTTTTATCCCTTCCAAAAAATATGATTTCTTGAGGTCCTCCAAATAGGCGTAAAATCTTTTTCCACCAAGCCATTTCTTCAGGTTTGGGACCAAGAAGTAGTTACTCGGAGCCAAATCTGGAGAATAGGGCGGATGAGGGAGCAATTCATAGCCCAATTCATGAATTTTTGCCATGGCAACTGTTTCACTTTCAGGCATGTTACGGAAGGTGAAGTATTGAAAACTTTTAATATTGTCTAATAAATATTGTCTTATATTAATAAAATTGTCTTATTGTCGGGTCTTTTCCGACGAAAGGCGAGTTAATTTTGACATCCCGAATAATTATTATTATTATTAAATGCCGGTGCTTACCTAGCACCGAGTAGGTACACATAATGTTTTAAATAAATAATAATTAAGTATATTATTAAATTTACTGGTCCGATTGTCGGGTCTTTCCTGCCGAAAGGCGTGCAGCTGTAAGCATACATTTTTATTTTTATTTCGGACAAAGGCGCAGTAAAGTATTTTGAGGGTTTTGATATCTTTGAATTCTGATGACAGTCGTAAGATAATAATAATAAGGCGTGTAGCTGTATGCATGCATAATAATAATAATAAAATTCCGTTTGACATTTTACGTATACTATAACTATTACTTTTACTATTAAGACTAAGACTAAAACTACTTGGAATATAATTAATAAGGAAACTGGGAAAGTTAAGAATCGCAATAGTGAGTTTAAGCTTGTTATTGACAATACAATAATTAAAGCAGATGAAAATGTTGCGACAGCATTTGAGAGCTGTTTTGCTGACATTCCAGTTTCAACTACTAAATCATTAAGCTCATCACCTGTGGCGGCTGAATCATTACTCAAAAAATCATGTGAGTGAGTGCAAGGTGTCTTTCAAGTTCCAACCCATAGACACCGGGGATATTATTAAAACATTTAAGACAATTGATATTAAAAAGACAACTGATCTCTGGGGCATATCTGTTGAAATATTAAATTCTATTATAGATGTAATAGCTCCTTGCCTTGTTGAAATATTTAACAACTGTATTATTAGTGGGGAGTTTCCTGATTTAATGAAGCATAGTAAGGTTATACCTTTATTTAAGTCGGGTAGCACTACAGACCCTACTAATTTTAGACCAATTTCAATTCTACCTACTTGTAGTAAAAATTTTGAAAAAATTATTCTTAATCAACTCTTGGCCCATTTCACCTATAACAATTTACTTCATAATAAACAATTTGGATTTACAAAGGGCCGTTCAACAACTGATGCTGGTGTTGAACTATTTGAAATAATCACTGGTGCCCGGGAGAGGTCACAGGATGCCCTAGGTGTATTTTATGACCTATCGCATTTGACTGTGTTCAGCATGGCACTCTCATCAGGAAACTCCATCACTACGGCATCAAAGGCACTGACCTCAAACTTTTGAATTCTTATCTAAGTGATAGAATTCAGAAGGTTGAGGTTAACCGAAAAAGGTCGGCTGGGTCGGTTGTGAGAATGGGAGTGCCTCAAGGATCAATTCTGGACCCATTTCTGTTTCTAGTCTATATAAATGATCTACCCTATATGGTAGGCAATAATCATGAGATTGTATTGTTTGCTGACCACACATCATTAATTTTTAAAATGATAAGACAGAAAATAAACTATGACGATGTAAACAATGCTCTCGCAAATGTTGTTCAGTGGTTCAATATAAATAATCTAGCGTTCAATGATAAAAAAACTAAATGTATAAAATTCTCTGCACCAAATGTAAAACAAGTTGAGTCTGATCTGCGGCTTAATGGGAACAGATTGAATCTAGCAGATAACACTGTTTTTCTTGGAATTACCTTAGATTCTAAATTGCAATGGGGCGCCCATATCTCACAACTAGCGAGTAGACTTAGTTCTGCAACGTTCGCGGTAAAGAAAATTCGCTCATTGACTGATGTTAATACAGCGAAGCTGGTATATTTTAGTTATTTTCATAGTATAATGTCCTATGGCATCCTACTTTGGGGCAATGCCGCAGATATTGACACGATATTTACACTGCAGAAAAGGGCTATTCGTGGAATGTATAAACTTGGAAACAGAGAATCTCTTCGAGAAAAGTTTAAAGAGATTGGTATCTTGACCCTTGCATCACAATATATTTATGAAAACATTATGTATATTTATAAGAATAGTAATAAATTTAAAACTAGGAAAGATAATCATGATACAAATTACTCTGTAAGGACTAGGAACGACCATAAGTTAGCCTTTCCTAAATTAAGGCTGGCTAAAAGCAGCAAATCATTTATTGGAATGTCAATACGTATATATAACAAAATTCCGAAGTCAATTCAATCCCTGCCATTCAATAAATTTAAATCAATCATTAAAAACACTCTATCTCGAAAAGCTTATTATAAAACTAAAGATTACTTAGATGATAAAAAGGCATGGGATTAAGCACAACAGGATATTTCTAAAAGTTTCTAATTACTTAATAATTTTGTTTACAGCTTGGCTGTGCAGTATATGTATGACATGCTGGTGACTGTGCCATTCACTTATTTTTTTGTCAAGACATCAGCAAGAACGTCATGCTCCCTCAGGCGGCATGGCTAGTGGTAGCGTCGGGTATCGGGTCACCCTCTTCCCTAAAATATGGTTGAGGAGGGTGATGGCTGGTGCTTGCGTTAACTCGTGAACGGGTGCTGCTAGCGGTGCCAGGTCGTTTTGCTAATGATACTATGACTATTTTATTCCATTCTTGTTCAAATACTCTGGTCCCAGTTTGTCATATTCGTATTGTGCATCCATAGCTAATTGCATCTGCTATGTAAGCAATTTGGTTGTGGCATGACATTGGCTCTCACAATTAGCTGTCTTGTGTTTGTTTTTTTTTTCATGTCAAGGTCAATTTGTACTGTACCTATTTGTATTAATTTGATAAATCTGACTGAAAAAGAGTGCCAAGAGTTTTTTTCCGCCGGCTTTTTTGTCTCTTGGTCTACTGTAGGTAATATCTTATTTAACAACTATCAACAACTAGTTAAAGCCGAAATATGTGATGACTGACTTCATCAAGTGTTTTGTGAAATTCCTAAGATGAATAAAACTTTTTGAATTTTTTTTGAATTTTTTGAATTACGAATTCGTAAATTTCTGATGCTCCAATAAAATTCCTGTGAAAGTAACAGTATAGTAAGTAGCCAGGCGTCAAAGACGTTTATTCTTCCATTTTAGCTTGGTAGCTTTTTATTACTATTTTTTTACGTGGCAAGACCTGTCATACCTTTCAATATCGTGATTGGCTGACTGTTGACCTTGACAGACAATGCATTCAATATTGTCTTAGGATTCTCAAAGTTCAGATCCGACACCAACATGCTAATTTTGCACCTCGTATAGTATGGCAGGGCCTCCCCCAGGGTTCTGTCCTCAGTCCCTTACTTTACAACATTTATACCTCGGATCTGGACAGGTCTGTTTCTCCCTTCTGTAACATCCTCCAATATGCCGATGATATTGCCCTTTACCCTCGGTTAAGGGTAATTGAGGCTGCTTCCAACCCCCTCAACATCGCCCTATCCTACCTTGGCAACTGGCTCCACTCCCACATTCTTACACTCTCCTCGTCCAAGAGTAATATCTTAGTTTTTACTAGGAAAAGACTCTACTCCCCTCCCTCTATTTCTTTCCTTGGTCAACCAATTCCAATTGTCCAGGAGACCAAGTTCCTTGGAATTGTTCTTGATTCTAGACTATCAGGGTCGGGCCATCTCAAGCACATTGCGAGGAAAGTCAAATATTAATTTGCTCCGTTGCCTTTCAGGTGTTTGGTGGGGCTCTCACCCTTACACCCAGAAGCTTCTATATAATGCCCTAGTGAGAAGCGTTATTGACTACGGTTCTTTCCTGCTGGAACCTTGTAATAAGTCAGGCCTTGAGATCATTAATGAAATCCAGAACAAGTCAATGCGCATTATCCTAGGTGCAATGAAATCTTCTGCTGTCAATGCAATGAGGGTGGAATGCCCTCACTGCATCTCCGCAGACAGTTTTTAGCTGATAGGTTTATGGCAAGAGCAATTCAGTGTTCCACCCATCCTCTTCACCCAATAATATCCTCCCTCCACAATTCCCTTCCAAACTCTCCCTACTGGCGCAATAAAACTCCTCCCCGTCTATTATCCAGTCACTCCTCAATAATCCCTACCAACACTCCTATCTTCCAATGTGATACCCAATTCCTATATACCTTCCCCTACGAATCCCTTATGTTTGCCCCTCCAATTCTGTTAGACTTTGGCATTCCAAAAAAGGCCCCCGATGCAAACCACACCTTTAACTGCATCGTTAACAGTAAATGGCAAGATTGGATCCTGATCTACACGGATGCCTCTAAGCCCCCCGGTCAGGGGTGCGTGGGCCGTGTGGGTCCCGAAATTCTCGGTGCTCGTAGCATTTAAGTGTCCTCCTTCTACCTCAGTATTTACAGGGGAATCCATTGGCCTTCTTGAGGCAGTGAAGTTTGCGTTCGACAACAAGTTGAGTAACTCCCTTATCCTATCCGATTCCTTGAGCTGCCTTATGGCACTTAAAGGAAACCCCTTCCGATTAGGATCCAAATTCCCGCTCATCCTCCAAATTAAGCATTACCTGTTCCTTTGCAACCTTCACGGCATCAACATCGCTTTAGCCTGGATTCCTGGTCATTCCGGCATCACTGGAAACTCTGCAGTGGACTGTTTCGCCCGAGATGCTGTCAATACCGGATAGTTGGAACACTACAGGTACTTTTCCCATGATCTCATAGCGCTGGCTAAGTCACGATTGTCATCAAATTGGAGTACAGAATGGGACAAGACCCGTAGTGTTGTGGGGAAATTTTACAGCGACATCCAGCCCACAATCCCCTCAAAACCATGGTTCTGGCCCTTCAAACGTTTAAGTAAAAAAGTCACCTCTATTATCAGCAGGCTACGGCTGGGGCATGTTTGTTCCCCAGTATTCTTGAATAGAATTGGTGTGCGTGACTCCCCATTATGTGATTGCAGGCTGGAACCTGGGACAGTGGATCACATTTTCTTTAACTGCCTCCTACACCCCACCTCCCTATACGATATCATACCCCCCCAGTTCCCCAGACCTACCAGCATGAAGGTCCTCCTATCAACTCAAACTCAAAAATTATTTATTTCGTAAGTATTTAAATAAATTTAAAATAAGTCAAACAATTTACAAATGGAACTGAATCTACCACCACTTCGGAAAGTCGATCTGTTGAGAAGAAGTGGCAAGAAACTCAACAGCAATCATCTTTTAAAAATAAGAGAAAAGAAAATACATAATAACAATTTACAGCCAGGGAATACCAACTTCTTGCATCCGGATATCTTAAAGTAAAACTTTTCACATCAACACTTAGCCACACTTATCTATCAAAGGGTTAATCTTAAATATTTTAGGATTTTATTATAAAATGAAGCGTACACATTGACCCATGAACGAGTTGATCTTCTGGAGTCTACTATTATATTTATACAATAGGCAATCAAGTACTAGACAGAAACGTAGACATAGATATAGAGGTAAAGATAGAAGCAGAGATAGACGTAGCGATAGAGATGAGAGAGAATACAGATAATGTGAATGGAGATGAGGATAGTCGTGGACAAAGACAGGACGTGGACATGGAAATGGGGAAGTCTCTTCGCCAATCTTTCTATGTGTGGTCCCCATTGTAGTTGAGCGTCTAGGTTTATGCCAAGGAACACTGTTGAATTTACAGGGCTCAATTCTTGTCCTTTTACAATTAAATTAGTATTTACATGCCGGACATTAGGCAATGAGAATTTTAAAAATTTAGTTTTATTTTCATTGAGGAGCAGGTTATTGGCTGAAAACCAATTCTCCACAATTTCAATACAATTGTTTACTTCAAAGCAATGCTTTAATTGCCTACTCACTTTAAAAAGAAAAGAGGTATCATCAGCAATCAATATGACCTCACATTTGTCTTTTACCACAAATGGAAAATCATTTATATAAACTAAGAATAAGAAAGGCCCAAGAATCGATCCCTGGGGCACTCCCATATGTACTGCTGATCCCGATGATCTCTTTCCATTAATATCAACTCTTTGCATTCTATTGCATAAATAGGATTTCATAAAATCAAGTGCCCTATCATTGATTCCATAGTGGTGAAGCTTCATGAGGAGTGTATCGTAGTGAACACAGTCAAAAGCCTTGGACAGATCACAGAAGACACCAAAGGCATCCTGTGACTCCTCCCAGGCATCAAATATATGTTTGATAAGCTCAACACCGGCATCAGTTGTTGAGCGACCCCGTGTGAAACCAAATTGATTCGGATTCATTATATTATTGCTATAGAAATGTACCACTAGTTGATTTAAAATAAGTTTTTCAAAAATTTTGCTGAGTGTTGGTAATATAGAAATCGGTCTAAAGTTACAGGGGTCAGTCATACTTCCTGCTTTAAATACGGGAATAATTTTACTTAGTTTCATTAAATCCGGAAACACACCATTATCAACACAATTATTAAATATACTGGCTAAATGAGGTGCAATACCGTCAATGATAGATTGGATGATTTTAACAGAAATACCATCCAGATCAGCAGTGTTCTTAATTGTTATACTTTTAAAAGCTTTCAATACCTCACTTTCAGTAACATGCCTGAAAGTAAAGTTAGTTTTACACTTATGTACATTATTTTCAAGAAAAGACTGGGCAGCTTTGACTGATGAATTTAATGTCTTCGTAGTCGAAACTGGAATGTCTGCAAAGAATTTTTCAAAAGCTTCAGCAACTTCTGTATCTGATGTCAACAGTCGATCACCAATTTTCAGTTTATATTCCGCGTTTCTTATCCAGTTCGCTGTTAATAATTTGCCAAGTAGTTTTAGGAATATTAACACTATTTTGAATTTTATTATTAATAAAATTTGATTTTGCAATACTACATACACTTTTGAACATTTTGGAGTATTTCTTAACATACTCCTTAAAATTTTCATTATGATTGTATGTTTTTTCATCATATAACTCATATAATCTGTCTCTGCTTTTAAATATTCCTACTGTTACCCAGTCACTAAACTTAAATGACTTATCATCTGCTTTAATTGCCTATCCTCTAGCCATCCCCTTTTCCTTAAAATCCTTTGTAAATATATCCGAGATTTTAATATCTCTCTGTAAATATGTAGTTAGTGAATTGTTGTATTATATTATGTATATCTTACTATTTTTTTTTTTTATAAAATATGGATGGGACGTTTGTCTTCCATGACACCTGATGTTAAGTGAACATGAAGACTAAGGTGGTACACGTCCATCCACGAGAAACCTATTCACTCGACGCTTAAAAGTACTAGGACTATACTGGTCAGGGAAAATAGACGCAGGCAGTTCATTCCAAACCTTGGCGACCCGTATCAAAAAGGAACTGTCAAAGCGCTTAGTTCGAATTTTCGGAATATCAACCACATACGGATGGAAGTTCTGTCTGCGTCTAGTAGTCCGATGGTAAAAAATGAGTGAGGGTTCAATTTGCTCAAACAGAGCACTCGCGCACTCACCAAAATGTATCCTGTAGTACACGGTTAAACAAGCAACCTTACGACGATGCTCTAGGATCTGTAGTTTTTTGGTCGTAAGGTCGACGTTGTTAATTAATTTACGGGCTCTTCGGTCAACGGAGTCCAGCGCTTCTAGTTGATATTTGGCTGAACCATCCCAAAGATGACTGCAGTACTCCATGCATGATCGCACTTGAGCTGTATATAAGTTAAGAAGCTGTGCAGAGCTGAAGTACCGCCGTACCTTCGAGATGATTCCCAACTTTTTCGAAGCTACTTGAGCCATGGACACAATTTGTTGACCGAAGTTTAAACTGGATGTTATAGTTACGCCTAAAAGGCCTAGATGGTCAGTGATGGGGACAGATACATTTTGGAAAGTGGGCGTTAATGAGAAGGTGCTCTTTTTTGTGGAGAATAGACACGCCTGAGTTTTGGACGCGTTGAATTTGACCAAATTCGACTCACCCCAATCGGACACTTTCCGTAAGGTCAAATCAACACGCTCAATCATTGACTTTCTTAAACTCTGGATTTCACGGGGGCTCGCTCGCGCATTAGATACGTATCTCTCTACAACAGTGCTGTCATCAGCATAACTAATAATGCCCGGTGTTATAAGGTCATTAATGTGCAGCAAGAATAAGAACCCGCTCGAAGGCGCGAACGTAGTGGTCGTGTCGCTAGTCTCAATAATTATATTTAAACAAACAATATTAAGAAGTCTTCAAAATTCACTCTCTTCGCAATCGTATCAAGGCACAAATTGGCCTGAGTTAAAAATAGTGTTTCGTCACTTCACCCGTCAAAGATCAACGAAATAGGCAGAAGTATAATTGGTGTAATCATGTCCGTTACACGCTCTCCTCCGAAACATTGCAACTTGGATTCCGATTTGAGCAACGAAAACAACGAACACTCAAGCAATGTCACCACAAGAAAGAAAAAACGCGATGATGACATCATGCAAATGTTTAAGGAATTCTCCTCAGAAATCAACAATAATCTAAACAACTTTAAACGGGACATTAAAGGTGATCTGCATACATTGAACGAGCATATCATAGAGGTGAAAAATGAATGTACTGGAATGGCTTCGCTGATAAAGGAGTTGCAAAGTAAACATCTTTCATTGGAAACCAAATTTGAGGATCTTCAAACCTCCGTCCAATTCATGAGCAACAAAACAGATGAATTTGAGAATACAATAAAGAGCCACAACAAGGATCTGAAAAAAATTTATAGCTTGGAAAAGGAAATTGCAGACATTAAAATTCAAAATAGAACTCTTCAAAATGAGATAAATAATAGAGAACAGAGAGAGAGGAATTGCAACCTAGAAATAGTGGGTTTACCAGAATTTAAGAACGAAAACCTAAAGAATATTCTCCAAAAGATTGCAATTATAGCAGGGGTCACTGTGGAAGAGAAGGACATTGTTCATATAAACCGTGTTTCACCCAGATTAAAGTTACAAGGCCAGCCCAAAAACATCGTGGCCAAATTCAATACGCGTTTACTCCGTGATGACCTCCTCGCCAAAGTAAAAAAACTGAGAATCACAACCAGGGACCTTGAAGTATCTAAAGATCCAACCTCTTTGTTTTTTAACGAACATCTAACACCTTACAACAAACAACTTTACAAAAAATGTCGGGAAGTAGCAAAACAGCATATGTATCAGTTTGTATGGACAAAAAACGGAAGGATCTACACAAGGAAAAGCGACACAGCACACGCGATACAAATAGTGGACGAAGAAGACCTCAAAAAGATAAAAAGTGCATAATGTACAATAGCAGGTTTCTTAAGGTAATCAAAATATATAATTTTTACGAGTGTCAAATATTAGTGTTAGCTTTGATGTATCTAATTTTCTATTTTATTACCCAACATTATATTTCCTGTTACATTTCCCAATATTCATATATCAAGTACAAAAATATAACACTTGCAATATTTATTTTACTTTATTGTATATTTTCAAATTATATGTTTACTATACTGCGACTATTCTTCCATATTTTTAAACTCCTGAGTTCAGGATTATGTCACCTCTGCATTTTATACTCTTTGATGTTTACTTCAAAACATGTATTCACAAAGAAAATAAAGTCTGTGTACTATAAAATGGTGCAAGTTCTCGATTTAATGAATATATTACTGTTTTACTTATACTACCGTAGTAAAGATATTTATACGTTACCGACTAGTTGTCAAAAGTTTCTAGATTTAGTTACTTTTTACATACTAAGCCATTTTCAAGTAACTTTTAACAAACAACACAAAATTATTAATTACATTAACTGCAATTTTCGAACAGTATACATTACTAAGATCCTCCAAAGTTTATTTTCTCTAGTATGTAATTTCTTTGAGAACATCATTGTCATTTTACTACGAGTGATCAACAATCACGCACCATTACTTAACCGGAGTACTTTACCTGACATGCGGTTACTAAGCAGAATCACGGACAACTATTTTTTGGGCTACCCTCACTACTTGCATCTTATTTTTAATAGACAAGTTTACAATTTTGTGCTTTATTACCGTGCACTAGAAGTTCTGAATAATTCAAAAGACTCACATATAGTAATTTATTCAAACCATTTTGCGTACTGCATCAGCCAACTCGTGAACTACCCGATTGGTTTTTGTCGGAATTATACGAACTCGTCACATACTCCTTTTTTAAATATTAAAAAATCTGATCGATATATTGCTCAATGGCAGCACAAGGTAGTTGACACTGAGGATTTTATACATTGTTTCTCTGAATTATTAATGGTATTGAAGGATTTTTTGATTGAAGGAACAATTACTGTTAAACAAAAAGTGTATATAAACTTGGTTAAAATACCCCTTATTAGTTATTTAGTTTCTTTATGCAATCTTGGTCTTAACATAAAGCCAAATAAGTATTATTTAAATTTACCGATGACGCGTTGTTTATTTTTTTATATTATGTGTGGTCTTAGGGCATTGCTAAATATTTTTGTTGGATATTACAAGTTTCACTTGGATTCTTTTGTAAAGCGGATGTATGATTGTGTCACTGAATTATTAACAGTATTGGGTTATAAAACGATTATTTTTAATTACAAGTTTTATTTAAATCTGGTTGGAATACCTCTCATTAACCGTATTCCTTTATGCAACCTTGATCTTTACGGAAAGGCACATAAGTGTTATTTTGATTTTGTGAAATTGAGTTACTTAAATTTCTTCAGTATGTGTAGTTTAAGGCCAGTGCTAAATGTTTTGATTCGATATCATAAGTTGCAATTGAACTTTTATATAAAGCGGACAGATGGTATTGCTTATGAGTCCTCATTCATTTCGGATTTGCATATATTATCAGTTCTTTTTTTGATACGCAGGTTTGATTGCAAATTATTGAAGACATCTGCTTGTTGTGATTCTAAAAGGTATTTTTGTTTTACGATAATCGAGATCTTTAGCAATGTACGATAACAATTTAAAAAAGTTAAACATTTATTACCAGAACGTGCGCGGTCTTCGAACAAAATGCCTAGAACTACGTCAAAATATATTGTGCAATGATTATGATATTATAATTATAACCGAAACGTGGTTACATGACGGGATATTCGATGCGGAGCTGTGTGATAGCAGGTACGACGTGTTTCGCGAGGATCGCGACTTGGTGGCTACCGGGAAGAGTACCGGAGGGGGAGTCATGGTGTTGGCGAAGCGCACTCTTGGCGCCCTGCGGCTCGAACCCGGACCCTGCGCGCCCGAGTCGCCTCCGACCGCTGAGTCACTATGGATATCCGTACCAGGTCGTGCGTGTGCGTCTTCTTTAGACCTACTGATCTGTGCTGTGTACGTCCCGCCCGACCCTCGTAGAATGATAAGAGATATAGACTGCATTATTGAGCACGCTAAATTCACCAAAGAGTTATACCCTAACGCAAACTTTTTAATTGTAGGAGATTTTAATTTATCGTGTTTTCTATGGGAAAATGATTATCCCCAATTGTTAAGAAAAGGTTCTGTTGACGTACAAGACGCTGGAGTAAAACTTCTTGAACAATTTTGTTTCATTAATTTAAGACAATTTAATTACTTAAGAAATTACGCTGAAAATGTATTAGACTTGTGTTTTTCTAACTTGCCTCTGACAATTAATCGTTGTTTATCACCTATTATAAAAGAAGATCACGCTCACCCACCTTTAATTATTGATATTAAAGACATAAGTTTCCAGGGACTTCGTGAATCTCTTACACCAAGAAAAAAATTTTACAAGGCAGATTACGACAGCATAAATTACTACATAACCTCTCAGGACTGGCATTCTCTGTTGAATATTGGTACTGTTGACGTGGCCACAACTACTTTTTATAACGTTTTATATACATGTATAAATAACCATGTCCCAACTTACACACCCAAATCTAGTAGATCATATCCTAAGTACTACAGCCCAGCTCTAATAAAAATTATTAAGGAAAAAACTAAAGCTCACTATAGATGGAAAAAATATGGCAATCAAATAGATTACAATGAATTTGCACTACTTCGCGCTAGAGAACGTCGCATACAGAAAATTTGTTTCAAAAACTTTACGTCAAAATGTGAGAATAAAATTAAAGATCATCCTAAACTATTCTGGTCTTATGTTAAGGCTTTACGGGGTAGTTCCAGTTACCCGAAAACTTTAAGCTTAGGCAACGATAAATTTACAGATGGTAAAGCTATTTGCGACGGTTTTAACAGGTTCTTCAAAAATGCTTTTGGAATGTCACACACTAATAGCGGATCCACATCAGACCATAACCATAACTACGTTAGCTCAGATACAATTTCTTCATTAAAAACTACACCCATGAACGTTAAAAATCTACTTATAAAACTTGACTTAAACAAAGGAGCTGGTAGTGATGGAATCCCACCAATTTTTTGGTCGAGATGCGCTAACTCGCTGGCTCTGCCACTATCAATAATTTTTAACCGCTCATTAAAGGAAGGAATATTCCCAGTCATATGGAAATCGGCGCACATCATTCCTATCCATAAAAAAAGGCAGTAAGACAATTATAGAAAATTACAGAGGAATCTCTATGTTATGCACTGTTGCGAAACTTCTCGAGCTTATTATATATAATGCGATTTATCATGTTATTTCTAAATCCATACCTCAGGAACAACACGGTTTTCTAAAGATGCGATCGACTACAACTAATTTGGCCGTCTTTTCGGATTATGTGTTAACCAACATGGAACGCGGTGGGCAAATAGACGTTATATACACCGATTTTGAAAAGGCGTTCGACCGTGTAGATCACAACATACTTCTTAAAAAATTGAACATGCTTGGCATTCATGGAGATTTATTACGTTGGATTCGATCGTATCTTTCGAATAGGTCACAGGCTGTGGTCATCGGGGGTTATAGGTCGGATTTCATAGATGTACCCTGCGGCGTACCTCAAGGATCACATTTGGGACCATTGTTTTATAATGCTTACCTTTTTGACATCGGTAATTGTTTCAATCACTCTGAATTTTTACTTTACGCCGATGACAAAAAAATATTTCGTAAAATCAGCTCCATTAGCGACTGTAAATTGTTACAAAACGACCTGGACTCCTTGTCTCAATATTATATCAAAAACAATATTACTATAAATATACAAAAATGCGAACATGTCATCTTCTCACGCAAAAAAAAGCCCATTGAGCACATCTACACTTTTAATGACATTGCAATCAGAAAAACCAGAACGGTACGAGATTTAGGAGTGTTTTTTGATCACAAAATGTTGCTTACTGATCATATAGAATACATCAACAAGAGAGCTTTTCGTAGTCTAGGTTTCGTTCTACGTTCCTGCAAGCCATTCACCAACAAGGAAGCAATTAAATTAATATATTTCTCATATGTGAGGAGTATTCTGGAATACTCCAGCACTATATGGTCTCCACAGTACATGATATATATAAATAAAATAGAAAGGATTCAAAAAATATTTATAAAGCACCTAAATTATCGTTACCGTTTAGACCCAGGGTCTTACGAGAATAGCTGTAGAGCGCATGGTCTCTTGTCCTTAAAACATAGGCGTATGATTCTGGATATGTGTCTTCTGTACGACATTGTTCATAGTCGGATTGATTGCCCTAATTTGGTCGCCAAGATTTCCTACTGCGCACCAACTTACCGTACGAGACACACAGCCTTACTACACGAACAGTTACACTACACAAACTACACAAAAAACACTGTCATCTCCCGCATCACACACACATACAACAAACACTTCAGTCACATAGATCTATTTGCTTGCAGTAAATCTAAATTTAAACATGACCTTATAAACACCTTTATAGAATAGTCGCAAATCGAAATTGTAATTGTTTTAATTTTAATAATATTTTATAAATTTTTGTTGAAGAATTGAGATAGGAATTCAATTTAAAAAAAAAATGGAACAAGCCATAAACCTTTATGTTCTTTTTTTTTTTTTTTTAATTTTAGGTATACATAGTTTATACGTTAACACATACTATTTATGTATCTATATATTAACATTTTAAATATAAATCAATATCTATCTAAACAATATTTAAATAATTTAAACCGTCAAAGTATCTATATGCTTTATATACTTTATATTTATATCTTTATTGGATATTATATTTAAATTATATCTTTAAACATTCAGAGCTTTGAATTTCTTAATTTAGAATATTGTTTTTCTTTTTTTTCTAACAGAACTATTTAATTTTCATTTCTGTACACTTTTTGGAATTCCTTTGAAGTTTTTTGTTTGTTTTTGTATTTATTGCACTACTTCTGATTGAGTACTATCTGTAAAGTTTAGGGAAACCTGTTATTGGCATTATTATATTGTTTAAACGTTTTGTAAAATATTGTTATGATGTATGCTGTTGGTTTTCTTAATAAATAAATAAATAAAATAAATGTTGCAGAGAGAACAAATCCCTGAGGTACCCCGGCATTAATTGCCATTTGGTCGGAGGAGAAGCCATCTAAGACTACTCGAATTGACCGTTCCCTCAGAAAATCAGATATCCAGTCGCAGAGCCCAATCGGTATGCCATAAGCTGGAAGCTTACTTAAGAGACCATCATGCCAGACCCTGTCAAAGGCCTTGGAAATGTCTAAGGATACAGCTATTGCTTCACCATGACCCTCCAAGGCCTCGCTCCATAAGTGAGTGGCATACACGAGAAGATCGCCGGTCGAGCGCCCGTTGCGGAAACCATATTGGCTATCGCTTAGGAGCTCGTTGGTCTCGAGGTATGCCAGGAGTCGATTGTTCAATACACGTTCCATGACTTTGCAAAGTATGGAAGTGATTGAAATTGGTCGATAGTTGACAGGATCGGCACGGCTTCCCTTCTTTGGTACTGGTTGTACGTTAGCAAGCTTCCAGGACTTGGGAACCTTACCGGATTCCAATAAAAGTCGATAAAGACGCGTCAAAACGGGAGACAACTCAGCTGCGCAGCGTTTTAAGACCACTGCAGGAATACCGTCTGGACCACTAGCTTTGTTCTCGTCTAGGTGCAGCAAGCATTTAAGAACCTCCTTTTGGCGAATGTGAACGGTACCCATTGTAGGTCCGAACTGAGGTAATTGGGGTGGGATTTTTCCTTGGCAATCTAGACGAGAATTTTCTGCGAAGACACTAGCAAATAAATCTGCTTTCTCCTTAGCAGTGTGGGCCAGAGAACCATCGGGTTTCCTCAGTGGTGGCAGTGACGGGCGACAAAAGTTTGTTTCGACCGACTTAGCAAGGGACCAGAAAGCTTTACTTCCCGAAGGGTATGCTGCTATTCTGTCTCCGATACGGCCTATGTGGACAAAACGAGCTCTTTTGATTACCTTTTTGCAGGAATTGGCGGCAGCATTGTATCTTTTCTTAAGTTCATGCGAATCCAGGGCTTTGCTTCTGCGAGCATTTGCCCAGGTATGTATGCTTCCCGCTTTCGCTTTTCAGCGGCAAGGCAAGCAGTATTAAACCATGGGTGAGCTTTGGTTTCAAGGGATAGATCAGCGTGGGGAATGAAGTACTCCATTGCTTGAACTATCACACTTGAGACAGCATCAGCGAAGCACGATGGATCGGTTGATGTAAAACAAGTTTGCCGCCATGGATAAGATGCGAAGAAATGTCGCATTTCATCCCAATCTGCTGACTTGTAACGCCATACTCGCCTGGAGCCTTTTGGGCGGGTGTCAGGTGGTGAGTACAGCGATACAGATTTCACCATACAGTGATCGGATGTCCCTAAAGGTGCAGTGACGGACACCGAGTATCTGTCAGGATCGGTTGTCAGCAGAAGGTCCAAGCAATACGCAGTGTGGCCAGCAACGTCGGGGATGCGCGTAGGCTCGTTAACAAGCTGTGATTATGGTCTCTCACGAAACTTAAAGGCCTCTCTGCCAGCATGGTCAGTGTCCTGATACGGGTATAACCACTGCCCGTGGTGAGCATTAAAATCCCCCAGAAACACCAACTGCGCCGTGGGAAAACGTTGCTGAATCTTATCTGCTGTATTGCCAAGGTATTCCATAAGCCTCGTTGTCTCCCGATCTCCGCTATGTGAACGATAGATACAGGCGTAAACCACTTGGTCTAGGCCAGTATCTATGTGAACCCACATGACTGAAAGGTCCGGCACTTCCAAGTAACGGAGACGCTGATAACAGATCGCGTCACTGGCATACATGCACACCCCGGCGTGCGGGCGGAAAAGAGACTCCAGGATATAGCCTGGGTAACCAAGGTATGCCGAGTCTGACGGATCGCAGATCTGCGTCTCCGTTAGAAAGAGTAGGTGTGGTCTCTCCGTCTCAAGATGGTGGTGGACATCATTCAGATTGGAGTGCACTCCTCGGATGTTACAGAAGTGCACTTTAAGGGAGAGGAAGTGCAACCGCTGTTGAACCGTACTCTTTTTAGGACCTTTCATTGTGAATTGGTAGTGGAGTGAATAGGGAGGAGAATAGAAGTTGAGTGAAGCGCTGCAAATGGAACCAAGCAACTCGTAGGAAACAACGCACCATTGGGGAACTTGCCTGGAGACTGCGGGGACGCCCGAACCCCCCCGAGGTCGCCATCGGGTCCTCTCTAACCGGTCGCCAACCGGCACGATGGAGCCTCCCGGGATTTTTCGCGAGGTGGCGGGACAGCCTTTCGCATGTGGCTGGCATGCTACTTGGGCCCCCTACTACCTGCGGTCGGCCAGCGGTGCACCGTGCTTCGGATCCCGCTACCCTCCAAAACGAGTTACCCGGTGAGTCATTATCCTACGAGTTGAAAACTGTTCTCCGATGCAGCACGATTACTCAGACCTATCCTCCTCAATTGTATAATAATAGCGTTTGTTGTTAATGGTAATAATTGTGTTGTCTAGCTTTTGTAGGTATCTCAATGTCCGGTCTGCGTCGCGCCCAACCTGTCATGTCAAATTGATTTTTAACATCATCTCTAATACCGTGTCTATCTCACCACGTGATACTGGCAGTAAATACCACGACGCCTAGTATCGACGGCTGGTTGCCATTAAACTTAAAGAAGAAGAAGAAGAAGGATTCTCAAAAACAAAGCAAATAAATGGTTTATAGTTTTTAAAGTTGTTTGTTTTTTTTGCATTAAAATAGTATAATGGAATTAATATCTGAGGATAATGTTGCGCTGGAAAAGTAAGTACAATATCGTCAGCACCTATGTACCTACCGTAAGGTTTGGTTGTGCCTTACATTTTTGTAAATAAAGAGTTTATAAGCGCACACCAACCTTACGGCAGATGTTAGAATTTCATTTGAAAAGATTAAAAGTAAAAATAATAAAAATGACGCAGGTTGTCCGTCAGAAAATATTTATTCTAATGTTTGTTTTTGCCTCGAAAAGTAGAGGGGTCCCGAGACCCTGATACTGCCCCGCCACATCTTTATAAATAATCATTGTCATATAATAAGAAGTGCACCAGTTCTTTTAAATAAAAAGTGATATTGGAATAACCGTATTTTAATACTTCCATGCTGGACTGGGAGCGAACGAAAAACATAGAATGTACCAGCTGCTTCTCTTCCCGGGCATACTGTAAAAGTCAGTTAAGGGACAGGTTTTATTGGAATTTTTGTGGGCGATAGGCTGACCCCCTGTCACTGCAATAGCCTCTCTCCATCATTATAATACCTCATTTGTCAAACGTGACATCAGATGGTCTTATAACCACTGGTGTTCTGCCTACCCCATAAGGGATACAGGCGTGAAGTTATGTATGTATGTAATTTATCACAGAGTAAATAACCTCTCGTAGTGCTGAGCGAGTCGATCTAAAAAAAAATAAGAAGAAAAATAAACAAGGTAACCCAAGAACGCCAGAATGAATAAATACAATGGCAGTTCAGATGTAAGTGACTTCCTAAGACAATTTAATTTGATAGCCGCAGTGAACCGCTACGACGATGAAGCGAAGAAGATGGTGATCGCCGCTTACCTCGACGGGCCACCGCTATATTTCTACAGGGCAATCGTCGACTCGTGCCAACCGTTCGACGAGATAAAAAATAAATTAATTTCAGAATTCTCACGAGACGTCGACTATGTGGCCGCATTTTATGCACGTAACCAGCATCCGGATGAAGATTTGCTAACATTCTATTATGCGTTGGAAGAATGTGCAGCCAAGGCGGGACCCGTGATCACAGACAACGTCTTCATCAAACATCTCTTAAAAATGTGCACTTACCCAAATAAGTGCAGACTGGCGTCGACAGTGTACAACGACAAAAAGACCCTCAAGGAGACGATCGTCCAAATGGGTCATATTTTTGGAAAACAGCCGGATATGCACCTCTACTTGCCGGTTCACATCTCTTCAACGGCGACGGCGGCGAATATCGCGCAGCCCGTAACCGAGCAGAGCACATCGTCAACAGGGAGCGGCGACCGTTTCCGTACGCCCGTAACCGAGCAGAGCACATCGTCACCAGGGAGCGGCGACCGTTTCCGTACGCCAACCTTAAAAATGTAATATCGACACCCCGTGGAAAATTTTACTAGGACAGCAATGTCTCGTTGGAGTATATACATATATTACTAAAACCACACCTATTGAATCTCCATAAGAGAGAGGGTGATAGTCGATTTGACTATGCGGTTAAGGTTTATGTGTTTTTACAATAGCGTATCATTGTTACCCGGCGCCTCCACCAACTAATGGGGACCGTTAGGCGGCAATTCTGATAAGCAGATTATTTATTTAATTAAAATACGGTTATTCCAATATCACTTTTTATTTAAAAGAACTGGTGCACTTCTTATTATATGACAATGATTATTTATAAAGATGTGGCGGGGCAGTATCAGGGTCTCGGGACCCCTCTACTTTTCGAGGCAAAAACAAACATTAGAATAAATATTTTCTGACGGACAACCCGCGTCATTTTTATTATTTTTACTTTTAATCTTTTCAAATGAAATTCTAACATCTGCCGTAAGGTTTGGTTGTGCCTTACATTTTTGTAAATAAAGAGTTTATAGCAATAAAGAACACTGTAGTTGCTAGGCCACTGCTGATTTGGATGGCATTTCTGTTAAAATCATCCAATCTATCATTTAAGGTATTGCACATTATTTAGCCAGTATATTTAATGATTGTGTTAATAGTGGTGAGTTTCCTTTTTTAATGAAACTTAGTTAAATTATTACTGTATTTAAAGCTGGAAGCATGACTGACCTCAGTAACTTTAGACCTATCTCTACATTACCAACACTGAGCAAAATTTTTGAAAAACTTATTTTAAACTACCTAGTGGTGCATTTCTATAGCAACTATACAGGGTGACTGGTGGGTCATTTTCGAAATGCCAGGACGTGATTGAGATCATATATGAAGAGAAAAATTTAAATAAATATTAATTATTTACTGAGTAAACTTAACCGAAAGTTAAGGAATTCATTACCCAACGCATGGTTAAATAAGCGTAATGCAATAGATACTTAGCGGGTGGTGGTGTGCATGTGGCGGGAACACTGCTGTGTGCGTTTTGACTGAGGCAACGCGTCGGAAAAGTGTAGTAATATCTCTTTACTTATTCATAGGGATTTCTGGTCAAAAATTAAGTACCTACTTTTATTACATAATTATGATCAGAATCGATCGAGTTCAGAGTGTTCTCCTTCAGTATCTAAAATGAGTCACCAATAGCCCTGTATATTGAATCGAAATCAATTTAGTTTCACTCGGGGTCGCTCAAACACTGATGCCTGTGTTTAGCTTATCAAACATATATTTGATGCCTGGGAGCCGTCACGTGGTGCCTTCAGTGTCTTCTATGATCTGTTCAAGGCTTTTGGCTGTGTTACAAATTCCTCATGAAACTACAAATGGAATCAATGATAGGGCACTTTATTTTATGAAATCCTATTTATGCAATAGAACGCAAACAGTTGATATTAATGGAAATAAAATAAATAAATTAATAAAAAGGAAAGAGATTATCAGGATTCACATGAGAGTGCCCCAGGGCTCGACTCTTGGGCCTTTCTTATTCTAAGTTTATATAAATGATTTGCCATTTGTGGTGAAAGACAAGAGTGAGGTCATATTGTTTGCTTATGATACGTCTTTTCTATTTAAAGTGAGAAGGCAATTGAAGTATTGCGCTATGCTTTGAAATAAACCATTGTATTGAAATTGTGGAGAAATATTTTTAGCCAATAACCTGCTCCTCAATGAAAATAAAACTATCTCGTTGGCTAATTTCTGGCATGTAAATACTAACTTAGCGAGAGTTGAATTGTCTCCAAGCAATCTAAGCATTTATCATAGCAGGCTGAGCTAAATTATTCATTCGTCGCATATTCAATAAGCGATGGTCAAATGAAAGAGATTTATGTTTTTCAATGTAGTTGCTAGGCCATATAATTTCCTTACAGAGAGAAGGCCACTGATGCAGCAAAGTCTTTCTATGGACAATCTGCGTTTTTTATAATAGGTACATGATCTTAATAAGAGCCCGTTGAGCTCTTTCTAGATGTAGAAATTGTGTTTCACAGCCCAACCCCACGCTGGGAAACAGTAGGGAGAACGGGCATGTTGTCTCACGGGTTGGTTGTCACAACTGTCATAAAACAAAACTGATCCACAATAACTTTATAAAGTCACTAACTCATTTATGGTTTTGCTGATGACATTATGAATGTGTTACTTTTTTTTATCTTTGAATTCCCCATCTCCTTCCTGTCCATACAACAGAAAGTAGGTACGCCATGCTAACTTAGGCGGCAAGGCTAGTGGTAGCGCCCAGTGTCGGGTCACCCTCTTCCCTAAAATATGGTTGAGGAGGGTGATGGCTGGCGCTTGCTTTAGGCTTCAAACTGGACGGCAGCGACGATTTCCGCGACACGATAGAAAGTATTGAGTTTGTATGAAACCGTGACAAATCGGCGTCCTGTTTGCGGCCTTATACTAGAGAACGGGTGCTGCTAGCGGTGCCAGGTCGTTTTGCTGATGGCATTATTACTATGTTACTTTTTTGACTTCCCCATATCCATGTCCACGGCCGTGTCTTTGTCCTGCCCGTGTCCACGTCTATCTCCATCTCCACTAACTCATTCATGGGTCAATGTGTACCTACGCTTTTATAATAAAACTCCAAAAATATTTAAGATTTAACCTCCGATAGATTGCGGGATTCGGTAAAACAAGTGTTGTGTGAAAAGGACTATAGCAGTACTATATTTTCTGATTTTGCCTTTAACTTTTATTATCAATTTTACTTTAAACAATCGCTCAGCAATGTTTGAGAACATCCACTTCGACCTTTCCCCGGTGGGGTAAGATTGAAATACAAAAATCAAAATATTTGTCTTGTCTTTGTTTCCTTAGGCGTTTTGATGCTTGAGTCCGTTATTTTTTTTTCAGGGCATTAAATTCCATAGACTAGTATTGGCCAAGATGTATGTAGTGTTTCACAAGGATTCAAAAACAACACTACTCATCTCATTGAACACCCCTTCGATCTTGCCCCCACTCACCTTACTTAAACATATTTCGAAGTACTTAGATTGCATTAGTTTTTTTACTATTGAGGTTTTTTGGATACAGAATACTTACCAGGCTATCTTCCCGTGACACATTTGTTGTTTTTTTAACTCTGATCGAAGAACCTTTCCCTTTACTGTTAATCAGTTAAATATAAAATTATTCACTGTGACTATATAAGCATTTTCTTATTGTTTTCTTCTGTGATTTTATACAATAAAACTAAATTTTAAATACAAGTATTTTACTTATTCAAAACGCTCAGTAGCACAAAATCGGTAAGTGTTTATAAGTTATCCCTTTTAATTTCAGTTCCAAAATAGGTTGCAAATATCAGTTACTAAATACTTACACTTCGGTACTTACCTTAAATATCTGCATAATGATCATAATCATCTACTTAATTATATTTCCCAATATAACAAACTGATATCTATAATAGCCGCATTTCGTTTATAAAGGTACAAAAATGTTTCTAAAAATATATATTACATAAAACTATATTTTATGAACTCATTGTGCAGTCGTATGTACTTTAGTACGTTTTATCCATTATCCTCACGTACTATCCTGTAAGTTTTAGAAGGTTGGTGTAATGTATTGCACGGCCGCTTTTTTATAACATAACATATTTGTTCCGGTTACCAATCGTATATCAGTTTTTTTTCGATAATCTCGTTAATAAATGAACGTACGAGTCTGAAATTTTACAGATAAAAATTGAACTGTATTTTTAATTTAATTTATAGAATTCAGTAGGTAAGCAATTGTAGAGGAAACTCGGCAAATCGGTCATAAGATTTTCACTGCGCGCCATAGCCGGAACGGGTTACGTATCATAATAACTAAAGTTGTATCGACTAATGTCGAAATAACTACGGTTGAAATAAATAATGTTTACAATATCTAAAAATCGTTTCACATAAGTGTATAATAACTAATGGATGAAATTACTAATGGACGATTCACCTACAGTTGATGTACCTACAGTTGATTTATCTAAGGTTGATTGAAGTAATGTACGATTCACTTATTGTTGATTTATGTATGGTCTACTGTTTAGTTATTAAAAATTTTAGAGAACCGTTGGGATATACTAGGTACAATTTTGAATGTCCGGTCCAATATATCCAATATTAGACTGTCGGGAGACAGTAGTTCTGTACCGATTGGAAAAACTAAGAGGCAGTTGAACGGATTGGCGGCCCTGGGAAGGTGGTCCAAATTGAAGAAAGTAAATTTGGAAAGAGAAAATACAACAAAGGTAATAATTTATTCTTACTATTATAATACATTCTACTATCCCCTAGACCTAAATCTTTCCTTCAGAAAACCGACATGGACCGGTTAGGTTAGGAGGTTAATGCAAGGAGCGAAGCAAAGCGGAGCTCCTTGCATTAACCTCCGAGGGTTATTTTTTTATAATCGCACAAAACAGAGTCTGAGACAAAATATGATCCCTTGTAAAACAATTGTAAGGCCCTACCCTCGTCTTATCAAAAAACCACAACCAACGCAGTATCTATTCATAAACTGTAGGCGAATTATCTAGTAGTTCTTACGAACATATTTCAAACAACCATTAGCTCAACAAAATGTTAGATTAATCGTTCATTAGTGCTTTTAATTTTAGTTTAATCGAATTTAGGTGAGTTAAACAGTAGTCGAGTCATCCAATATGCGATATGAACTTAGGCCAATCAACCGTAGCTATTTCAACAATAGTCGATACAACTTTAGTTATTATGATACGTAACCCCGGAACGCATTCGATTGCGTCATAACTTTTTTATTACTTATTGGATTCTAATGAAACTTTCGTTTACAGTTAAAGGCAGTAACAACCTATTTAATAATGTTTCAAGTTTGACTATAGAAAGCTTACTGTAAGTGTCGGGCTCAGGACCAATTGAAGCGTTATATCTTTTAAGTCAAATAACTTGAAAACGGTTTATTTTTTTTGATTCCTATATTGTATACCGAATTATAACTAATTAGCCAGATGTGCTCAGCAAAAATTATATTCATCCGCTGAGTCAATTCCAAGATACAGCAATCCCGCAAACGTTACTCCAGCAAGATTTTGAATATCTTCGCAAACAAAGCACATACAGATACAATTTTGTCATACCATTTATACCAAATCGATTTTTAATTGTATGGATAACATTTATTTCAAACCACCACCCATTAGAAAGAAAAAGTTCTGGTTTGAGTAACGTTACTGCAGCAGGATTCGTTGTTTTCGAATATCTCACAAATTATGAGCATAACAAATTCAATAATTAGCATACCATTTACAGGAGCTGTATTTCTAATCATGTATTGCATTTACATATAAATAAAAAATTAAAAAAACATGACGAAAAAGTTTGGCCTGGGTAACGGACCCGCACGGAAGTGAAACTTGGTATAGATTCTTTCAATGGGGGTCTGGTTATATTATACAAGAAGTTCCTGAAATTCTCCCCAGGATAGTTTAGCGCGCTTCGTACGTTGCTGGAAAAAGCTCGTATTTTATGAAGATATCCATGTGATGTCATCTTCGAACTTACCATCAGGTGAGATTAAATACATAGACTATAATATTCTGCTGGCGTAATGCACACATTAAGATTTCAGCAATTCGCATCAAACAACAAAGAAATTATGGAAGTAACAAAACAAATGAAAAACAAACAAATATTCCCAACAATTTATTACAACCATACTATATTATTATGTATCACAAACTCTCAGAACCTCCAAACTAAAAACTAACATTCACTGAGCTCAATTCGATACTACTCTATAATTATAAGTCTCTATACTGTCAAACTAGGAAACTTCAAACTCAACAGTTGCCGACAAAAACTACTTTTGAAGGCTCCAAGTTGATACTAGAGACTCAAAATTTCAGATTGTAATATCAAATACAGCCATCTGTGTCTTGTTTAGTAAGTAACAGCCGATTTTTAATACGTGGACATGAAAACAAAATATACAAACAATATTTGATAATGCGTTACTAAAAAAATGTTTTATATTTACTTAGTGTCATGGTCACCCTAATTGCTACGATCATTCAACCTCACGGAGACCATGAGGTTGGTGTTTTAGAGGTACCTAACTATTTTATCAATTTAGTTTTAAAGTTTTTTTTTTAAAGTTTAGTTATTTGCTTCTAGACTGCTGCTGTGAGTACTAGACAGCTATAGAAAACCAAAATTCTGTTTACTCTTTATATTTCACTCTGGGTATCTATGTCATTTGTAAACCATCCCTGCATATTAGGGCTTAAACAACTTAAGCCTATTACTTTTACTTTTATAGATTCAAAGGCACTCTTAACACCGTCAATGGGAAGACTATAATCTCATTTTTTACGTAAAATAACATTACGATGCTTATACACATAGGTACTCCGAAACGGAGAGCGCAAGATATGCGTTCTAGTTTTTAAAGCATTCCTTTAAAGAGAGAATTATAATAATAAATTAAATTTAAGTCTTGAATTTTCCAAGTCATATTATAAATACGTATAGTTTTTTAAACAAATGTAATTTTTTTTAAATAATGTTTCAATTCGGTAATTTTTTGACTATTTACCTTTCGAGGTTTGTGTGCTATTGAGAAATTCGATCGTGAAATGTGAAGTCTAAGAAAAACATTAAAAATTAGTATTGCACAAGTTTATACATATAAATATATAAAATAATTAAGTTAAAAAGTCAATTATTAATGTGGGCTTATGCATATAATTCCAGTTCCATTATAATTATATATTCCTTTTAAGTTACAGTTTGGTAAAAAATAGTCATAATAGGAATATTTTTATCATTTAGCACCATCTTGTATGATATAAATAGATCTATATAGATTGTTACATAAAAAAAAAATAGAAAAAAAGAATATTGACATTTTATTAAGTTATCTCAGGTATTTTTGGAAAACAAATACTATGTTTAAAAGTCATGAATTAAAAAATACAGTTCTGTTTATTTAAATTCTTTACCAAAAAAATAATTTAGTTTCTTCCCAATACTTGCATTGGCATAACAACTTTTTTTCTGGTAAATGTTTTGTCTAATGAAGTATTATATATATTAAACAATATTTGGTAAAATAATAAAATCTATCAAGTATAATTTTGTTTAACATTGTTTTTCAAACGTATCTATGTATTATTTATTTTCGAATGATTGGATAAGCAATCCAATACAATCAATATGAAAAATATGTTGATTAAATAACATTATTAGCAACTAGGTTGCATGACTCAACTGTCAACAATTTTAAAACTGAAAACTTAACGTTTCGTAAAACAATTTTCAATGTATCTAACTAACTACCCTCCTTAATTACTTACATCCTGAAACACACGGGCTCGCATTATTAAATCTTACTCAAGCGTCGATCAACACTCAAGTATAGACGCGCTGTAAATTTTCCAACAAAAATCAACCATCAACACAACTCTTTGTAACTCGCCTACTGCGGGGCTATGAGTCTCTCCTCTGGGTGACGAGGTTTAGGCCATAAGCCTAGTGCTGGTTGGTTGGTATTAATAGTTATGTAATAATGGACATGTATTTTTCAGTAAAATTACGCACATAAACAGTAAAATTACAGTGGGCCGAGTGGTGTACCATTTTTGACTGTTTTAAAGTCATCATCGAAAGTCACGCAAAATAATGTAATGTAATCCTAAATAACTGATAAAATATGCTAAATAACATCACCCGAGCAGGACTCGAACGTGTAACCTCTCGCTTGGCAGACGGGTGCTCTACCACTGAGCTACCGGATCTTGTTGACACTAACGTATATAACCATCTAGTGTTTAGCTTTGCAGCTCACTATACGTTAGCAATGTAACGTAAAAACAGAATATGCTAAGTCATTTCGATGGCGCGTCGCTAGGGCCCGGTAGCTCAATTGGAAGAGCGCCCGTCCGGCAAGCGAGAGGTCCCAGGTTCGAGTCCTGGTCGGGTTATTAAGCATATTTTTCAGTTATTAAAGAATAATTGAACATTATTAAATGCAAAAAAAAAACATTTAAAAATGTAATTGTAGGTAACTTCAATGTGCCTGACATTTTAACCTTTATTATAAATGGATAAGGAAATAATTCCAGCAAAGTCCGTTTAAACGTCTCTTCACAACAGCAATACTAATCTTTATCACCTGTGAATGTCTAAATGGTAATCAAACTTAGGGTTAACACTCCGTAACCACCACTTTCTGGTAATATTATAAATGTGAAAGTTTGGATGGAAAGATTTATGAATGGGGATTTTATATATTTATTATTTATTTACTCTATGTACACGAAAGCAGTTTCAACAGAAAATTTATTTCAAATAGAGAATATAAAACCATTAAAATAGAAAAATAATAGTATTTACGTAATCTATTAATTAATTTAGTTTTTGTGGCGAGAACTTAAAACGCCATCAACGCCCATTCAACGTTCTATACTTGAGTGGACTCAACAACTGAGTAAGGTTACAGACTACGAGGCACAGACTGCGCCGCGTACATACAAACACAATACAATACAGTTACAACTCATCGTTGTAGTCGTGGTCGGGGGACATTTCCGCGGGAGGCGGGGGCGGGGCCATCCCAAACCCGTATGGGTCTGGCCCGTGAACCTGAAAATGTTAAAAAAATATTTATTAATATTACACTACTGTACTAGAAACGTTGTCAGATGATATGCAAGACAGCTCAAAAATGACAATCTGCGAGATGGTTCCATAGTGAAATTGTTTGATTATATATTTTCAAAATAGAAAATGTATTCAGAATTGCGTTTACAAAATGATCCGTTGAACGTTTTGTTTCTTTACATCTGTTAATTTAAGATGAATATATTTAAAACATTTATTTAATTTACGTGAGATTAACTGTAAGATAATAATTATGTGGCGATTTATAGTTTACTTTAAGATTTTTGAATAAACAATTTTATTTAGGTACCTAATAAAAAAATTTTATCGTGCCACCGAATATTTTATTAGTTTGCGTGAAATTGATTCTGAGAAGTGTCATTTCATTTCCATTTCATATTATAGAGAAAACAATAAGAATAGCAGTATATATTTATTATAAATGATTATTAACAATGAGACCGGGATCGTTTAATGCGACGTAGGAGCAAATTAATTGCAATCATTTAAAGCCAAATTTTATGATCAAATAGTGAACTAATTTTATACGTAATACTAAAATTTTCCTTTTTTTTTCTCAATATCCAGTTTTACACCTTCACACATCGATTGTAAGAAAACTAATAGTCCGATTTCAATGTTGGATAGATGTTCATACATTTATTCAGAAAAATAATTAAACCGTATTAATTTGATTCCAAACAAAAGCTACATAAAATGTTTCATAAAATAAATATGAAAATTTTCGAAAAAAGTTTGACGAAAATCGTTTCTTATTTCAATGAAGTGCATGTGAATTTAGCGGGTATTTTATTGGTTAGTGTGCCCCGTTTAGTTAGTGTGCCATGTACTTGGTATGGTTGTCTGCGGATTGTACAGGGTGACTGGTGACAAATTTTAGATCCTGAAGGAGAGCACTCTGTAGATACTCGATTCTGGTAATAAAAGTAGGTACTTAATTTTTCACTACAATTCCCTATAAATAAATAATGTGTTGTTCCTATTGATTTTACTTACGCCTGAGTCAATGGCGGCACGTGACCTGGCACGCGGATCGCTGCTAACGCTAGTGTAACCATGCGTTGCATAATCAATTCTTTAACTTACGGTTACGTTAACTCAGTAAATAATTAATATATATATATTTTATTATATTTTTTCTCTTCATGTATGATCTCAAACTATCACGTCCTTGAATTACAAAAGTGACCCACCAGTCACCCTGTATTAATAAATTGCTGCGAAATTGTTTGAGGTTTCGTATTTCTTTTTTTTTATCGGTGAATGAGTCCATGTTTGAGCTCAATCTCATCTCATGGCTCGTGAAGATGAGGTCCGAGCTCTTCATAAAGTATTGCCGCAACACATCACCGCAGGAGCGGTTATATCTGGCGGCAGATTTATATGAAGCGTGGTCGCTAGCTATTTAAATTAATATTAACATTAATGAATACATACATAACATCACGCCTGTCTCCTTTTGGGGCAGGCAGAGACTATGGAACGCCAACTCCTCCGATCTAGACATACCTCTTTCGCTTCCTCCACGTTCATTAATCGTTTCATACATGATCGCCAGTTACGGGTACTTTAAACTAGGCCCTTTTTAAGTATGTCGTCAATTTGGTCGGCATACGTTCGCCTAGGGCGGCCCCTTATAGGTGTACACAGCACCATTCAATCGTGCTCTGTACACCTCTTCCATAAATCTACTTTCACTCATCCTCTCTAAATGTCCAAAGCCACCTTAGCATACCCTTTTCAATCTTACTTATTACGTCTTCTTTCTATCCGGATCTCTTTCTTATTTAACTGACATTAATGAATATTAATTTTAAAAAAAATAAGGTTTTGTATTTTCACTTTGTGCTGACCGCACAGTGCCAAATATCTAAACATACCTTGACGTATTCCTGTTCCATCTCGGGCGTCCACGTGGTATCCTGTTCGTTGGGAATCATCCAGTCTTCGCAGTACTTGGCGTGCTTGAAGCAGATCTGGAAACATTCACGCAAGAACACGTTCAATAATTGTTAAGTCAAGGTACTTATGTTTCATTTCGTTATACTTCCAATTCTTTATATTCTCGATGATAGTTTTAATTTGATAGTTGTAGTGTTGTGAACTTGTGACCAAATAACTAATGATATCGATTGCATTCAAGCTATTCATTAGATTTTGATTTAAATAAATAAAATAATTATTTCGTAGAAATACAACTGTTCTGAGAGAGAGTTTAATAAATCAAATTGTTTACACATTGGTATCAATCTACCACCAATTCGGAACATCGATCTATTGAGAAGAAGTGGCAAGAAACTCAACAGCAATGCAATAATTCTTACTTCATAGTATACATGCGAAATTAACTCTGTCTGTTACGCTTTCAAGGCTAAGCCATTCAACAGCTTGCCAAAGGACTTCGGTTATACCTTTTATTGCGAAAAAATATGGTAAGTCAGGGTGATATGGCCGTATTTTTTTTAAGGTAGAATTTTATATAGTTATTACAAAAAGAAATGAAAATCTGTACTTTATTATTAATCTTTGATTAATAAACTTTGGTTTTACAGACTTAGGTCGATTTATGGAGTGACATTTTAGAAATTATTTAAAAAAAAATTAAGTAAGTGGCCATCTTATCCGACCCGCCCGTGTGAGATAGCCATAGCAAAGCGTATAAGATGGCCATATTATTTCTTCGTCCTTTTTCCTCTTCCTTTCTCCTTGCCTTGATTTTCTTTGTCTGCAGTCTTTTCTTTTGCCTTTTTTCCACATGCGTCACAAGTATTTTCAAACGGAGTACAATTTTCATGCATCCATTCAAGACAAGAAATACCCTGAATCCAATCTTCAACTTTTTCAGTTTTATAGTAGGTTTCACCACACCTTATACAATTATATTCGCAGTCTTCTTCAGGTGTATCGTCGATATCCAAATGTATTTCACATTCTCCTTCAGAAGTTGCGTTCTTGTTATACAAAAAATTGTATGTCCATATAAGCCTTATTACATACTAGCTGCTGCCCGCGACGTCGTCTGCGTGAACGCTATGCAGCACCAAACGCACCTACGATTATAACACTGCTAGCGTGATAATATGTAGCCTATATGTTGACCCGACTTCTTAACTATCTTCATGCCAAATTTGAAGTAAATCCATGCAGTACTTTTTGAGTTTATCCCGGAAAGACAAACAGACAAACAGACAAAAATTCTAAAAACTATATTTTTTGTTTCTGTTTCGATTGTAGATCATACCCCAAGTATTCTTTTAAAAAAATATTCAATGTACAGTTTTGACTTTCCTACCATTTTATTATATGTATAGATATAACTTACCATGCAAACAAAAGCACTGACACGGTAAAATAATTATACGATTTAGATGTTATAATAACAACAAAACATCAAACTACAAAATAAAAGTAAAATTAATACAAAATCGATTATAATCACGGTCACAGCATAGAAACTAACATATTCTAAAGTTAGGTTTAACATAAAACCAATAATAAAATTGCTTTTTAATTTTTTTTCGACACAAAAAACTGCGTCACGTGTGATCTCTTTCGAACGTCGAGCGCGTATTGCCGGCACATAGCGCCATATATAGGCAAAAGTTGTATTTTTTTTACTGGCCATCTTAAACGACTGGCCATATCACCCTGAATTACCCTATTGAAATATGGGATAGAACAGATACAGGAGTAACAAACATATATTTTTTAAGAAAATCCCACAGGATACTTTCATCAGGAGCTACAAAAGTGAATCTGCGCGAAGCTGTACTATGTTTTTACTATGGTATGGAAAATAAGACCGTTATTATGAAAGTTAATAGGTTTCTCGTGGATGGACGTGTAACACCATAGTCTTCATGCGCACTTTCCATCAGGTGGCATGGAAGACAAACGTCCTATCCTTACAATATAAAAAAAAAGTTAATTACAGTCACGTCTAAGCTTTCTTCGCAGCTTATTTGGTTGTAACAAGATGAAAACTCCAATGACAACGTACACATTTCATGATACGCGACTGTACAGTAGCACTGATTTCTTGCGTGAGACAACGCTTAACAAAGCTTACTTAAGGTAGGTAGAGTCCTTTTCATGAAGGAAGTACCGCGATTTGAGCGATAATACACCCTATGTGTTTGACACGGGACATCTTTTATGAAAACGACTTTAACGGGAAGTTATGATTTTTAACAGTTTTCTATTTGAAAAAATTTGAATTTGAATTTAATAATGGCCATGGAATCTACGCTCAAAAAAGATTGTGGATTAGTAAAGAAGGCTCGAGGGCATAAACAAATATGGATAGAATGGCCATAAATAAGTTTATGCCCAAATAAATGCCCGATCAATGGGCACAAACTATTTACTATTTTTTGTGAAAAATTAAGCAGGAACATGAATAAAAATTAAACTTAATGTCACTATTTTGTAAATCAAAACTTTTATAAAATAATCTGTCATTCAATAATAAGTCTTTTTATAAAGTCAGTTGAAAATTTGGGGTTCCTGTGGCTATTCTTTCAAACCAAGATATAATTATAAACTTTCGATTTGGATTTAGAGATGATCAAAACAAGCGAATCTAATTTCGAATCCAGCCCTATATAATAGGAAATAAATAAACATTCTGTAAAAGTTTATGGCCGGAGATAAGGCCTTTACTCGGCACTAATGGCAGGGCACAGCCCTATCTCAGTCACAATACAAGCGCAAGAACACTACAGACCTCTCTCTCGGCGTCCGGCATGACGTCATCCTCGGGCCGGTTCTTGTACAGGTCTGTGATCTCGTCTTCGTTCGCTTCAAACATGCGCTCGCACTGTAACGAGAACACATATCATATTAAAGTAAGTTTTTAAAGTATTATAATGTTTGAAAAACTTTAAAAACTTGATATTAAGGATATAATTTTAGGATAAATGCTACCACCTCCACCTGCTAAACGCTAGTTTTGTATAGTGTACATTAACAACCACATTTTTTAAATTAATTTTGAAATTTAAATAGTTGAATCATAACACCACATCATATAACTCATAATACTGCATTCGTATAATCAAGGAATGCAGAGCATTAAAAAACTGACTTCACTGCAAAACTCTGGCTGAAGTAGAAGGTAGTCAAGATCTAAATCATACATGTTAAAAATAAATAATAAATTACTCAATCGATTTCGATGAAATTTATATGGGACCAACTGTGAAGTATCCTCTATCATAAGAATTATCAAAATCGGTTCACCCAAAGCTATGAGGTAATAATATTTAAAAAAAAAACATACACGACAAATTGAGAACCTCCTCCTTTTTTTGAAGACGGTTGAAAAGTGAAACCATCGATTTGAATAGTTTAGTATACGCCATAAGTGCAAAGCCCTAATAGCCATAACTTCAGTTCACTGGTGCCACGTAGGATCAGCTAAGAATCAGCAAACTGGACGGCAGCAACAGCAACAACGAGAGAGGCAGCGGCGCGGGCAGCGACGCGATACGATAGACAGTATTGAATTTGTATTGACAAATCGCTCTCACGCCCGCTGGCGTCGAGAACCTCCCAGACCGCCCGCGTCGCTGCCGGCGCCGCTGTCGCTACCGGCCAGTTTGCAGCCTTAGAGATAAGTGCTCTCCAGGGTTCGCCAGTCTAAGGAGTCACCGGCCAAATTGTTTTTACACAATAAGTATCATTAATAGAAACCATATTAGCAAAAAAAAGGTACGTATTTTTTTCACAAGGATTTTAATATATTCGCTCACATATCACGCAAAACATAGTCACTCTAAATTAAGAATGAATACCACTTAAAGTAAGACGACAATGTGCTACTACAAAACATGTTGTAATACTACGTCGTAGTATTATCAATGAAATGCCGCGTCGTAGTAGCTGTGTTGTGATGTTTTCATCAATAGCTAATTTTGTAAAAATGTTGGTGGTGCCATTTCTTATTTTTTTTGTACTGAGCGTTACTAAAATAAATATGCAAGTACGTGTATATCATATCAAAGAAAGTAACATTTAAATTTGGCTGGTGACTACAAAACAACTTAGTATAAGGAGATGTGGTATAAACAAACTAACGCTTCATAAAACATTTGCGGAACACATCACCGCAGCAGAGGAGAGGATTATTAGACTTTTAAAGAAAAGTTGTCGCAAACCAGCCGAACCTGATGGGATCCACCGAGTGTAAGGTGCGGAACGATCTGCCTGCGTCTATTACTCCTACCTGACCTCTACAGCCCTGGTACTTTAAGCTTTGAGTGAATAGATTTCTCGAGGATGGACGTGTACCGCCAAAGTGCCATCCATCTTATGTAAAAAAAAGTAATGGTCACAGATATTATGTTTTTTTTTCACAAATATTTTCGCGTTTAACCTCAATCTCACCTGATGGCAAGTGAAGATGAGGTCGAAGATGACAGCCCACGGGCCTAGGAAGGACCTGGCTCTTCATAAAATATTGCTGAATCACATCATTCATTCAACATATTTGGCGGCAGATTTTATATGAAAGGTGGTCGCTAGCCAGCCGGACCCTGATGGGATCCTACCACCAAGCGGGGTCACTCGGTTTAATCACCTTTTACGACGCGCTTATCCAAGAGCTGTATACCCTGGCTATGAATTCATTGCAGTATATTGACAGTTCAAAACGTCCAATAGAAAAATAATTATATCAGTTAAAATTCGTAGTGTAAGTACTGAATGAGAATGATTGAAAATGAACGAGTCTTTGTCACTCGTTTTGCATAACATTTTAAAGCAATGAATAAATAACTGAATTTGAAGTGTGTACTTTATCTTCACAGTAACTTTAATAAAAATAATTATTTATCAAACACACCAAGTGCATTAAAACGGTTATAGCGGAAGTAAAATTAGTAAAACTAGTAAGTGACGTGAAGCATCCACACTCTAGCAATGAGAAAATGAAAATGAATGAAGTATTTTGTGAGCCAAAAAAAATGGCATTCGTTCACTTAAACCACATGACTATTTTTTTTCCCTAAATTGGGCACACTGGTACTGTCATTTTACTGCATTGAATTACTAGCCAGGGCTTAGAACTAAAGCTAACTATGCCATTCCTAAGTGGCTTTAACAAGAACTATTCTCAGGATGCAATAATAACTGCAAACCAAATTTTGAAAATAATATGATAGTCGTCAGGTGACAGGAAAAAATCATTAAGTGACCAACAGGTATAACTAAATCTACTTAATTGCCAATGAACCTTTGCCTCCCGAGATTTAAACAAATATTTTGGTTTAAGTGATTATAATATTGACGACCACTTTGGCGTTGGGGTAAACCTATCTGCCTCGGACGCCAGTGGTTGCGGGTTCGAACCCGCACGGAACAAGAAAAAAAAAATGTTCCGTGTCTGGGTGTTTATCTATTTATGTATTTATATTCTAGGTTCCCCCCTAGTTCGCTACATGGTATCCCATAACACAAGCTATGCTTACTTTGGGGCCATGTAGTTGGTGTGATTGTCTGGGGATTTTATTTATTTATTTATTTAATTTTAAGAACTCTATGAATAAAAAATGTGGATGAGATCGTTGAGAAGCATGTGTGGAGTGAATTTCAGTGATAGGGTGCGCAATAGTGAAATAAGAAAGAGATGCGGATTGAAAGAAGATGTAGTGACTAAGATTGGAAAGGGTATGCTACGGTGGTTTGGACATTTGTAAAGGATGAGTGAAAGTAGATTTACGAAAGAGGTTTACAGAGCAAGAATGGATGGTGCCGTCGGAAGGGGCCGCCCTAGGCGAACGTACGCCGATCAAATTGGCGACGTTCTTAAAAAGGGCCTAGTTAAAAGTACCCGTAGCCGGCGATCATGTATGAAAAGATTAATGAACGTGGAGGAAGCGAAAGAGGTATGTCTGGATCGAAGCAATTGGTGTTCCCTTGTCTCTGCCTACCCCAAAGGGAGACAGGCGTGAGGTTATGTATGTATGAATAAAAAAATACGTTTTTATTAACACCTGAGGTACCAATGAACTCACATAATACTCCAAACTCTTGTTGAGGTCGTCGTCCGTGACGAACTTGGTCTTGGAGAACTCCGGGTTCATGCCGCCGCTGGGCGTGATGAGCTGCATGATGGCCAGCTTGCCGGTGGACTTGTAATACACGCGCACGTAGTCGTCCATCTTCTTACCTGAAAATACATCATATAAATTTTAGATATTGCAAGAGAGCACTCTGTACTCGATAATGATCATAATTATGTAATAAAAGTAGGTACTTTATTTTTCACCAGAATTCCCTATAAATAAATAAAGAGTTCACGAATGCTTCACAGCTCGACGACCGTTCGTAAAGTCGTTATACCTACCTATGCTGCAGTGCGATCACAGAACTTTATCGAATCGTTTGTTAACGAATGTTCGTATAGTAGGTATGGAGACGGTTTTTAAGAAAAAATTGAAATCTATCCATTGCCGCACGGCGAGTTTAAATAAATATGTGCCTTGTTGATTTTGAATGTTTGTAAACATGTTGTACTCATAAATATCTGTAAAATAAAAAAAATCAATATTACTCAAAACTTGCAACCGACTCCATACTATGCGAGCATTCGTAAACATTCGTTAATATACGATTCGATAAAGTTCTGTGATCGCACTGCTGTGTTGATAGCGCCGTGCGTACGTCCGTGGTGTAACCATGCGTTGCGTAAATGAATTCTTTAACTTTCGGCTAAGTTTACTCAGTAAATAATTAATATTTAGTTTTCATTTAATTTTTTTTCTTTCGTGTATGATCTCAAACTATCACGTCCTCGAATTTCGAAAGTGACCCACCCACCAGTCACCCTGAACGATAATATTATATGCTATCATCACCATTCATAATCCTAACAATATTATAAACTAATTTGCATGTCTGGATGTTTGTTCCGCTCAGTGTATCTAGATGAATGGATCCCCGTATAAGTGGCCCATTTGATGTACCGAGGCACACTCTGCGGCTTATAATACCTTTGAATCCACTATAGAAAACTGTATTAACAGTTTAGGTCTAAGCTGAACTATAAACAGAAAAAAATCTACCTACCTACCATAAAAAAGTTACTATAACCTGTCATACTGAAAGTTTGTCATTCTGTTGTTTATTCATTTATCGGAATAAAAAGATTATTTGAATGGCTAACAGAGTGGTGCCATCCTCTCCTTTTTGAGATTTGCTGACATATTTTGTTAAAAAATAATGATCTTTATGTTCCGAAACGGCTATTTTTCACAACTTTTAACAATTTATTTTGCAGCATTTAATCATGAATAGGGAAATATATCCTACATTGTACAATTCCTCGGTCTTTGCCCAATTCAACAATTTTGTGGCCATGTAGGTACAGAAGGCAGCAGAGCAAGCGTTACATTAGCTGTCAAATTTCCCCAACCAATGTCAACTTAATTTCGAGGGCATAGGGTTCAGATTCAAGCAAATTTTCTTGACAGATTTGTAACGCTTGATGTGCTGCCTTCTGAAGCTCGCGGTAAACATATGGGACAAAGTGCATGAAGATAAAACTTGTCCTCTAGCTAGTCACAGGGTACAGTGTAGAATAGCACACAGGCTACCTTATATCTCGAAAAAAATAATGCTTCTTACTATTGTTTTAATTTCGCACCTCGAGGATAGATGGCGCAGCTAGTATTTTGCAACTATTCATTATTATATCATTATTTCAATATGGCGAAATTCTCAGCCAAGTAAGGTTTTAACTGCACTTACGGGCAAAAACCAAGTATGCGCAACTTTGTGTACAATGAAAGAATAAGGCTTTGATGATCTAATGTATAAATATAATAGTAGACTCCAGAAGATCACCAGCTCGTTCATGTGTGAACGCTTTATTTTATAATAAAATTCCAAAATATTTAAGATAAGTGTTATGTGAAAAGATTTACTATAAGATATCAGGATGCAAGAAAATTGGGATTCCCTGGATGTAAATTATTATTGTGTTTCTTATTTTTAAAAGATGATTGCTGTTGAGTTTTTTTCCACTTCTTCTCAACAGATCGACTTTCCGAAGTGGTGGTAGATTCAGTTCAATATGTAATTGTCTGACTTATTTCAAATGTATTTAAATACTTACGAAATAAAGAATATTTGAGTTTGAGGGATATGAATTAATTCAATTTATTTATTATCCGGGGAATGACGTTTTAAGCAAATGTCCCTCTGATCGATCATAACTCAAGACGCGAGCGAAGTCGCGGGGCACCAGCTAGTCTTAACAAAACACGACACAACAAAGTGTTACGAGCAACTGACTACGGGGTCTGCAGACACCGAAAAGTCGAGTTAAAATGTTAAATTATACGCGATTAAACCCGAATATAAAGTGTTTTATTTAAAAATACATAGTTCGAAGGTGCAAACTATGCAAAATAGAGATTTTTAGAAACTAATACACGTCACAACTCGGTATAATTAGCCCACAGCAGGGCTATGAATCTCTCCCCTAGGTGACGAGGAGGTTTAGGCCATAATCCACCAAGCTGGCCCAGTGCTGGTTGGTGGAAACTAGTACAAGTGAAAATATGTAAATACATATTATATGATATTTTAAAGAGTCATGAGCAGGTTTAGCAGTTGACTAAAGGACGAATTCGGTTTTCGGGACACCATTTTACATTACCTCGTATAATGAGTAAATTTATAAGTAAACTTTTTTTTTTTATTAAATACTAAGCCCGCTTTTGACCTCACTTTTTTTTATTTATACACATTAAATAACACATTCACAACACTAGGTAAGTAAACTCAGGTAAGCGCTTACAGTTGCAATAAAGGTGGGGACTAAGGCAACTCGTTAGCCAGGTTTTAATGAACATAGTTTTTGACCAGAGCAGAATAAGGTGTATATATAATTTATTTTTTTGCCATAATGAACATACTTTATAAGTGTAATTTTTTTTTTCTTCTCTCTTAAATTTAAGCTTTTATTTTTCATATAGTAATATTGTCTATTTTTTTCGACCATTGAATTTACTTAAAATACTTAATGTTATCTTTAAAAAAAAAATAAGATCTTTTTTCGTTTTCGTTATTGTTATTATTTTTTTTTGTCTATTTCTGTCAAATTCTGGCCGTAATTTTAAAATTATACAGTTGCTCATTAGTGGAAACTGCTAATTGGCCTTCTGTCGTTATTTAGTTATAATTATGTAAAATACCTAGCTGTAAGTTTTCCTAAAATGTGTAAATAAATAAAATAAATAAATAAATATTACTAAACTCTTTTAGTAAGTAAAAATAAAAAATAAACAGTAATTTAATAGTATATTATGTAACAAGTGAGCTAAGTTGCTAATTACAGTCGAGGCTGTGATTTGAGCCCGAGCCGTAGGCGAGGGCTTAATAATGAGCCGAGACTGTAATTAGCAACGCTCACGAGTTACATAGGACGTTTTTCAACACACTTGTGAGTAAAAGACAGACATACGTGGTCATAAAATAACAAACACACTTGATAACAAAGCTGTGAATTGTGATTGAAAAATGGCGCCGAACCTCGCGCATGCGCGTAGGTTTTTTTTTCCCGCCAAATGTGTCAATGTCTGTATAGCATATACAGCCTATTTTACGTGAAAATGTTTAATTTGGAGTGGTAAATCCAAATATTTTAATATTTTATAACAAATTATTGTAAATTGTGAATAATTTGTTTGATATACAATTTTGTTTTACTAATATAAGGCGCAAACACTTAAAAATGTATATGGATTTGAAGTGGTATAAAACCTCTTTGTTGTTTCTGAAAATATTTAATGTATAACCCGGATCAATAAAATTTGCACAAAGGTACAATTCAACTTTGTAGGATTCATTATATTATGCACTAGGGTATAATATATTATGCACGCGTGACTTATAGCCCAGTTTATAGTTCTAAATTCAATAGAATTAGGCTCAATTTACGAGCAAGTGTGTTGAAAAATATTATAAATCATACATCATAATTGATATTTTGCTATAAATACATACTTACATATAGGTATATAGAATATTGTGTTAATTTAAATAGATACAAATTAGTACACCTCGTTATATCAGTTTATTGTACAGGGTGTACGTACAATCCAAATGGGTCAGTATAAAGTAGTCAGAGATCTATAGAGATAGATATCAGAGATAGCGAAATCTGTTCTAAGGAACAGTCACATATAACAAGTGAATTACAACTTGTCCATTTGAAAGTTTATTTATTTATTTCATTTTACTGGATTTGTTTTAGGTCAAGCGTATAAAGTGACATCTAGACCTAATAAGAGCTTTGCGTTTTCTTTTCCATTGAAAATAGGCAAGTACTTACATCAACCAGCACTGGGCCAGCTTGGTGGATTGCGGCCTAAACCTCCTCGTCACGCAGGGGAGAGACTCACAGCCCTGCAGTGCGAGAGTTACAAAAAGTTGTGTTGATGAGTACTTACAGATGCCGTCGATGACTTCGGAGATGTAGACGGAGGAGCGGTGCGCCGGCACCTTCTGCTGCATGGTGTTGCCACTAGCATCCATGCGGAAGTTGCCAACCTGGAATATATACAAAAGTAGGTACTCTTTCATTGATGTTTGACGACCACTTTGGCGACTCACTAGAACTCCCTATAAATAAATAAAGTTTTGTTACTATTTACTTTGTTTCAATTCAATTCTTAATTTATGGCGACCAAATTGTCGACATACTTAAAAAGGGCCTAGTTAAAAGCACCCGTAACCGACGATCGTCTATGAAAAGATCAATTAACGTGGAGTAAGCGAAAGAGGTATGTGTGGATCGTAGCAATTGGCATACCCTAGTCTCTGCCTACCCCAAGGGGACACAGGCGTGATGTTACGTATGTATGTACGGTGGTGATTGTTAATAATTCATTTATCGCGACTCAGTCTCCGAGCTATACTCATAAAGAGCACAACTAACTAACTTAAAGATACCGTAACACTTAATAGGTACTTGTCGAATCACCAGCTACTATTGCGTCTGTTTAGCTCAACTTCACTAATGACATCTTCTATCATAACGTTTATAAAACAATTTGACGACAGCGGTATATAAATTGCCTTCTTTGCCAGAGGTCCTGGGTTCGAATCCCGGCGGCGGCGGATATTTGTGTGATGAACACAGATATTAGCAGTCAAGTCATGGATGTTTATATGTTTATTTAAGTTTATTCTAATAAAAAATATGTGTTTATTCAATATGTATGTGTATATATTTCTTAAGTATATCAGTTATCTAGTATCCATAACACAAGTTCTTTAAGAAACTTAATTTGGGCTAGATAATGTTGTGTGAGTGTCAGAAATATTATTATTATTATTATCTTTGGAAATTATTTTTGATCACAAGAACACAAATTATATTGTTTTGAGTTTTCTCGATTCATACTATTAAATAAAACACTTTTTAACCGGATTAATCGCGTATATTTACATTTTAGTCTCTCTAATAGTCTCTATCCATCTTTATAATACCTCCAAATTTGTCAAACGTGACCAAACCGATGAATATGAGCAGCCATCAAAATTCAAAATTCAAAAATTCAAAATTCAAAACGATTTATTCATCTTAGGAATTTCACAAAAAACTTGATGAAGTCAGTCATCACATACTTCGGCTTTAACTAGTTGTTGATAGTTGTTAAATAAGATATTACAGTAGACCAAGAGACAAAAAAAAACCGGCGGAAAAATCTCTTGGCACCCTTTTCCAGTCAGAATTATCAAATTAATACAAATAGGTACAGTACAAATTGACCGTGCTCTAAAGTAGGATGCCGTAGGACATTATACTATGAAAATAACTAAAATAAAACAGCTTCACCGTATTAACATCGGTCAATGAGCAAATTTTCTTTACCGCAAACGCTGCAGAACTAAGTCTACTCGCTAGCTGTGAGGTATGGGCGCCCATTGCAATTTAGAATCTAAGATAATTCCAAGAAAAACAGTGTTATCTACTAGATTCAACCTATATTTATTTAAAAATTATTTTGTTTAAGGTTAAGGCTGCAAACTGGACGGCAGCGACGGCGGGCTTGAGAGCGATAGCGGGCACGGGCGCGATTTCCGCGACACCATAGAAAGTAGGTATTGAGTTCGTATGAAGCGTTGTGGCAGCGAGGCGGGCAACGAGCGAGCGGCGAGCGCCAGTCTAGCGGCGAGCACCAGTCTAGCGGGGAGTGCGCGATCTAGCGGTTTTAGTGTAGTCTGTTGCCCACCGATATCGATAACTAGCCTCGTAAAATATCGTTGGAATAAATTATTTCAGCTTTTTTAGAAAGACCACCAATATAGAACAAAAAAAAATATAATAAAAAAATAAAACAGTCAAAATTTCAAACACAAAGATCAAAGAATAAATTATGAGATATAATTAAAAAGGATTTTTCTGCTGGAGATACATTCGTAACTATAATCCGATCCTAATTCTGATTTAATATTCTCCAGGACATCAAATGTTTTCACAAACATTCTAGTGTTAACATATAGCGGCGAAGATTAGGCTGATTCACTGCTGGTGCCGTACAGTTTACAGTCTAAAAGGCTTTTTTAGGCTTAGCTATTTTTATGAATAGTCTAAGTAAGCTTATAGGCTTTTTAGGACTACCGACTTAAAGAATGTAAAACATTTGTCATAAGTGAAGTTCTAAATGAATCTTGATTTAAGCTTGATAATATGGGGTGAGTTAACTCACTGCTACTAGCTGCTAAAAACAGCAATACTTGACTCAAATGCCGAATTAAACGACTATAAAGCTTTACCTCGAAACTAACTTGAATCTATGTGCATACTACACAATGGTTTAACTGTTCAATTTCCAAAACCCAAATAAACTATCAGAACAGATATGAAGTTTGTATATCAATGTAGTTAATAAAAGAAGTAATTTTATCACACTCTACTATTAAAATAAATAATATATCTTTATATACTTTTAGATAAGCCTGGCCTGCAAGTCTTCCGCAACATATTTAGTATAAGGAATTGAATTTTCTTAAGATTTTCCACTTGTAATATAAAATAAACTAGAAAATTGTGACTGCGAAGTCTACAATGTCTGAGAAACATTGAGTAAAAATGTAAAGTATATGTGATAAATTCGATTAAAAAGTGTTTTATTTTAGTATAAGGAATTGCTTGAGCAAAAGTTTTGTACATGGCAAACTAGTTTCATACAGGAGTAGTTTCTTATAGGAGTAGGAGTCATTAAACAGATATAATAATTAATTGCTCATGCAGGCACTAACAAAAACTATAATGCAAAACAAAAAATCTGAATATGTGTTTGAAAATTATGTTCCTGTACTTCATTTTTATTGGAACTTTCTTCAGATATAAAATATAAAGCTTTACATTCATTCAAAAGCGGAAAACAACATTTGAGCTCTTTCATGAAAAAAAATTGCCTATTAATTTTGTAGCTACAGTTCTTAAAATTTTAATCAACATGAAATTTCCAAGCTCAAAATAATCCATATATGGACTAGAACCAGTAAGTTAATTAATCATTATGTATTTGTTTTCATGCATAAAAGAACTCGACAATTATTTTTTAAAGCACACACATAATTGATTAGATACATGGACAACTTATTAAGTGATAACACTTTGCAGTAATTTATGATAAGGCTTGATAATTACTACTGGGGCTACTGAGAGTCAATTTCAACTAATAATTTAACAAATCATATTCAGATTTTATTTAAATTGTCATGAAAGCCGAATATGTTTAAAAATAATATATACTAAGACTACTTCGAAAATACTTACATCAATCTTTTTCCATTTGTCAACGCCTTTTATAACTTTATTGAGCTCTTCAAATGTTGTACGGCATACTAAAAAATAAATTAATATCAGGTGTAAGAAAATTGAACAGCAAAAATAAATAAATAAAGCTATCAAAACATACCCAAACACTTCAAATTTTTTGGATCTATTGCTGCAGATCCTAGTGATATGATCACTGTAAGAACTATAATATGACTTAAAACTTTCATTTTTCGGGCTATTCTATGGTCCTTCAATTCTAAACTATAGCAAAATCTACAATCATTCAACGTGTAAAAGTTTATCAGATTATTTGGTAATTGAACGTAAACGTCATTTTTGTCAAATACACGCACTCAATTATTATTGGTCTAGTTTTGACAATGAAGTTCAGAGCTGTTATTTGATTGGTAGAACGAATCAGTAGCTATCCTCACAAATTGTAATGTAGCTAACTTTCTTGTATAACTTCTCAGACTCAGTCTTTTTAATTTAGTAACCATACATTTTTGAGATTTGTTTTCGTTTTCCCATATTAATTATTGTGTGTGAGAATATTATGCTTCATTATTATTAGTCTGCCTGCTGGTAGAAATAGGCAGAGAGAGTAATGAATGTTTAAGATAATTAAAGAAAGAAAATAAATAAACGCAGATAATTGCATAGAAGAGTAATTTGTTTGTAGATGTAATTTTCGCATCTAGGTTCTAGGCTATTATTTTTGTTGAAAATGAAAACGTTGCACTTATGATTGATTGATTTTCCTCACAAAGGCAGTTAAAAATATCGTGTCTACCTTGTTTCTATCTTTCCAAAACTGAATTGAGAATGATAAAAACAATGGTAATTTTGGAAGTTTTCATGACTTTTTCTAAACATAATTTGCTATATTGATGTGCACTGTATAAAATAATTATAAGCATTTGCCTTGTGTGGCTCCCTCGGTCGCCCATTCTCCGGTTTTCCGCCGTCCCCTCGCCCCGCGCCCCTCATATCAACCGACCCAAACCAACCCAACAGTTCGCATTTGGGCTATCCAAGCGTAGGACGTTATTCGAACGGAATGAATATTTTTTATGTACACATAAATTCTTTCAATAATCTCAAAATACCTTGATTATACGATAGATACTTGTAGGAAGTGACATTCCTGTGAATTTTGTGAAGAAAACAGCAGATTTCGAGTAACAAGACAGGTAAGCGAATCATTGTCACACTGCGTCCATTCTTATTGAGAGCTTATTACGTAGAAAATTTAGTGAAATTTTGACTGCTTGTAATATGCGAACCAATTTACGTATTTAAAAGCGTACAGAAATCTTTGCTGTATTTTAATCTAGTAGTGCCTTCCATATGTTACGTAGTACGTACTTTCATTGTTCATTGAAATATTTACTTTCCCATTTACGTACAAAATTTTACTACCTACTCCAAAAATGTTATGGTTTAATAATGTTAATTACGATAATGCACAGAAAATATTTTACAATAAGATCTCGCGGGCTGATTACGTTGGCGCTGCCTGCTCTCCGTCAGCGCGCCCAAGTTTATCACTCACTATAGAGTTCACTCAGTAACAAAGTGTTGTTGTCCCCTGACCGGCGTGCCCCTTTGTTTTCTGTGTAAAAACAGTCCTTTGTCGTTTGAGAGGGATGTGAGACCCTTAATGATCAAACATATCTGAATATCAACTCTAGAAAAATGCCATAAAATCATACATGATGAGATTATACCTACTCATCGGCAAACCCGCTTTGGTCGTTTGTTCGCGTCGTTTTCCCAGCTTTCATGTAGTTGTATGTAGATATATAAAATCCATCTATGTGCTGGTACGGTAGTTTGTTTATAATAAAAGAAAATAAAATATAGTTCTTATTGCGTTGGGCTAAGGCGGGTATTTGTATGAAGCTGTCCGGCCTCAGAGCGAAGCAGTTTGCCTATCGATCGGTGCGGTGGCCAATGGCACATGCCGAGCGAACGCTGCTGCGCGCCGCGCCTCGAACGCTCGGTGAAAGCCACCGCTTATCCACTATATCATATAACAAACACATACCTATATTCTTATAATCATACTCAATAGACAAAAATTATTCGAATATAAGCCTACTAGATTCTTTAATATTTAAACCATGAAAATAGAGTACTTGCATGCACATACATTCAAGTCATAAATATTTTGTAGGGCGAACGATCTGTTTGCTGAGCTCACTCGGCCAGAGGGGGGAGGGAGCCAGAAATAGCTGTACGGAATGGAATCAAGCGACAACGTGGCAACGTCGCACGAACAAACATGCTCACGTTCGCTCAGTGCCTGTTCAAAATGGCGTCCGTGCGTGATCGATATTGTAGAATTTGCGTTAAAAATGATGTACGTTGTGGTGTTTCAAGTTGTGGGTCGGCCCGAGCATCGCTCTGGGACCTGAAGGATTGTGCCTCATACCTGGAGGTTCACACCGACCCGCTCCATGTACGTATTCCACAACCATATTGCATCGCTAGAGGCTCACTACATAGGTAGCTATGGATATGCACTGCATACCTGTAAAATATCTCTAATTAGTTTCATGTGCCTATAATAAGCGTATCTGTAACTACCTTTAATTGAGATGACTACGTGATGAACGCCTTTCGTGAAGCGAATTTTTAACTAGATATATATCATGGATCTTTAGCAGGTTGGTCATTGTTACGTAATGACCTACTTAAACGGTTTTATAACCTAACAGTTTTGTGTCTTATAATTGCGTCTTTTCTGTCTGAAATAATTTCGTTCGTATCATACGGTTTTATATAATATCTTTAAAAAAAAAACTAAGTATATTCCATATAAAAAATATGAAGAAAATATGTGCATATGGTAAATAAAAAACAAAATGGCGTCAGGTCTGACAAAATTAAGACGCAGTATCATTGAAGAATGCTGGCAACGTCGCTTTGTTCCATGTTTAATGATTGCTACCAAGTCACTTGTTCGATAAGAACTTTCAAGGCTACGCACTTATAAAATTGCCCCTCCAAACTGAAGCAAATCATAACAATTATATATTTTGATATGTTATAAACATAGATAGTATGAAACATGTTATTATTAACATACGGCGTGTCTAATTGAGGTTATTTTTTTAAATAAAGTACCAGTTTTTGTTTGTTAAGTAGTTACTTACTTACTAAGTATATACATTTTGATTATTGTGTCATGACACCAAAACGGTCATTCAGAATATTGACTTCGTGTTTTTATATGATTGTTTTCCCTAACGTCAACCAAAGTAACTGTAAGCCGATCTCTTGGAAACAGCTGTCGTTTGTTTTCACTAAGCCACTTGCAAACCTTGACATTCTTGATTTTTTCAACTTTCTGAGTGTTGTCAAATTATCAAAATATGAAGCCTGTGTTGCATTATGTATCAATATTATCATTATTATCAGCCTGTCATGGACAATCCTTGTAAATATAAATGGCTAAAAGCATTATGAAAATCGAAATTAGTTGGCAGTGTTCAATAATTTAGAGATTTTCGATACTTACACTGTTTTATCAAAACTGCACAATTAATGAAAAATCAAAAACATTAAGTACTTTGTTCAAAAGGCATTTACGGCAATATAATCCTTATCATTTCTCATAGCTATAGCTCAATTCAAGTTACCTTTATCGTTATTTTCAGGTACAACTAATGTGTATACCTACTTAGTGAAACTAATTGAGGTCCACAGTAATTTAAAGATTTTCGTAACACTGTTTTCAAAAACTGCATAAGTAATCAAAAATTGAAAACATTGCTTTGTTTGTATGTACAAAAGGCGTTTACGTCAATAGTCATCATCATTTCTCATAGCTATAACTCAATTCAAGTTACCTTTATCATCACTCACTAATAGCTACAACTAAGGAATACACTTATCAACTGTTTTGTTTTGAATTTTTATTTGGTACACTAATCAGGTACCTAGTTAATATCATAATAAATAAATGTAATAAATTTTAAGACTTAACTAAACAGTAATAACTAGGATATCTTGATATGTACACCAAAAGGCTGTTCAAAGACAAATATTAAATGTTGTCAAGATATTTAGCCTTATATGAAAACATAGGTATTCCAATAGAAAAAATATTATACTTACCTGACATTTTTTTTGTTAGAAGCATACAATATAATAACGACATGCAACCAAATGATTTATCTATAGGAAAATTGTAAAGAATACAACTATTATGTTTATAATAAATATAACAAGGTTCTTAAAACCTGAAAGAATTGCAATGATTATAAACAATTCATATTTCTGATTTTGGGAAAAGAAAATTTGGGCAATCTACATAACTAATTAATTAGACACTGTAGACAGAATATAGAGATCCATTTTTATACTTTAAATTCAAATTGCTGATCGTGTATTATGAGTATGAATAATTATGTTATTTTTTATTTAATTCGAAGCTCGGTCTAAGTACTGCATTAGTTAATTTAGCTAATTCATAGTATCGATGGCTGATTGCCACTCAACCCAAAGAATAGAATAGCTAATTCATTTGATTTCGTCAAACATTAAGTACCTATCGATTTATTATACATATTTAGTAGAACAGAGAAGTTTGTACTGTAGAGCTATTTAAACAATTAGAATTAACCCACTAGGAAATAATAATAGGAATGAAGGAGGTGTACCAAACACGAATGGAAGGTGATCTCGGATAGTGTCGCCCTAAGCGAATGTATAACGACCAGATCGACGACATACTTAAAAAGGGCGTAGTTAAAAGAACCCCTAACCGGCGATCATGTATGAAAAGATTAATGAACGCGGAGGAAGCGAAAGTGATATGTCTGGATCGTAGCAATTGGTGTTCCCTAGTCACTGCTTACCCCAAGGGGACACAGCGTGAAATGAATATATTGATGTATGAACTGTAATATACTTACTGAAAACAAAATATGAATAAAAGCTAATATTTTTTTGTTATTTTATTAAAAGCCTAAATCCCTGATATTTATATTCAGTTGTATCGGAATCATCACTTTTACCCTTTTAAAGCAACTGTGGATGGAAATTTTAGTGCCAACTAAATGGATTAACAAATACAATTCCGATGTACATAATTTGTAAGAAACAGCCTTGTTTTGTCAAATTCGCTTAACTTTTTTGGTTGTTTGTAATTTTAGAGAAAGGAGGTTTTGTTTTGGTCCGCTTGCTCCGTGAAGTTCGACAACGACAGCAGCGGTGTGGGGGGGTGTGTCGTGGCATTTTCATTTTGCGGCAGCACTGAGCACGTCCGTTTCGCTCATTATTCTTCTGGTTGATGCAACGTTGCCAGCTTTACTCTTTGGTTTGAGCTCGATTGTGCCGTTCCGTCTTTTCTGGATATAAGCGCTACATGCAGTCAGTCGGCCGCGCAGCTCGGTGCGCGACGTATGTACGCGGGGGCTCCTTTAACGACCCTCCCATCTCAAGCTTTCCATCGACACGAGTGCGAGTAAGACATACTCATTGTGAGAACGAGCCATCTGTCCTAGAGTGAGATAACACGATGACAGTGTCGCAACCTCGCCCACCTGACCGTGTTGACGCCGCACTTGAAAAAGTTGCGCCTCTGCGCTATTGGAAGTTGCACGAACGTTCGCGTGTGGATAACACTGTGACGCTCTCTTCTGATATTATATTGTTTAATAATAAAATTTCAAGTCAAAAACACCGCTATAGCCTGGGATTAGAAGAATTGAGTGTTGTTCAATTAAAAATTGCCAGGTGCGTAGAATATTTCATAAATGATGTAATTAATTATCAGACGTCTCATAATTATTTATCAAATTATAAAATAAAATGATGCTTCTTGATGCTGATAAAATAGTAATTGTGTAATGCATCTTGTTCATCTAAACATTACTTACATTGAATGTTAGGTCGCACCATGTAATTGTTGGTATTTAGTCGCCATTTTCTACGTCGATGACGAATACCGCCGCGCCACTCCGTCCGTCCCCGTTTCGCTCAAATACACACAAAATCTGCTTCTGAAATTGTTTTGTTCCGAGTTTACCTATTGCATTAACATGATAATGGTTGCAAACTCAGCGTATGCCTTAAGTTTTTTTTATAACTTAATCCAAATTAATAAACCATAATAATATTTGGATTAATGAGTATTTATTACACAAGAATCAAATAAAGTGTCAGTATTTAAGTAAAATGAACGCATTTATTGAATTATCTATGTTTCTTTTTTGGAACCACAAACAATGACTCCTACCCCCTCCAAAAATGGCGTTTTTTTTACTTCCTGTCCCGTGCCGTGATAGATAAGCTGAATTAGACAGATAAAAGATTGCCAACTGCCAGTAAAGAAAATATTGTAATAACGAGTGGAATAACATGCATGGAATTGTCTAATTTATTAACTGGTCTACGGTTCGTATTCAGTTTATTACTCAACTTGCTTAGTAATCGCGTTCAACGTAATTTTCGTTGGTTCGTGTGGCGTTACGCGTCATCCGCCCCCGCTCCTGTGTAGTGCAGTGCACAGCACATAGGATAACCTATTATCGATTTGTGTACGTTTTCTCGTATTCAATCTATAAATAAGTGCGAGTTTGTGTCATCTCGGTTGCCGGCGCGCGGCGAGAACCGGTTTCTCCGACAAGCTTGTGTAGGTGCTCAAGTGAACGGACTACTTGGTATTCCAAATTAAAGCGACCGTAGTTTCTTGCTTTCGCCATTCTTTTATGTTAGGCGTAGTGGGTTGTTTGTTACGTAATTGTTTATTAAAAAAAAAACAGTTGCACTTGCAGTGTTGGACTTCGAGTTTTTATTGAACTGGGCCTTTAAGAATTTAAATAGCCAGCAATCCTACGCAACTAGCCGCTTCTGGTGACGTGAATACGATAAACAAAGTACCATTCATGGGTGTCGCCCTTAGCGTTGAAACTTAGATTTTATAGCTACAAGCTGGACTTCAATACGGACCTATAGTATCAGTAGATTTATTGAATGAATGAACTTAGAGAGTTTGATCAAGTTAGTATAGTTATTTATCATTTTCTTATAAATTATTCATTCTAAAACCTATAGATATCCAAATTATTAAAACACAATTGTATTGTAATTTTTATATGATACTGTTAATAATATACCCCTTATTCCCGTTGCTTGTCTATTATAGGCATGAACAACTGCGTACAAAGGGGTATATGAAATTAGTATTGGAAGCGTCATAATGCCTAAATAGGTTATGACGTGCCGAAAATACTAAGACATTTTTGAATTCATTTATCATTGAAACATTCCATATCACATGTACATCCAGACCTGTAACTAAGCACTAGTTGTACTCTTACAAGTCGGGGGAAGCTGTCAGGCGTGGTCCCAGGGGGTTGCTCACAAGGGACATGATCCCCAAAATCATACATTCCAAATTGTAAAATCCAAGAAAAGATGAACCACTGGAAATAGTTGAAGCTAGAACGAAAAATCATATTCCATTATTCTCAAATGAATATGGCACATCAAATACAAAGAGAAAAACAAAGTATGAGAGATGATAGATTGTTGTAAAACCTAGAATATTGTGTCAATTTTCTGCAATAAAATATAGGAATGTTGTAGAATAAAGTCCAATTTGCTCAACATATTTTACGTATTTCTGTTGTGCCCCCCAAGACTTCAATCTGCAATCGCTCCTGAAAGCTATAGAGATTGGGTCTTTTTGTACATGGAAGTGAAATTTGAAGTTGAAATTTCAATACAATATGAAAAATAATGAGCTTAATAAACAATAACGCTTTTATCAGCACATTGCATGGCTAAGTAAACTAAAATCATTATAAATACTGTCTAAATTATACAAATGGTGGTGTTATTGCTGGGACATAACTTCTTCCCTATAACAATAGATTTAGAAACATGAACAAAGTTATGGCATTATAGCAATGTTTATAAAGAAATAAATGTCATTTGAAAGCAGGTCAATAAATAAGAATGGATTTAATTTTCATTAAATTATAATACTTAAAAAAATACATACAAACTAGGGTTTCATCAAACTCCTAAAGAAAATTAACATTAAATAAGTTTTTTGTATGGTTTTCAGATGAAGTAATGGGAAACCGGTAAGCCATGATGAAGCGCACTGGTGTCCCCCGCATGGGCCTGGATGATCCTGGGTCCCTGCCTTCTCAAAATGCTCCTCAGGTATGAATTTTTATTGTAATTATTTAAAAAAAATTGTACACTTTAGTACTCCTAATAAAATGTATACACACAGCATATTTGGTTCTAATAAGTGTAAAAGTCCAATGAAATTGTATACATTTCATTAGACTTGACTGTACATGTATCTCATTGATTTATAGCAGAGTTAAGAGTTAATAATTAATGTTTCATAAATATTACATAATCTAATTAAGAAAATTGAACCATTATATGATATTTAAGCCTATGCTAAGGATTGCTTTTATCAATTTGTGACCAACCCTACATGAAACATAGATAGCCTATATTTCTTAATCTGGTACAATGACAAGCTGACTAAGTAGGAATGAGTTTTTAATTTACTAGGTCTTATGAAACATTAGGACTTGGATTTTAAATACCAAATGCAGGAACTTTAAAATCTCTGTATACTAATATAATACATACAATGAATGCCCCAATCTTTATATCGCTGAGAAGAAGTGAATCTCATTTGACAAAAGATTGAAGAAACTTTTTGTCAAATGATAACCTAACTATTGAATTCTTTTTATTATATTAGTATAACAATGCTAGAATATAATAATTTATTATAACCACCTAAACACACACATAAAATTGCACAACTCTGGTATTCTTTATAATAATTGTGTCAATGCTCTTTGGAATCGAGCCAAATTATTGTTACACCTTTAATAGTTCAGCATTGGTTGCCTCTGTTTTACTCGTATCAAGTTTTGGATGACACATACCTGGTATTTCTAGATACACTGCGTTCTTTATAGCATTTAATAATGGAACAAGCTTTTCTCATGGTTTCACCTGATTATACCAGTAGGCATTTCAAGTATGCTATGTGTTAGTCTAGTTTTTGCTCTGCCTTTAGACCAAATTTCAACTTGATCCACGCAGCCACAGAATCCAAGAATTTTCATGCAGTTTTTCTTTTATGATGTTACTTTACTAGCTATAGTGAGAAATAAAATATAATTCATAAAAGTATTTAAAGTGTCCCATCCATGTGTTTTTCTGGATTTGCCAAGTGTCAGCGAACACCCCAGCTCTAAAACAAGAAGATAGTAAACTTCTACTGAGTAATACACAAATTTTGAATTTTGATCATTTACAAATCTTATTGACTATTATGACTATAATAGATACTTGATATAAGAAAGAACTGCCCTCTGCTAGCAGTGTGACCTACTGCTTTCAAGAATATTATAGCGGATCAAAAGATGTAAGGTTTATTGATCTATTTGTAAGGAAACTTGTTATATTTATAATTTAATCAAGAAGCTGTGGCTTCTGTGCATAACGTACGATATAGCAGGTTATGTTACTAGCGCGGTCGGTGCCGGGATGGGAGACCAACGACCATTGATTTCTCGGATACTTTCGAACTTCGTAGGGCACGTTAAGCAGTCAGTCGCAATTGCTGTATACTTGTATACACCAGGGACCGGAAAACCCCTTTATTTGATTAAGCCTATTGATAGGGTAACCCTATCAAAATCTTACCATATGGAAGTGTAACCCTATTGATATGGTAAGCCTATCGACGTGGTAACACTTTGAATAAAGTTAACTACTTTCGGATGCGCTTACCCTGTGATAGGGTTAGCCTATTTCTATCTCTTTCCGCGAATGCTGTTGAATTCGGAAGTATAATTCGAAGTGCGAGATTGAATAGATGGTGATATTTTTGATAATTTGATATTCTTACAGATTAAATTTGCCTGCAGGTTTTAAAACCCTATTGAATCGGTAACCTTCAATAGGGTTTTCGATAGGCTTACTGCTTACATGAAGCTAACTCTATTGATATGGTAAGCCTTAAATTAGGGTAAGTCTTCGATACGGTTACCAAATTGATAGGGTTTTTTAAAACAAGTCTATGAAAAACCCAATCAAAAACCTCTTTAAGGGTAAGCGGTTCCGGTCCCTGGTATACACAGGCGCGGTCCCAGGAGGTCACAAGGGACATGACTTCCCCCCCCGCCCCAAAATCATGAAAAGATGAATCTCTTAAAAGAGAAGAAGCTAGAAAAAGATACTTGTGATTCAAAATTCAGTTGTGCCCCCCCCAAATTTCAGTGTACGACCGCGCCTATGTCGTTAACAATTTGCTTATGGGCTAAACCTCCCCCTCACCCAGTGGAGATCCTCATGCCCTGCAGTCGGCTCATTGCCAACAGTCATGATGATGATTATGGATCATACTTTCTTCACCACATTTTATCCCGAAAAAAATAAAGGTTTTTACGGGATATATTTCTTTGATGAAAGAATTTGATTTCAAACTTTGACAGTAGATGGTGCAGAAGTTTTTGAAAAGCTCCATTAAACTTTTTTTTACGCAATTACTCTGCAAAACTGTGATATCTCGCAAGTACTAATCAAAACTTCAGAGCAGACGAAGTCGCGGGCATCAGCTAGTGGTTCTATGAATTATAATCTCGTGACAGTTCTCAGTCGCCACACTTACACGATTTCCTGAAAGTAGGGGAAAAACACCATAACTAATTTAATGATACTACACACTAACCTTGGAAAACAAAATAACAAAAAAAAAAAAATGGGCTTAAGAGTTTCACAGACGTTTTAACTTTAGAGGTATTTTTGTGTCTTTTGCCTCTTGAATTAGTTTTACAATTAACAAATTGATGTCGCGGGCAATGTAGAATACAGCCCATTTTCTGAAGAGTAAGTCTTTTTGTAGTAGTTTTTCTTTCATTAAACTTTCTTCCTATCTGACCTCAATCTCATTTGGTAAAAAGTAATGTAAATAATGAAGAACTGGTGTGGGAAGTTTTAAGATAATTTTTATCAGCCAGAGCTGTATTTGATTATTACATTTTAACTTAATTTGGGCAGACAAGTATCTCATGTGTAAAGTAGGTCAATTAAATTCAATTAGTTCAGTAACACATGATACTCCGATAGTTTCTTAATCGAAATGAGTGTAGTTTGTGGAACTTGTGCAGTAGGGATGGTTTTTTGTTTGATAGAAGCATAGACATCTACAGACATCTTTACATCTCATGTGACAGTCACTTGCGTAAAAGGCAGTTCTATCAGTTAAAATGCAGTTCCAGTCAGATTCCAGATTATGTTGTTTTAATTAGAATTATTACAGGGTTCATTAACAACCGGTCTTAGGTGAACGCAATTACGCGACACAGATAAAGCAGGGTGGCCTATGTTGTCGCGTCGACGATAAATCGGGCCTCTATGTCGATATTTTCTTAGAAAATGGCAGGAGTATTTTTTTTAGAATATAGCAGTTTTGTTTCTGTGGGCTTAATCATGGTATCGAATTAAATAATTATTTTTATTGTGGTGCGCATGTTAGCTAACATGATAGGAAAAAATAATTCGATAATGTTTATCTTATCGATTCGAGTCTATCGATGGTAGCATGCTAGCCCTGCTGACGTAAGAGTCGCTTCACGTGGTATCACCTCGCTCATCTAGGACAACGCCTAAATAATGATTACTAGCTGTTTACCCGCGCAATTTCTAACCCCGCTGGAAAATCGAGACTATACACTATCACTCCAATTTCATCCAAATCAGTTCAGCCGTTCTGCCGTAATTGAGGAACAAACATCCAATCATCCATCCAAACTTTCGCATTTGTAATATTATTAAAATTACAGAATGACTTAGCAATAGTCAAGTATTAAATTATGTAAAACATGTGATCATTTTACACCCCTTATTCCCGTTGGCTACCTCAAATAGGTAGGTGCAACTGCGTACAAAGGGGTAGATAAAATAATTATTGGAAGCGTCACAGCTTTAATATAAGGTATGGCGTGCCGAAAATAATTAAACATTGATCCTTCATATGAAGTATTGATTGTGATTAGATCTCATAAATTTAGTGAGTTGAAAGTGTAACTTTATTGAGAACTGGAATAATTCGGAAATTAATTGGATGCTCTGGAATAATTTGGAAAATAAAAGAAAAAGAAAACGAAAGAAGGTACTCGCAATAAAATAATCTTTAGGTCGGTAAACATTGGTGTTACGTGCAGTGCAACCAATTCTCAACAAAAAAGTCGCAGCTCAAACGCGCGAGTCGTCTTAATCATGGGAATTGGTCTAGGTCAAAAAAAATCTTTATTACGTAGGTACAGAGTACAGACATACACTTGAACTAAGTGAAAATATTTACAAATTGAACTTGAATCTAACACCACTTCAGAAAGTTATCTGTTCAGAAGAAGTTGCAAAAAACTCAACTTCATCATCATCTTTTAAAAATTTACAATAACAGTTTTGACTTTGTACTCAGATTTAGATAACAAGACCATACAGTGGAACTATTGAAATACTGAGCGTATTCTATTTAATACTTAAACCCAAAACAGAAATAGAACTCAGGACTTCTTCGTCCAAATCTGAACTCTCAACCACTACGCCACATGAACAAAGAATAAAACTACTTTTTAACCGGATTAATCGCGTATCACGAGCGACCTCGGGGTCTGCAAAGACACCGAAACGTCGAGTTAATATGTAAAATATAAATTATACGCGATTAATCCGGTTAAAAAGTAGTTTTATTTAAATTATGAATCGTGAAAACTTAAGACAATATTATGAACAAAACAAAGAAGCTGGTATGCCTGTTTTGTGTTACACTTGACCTCAATTTCACTGGTGGTATGTAGCGATAATGACAGCGTCGCATGCGGGCGTACATCTCACGTTACGATCACTTATTTTGTTATTGCGTTGCTATGGCAACCGAAAAACAATAGTTTTACTCTGTGACTTTTGAGATTGAGCTTTTAATTTGAGGGTAGGTTACAAATTGGTGTGGCTATAATAAACTGGTAATTTCTAATATTGAATAAAATGATTACAGTCGATTCTTTAGATTAAGTATCAATATTTGATTTTAAAATTTAAAACACTGTGTTGCCATGAGAAGTAAAATTTTGATTTCTGTTTGTATGAAAGAATCTTGTGATGAAAATTTCACTCAATGCTTGAGTGAATATAATGAGTGTACTCTATAGTGAAAAAACAATATTTTAGTTTCCTTTAGGGTTGGCTAAGAAAAGCTCTCTAGCTTATACCAAATCACTACTTTTTTTGTTCTCTAAAGTGGGCACACTGGAACTGTCATTTTACTGCATTGAATTATTTGCCAGGGCATAGTCTCTAGTGCTTTGGTTTTAGGAGATCCCATTTCTTTCCTCAAAGAAACTCAACCTTATTGTCTTGCTTTGATATCAGGTGAGATTGAGATGAAACGCAGGATTGGTCTAGAATAGAAAAATCCATTTAAAAGGTCATTGCTAACGCAAACTAATACGTACTGCAAATAAACTGCTAAGGTCGTAACTCCTGCAATTATCTTTATTTATTTACATACAACCGATTATAGTTCAAGGCATGTTTAGATATTATCGAGAATAACCTCTAGTATGTACTTAGAAACGGTTAGAACAGTTCTAGCCACGAATATGATCTACTCGAACGGTTAGGTTAGTGGTAAAATACATTGCCTTCTATGCCAGAGGTCCTGGGTTTGAATCTCGATGGCGGCGGTGGATATTAGTGTAATGAACACAGATATTAGCCAACATTTTTCTAATGGCAACAAAGTTTTTTTTCTCATAAAAAATATGTATACATTGGGTTATTGGTAATTAGTCCGGAATCTATCAAGGTGACATAGGGTAGGTCATTTGCAATCATTTGAGAAACTGTTTATCAACCGACTTCCAAAAAAGGAGGAGGTTCTCAATACTTCTGTATGTTTATTTTTTGTGTCTTTGTTATACGATATTTCGGACAATTATGAATCGATTTTGAAAATTCTTATTTTATTTGATAGAGGATACTTCATAGTTGGTCCCATATAAATTTCATCGAAATCGGTTGATTACTTCATTGAAAGTTTTGAAAAAATATGTATGATTTCAGAGAATATTTACTTTGATGACATTATTAGTCGCTTTTGACGTGAAGTCGGTTTTTTAATGCTCTGCATTCGTTGATAATTTTTGTATATTTTATTTTAAGTCTTGAAGAGCCTAGTTCTTTCACATTGGATTTCTTTATTGAATCTAAATTGTCAATCCAAGATTGTTTCTATCTACGGAATAGAAACTCGTCATGGCAACTAAATGCCTTAGTGTTCCAAATCTGATCATGAGAACAGAGATTTAATAATGAAATCCAGCTTTAACGACAACAATCTCAGCAAAATCTAATGCGATCACAATGTATTCAAACTCATTTTTACTGAAAACTTCACTGATTGAAAAAGTTTTTATTGTAAGTTCCAATTACAAAATTAAAGTTAAAAAAGAGTTCTTACATATTGTGCTCTGCAAAACAACTGAATGTGTATAACATGGTTGACTCTCCTTTGTGGTGTATTGGGATCTATTCGATGGACTCTTTGTGATAATTTAATTTATGTCTCTCTAAACACAAACTCTGAGACTTCAAAATAAGATTTTGTTAGCAACTATTGCGTATGAAGTCCCCTAATTCGGGATAAAGGAGACCCTAAAATTATAGTGTGTTATCGAATTCAGCCCATTGTATTTAACCCACAAAGGATTGGACACTTCACCTGTTTATTGAAGAGACTATAAGTTGATGTGTAATCTTTTCTTTTGTATTTAAAGCCTGCTAATGAACAGTGGATACATTTGATGGTAAGTGGCTTCCAGGCTCTATCGTTTTAAGTTTTTATGTCCTATTATAAGTCGACTATAAGAGTTCGAATGCTTATAAGTAAAAATCGACGTTGGAATCGACAAAAAGTCTTGGTATTTTATGTTTGGTGAAAAGCACGATATTATATTCTTAGAGAAATCGGAACAGAAAATATTTTTAAATGTATTTGAGATTTGTGTTCGTATGATAAAATTACCTACTTAATAATGGTAATAAAAACTTATTTGAACTGATAACCATCGCTGATAGCTAGATTAGTCTTTATACTTTCATATTGCTAAAATTAAATATTTAAAACTAGCGGTTGAAATATTGTTTTTACAAGAATCGTATTATCATCTTATAGCACTGTCTATCAGTCAGTTTACTTATATATTTACGAAAGAAAAAGATACCATACTTGCTTAGTTTTTAGTAGACGACAACAAATAGTGAAGTATGGGGCTACTAATAAAAAAGAACGGCATGGACAAGCTAAAGGGCTTAAGTTAGGACACATCCCTTTGTTCCTGTAATTACACTGGCTGTTACTACCCTTTGATGTCCGATATTTAGTCAAAACTATGCCGTTTTGTCAGATGTTGTAAGGGCTATAGTTGAACTGCATTGATTATAGAAGGGTCGAAACAAAGAGAAATAGCAGATTTTATACTTTAATTTGATATTCCAATTATTAATTTCGTAGCTTTTTGAATATTGAATAACACGCGAACGCGGCGCGGGCTTTGGGAAAATATAAGAACGTAATAGATTTCGGTTTAAACATGCTTTATTTAATGTAATTGAATAAAAGATTCCGTCACGCATTTCAATATAACATTTAAGTCCAGGAACTTACTTAAGCCTACGTATAAAAAACCATAAGAGTTACATCTAAATCAGACGATCGGGCTAATAACGTAACAAACGTACTCTGTATTAATATATAAATGTTCAAATAAACAAGTTATAACTATTATAATGTGAAATGAAATTATACGCGATAAATCCGGTGAAGAAAACTTGAGACAACGTTATGTGTACAGTCTGTGACTGGAAGGTATTTTATTAATCTGAGACCGTATCCTAATTGGCCCTTACACAACAAGCCCTGTCTCGGTGTCTATACAATTGCATCCTTATTGGCATGCGGCTAACATGAGCCTCCACCCTCCGCTTTATGCCAGTCTGATCCCCCCTCGAGACAGGAAAAGGTCCTTGTTATTACGGTAATGATGAAGTGGAGATATTGATATTAGATAGATTTATTTGACGGGTGTTGTTTTACAAGATAAGAGCTAAAAAAAGGTAAAAAATAGGTAAAAAAAAGTAGATAAAATGCCCAGACAATCATACCAACAGTTTCGTACAGTTCTTTCATATAAATTTTGCAAAATTTGAGGCACGTCTCACGCCATACTAAAGCTCACACTACTCACAAAGGTCTTCACACCACATTATTCAGTCTAATTCGGAAATAATACCCAAGCATATTGAAGAGTATGTTTATTTATGACCAGAGACATTGGCTTTACCTGTGACGTTTGATTCCGTCGGAACATTTGACAAGGTCCAATACTAAGGTGAAGAGTCTGAAACATCGAGTAGTACCTACATTATAATCTGTACGCGATATGACCCGGTTAAAAAGTATACTTTAGGCAATGCATCGTGAAAAAATAAGCAAATAATAAAACCCTTGAGCTTTATTACATCAGGGTAGATTATATTCTAACCATCATTGTATAACGTGGTAAGTTACGAAGTTTGACCTGGGAAAGAACTGACTCCCTTTTACTGCGCACATTTTGTCGGGGCGTAGCGGGCCGCAAATAAAACATTGCCGGAACTCACTGTCGCTAGGGCGACGGTACTTAACAGAATTGATTGAAGGGTGGGTGTCTCCTATCCCGGTGTACATTGAAAGGGGCCTCGGATTATAAATTGATAAAAGCGAATACGAACAAACTAATATATAATCTTGTCTTCAGTTTTCGCATGTCAAATATAAAATAGTTGTAATAAAAAAAAATTAACGCGACTTTATCGCGGCATTTCTCGTGATCATTTATCCTGTAATAACACTAAAACGTTGAATCTAGCATAATAATTACACACGACAACGTTTAAAATGTCTTTTATTTAATATACGAATGTATCAACAAAAAAATCTAATGAATGATTGAATAATAACAAGCCCTTATTGTTATTCAAACTCAGCTGACGAAACAAAACGTGTACCACTACGCTCCGCATAAAACCTTGTGCTGCAAAAATTAGTTATTAAGTAATTTATGAATTGCATTTTTCCATATTCAAACGTTTTTAGAATACGACATGACACAAGAAACTTCCGGTGAATTTGAAACTTGAATTTATCGCTTACGTCAATAAGTGCGTGTATTTGTAGACTGTGTACCCAGTTATTTCATAGTTGTTGTGAGATTTCGATTATTATATTACTAGCTGTTTGGCGCGGTTTTATCCGCAATTTCTAACCCCGCGGGAATATCGGGATAAATAGTAGCATATGTGCTATTCCAAGCTGTACACGATCAGTATGCCAAATTTAATTACAATTTGTTGCGAAGTTTAGCCGTGATTGAGGAACAAATATCCATACATCCATCCAAACTTTCAAATTTATAATATTAGTAAGATAGGGTGTGATTTGTGTCCAAACTTGAATTGAATAGTGAAAGTCTGTTGCAAACCAGCAGTGCTGTCACAGAACTTTATCGATTCATATGTTTGCAGTTGCAAGTTGAAAGAACAAAAAGTTTTCGAAATAGATAAACTTAGGCCGGTCATACATCCTAGCAGCTATTGCGTCGCACGTTGCTGAATGTTTTATATCAATCGATCAATAAATGCAGTCATCCACCACGCAGCGCGGTCTGCCTTACTAGAATATTACGGCACAGTATGCTAGTAACGAAGATAAACATTTATCAACTTTTAAAATTATATAAAGTAATAAAGAGTAGACTAAAATAAAAGCATTTGGTAGATTAAAAAGCCGGAATATTACTATTAAAATGCCAACGTAGCTACAGGTGAGCTATAATAACTTGTGTTATAGACCACAAAGTCGAATGACTAGCCTATTATACCTAGTTTGGATTCATTCTGATTTAGTTACTTTAGCGAAATTTATTTAAAAAAAAATCTGAATTTAATTTACAACGAAAATTCTGTGCTATACCGTAAGCAAAAAGGCTCCAAATCGCCTGCAAGAGTTGTACTGATTTTCAGCTATTAACTGCTATAGATAATGCTTAATATGATGATGAGTGTGCCCGCGTTTGACCTTAATTTCACCCGATGGTAAGTCGAAGATGACTCGTAAAATCATCGCTACCGAAGCGGTAATATTTGGCGGCAGATTGTATATCAAGGAAATCGCTAGCCAGTTGCACCCTGACGGGATCCTATCAACAAGCAAGTTTAAGTGAAATAACTTCAATTTTACCTCGATATGTGCCGCACACCGGTGATCCCGCGTGGTTATCTATTAATAAGCGTCGACTGATTAATACTTGGCAATGAGCCCAAGACGGTTAACTAGCGTTCCGTGTTCCAGATATGTTTGTTTTGTATCCGTTTTGTCCATAATATACATACATACGTAACTTCACGCCTGTCTCCCTTTGGGGTAGGCAGAGTCTAGGGAACGCCAATTCTGCTCATCCATCCATAACATGTTAATGATAAATTATTTAAAAAAACCCTTCTTAGCGTGCGGCTGCCGGGGAAAAATTAAAATGTAAAATATAACTGCATGATTGTAACGGTTAAATATGTGTTGTAGTTAGATGATTCGTGGCATTCGAGACAATGTTATCGTAATGTTTTTTTTAACGACAGTGTAATACCGGGATAAAAAATATTGCTATGTTGATCCAAGATACGGTCTGACTGAAACAAATTTCGCCTGAATTCGTGCAGTAGTTCTCACAAAACCAACGCTTTTTAGTTTATCATCAAGTAATTTATGATACATTTACTGGTTGAGACAAGAATAACAGTTTAGAGTAAAATGAAAAATCAACGGTAATACCAAAATATAAAATGTCATACAAAAATTCTACCTCAACAAAAACGGTATCTATATATTAAACTAATGCAAAGCGTCTGTTATTGTCCTTGAAAATAAACAACATATTACGTAAAACTTACAAAAAAAATCAAAAGATTATTAATAAAATGTATATCTGTAAATAAATCAGGTGATATGCGGTATTGGGGAGGTTTATCAGAATTTGTAGCTACTATGTGATGCTATCAGTTGGATGTGGTCGTTGGTGCGTACGCGTAGTAATATACAATGTCGATTATTTAGTCACGAGGATAGTGTGGTTTCGTTATCAAACGATCGCATTTCGATGGTCAGGCTCATATCTCTGTAATTAAAACATTGTAAACACAAAACTTTGCGAGAATACATCACACCCACCTTACTTGTGTAGAGCTTTTTATTATTTTGGACTAAGCCCGCATTTGAGCTCAATTTCACCTGACGGTAAGCGAAGATGAGGTCGTGCGTTTGCTTGCATTGCTTATCTATCGAGCAAAGAATTAAAGAGTTATAATAAATAAGCAGGATACATATAAACAACATGTATTCATCTCCGTGTATTGAAACAATTCATACATAAAAGAATTGAGTTAAAAAAAGCTAACTTAAAGGTTAGGAACATCAACTAATAATCCCAAACTATTAAGGCGGCTACACATCGGTGTAATGTAACATCCAATGCATTCATTTCTCAACAAGTGCGCGCGAGATGTCTAAATCATGAGAATTGATTGCAATCTGTACCCAAACGTTCGCCCACAACCGAGGGTCGCCAAGATGTAGTTCCTCTTAAGACACTTTGAATTATGTTCACAGTGCAAGAATGCCTATACTTACGTATTTTTTATTTGTTACAGATGCAACAGCCGGGTGGCAGCAATATGCATGTTTTGGCGCAGTCAGCACAGCCACAGATTATAGGTGAGCAAACAAGACGATTAGTGCCTAAATATCTCAAAAAAAGATACTTGATATAACCTATCGTTATTTAAAAAAAAGTAAATCGCTAGTTATGATTTATTTATATGAGGAATATTAATATAAAGAGATGAAATTTTTTGTGTCATTGTATCCTTATATTTTACTAATTTAAAGCTAGTAGTCCAGTCAATAAATGACCCAAAATGAGGTGTAGAGTGCGTGAGCAGGTAACTAAGCGATTCCTTCAGAAGCTTGGTGGTAGGATCCCATCTGGGTCCGCCTGGCTAGCGACCACCCTTTATATAAAGTCTGCCGCCAAATGTTACCGCTCCGGCGGTAATGTGTTCCGGCAATATTGTATAAAGAGCCAGTTCCTTCCTAAACCCGTGTGCTTTCATCTTCGACCTCATCGTCACTTACCATCAGGTGCGATTGAGGTCAAACGCGGGTTTAGTCACTTATAAAAAAAAAAAAAAATTTCAATTAATAAAATGAAGTTCCTAAAATTATCTAAAACTTTTATATCATATGTTTTTTTCTAATTCCTAACCGTTTTCGAGCTATACCCTCGGAAAAAGTTGAAATTTACAAAAAAAAACAATTTACGTCAAAATATTCATAAACATTGCATCATATTGTCTAAACCTATTCATTAACGAAAAGTATGAATAGGAAAGAAATTGTAGATTTTTAAATTCCCTTTAAGAATATATATACATGTGCTGATTAATGTCCAACCCGCCTAAAGTTACAGCTATTTTAAAACTTGTATAGCATTTTAAGTTATCGCGCAAGGATCGGGCATAGCCAATATCTTCTGTCAGCTCATCGATAAAAGTTCACGATGATAGGGTAGTAGTTGACCCAACATTGCTCTTTCAGCGGATATGTATAAGCAAACGATCAGATGAGGATTTGATGACATATTTTGAGTATGAGTTGGTCCCATTTCCCTTGGCACTGTTCAACGAAAGTGGCATGAGAAAGACAAACAAATCAGTGCTGTACAACTTATTTGAGCCAACCAAGAAAGATATTCTTCTGCCTCAAATGAACATTGTAGTCGATGGAGGATTTCTACTCCACAGAGTTATTTGGCCAAAAGATGTATCGGTCGTGACTATTTGTAATAGTTATATCACCTACGTCGACCACCATTATCTTGGGACTACTCTCACTGTGGTGTTTGATGGGTACGCAAACACAGCCTAAATCACAAGAACAAATGCGTAGTTACTGACTAAAAAGGTCAGCCGACATCAATTTGACATGGGACACACAAATACCTGTTAAACTTTTTATCAAATCCTACCAACAAAACTAACTTCATCTCCTTACTGGAGATAAAGCTGCAGAAGAAAGGGATACATACTCTTCAGGATACCGATGACGCTGACATCCTAATTGTGAAGACTGCTGTTGAACAATCCACTCACAACTCTGTGGCTGTCGTTGGTGAGGATGTAGACCTTGCTGTCCTGTTGATTGCTTTCACTCCTGCGACCAGAGGTTCTTCTGAAAACTATATTTTGCCGCTGCACCAAGGATTGTGTAATTGGAAAATGTGGCTGCCGAAAAGCGATGCTCACCTGTTCTGCAGCGTGCATCCACTGTCAAGGGAAGTGCCTGAACAGTGTAACTGTTGACGATGAGGACGATGAAGACGATGTAGAGCCCATTCAGCAAGAGCAACGCGCTACTGAGGAAGAAGATGCCATGGAAGAACAATCATTGCCTGGGCCCTCAAGTTCAAAGAGGATGAAAATTTGATTACTTTTAAAGTCGAGAGTAAAACATTAGGAATATATTGAGAACAATGGGGTTTACAATTATTATTGTATTGGTGTAACGAAACTATCTGTAGAATAAAGTGTGAAAGTCATCATCATTATTTTTTCTACTTTATTTAATAACTTGCTTATAAGTGGCCATATATTATGTTATAAGATGAACGAACAAAGGTTGTGGGTCAAGAATATGATATACAAACTAATTTTCTGAAAATTGCAAAATGCTATACAAGTTTTAAAATAGCTGTAACTTTAGGCGGGTTGGCATTAATCAGCATATGTATATATATTCTAAAAGGGAATTTAAAAATCTACAACTTCTTTCCTATTCATACTTTTCGTTTATGAATGGGTTTAGACAATATGATGCAATGTTTATGAATATTTTGACGTAAATTGTTTTTTTTTTTTGTAAATTTCAACTTTTTCCGAGGGTATAGCTCGAAAACGGTTAGGAATTAGAAAAAAACATATGATATAAAAGTTTTAGATAATTTTAGGAACTTCATTTTATTAATTGAAAATATTTCTCTCCAATGCACCGTTTTCGAGATATAAGCGAAAAACCCAAAATTCGTACCTTTACCCCCCCCTCCTTCCCCCCGCTCATCACCTAGGAGTCGGGACTTTTGGTATGTTAACAACCTAAGCCCCCTGAACAAGTTTCTGTAGGAATCGCTTAGTTACCTGCTCACGCACGCTACACCTCATTCCTTGACTGGACTATAGAGTCCTATAATCGGTGAAAAAAATCTGAAGCAGCCCAAATTTTTGAGAAAAGGCTACCTATCGTTGATATTTGTCCATTCTAAGATTGGTGGAAAGATATAGTTTCTAACGATAAAGCCAACCCATCTTATTTTGTTTTGTAACTAAACAAGAATTTTGAGGTCTCGTATCCATTTTTTAAGAAATTAGTTTTAGGTTAACAATTCTACTCGTATGATGACAACAATTACCGTTTGACCAGCATGAAAAATCTAATGGCTGCTTTTTATTCTGACCCCTCTTGTACAAGTCCCTCCAATCCCTCCTCTACCACGATAATACAATATATGACCGGCAGGCGGCGCGACGCTGCTGGCGGGCGGCGTGGGGGGCGTGGGGGGGGTGGGCGGCGCGGGCGCGGGGTTCGGGCGCGCGCCGCGGCCCGCGTCGCCGCACGTCATCAACTACCTCAAGTCCGGCGTGCAGTACGCCGCGCACAAGCCGCCGCCGCAGCCGCCCCGGATCAAGGTATGCTGCAAATATATCAATCAATCATATGATTTAATGTATTTACGGGATTCTTACCACGATTTTTGATTTAATTTTCGCACGTCCGATATTTCTATGCTGTTAAAAGTCCGGTCAAAAACCCAGTGATACCGTTAATACATTAAATCAAACCGCGATAGTTTAAAACAATTAATAAATCATTTGTTTCTATTTACCTTCGAAACGGGATATTAACCATTTTTATTATTTATTTTGAGTTCTCGATATTGTTTAAATAATCAACATGGTAAGTGTCCCGTTCCTTATGACCATGAAAGTTTAAAAACTTAAATAAATCATATAATTTATAAGCACGAATATAGATGTTTCACATTTATTTATTACAAGCCTATGTGCTATTCCAGATTGTACACTATCACTATGCCAAATTTCGTCCAAATCTGATGCGCCGCTCTGCCGTGTTTGTTGAACAAACATTGATTGATACATCCATCCAAACTTTCTTTATTTATAATATTAGTAAGATTTTATTTGACTATTAACTAAACCAAAACACATCAAAGGAGAGTGATGTTTTTCTGCAGATTTTATATGAAGGGTGGTCGATAGCCAGGCGGACACCCAGCAGGCCTATTACGGTTCTTTCACGACATGACATGATAAACAAAATTTCTATGACACAATGATCAACAATTATGATTATTCCGTCTCCTTTGTGATGATGAGTGGAATCCGAAACACTTTTTAACTGGGTATAACAGACTATTTGAACCTCCACCCTTATGACTGTGGTGTCTGTGAGGAAACTGAAAAATTTAGTTACAATGTTATTTATATGCAATTAGATGCAACTTTAGATCAGAAAGGATAGTATATAATATTTCTTGCATGTCACCTGGTGGAAAGTTATTTTTAAGCATAAGGCTTCTATTTTACGTACATAACTTCACGCCTAAATTCCTTATAGGATAGGCAGAATACCAGAGGTTATAAGACCATCTGATGTCACGTTTGACAAATTTGGAGGCATTATAATGGTGGAGAGACTATTGCAGTTACAGGGGTCAGCCCGTAAAAAACACTCTGTTCAACATACTTTTACAGTATGCCCGGGAAGAGAAGCAGCTGGCACATTCTATGCTTCTCCTTTATCAGCATGGAAGAATTACGTAACATTAAATTTTGAGTAAACCTCTATATCTAAAACCCCCCCTCCTGGCTTCCAGGAAGAGGTGATGTTCCGGCAGCAGCCGCTGGCCGTGACGCCGCCGGCGCCGGGCGGTCCGCCCCCGGGCGCCGCGCCCGCCGGCCCCGCCGGCCCGCCCGCCGGGCCCGCCGCGCCGCAGTTCCAGAGACTCAAGGTAACTCAATCAATATCAAAAAGATTATTGAGATTATGATTGTGGGAAACAGATTGTTATTCACACAACGCCAGCACCACCAGCGACGATAATAGATATGGTCAGTGTAAAGGATTAATCCTAAACAGTTATCTACTTGATAAATAGATGATATACGGAGCAATTAAGGAAATGATAAATAAAACCGCCCGGAGTGAAAGTTGAGTTAACACTGATTTTATTACTAAATGATTAATTAAATGTAAAATATGTAATTTAGGGCAATACGTCATACGGAGCGTATTGCTGAATTAGCGTCTTATACTACACAAAATGTACGTGACTGTACAGTCAGACTTATTAAAATCATTGAAAAAAGCTCCAATGGCCCAGTGATCGAGTTTACGGGTGCGGCATTAGAGCCCTTGGGTTCGGTCCCCAGCCGGGCCAGTGTAGGAAATTAACTTTAATAAACTGGCCCAGGTCTGGATGTATTTATATACCTCCTAGTTCCGCTATACTATTCTATAGTATATTTGGGAAGCTTGCGTTTGGGACGTTTATCAATTTAATTTATTAACACAGTGCCATGTAGTCCTAAAGTAAAATATGCTGGAGTTATGGGTAGTACACATTTGCGTTGCGTAATCAATTCTTTAACTTTCCGTTAAGTTTACTCATTTTTTCTCTTCATGTATGATCTCTAACTACCACGTCCTCGAATTTTAAAAGTGACCCTGTATAATAATATAAACAGATCAATACTAACAAACACAAAATATTTACATTGCTCAGAGATCAGACCCATGACCACTGGAGTTTTGAATCAGAAAGTGTTTGCATCGCCATCTTATTAATAATCACTTTTGACAAAAAATATGTATCTTTACTGTATATTTTTATCAGCTTATCAATAACCTGCTTTATTTTTGTCGCTGTTAAGGTTGAAGATGCGCTGTCGTACCTCGACCAAGTCAAGTTCAAGTTCAACACCCAGCCGCAAGTCTACAACGACTTTCTGGATATCATGAAGGAGTTCAAGAGCCAAACGTGAGTGTTTTCATGCATTCATTATTTTTGCTTATTTAATGTCGATCTAACATTGATGTACTTTCACTATTTTATGTTTAAGCGAAGTCGAAAATGGATGCGTAGTTCGCAGTAAGTTAGAATTAAAGTTCTTAGACAATAAGGTTGTCATAAAAATAATGATATAGCGATCTTAATTTTAAAAACTTGAGATCACATAGGGAGTATGTGCGAGTCAATGGTTGTATCAGATTATTACCCTTGTTTCAATGTGCCATAATGCCTCCATTTTTGAACCCGACCATATTTTATAAGTACAAGATTATTTTTAGCCGGATTTATTCCATCAAATGCTCGATTTTTCCTTGTCTTGGTCTGTAAATATGGGGAAAAGTCAGGTTAAATTAAAATATTAGTTGAATACGCTAAAGGGTAAAATTCCTTTTAACTTCATTACCTTCTTGGCGAGGTGTTAGACCTCTAGTCCGTATCTAGTAGCATTACATATTTTGTTAATGATAATAATTTTTTTTTGCAAAATATAATATTAATAATAAATTCTTTACTGTACAACTAAAATGTTGGGTAAAAAAACGTGTTAATCCACTGAAGCTATTCTGAACCTTAGAGTATTCGCTGACACTGAACCAGTATAGAGATGTCCGGTAAGGGCCTGGCGTGCCCTTAGCCGTTGCGCCGCTAAAAGCATTTTTTTTTTTTTTTTTTTTTTTTATAAGTGACTAAACCCGCGTTTGACCTCAATCTCACCTGATGGTAAGTGACGATGAGGTCGAAGATGAAAGCACACGGGTTTAGGAAGGAACTGGCTCTTTATACAATATTGCCGGAACACATTACCGCCGGAGCGGTAACATTTGGCGGCAGACTTTATATAAAGGGTGGTCGCTAGCCAGGCGGACCCAGAAGGGATCCTACCACCAAGCAATCTTTAAATTATTGTATATATGTGCTTATTTAATTCACTAACCTATATAATAATTATAATTGTGAAAGTGAGGTTGAATAAAGGTAATCTACAAAGTAAATATAGCTAAGTCACTTATAACGTTAATAAAATAATTTGTGTAACTAGAATGTCTGACATAAGAAAAAATAAAGTTGTTAATCTAGACTCACTATTTCTACCTCCTGAATTGGGTGAAACCTTGTTACTTGAGCAAAGTGAGATCTCTTTCTTCCTAATATTCAAAATTCACAATGAAGACATTTGACAGTTTTTATTGTGAAATTAAAACCTATCAATAATGATATTTTTGAACACACTTGCTCGTAAAGTGAGCGTTATTCTATTAAGTTTAGAACTATAAACTGGGCTATAAGTCACGCGTGCATAATATATTATACCCTAGTGCATAATATAATGAATCCTACAAAGTTGAATTGTACCTTTGTGCAAATAACATGCGAGAAAACAGAGCTTATTTTATTGGTCCGGGTTATACACTAAATATTTTCAGAAACAACAAAGAGGGTTTATGCCACTTCAAATCCATATACATTTTTAAATGTCTGCGCCTTATATTAGTAAAATAAATTTGTATATTAAACAAATTATTCACAATTTACAATAATTTGTCATAAAATATTAAAATATTTGCATTTACCACTCCAAATTAAACATTTTCACTTAAAATAGGCTGTATATGCTATACAGACATTGACACATTTGACGGAAAAAAAAACCTACGCGCATGCGCGAGGTTCGGCGCCATTTTTCAATCACAATTCACAGCTTTGTTATCAAGTGTGTTTGTTATTTTATGACCACGTATGTCTGTCTTTTACTCACAAGTGTGTTGAAAAACGTCGTATGTAACTCGTGAGCGTTGCTTACATAATATACTATTATTGCCTGCTAACAAAATTATTATTGTTGAGACCGCCGATGTTGTAAGCGATTCCTTCGAAGGATAGTAATGGAACATTGCTCGAGACTGCCCGAATCGTTCGCCGGTTTCTGTCTCTCTTGCCCTGATCCCCGACCGACTGGTCCGATTGTCGGGTCTTTCCCGCCGAAAGGCGTGTAGCTGTATGCATACATAAAAATAATAAAATCTTTGTTTGCATTAAATTTATACATAACATTAAAGTTTCACAATATCCTACCAACAAGTGTCAGTGCGCAAAATATTAAATTTAAGATATGTTGAAATACATGTTTAAGTCAATTATTATATTCAGTATATTTTTTTTATATATAACGTTATAATTTTTAATCAATATATTTTTCATTTAGAAATTCATTATTAGTACAATATAATTTAGATTGCAAGAATTCAGACTCCATTTAAATTTATTATAAGGTATTTTTTTTATTTTAGTTGGTAGTTTATTTTAAATTTTAACTGCCATACATTCAATATTTTTTTGGAATAAAGTTAACCTTTGGGCAGGTACGTAAAGTTTTTCTGCATGTCTTTTGCAACCAGAAATCATTTCCCTATTTGTTGGAAACAACTGTGGGTGCTTTTGGACAAATAAGCTCACTTCATAAAATTAAAGCAACAATAATTAAAAAATTACAAAAGCGGCTGTCCACTAAGATTCTGTTACCGACCGTATATTAAGACACATTTAGATGAGATTTATGTGCTGTATTTAGAACTGACAAATTAACTTTTATTTTACATAATATGGTATTTATATCGAAAAGTACTTGCGCGATTTAATAGACTCCCAGTGCCATCTCTTGCCTTTATAGGAAACTTCTCCAACAGCGGCCCTATAGCTGAAGCGCTATTTCTGCCAATCAACTTATATGATGATAACAATTACCGTTTGAGCTAAATGAAAAATTTAATGGCTGCTTTTTATTCTGACCTACTACCCTATTCCGCAAACCAGATTTTACTAAGAAGAATTACTAAATATCTAACATTTAGTTCTTCCGGCAGCATCGACACGCCCGGGGTCATCACGCGGGTGTCGAACCTGTTCAAGGGGCATCCGGCTCTGATCGTCGGGTTCAACACGTTCCTGCCGCCCGGATACAAGATCGAAGTTCAGAGCGATGGACAGGTGAGCCGCATCAATATTCCTGACATTCACACGTTACCTAGCCTAAATTAAGTTCAATTTAGAAATAAATAAACATTACATCCATGACTTGACGGTTAATATCTGTGTTCATCACACACAAAATATGCATTAAATATATGAGTAATAAAAAAAAACGTTTGCAATAGAAATTCTATTCTCAAGATTTAGAATCTCACAGAGATTAAAAAGAAAAAGCAAGTTTAAAATGGCTAAAATGTTATTCTATGAGTCTTTGGTGACTCGACGAATAGTTTAAACTTTATCTCATCTATCATCATGACAAGTGAGCATGAGAAGGCGTAGGTTTTCATTTCAATTAGAATCCATTTAAGTTATTTCAAGTGTACCAAATTAATTTTTTCTGACTAAGGTTTTGGATTAAGCTCTTTATGAAATATTATGGTAATAAAATAGCCGGAGCTATAATATTTAGCAGACCATTTTTAGGAAAGCTCATAAAGAGTCCTGCTATGACACTATAAGGCTGAATACTTTTTAACCATGCTATTTGTATGCCCGTTCGCCTCGTTCATAAGTATGGCGATTGCAGATATACCAACACAAATACATGGCTTCCCATACTTTGGTTCGTAGTCCTACTGAACACTCTCAAGAACTTACAGAAAGACGGTACTTTCAATACAATGCTATGCGTATAACAAAAACCTCATGAAACTGAACTCCAAAATGATGACAACAATTACCGTTTGATTATCCACTGAAAAGATGAATGGCTGCTTTTTACTCTGACCCCATGATCCCACACCCCGCTCCCCTGTGCAACGAGCCCTCGCTGACGCGTGTGGTGTCCGCAGGTGTCGGTGTCGATGCCGTCGCCGACAGGGCTGGGCGCGGCGGGCGGCGTGCTGCTGGGCGTGCACCCGCCGCAGCCGCAGCTGGTGCACCTGCTGCCGGTGCCGCAGTGAGTATACAGAAGTTCCGCGAGTTAAATCGCGCGGACCGGGGTAGTTATGCATATTTAGGCTGCGTTCCCAATAACGCAGAGTTGAGCAGAGCGGAGTTTAGCGGCGCCTCAATAGACCTGTCACTATGCTCGAAATCTCCACTGCGCTTCAATAGAAACAAAACGAGCATTGACGACCACTTTTGGCGGGTTTCAATATTCAACTGACTGGTATGAGTAACCGATATAGGTACGAAACCGGTAGAAAAAAAATTGCGTTTCACAATATTTATTAGCTACGAGCTGAAAGTTCTCAAATTTGGCATGAGCCCTCTTTACATGACGTTCTTCCAAGAAACTAGGCGATACGTGATTTTTAGAATATCACTCATTCGCAAATTATTTGTATGACATTTGAACCAAATAAACGTATAAACTAATTCAATTTATTCTTGATATGTTTTGGTATTCGATAAATACCTTACAGTATGTATATTTTTAGAGATTTTGTTAATAATTGCTTTCAATTCTTTACGTAAAATGAAACGCCAATCCTTCGACTTATGTTGCCATTGGTTAAATCACATTTTTATGACGTTAAAGTAAATATTTAAAAGATAATATGTCATTCAACAATACTTGTCCCTTTTTTTCAAAAACTGTTATAGATAAGTTAGAAAGAGAAAACTGGATTATTGATATGTTGACAGATATTTGATAGGATATTAGGTTAAAATAAAAAAATGTTACGTCGTTGGCTAGATAAAATTACTTTTCCTGTAATTGGTCACATGTAATGAAAACATAACTCGCTATTGGCCGCAGCAGACCGCCATGCCACCTTCACCTCATTGGTTTAAATTAGTAACTTGTTACGTCGTCGTTGGCTAGATGAAATGACTTATTTTGTAAATGGTCAAATGTAACCTAGCAACCCATTACAGTCAAACAGTTTGTAAGCAGTGGTTTAGATGTCAAAATTTTGAATATAGAAAGGAATTTTGGTAGTGAATTCTATTGTTCGTAGGCAAAACGAACAGTTTTCATGATATTGAAACCCGCCATTTGTCGATAGGGTAACCCTGTCTGCCTCAGACGCCAGTGGTTGCGGGTTCGATTCCCGTACACGGAACAAGATAAAAATTAAATTTCCGTGTCTGGGTGTTTATCTTTATATTCTAGGTTCCCCCGTAGTTCGCTAAATGGTATCCCATAACACGAGTTATCCTTACTTTGGGGTCATGTAGTTGGTGTGATTGTCTAGGGATTTTATTTTATTCCCAACCGGAACTGGGCTAGTTGGTAACCTCCTCGTCACTTGGGGGATTGAAATGTCCTTTAAGAGAGCCGTCGTATATAACTTGTTTCATATACATTTTTGACAAAAATAGTCACTAAAAATATTTTCGCGCCATCAACAATAAACCTTAATAAACAAGCATTATGACAAAACTTAAACCCCAATTGCAATAAACGCCATCTACCTGAAAATCAAACTACAGCATCACAGACGAGCTTTTTAAAACTTAAGAAATCATTACACTACACAGCTGGGTCGCGGTCAATGAACTCATTACATATTGACGAGATATGCCAGCTTTATATAGGTCACAAAGTAAGCGTACCGTTGTTTAGTGAACGGCGGCGTTCTAAACATAGATAGTGCTGTTAAACAAATGTTATCTTTATAATATTGCTTACTTATAGTTTCGTTGGAATCTTTTTATAGGTTTACTATATTTGTAGACTTGAACAATGAAAATGATAAAGAAATTACGATTTTCGGTAGTAGTGAACAATAATTGGCGATATATCATATCTTTTGTCTGTATACATAGTTAATCGACGCGATCAATACTAAACGATAAATTAATGACTAAGCCGAGTGATCGATAACGGTGCACTGCGGCAATCTATTTACTGTTTCTTTTTTTATTCAAGATCCAGAATGCAGTAAGTTATTTTCAATCGGAATTTTTGATGAAGAAAATTTATAAAATTTAGCCAATAACTTTCCTCAAGAGATGAATTTGAATGCTAAATATTTCATTAAATTAGTTTTTTGAAACAAAATTTGTGTTTAACGGTTTAGAAATATCATATACAATTGGCATCTTTAAAATTGAATTTTATTGTGTTTAATGATTATTCTAAAACGATTTTTCGGTAAACGCTATAAAATCAGACGCCTGGATCACGAGCGACTGTCAACTGAATTCCTGTTAAAATCATCTTTTTTGTATCAAAGGAATCTTGTAAGCTCAATAATGAATACCATTTGTGGGATCGTGTCTGTGAAAGCAGACAGAAGATTGCACTTTGATGAATTTATTTCTCTTTAAACACGTATTTACTTCTTGAGTATAATTTTACACGTCTTCCGTCTCAGCAGTCCCTCGCTCTCCTGATTCTCATTCATCCCTCATATCTTTAATTGGAACGTTCCGTTTCATAGTTACGTGTATTAGTCATAAAGGTTCCCATGTGTGACGGTGTTGCTACTTGCAGGTCGGTGAGCACGGCGATCCAGGTGCACAAGCTGTCGCCGGCGCCCGCGCCGCTGCACGCGCCGCACGCGCACGCCGCGCACCGCGCGCCCGACGCGCCGCCGCACCACCACCTGCGTGAGTGCCTCACCTACTGTCGCACGCTGTACTAGCCAACCAACTGACGACCCACTTCGCTCATTATTCCTTTGAAACTGTCTAACTTGTAAGCTCTACCGCGATAATGACCTTGGGACATTTTAGATACTGTACGAGTTCTGTACTCAGTTAATGTCAGTGTCGGATGAAGTGATAAACAGTTTGTCACTAAGGAAACCTATCTTCAAGCGAATTTCGACTTTCAACCTACTAAAGTATGGCCCACGAGAGAAAAAATAAAAGGGCATTGACGTCTCTCTACCAATGTACACTTTTTGTAAAAATGACACAAGAAAAGTTTATGGAAATTATCGCAAATATAAAAATGACTAAAACACGAGTATCGTAGAAGTATGAGTGTCGTATGAGTTTGTGTAAAACTTGGTAGAAGTCGACTCAATGCCGTTTTATTTTTTCACTCGTGGGCCCATACCATAGCATTTAGACAATTTGCAAAAATGAACTGCTATGGGTCATAATTCAGTTGGTTCGATGGTACAACTCATTACATGTTCCCGCCTGATATTGGGCTCACTACCAAATACATAATTTAACGAGATATTCCTCCATGCTGGACTGGGAGCTATAGAGAAACATAAAAGGTACCAACTGCTTCTCTTCCCGACCATACTATAAAACTCAGTGAAGGGACAGAGATTTTACTGGCGGTTTTAGGGGCGATAAGCTGACCCCATGTCACTGCAATAGTCTCTATCCATCATTATATTGTAACCTCTGGTGTTCTTCCTACCCCATAAGGGATACAGGCGTGAAGTTATGTATGTACTGAATAGTTTAAATACAACAAATTAGCTGTCTCTTGCTGGAAAATACCGCAAGAAAATCATATGTCACTAAACATACGAAAATAGTACTTGGTAGTAGTTAATAGTACTCCAGATGTCACCGAACCCAATGAACCGTGACCACGGAAAATAGCCCTAGCCTGACTAGAAAGCTAAGTATACGACATGACTGTAAAATATTACCATGATCACAGGAAATAGTCATCACATTACAAACTGATCACTTGTTCCTGCCTACAGAGTCCTGATTGCGGATAATACATAACTTCACGCCCTGTATCCCTTATGGGGTAGGCAGAACACCAGTGGTTATAAGACCGTCTGATGTCAAGTTTAACGAATGAGGTATTATAATGATGGAGAGAGGCTATTGCAGTGACAAGGGGTCAGCCTATCGCTCACAAAAATGCCAATAAAACCTCTGTCCCTTAACTGAGTTTTACAGTATGCCCGGGAAGAGAACCAGCTGACACATTCTATGTTTCTCTATAGCTCCCAGTCCAGGAAGCTGGACTGTTCATGAACTGCGGATAATGTTCATGACAATACACAACAACACTCATCCCTGACCTAAAACTTTATAGAAAGTTAATTACATCAAGGCTAAATTATATCCAAAACTGAAGCACAACAATTGTAACGAGAGATGATAATTAATTTTCTTAGATCGTACCAAGCCAACACTTTCACATGATGAAAACAATTACCGTTCGACCACCATGATAAGACTAATGGCTGCTTTTATAAGTTCTGACCACTCCCTCCTACCACCCCCGCTGTAGAGTCTTGTAGAAGCATGTCTAACCTCAAATATATCTGCAGCAGAGGCGGCGCCGGCGCCGGGCGGGCAACCGGTCGAGTTCAACCACGCCATCGAGTATGTGAACAAGATTAAGGTGAGTTTCTTTTGGGTATTTTGTTGAAGGTTTTCTGGAAGAGAGATGGTTTTGGAGTGGTAAGACTGTCTTTGTAGCGCAATGTGTGCAGATTGATATATCAGGCCTTGTATATGTTTATGTTTGGTTGTTTTTAGTTCTAAAATTATCTATACCCGACGCGGCGAACCTTGATCCCTATGACACTGACAGTAATTTCCACAACACAACCTTGTAGTGCCGTCACCGTTACATTAGAATCGTATCGGAGGCGTCTAAAAATGGCATTTATTTATTTTATTTAGCTAGGTTCCAATACAATGATATTCTGTTGGAATAATAACATTTCATAACATTTACAAGAAATTAGCTCAATTACACTTTACGTTTTGCAAAAGTTACTTCGTAAGGTATGATTTAATAAATACCCGATACCCGCGCCGGGTATAAGTGATGAATGGAAATAATAGAAATGATCTTTAGATTATTGTACATTTACCTTATTGTACACAAAAATAAATATTGAAGGAAGAAGTGATAGTGTTCAACCTGGATAATCACCAATTTTTGCGAGTGTAGTTATAATATAGTTCAAAATTTACTATTACCTGTTAAAGTTGAATATTTTAAAATTTAAGAGTCATGTAGCCTAATGTGAAGTGACAATGTAAACTTCTTATATGGAACACACCAGTTTGTTTAAAAACAGTGAAATTGGTTAAAAGAAAACTAGAAAATTTTCTTATGGAACTGAGTTACAAAAAATCTTCTTAACATAACATCATTCAACTTAAAATACTTCTTACTAATATTATAAATGGAAAGTTTTCATGTATGGATGTTTGTTTCTCAATCACGGCAGAACAGTTCCATGTATTTGGATGAGATTTGGCATAGTGATAATGTACAGCCTGGAATAGCACATAGGCACAGAATAAGTAATAGTACCGGTACAGAAGAATTACTCCGCAAGAAGATCTAAATAAATTCGAGTCTTGCTACGACGCGATACGGTGGAATTCAGCTCGCACAGCATTACATACCTGCAAATTTATATACCTAGAAGTTTTGTCTCTTTCTATCGCATGCCTCTTATCTTTTCTTACGCTGTTAGGGTTGCTGCCTAGTGAAGAATAATTAATTTCCTTATTTGTAATTAAGTATCTACCGATGTAGGTATTACTGTTATTCTACCTTTGTAAAAAATATTATTTCAACTTACCTAAAGTACAAAATGAAAAAAAAGTTACGACGAATAATTAGTAATACTACCTATGTTTTGTTTACTAAATTTAACATAATCAAATCTAAACATAATCTAATTGAATTTGTTTCTTTTTATGTCCATTTTTAAATACTATTTGCGACCTCGATCATAGAATTACTGTGAGTGCTATTAGGTACGTAGGTATCTACAACGTCCCGACGGGCGCGCGCGTGACACACGACCCATTCGAACTCCGCCGGCGGAGCGCTTCGCTGTAGGTAAATAACGAATGTACCGCGCGGAGTGAGCCAGGCCTGACATAGGCTACTTTTTATCCCGATTGTCCGGTGGGATAGGAAATAGTTCGTGTGTCATGTAGTAACAGCAGTATTGCATCGTTGCAGTCGCGGTTCTCGCGGCAGCCGGACAAGTACAAGCGCTTCCTGGAGATCCTGCACGCCTACCAGCGCACGCACCGCGACGTCAAGGAGAAGCACCACACCGAGCAGGAGGTGTACTCGCAGGTCAGGTTTTTTTTTTTTTTTTTTTTTTTTTTTTTTTTTTTTTTTTTTTTTTTGACCTGATGATAAATGACGATGAGGTCGAAGATGGAAGCACAAGGGTTTAGGAAGGAACTGGCTCTTTATACAATATTGCCGGAACACATTACCGCCGGAGCGGTAACATTTAGCGGCAGACTTTATATAAAGGGTGGTCGCTAGCCAGGCGGACCCAGAAGGGATCCTACATTGTAACAATTATAAAATGTGTCTATTGCACACGTTATTGTAGGAAAGTCCAACTTGTTTCAAACTCTTATGGAGTCCTTCAGGATTGAGTGCAGTCGCCTGGCCAAAGTCGCATAGCAAGTAATGAAATATAAGAACAAACACATAAAAAAAAAAACATTGCAAATGACTTTTTCCATTAATAAAGCACTGAAATGGCTTTAATTTTTGGCTCAATAGATTTTTATGCTAAAAATAAAACTTCACAGCTGCTGTCCCAAGCCCAATACTTACGACATAAAAGTAAACCTATTTACTGCTGAACAGCAGACCGTGTCATCCTACTAATATAATTAATTAATTGTTAATGTTGTTGTTTAGGTGGCCAAGCTGTTTGAGAACCAAGACGACCTGCTAGCGGAGTTCGGGCAGTTCCTGCCGGACGCGAAGGGCGTCGGCAAACCCTCGCCCGCCGGCTCGCCGCCGCCCGACCACGTGCAGGTGAGCCCAGCGAGACAATAGTCACACGGGGTCACCCCATCGCCATCAAAAAAAACCTCCAGTAAAATCTCCATCCCATAACTTACTTTTACAGTATGCCGGGGAAGAGAAGCAGCTGGCACATTCTATGTTTTTCCTTCGCTCCCAGTCCAGGGTGCCAAATAATTAAATGCACTTAATTAAAGGTATAGGGTGTATCCCAGTACACACCCGAGCTGAGCCAGCAGTGTGATCACAGAACTCTATCGATTAAAATTTCTATGAATGTTCACCTAGTAGGGAGTCTGTTACATGTTGTAAGCAAAATTGGTTTATTTAATTTTGAATGTTTGTAAACAGAATGGAATAAATAAATTACAATGTGGCTTACAACTTGTGACGCACTCCAAACTAGGCGAACCCGGCTGGGATCTGAACCCAAAACCTCAAACGGTGCAGCTTTATAGTATACTTCATTATCATACTTTATTTTAAATGAGTAATTGCTACAGCTAGTGCCTTTTCAATATACTGTGTCTATCCATATCTTAGTGTGACTTACAAGGAAATGTATTTCGTGTGATCGAAATGAAAACAGCCATTTCAGTGTAAAATGTATTATTTTACGGTTGTTTATTTAAAATTACAAGGAAAATAAATCACTAAACCCATAGATTTATTATATTCTTGTGTGATTTCATCCTATATTGACTTTAGTTTTCTCTTGTTGTTTTGTGTATTGTAATATTCAGTACAGAAGTCATATATATCGGTGATGAGATAGTAATTAGTGTAATGAATCTGTAACTTGTGCATCACAGAGCCAGTGCACGTCGCTGCAGCAGCACATTGAGGCGGAGCAGGAGAGATACGCCGCCATCGCGCCGCCCGACGCGCCGCAGGACCACGCACAGGTCAATATGTTTTTTTTTTTTTTTTATAAGTGTCTAAACCCGCGTTTGACCTCAATCTCACCTGATGGTAAGTGACGATGAGGTCGAAGATGAAAGCACACGGGTTTAGGAAGGAACTGGCTCTTTACAATATTGCCGGAACACATTACCGCCGGAGCGGTAACATTTGGCGACAGACTTTATATAAAGGGTGGTCGCTAGACAGGCGGACCCAGAAAGGATCCTACCACCAAGCTTAAGTATTGTCAAATGAAATATTGTATAGCCATTGCACTTGCCTGGTGACTCTTTTTGTTATGAGGTCAGTCTCAAATGACCTTTGATGGTAAATTATCATGGTATGTCTAAATATCAAAACGTTTACGTCTGATATTTTTCAATTCTATATAAAACAACTGAAAATTTCAGTTAAATAATGTACAGAAGCCATTACATGAAGCGCTACAAATGTATCAAAAAATATACTTAAATCTGAACTCTATCCCTTCAACACTAAGTTAAAATTCGAGAGGAAATTTGATAGGTAATGTAACGCTTGTTGTGCTGGTTTTGGTACTTATTATAAATTGTTTGAACGCGAGTTATGTATATTCAGGTCGTCGGAGTAAAGCTTTTAAAAAACAATTTACTTAATAAAACTTTTATATAGTTACAATTTAAAGACATGAACAAGACTGAGCTAAAATATTACAAATATAAAAACATGATATCAACTAAAAATGACAATGCAGCAGTAATAGAATGCTTCTGTCTGCTGCGAGTGTGGGAACCTGCTGACTACGCGCGTTATGTCCGCGTAACTCGCGCTTATACTTGAATATTTTCAAGTACATAAAGGTTTCAATTCTAAGTTTATGTTCACAAGTTGAAACATAAGTTTTTATATAGCACAGTAATGAATTACATTGGAGCCAACCATTACAGGTGGCAAGGCAAATTGTAATTGATATTTTATTGTTTATCCTTTCTTTTAATATAGTACTGTAAAATATATGTCAGTTCAAATACATTGTTGTACCTTTTTTTAAATGAAAATATAAATATTAACTGTTTTTATGTAATTCCACAGCCGCCGTCGGGCCCAGAGTTGGCTCCGTGCTTGCCGGCGCGGGTGCCGCTGCCGCTCAAACGATCGCCGTCCTTCTCTTCGGCGACGCATCTGTGTAAGGATACAACAAAAGTTATAATTCATATAAACCTATAAATAACCTAAAAGACTATATTACATTATATTATGTCTTCTATATGTAAGCAACTGAATTGTGTACTCAAATACAAATGAAAACTTTATATGGTTATTTATATATCTTTTTTTCCTATCGTATTTATTTCTTTATTTTATTAATGTACACATATTTCAAGCTAGTGTGACTTCAAAACAAAGGCACGGTTTATTTCTAAGAGAAATATCTTCTAGCAAACTTGCGACTTGAGCGATATGTCTATGCGAAATTAGTATCGAACAAAAATAATATTAAAATGATAACTAACTAACAAATCCTATTAAAAATCTGTTAGAATTAGATTACACCTTTCATTTGTCAAGGTTTAAAATATAATTATGATAGGTACTTGTTTAGAACATAGTTTAGTTTTGATTTTTAAGTTTATATAATAACCCCATTTCTATTTCCAATATTTTAAAACATTTGTCTTTACATTATTAACGGAGTTTTTTTAATTTTAAATATACCACTCAAATATGTATAAGTAAATTGTGGAAACTTGGTTAAAGTATTATCAAATGTGAATTAGAAATAAGCATTATGTATAGCTGTTTGTTTCCCAATTGAAATTGGTTTGTGCGTTTGCAGCGGGCGCGCCGCCGGCCAAGCGCGCGCGCTCCGCTCTGTCCGGCGCGCGCGTGCGCGACGTCAGCTACGCCGAGGCCGCCAAGTTAGCCACGCTACACGACTATACGCTGTTCGACCGCGTGCGCAAGGCGCTCAGATACCACCACGTCTACGACAACTTCCTCAGGTGGGTGCATGCATGCAAGTATCAATAAAAAAAAAGACGTGTGGCACTCGGAGATTGCCGCGGTAAAGCTATTGCATAGCATTTCTTATCAACTTATGCAATTATAACTATTTATTTTATTAATGCAGTAATGATTGATCTAATATGAAGTTCCACAAGTCTTAGTAGATGGCGCTGATTGTTTATAAAAGTCCGCATGTAAAGTTATGAAATCTAAGTATCACCGCTGTGCCGGTCGGAGTGGAGGGTGTCAGGTTTTTTTCGTTACGGAATTTCTGGATTCGGTCCCCATGCTCAAGGCCCGCGATAGAAGCTATGCAATAGCTTAATAAAATCCCAAGACAATCACACCGATTAAATGGTCTAAGAATAAGCAAAGCTTGAGATATGGGATGCATGTATTTATATTATAGACGGGACTTTTCTTTGTCCGTATTGAAGCCATGCAAGATCGGCTTGAACTGGCACTAAAGTCCTTGGATTAGCGTTTTGTAAAAGGCGACGTAACCAAGTGTTAGTAAGTGGTAGGACGTGTTCAAGGTTCGCTGGGGTGGTCTCATATAAAATATTCTTCTTATATCTGTGTAAGAAGAATATTCAACCTAACATGCACTTAGCATCAGTAGAGAAATCGTAAACTATAAAAAAGAAGTTATGCGAGCATAAATAAAAGAGAATAAATACAAGCTAAAATCATAACTGTGCTTTTCGTCTTTTATAACTTGAACATTCAATGGTTTAATTTAATACATATACTTTTTGACCTGCAAAGAAAAATACCTGCAGTATGAAAATAACTATAAGTTCATGCTTTTTTTTTAAAGGAAAAGTAATCAAAACTGTTGCACCAATAAATATATTTTGTTTTGAACAGATGTCTGCTGCTGTACACGAATGAGATAATCTCCGGGTCGGAGCTGCTGAGCGTGACGCAGCCGTTCCTGGCGCGGCAGCCCGAGCTGCAGCGCGCCTTGCGGAGGCTGCTGCGAGCCGCCAGCCCCGGCGCCGCCCATGCAGGTCCGCCTTACACTGTACACGCATGAGATAATCTCCGGGTCGGAGCTGCTGAGCGTGACGCAGCCGTTCCTGGCGCGGCAGCCCGAGCTGCAGCGCGCCTTGCGGAGGCTGCTGCGAGCCGCCAGCCCCGGCGCCGCCCATGCAGGTCCGCCTTACACTGTACACGCATGAGATAATCTCCGGGTCGGAGCTGCTGAGCGTGACGCAGCCGTTCCTGGCGCGGCAGCCCGAGCTGCAGCGCGCCTTGCGGAGGCTGCTGCGAGCCGCCAGCCCCGGCGCCGCCCATGCAGGTCCGCCTTACACTGTACACGCATGAGATAATCTCCGGGTCGGAGCTGCTGAGCGTGACGCAGCCGTTCCTGGCGCGGCAGCCCGAGCTGCAGCGCGCCTTGCGGAGGCTGCTGCGAGCCGCCAGCCCCGGCGCCGCCCATGCAGGTCCGCCTTACACTGTACACGCATGAGATAATCTCCGGGTCGGAGCTGCTGAGCGTGACGCAGCCGTTCCTGGCGCGGCAGCCCGAGCTGCAGCGCGCCTTGCGGAGGCTGCTGCGAGCCGCCAGCCCCGGCGCCGCCCATGCAGGTCCGCCTTACACTGTACACGCATGAGATAATCTCCGGGTCGGAGCTGCTGAGCGTGACGCAGCCGTTCCTGGCGCGGCAGCCCGAGCTGCAGCGCGCCTTGCGGAGGCTGCTGCGAGCCGCCAGCCCCGGCGCCGCCCATGCAGGTCCGCCTTACACTGTACACGCATGAGATAATCTCCGGGTCGGAGCTGCTGAGCGTGACGCAGCCGTTCCTGGCGCGGCAGCCCGAGCTGCAGCGCGCCTTGCGGAGGCTGCTGCGAGCCGCCAGCCCCGGCGCCGCCCATGCAGGTCCGCCTTACACTGTACACGCATGAGATAATCTCCGGGTCGGAGCTGCTGAGCGTGACGCAGCCGTTCCTGGCGCGGCAGCCCGAGCTGCAGCGCGCCTTGCGGAGGCTGCTGCGAGCCGCCAGCCCCGGCGCCGCCCATGCAGGTCCGCTTTAAATCAAATCAAATCAGTTTATTGCACTTAAAGGTCATACATGTGGTACCTATACAAAATAAATCAGTAGGTACAATTTAAAAATGACAATTCAGGACCCTGTTGGGCGCTGCAAAAATTAGAAGAGAGGAGGACTACTTTATTTTATCATTGAAAATTTTATTTTACACTTGTACAAGCTTACATCAAGTGCCCAGTTCTTGATTCAATATCGTTTAAACAAAAAAACAGTTTAGAGAAATAGGAGGCTCCGAGATGTTCGAACAAGCAAACAATATAGCAATGTGATCACAGAACTTCGATTTGTATGTATACGAATGTTCGTATAGTAAGGAGTCGGTTACAAGTTGTAAACAACATGTAAATTATCTTTTTTACACTCATGTAACAATACAAAATGTTCACAAATATGTATTGCAACTTAACAAGCGCTTTATTTACATTTCTCGTGGTATTTCAAATAATTTTAATTACAGTTTAACAGATACATAACGATTTATTGAAATATCAAAGATAACTAAAACACACTCAGAGTATTTTTAACTTGCTGTTTCTCGTGCTTTTACTCCCGCAATCTCGAAGCGCGCGGGAATGTCGAGATAAAAGTAGCTAGTCCGTTGGAATCGATCTGAAGGACAAACATCCATCCATACATCCAAACATTCACAAACATCCATCCATGTAAAATTTCAAACTCTTATTCATTCAACTACATTTACTTTATTTGATTACCATATCAAATCTATTTAGCCGTCGCAATTAACGGTATAACATCTTTCTTATGAGCATTTCGTGTTCGTAATTAGTTAATTACATTATTTAAAGTCACGCATATTCGCGTGTGTCTGTTAATTATGAGATAATTAGCTTTATTTCGCGGTACTTTCATAAGTTGACAAATTATTGAAATTATAATATATAAAACTCGATGAATTAACTAATAGTAATGATGACAAAAACAAGAACAAAACACTTTTTTTTAAATTTTAATTACCGCAGAAGCGGTTAACCGATTTTACAGTTTAATATGCAACCGCCTGCGTCTTCTTAAATTAAAAATAATGTCATTATAAAATATTAATTAATTTATTTTATCGTGTTTCATCATACCTTTCTATCATAACTAAGATACCTTGCTGATTCCGCGACTCAAAAGGTAGTGTTAAGTATGCGAAGCGGCGATTTTGTTAAATAGGTTATAAAAAATACAACTGCCACAGTGGGACAGACAGACCACCATAGAAATACTTAGGATAGGTAAGGATAAAATAACTTACAGGAGATGACGCTGCAAGATCGCTTGATACGACCTGTAGGTACCTGGATACACGCACAGTCACACACAAGGTTCTTTCAGTTCTTGCTTGCTGGCCAGCGTATATAATATTTTTACCACAACACTAAGTATCAAATAGTAGGTCTGGGCGGCGCGATGTCAATTTAAGATTTTAAGCGATATTTTTTTTACGTGTAATACGTATGCGACGAGCATTAACCAGACCGTAGCACGATCGATCAAGACTAACTTCTGTTAGTACCTTGCAGCGAAAATAAAAATATAATAACCGAACTACCCTACAAAATATGAGCACCTATATAGGCGCGAACATACTCCCCGGCTTGAAAGTCCGAAGGATTTCAAAAGATAAGGTACATAAAAAAATAAGAATGAACTAGTTACAGTGTTTTAGCGGAAGTTAAAGAATACTTATTGCTCCACATCAAACAGAGACAGACTTTATTACATAGATACATAATAAATACAAGTTATAACTAAGTTATAATTAAACTAAGTTAAGATTGAGTTAATTTTGGTTTATTGGGTTGGAAGAGGACACAGCTTAACAATGGGACGTTTAAATAACTTCCCCTGTGAACGTATTGAAGCCACTCTAACAACTCCGTCGCGGCCAGGAAACAATTCCTCCACAATGCCAAGCGGCCACTGTAGGGGCGGTATGTCATCCTGGTGTAACAGTACGACTGTCCCTAGTTTAATTGAAACACTATCTTTGAACCATTTCATTCGCTGTTGAAGCGTATGTAGATAGTCAAGGCGCCATCTTTTCCAATAGCCTTGTACCAAGCTATCTAACAAGCGTTTTCTAGTTAATATAGATCCATTAGCGTCAATATCATAAGCGGGTAAACTTGTAAGAGGAGTGGTCATGAGAAAATGAGCAGGCGTTAGTAATTCTGGCTGAGGCTCCTCGGATAAAAGTCCTAACGGCCTAGAATTTAACAAAGACTCAATTTGAGTGAGTACTGTAAGTAATTCCTCATAAGAAAGTATCTGTTGGCCTATCACGCGGTATAAATGCGTTTTAATGCACTTGATATTCGCCTCCCAAAGACCACCGAAGTGGGGAGCACGAGGCGGTATGGTATGAAAATTAATACGGTTTTTAGCGAATTCTGCGGAATAGGCGGATTTTGTTGAGTTGGACTCTAAGAAGTTGTAAAGCTCGTTCAAATGACGCTTGGCGCCAATAAAGTTTGTAGCGTTATCCGAATAAATGCAAGCTATAGGACCACGTCTTGAGATAAACCTCTTTAATGCGTCAATAAAAGTTTCTGTGGAGAGATCCGAAGCGATTTCTATATGAATTGCCTTAGTGGCAAGACACACGAACAGACATATGTACGCTTTCGTGGTGCGCACACCTCGATGTCTGGTCATAGCTAAATTAATTGGTCCCGCATAGTCTACTCCTGTATTAGTAAAGGCTTTAGCTTCTAGAAATCGTGATGAGGGTAGACTTGCCATTAGCGGTGCCTGTGAGCGCGGGGCGCACTTAAAGCATGTGTTGCAAGATTGCACGCGTCTACGAATTATGCTACGAGCGGACAATATCCAATAGCGTTGGCGTAATAAAGACATAAGTAGACTAGAACCCGTATGGCAATTAATACGATGATAATGATCTATGAGCAAATTGACAATATGGTCGCGTCGAGGTAGTAAAATCGGATGGCGATTCTCATATGGGATGTCAGCGTAGGTCAGTCGTCCGCCAACACGAATCAGACCATGATCATCAATAAAGGGATGTAATCTACGAATAGCGACAGAAGGTAAAGTTTTAGTTTTAATAGAATTGAATTCATTTTCAAAATACTTATGTTGCAAAATGGAAAGTAATGTTATTTCCGCTGTTTCTAAATCTGAGGTTTTTATTAAATTATCACGTGGAAGTTTTTTGAGCATGCGTAAAATGTATACTATGCTATGGAGAAGCTTAGACCATTTAGACGTTCTCAGAGCGAGTTCATACAGCGGTGAATTGTCAGATTCAACTATAGCGGTAAATGTATTCGATTTTCTAATTTCAGGTAAAGCGTCATTATCATTTGGTTTAAATGGTTTTATTGACCATTCTTTGATCGGTTTTTGTAGCCAAGATGGACCGTTCCACCACAGCTTGTGATCAAGCAACTGTGATGGAAGAATTCCTCGTGATGCGCAATCACTCGGATTTTCCTTGCCATCAATATGAAAAAAGCGATTGGGCGATATATTATCATGGATTTGACTAACCCTATTAGCTACATAAACTTGCCATCGATGTGGCAGCGAATGTATCCACGATAAAGCGATTGTAGAATCCGAAAAAGCGAAAATATCATTGATAGGATAGCGATTATTAAACTCATTATACACATATCGAAGGGTTTTTGAAAGCAGCAGTGCTGCACAAAGTTCTAACCGATCGAGCGAAGCGATTTTTGGTGAAGCCACCTTAGATTTAGAACAAGCAAGCGTGAGCGAAATAGCACCATTAGGGTGTGTTACGTGTAAATATATACAACATCCATATCCTTTAAGACTAGCGTCACCGAAACCAACGATATGAACGACGCAATTTTTGACAACTCCCAAATGTCGAGGAATTTTAAGTTGAGATATAAGCGGTAATTCTTGTTTAAATTGATTATATTTATTTGCAATAGAGTCCGGAACGTTTTCGTCCCATCCTATTTGTGCCAACCACAGCTCTTGCACTAGCAACTTTGCACAAAGGATAACTGGCGATACTAATCCCAGTACATCGAAAAGACGAGCGATGACTGATAGTATAATGCGTTTTGTACAGCCATTTTCCGCGGATTGAACTGAAAAGTTGAATTTGTCACAAGCAGGAAGCCATTTTAAGCCTAATATCTTTGTATTATTTGTGTCCGAAAATTCAATAGCAGCACGATGCGATTCGGGCATCTTAGCCATTAACTCTTGCGAATTGCTTGCCCATTTGACTAAATTGAAACCACCACTGTTAAAAAGCTCGATAAGCTGTTGAAATAGTATAAATCCATCCTCTGGGGACATAACAGAAGTCGTCACATCGTCCATGAACATGTCTGAGTTGACAACTTCAGCGGCAAGAGGCAAAGAAGAGTGATGTTCTGCTGCTAACTGGCGTAATGACCTCATGGCTAAGAATGGGCTCGGGCGAAGACCGAAACAGACGGAGTTAAACTGAAACATGCGAACAGGTTCAGATTCACTGAAACGAAATAGAATTTTTTGAAATTTGCGATCATTTTCGTGAACAAATAAGCGGAGATACATTTGTTGTACGTCTGCAGTGACTGCTACAGGAAAAAGTCTAAACTTTAGCATTAGTGCGAATACATCTGATTGTAAATTAGGACCAGTATGCAAGATATCATTCAACGAAACATTAGTATCCGTAAGTGCGCTGGCATCTAACACGACACGTGTCTTGGTAGATGCCTTATCTGGTCGTAATACAGCATGGTGAGGAATAATATAACCGTCAGTGGAGAAAGGAATTTCTGATAAATAACCCTTATTTTTATAATCAGTGATTACTTCATTATAAGCAAGACGTAATTTGGGATTAGAACGAAATTTTCGTTCAAGCGAGAGTAATCTGCGTTGAGCGCACTTAAGGGAGTCACCTAGTGATGATGGCTCACCTTTAAAGGGTAGCGAGACCATAAATCTGCCACTGGCAGTTCTGGTTGTTGTAGAAGTGTAGATATTCTCACATTCGATATCTTCGGGATTTTTAGCGGGGGGTGAGAATATTTCTTGAGATTCCCAGAATTTAGTCAAACTATCGTTTAACTCTTCATTGGTTACAGGACCGAAGGACCAGGCAACGTCTGTTAGGGAGTCAGTAGGGACCTCACCCATTACGACGTAGCCAAGCGTAGTTTCAAATATAGGGAGCGTAGATATATTAGAGCGAGCAAAATTATTAGATTTTAAAGCGAGATTATCGTATTTTACATTAGTATAGGCGTTAGGGGTACGGCGGTAGGTATCTATACTAGTATTACCTTGGGTACAAATATTTGTGGATGAAATAGCATTTTCAACATGGAGGGGAATTTCGATGTCGTTAGAGGTTTTCAAAAGGCGACCCCTACATATAAATGTCGGAAATAATTGTGCACCTAATATCGCGTCAACTTCACCAGGTACATTCCAAGTATCATCAGCTAAGGGCAAATTATTCAAGTGCGGCATTTTTAAAATATTAACGTAACTTGTAGGTAATCTATCGACTATGTGATTAATAACCAATAGCCGTACATTGTACACTTCACCCGTAAAACGGGACTGAATATTGAGCGAAACACTACCTAATATACTGCAACTCGATTGACCTACAGACTTAATCACAGTATTATTGACAGGTATCAATTTTAACTTTAGCCGTTTGCAACAATTAAAACTAATTAAATTGTCTTGAGAAGCACTGTCGAGGAGACATCTAATCATTTGTTTTTTGCGTACATCTGTGTAAGCGAACACTTTAGCCGTCGGTAAAATTGTAGTAGTTATATTATTAATCTGTGTTTGTGAAATATGCATAGTAACCGATTCATTCTGCGGATGATTATCACCATCGAGTGACCTTTGTTGTTTCACAGGGAAGTTAGTGGTCAATTGAGGATTCTGAGAAAGTACAGTCGCCGTAAAGTTATTCGATGAGGGACAATTTTTAGTAAAATTAGTTTTAGACATATCAAAATGCAATAAGGTGTGATGCTGAAGCTTACAAATACGACAAGTAGACTTAGAATTACATTTAGAATTTGTATGCTGTGAACTTAAACAATTAGTGCAAAATTTATTATTTTTAACATAGGCAAATCGGTCATTAACTTTCAATGATTTAAATTGTTGACATAAATATAGCTGATTATGTTCATTACTTTGACAAACAGGACAATATATAGAAAGCGGTGGTGTATTATTCGACGTTAAAGTAAAGGTATGCGACTTTAAATTATTATTATTATTTCGAGTATTTTTGTTGTAAGTACCTGACTGTACAGTACTCCTCTCCGTGTTACTCATGCCTGTTCGTTCGAGAACCTTAACATGATGTCTTATGTATTCTATAAGTTGTTCACAAGTAGGTATGTCAGTAGACCGCATAGTTTGTTCGAAGTTTTGAATTAAATTTGAATCTAATCTTTTTTGCGCTAAATATAAAAATATAAAATCGGTTAAATCTTCTAATTTTAATTGTTTAATAGCGGTAATCGAAGAAGAAAACTTCTCAATAAAGTTATTTAATTGATTAACACTACCGGAGACATTTTTGATTTCGAAAATATTATTTAAATACAAAACAGCCAAAGCGCGCTTATCTTGATACTTAGATACTAACGCTTGCCAAATAGCGGGGTAATTTTCGGCGTTTGGTACAACACCAGCAAAAATTACAAGCGCCTTATCACTTAATTTACTAACTAGATATTGAATACGTTGCGAGTCACATAACTTAGGATTTTCGTGAATATTACTCTTAAATATTTCATAAAACAAAGACCAATTCTCGGGTTTACCATTAAACGAAGGCAAATCTATAGGCGGTAATTTAATTGTGAAGGTAGGTTCGTGGCCGCAGTCTTGTATTTGGCTTTGCGTGCCCTTTTGTTCGCAATCATCACTTATTTGCGACCTAAAATACTTCACTGAAGAAAATATGTTTTCAAAAGTACTCCACAATTGGTAATTAATTACGTAAGCTGGGTCTTCCTCCAAACACAACATGTTATACTCGTCACACAAAGTACTATATTGATCATAAAGTCTGTCAATATTCGATGATTTAGCAAGAAAATCAAACTTACTACGAGTGTCTACTTTGCTTAGCGATTTTGTTTTAGAGTAAAGTGAACTTAATTGTTCGAATATAGCTTGTCTTTTGGCCTCATTGATTTTAGCTTTTGGGGTCGACATGATTATGAAATTGAAATAATACTTTTAAGAAAATAGTAAAACAATACTTATGTTTTAAAGCGAGTAGCGAAATAAATAACTTATTAGTTTTACAAAATGGCGGACAGAGTGTACAGACCTTTTAATAAGGAACTTAGCGAAATTATGCAATAATAATTTTATGTAGACACTATTTAGGAATTACTTTAGTCAATGTAACTATAAGTATATTATAATAAAACACTGGTTCATACGGCTCGATAAGGATCAAAATGTTAAGTATGCGAAGCGGCGATTTTGTTAAATAGGTTATAAAAAATACAACTGCCACAGTGGGACAGACAGACCACCATAGAAATACTTAGGATAGGTAAGGATAAAATAACTTACAGGAGATGACGCTGCAAGATCGCTTGATACGACCTGTAGGTACCTGGATACACGCACAGTCACACACAAGGTTCTTTCAGTTCTTGCTTGCTGGCCAGCGTATATAATATTTTTACCACAACACTAAGTATCAAATAGTAGGTCTGGGCGGCGCGATGTCAATTTAAGATTTTAAGCGATATTTTTTTTACGTGTAATACGTATGCGACGAGCATTAACCAGACCGTAGCACGATCGATCAAGACTAACTTCTGTTAGTACCTTGCAGCGAAAATAAAAATATAATAACCGAACTACCCTACAAAATATGAGCACCTATATAGGCGCGAACAGGTAGCTTTGTTATATTAGTTGTAATGGATTATCGCTATGTAACGCCTGATTCAATCAATTATCCCTTAGCAATTTTTTTATACAATTATTCATTTACAGCATTAAGAGCAAAATTAAAACAAAGTATGTACCTCCCACAGCTGGCTTCAACAGCACGCCGTCGTTCGGCACGTCGTCTGCGAGCCACGGGCAGGGCCAGGGCCAGGGCCACGGGCACGGGCACGGCGGCCTGGAGCGCGACAAGCGCTTCGAGGCCATCGGGCCGCTCGGCGCGCAGCTGCGGCACGAGCGGCCGCAGGGCGACGCGCACATGGATATTGGTGAGCCATACCTAGTGTTACATACCTTAGTCAAGGGGATACATTGCTATGACTGAGAATTGAGTCTAGTTTAACTACACATCAAAAGTCATCACACTTATAAGCATCGGGTGAATTGTTTCTTATAAATAGACGTCTACCGACTCGGTCTGCATTATCACTTACCACCAAGTGCATTGGAAAACAAACATTCAATCTTTATTTAATAAAAAACACTATCACTGTGCTGATGGGTTACCACTATCGGCCTGAGATACCAACGAACCAAGGATCGACTGTTTTACCTTATCTTTACTTACCATGAAGTGATCAAGCTTAATTTTTTTCAATTTTTCAAATATCAGAATTTGAATTTCTAAATAACCGGCTTTTTCAGATAAATGAAAATATTGGAGTTAGATATATTTATGTAAGCCAATAGAATCTGATTGGAAATTCCTTATGTACTATGTACATATGTAGTGCTTCCTTGGGCTACGGGTTCACTGGCTCACTGTCACGCCAAACCGACTGACCCTTCCACGTTACCCCCACTTGCGGATATGAGACAGTGTTTGTGTATTCTTAGTAGATACACAAACACTACACTATACCTACATAGTTAAATAATAAAAGTACAATTTGTCCCCTTAGATCTGAACACATGCAAGCGTCTGGGCGCGTCGTACGTGGCGCTGCCGCGAGAGGCCGCCGCGCGCAAGTGCTCCGGCCGCACGCAGCTCTGCAAAGAGGTGACGTTTGCCTCCATATTTTCTTTTTTATTTATTTATTTATTCATAATAGGAACAAACAGTTTCTCATAAATTATAAAAATCACTGTAAATAAATACTATATAAACCAATAGTTCCCTAAAAGAAGTAGAGTTAAACAGAAAGTACAGTTTGTAATTCACCTATGAAGTTTTTTTTTTCCTTTTATATCTTAACAAATAATTGTATATAAATATGTATTATTGGAGAAAAGCTAAAACAAGAAAAACATATTTGTGTACATTATATAAACAGAAGGCCTTTAAGTGGGGATTTAATTAATTACTTGAAAGCTGGTCATGTGGCCGACATTACAAAAAAAAAAAGATTTAAAAATAAATGATAATAAAAATTAAAAAAAAAAAAATTTCTTTATGATTTATAATGTAATAAATGACATATTGCTATTTATTACATTCGTTCTCTTTTGTTCTGTCTTGGCTCTGAACTTATAAGCCTCCTCTCGTATGTTAATAAAAGCAAATGAGCAACTGTTAAAAAAATCTCAAGTTAAAATATACCTAGTTAGAATACGCGGAGACAATGATGAAATACATGCGATGTGCATTCAACAGAATTGCCTTGTTGATACCAGCATGCTGCCTTCCTTCTGATGTCTCTTACTACTACTTATTCTACTACAGCTAGATTTATATCATGTTATGTTAATATACATTTACCAAATGAGTTAGTTATTTTCTAAAGTCTTTTATTAAGACCGGCTAGTTACTAAATTTACCCAGTATTCAATTGTTTTTGTATCTTACCGAAACTTATATTATCTTGTGTCCACCAGGTATTAAACGACACCTGGGTGTCGTTCCCGACGTGGAGCGAAGACTCGACGTTCGTAACGTCGCGCAAGACGCAGTACGAGGAGTATATTTATAGGTGTGAAGACGAACGGTTTGAGGTGAGTTTCCTTCACTACTTGCCTGTATTTCATTGATCTGACTTACAACCGAGGACACTCAGCTTAGAATATAGCCCTACCGCCCCTCGCCAAGCGCGTGTAAAAGGCGACTAATAGGACTCTAGGCTCTTCGGTTCCGCCAGCCTAGCGACCGTTCAAGTGATGATGATGTGTGCAGTGATGTGTTCCGGAAATGCTTCATGAAAACCCAGTTCCTACCTGAATCCATAAGTGAGATTGAGGTCAAACGCAGTAACGGATAAATATGTTATCTATATTAATATATAAAGCTGAATAGTTTGTTTTTCTATTTGTTTGTTTAAACGCGCTAATCTCAGAAACTACAAGTGGGATTTGAAAAATTCTTTTTGCATTTGATAGCCCAATTCTTGAGGAAGGTTATAGGCTATATTTTATCCCGAAATTCCCACGGCATCAAAAGTTACGCGGGTAAAACCGCGCGCGGTGGCTAGTTTAGTATACGCGGAGACAATGATGAAATACATGCGATGTGCATTCAACAGAATTGCCTTGTTGATACCAGCATGCTGCCTTCCTTCTGATGTCTCTTACTACTACTTCTTCTAGTATAGCTAGGTTTATGTAATGCAAGATATAGTGATATTCACTTGCCATCAGTTGAGATTGAGAACGAACACGGGTTTAGTCTTAGATAAAAAATTAAAACTTTTCTACAATTTATATTACAATCGACATGTATAGGAAAATAAATTATAGTAAAAATCAGTTTCTGTGTCATGGATGACTTTGACAGCTGATATCTTATTCATCAATACATATCCCTGCAGTGAACCCAGCGAGTGAAAGCCATTTTCCTATGATTTATGTGTAATTGTGTTTTTTTTTTGTACCAAATGAACTTGTTACATAATTAGTTACTGTATGTATCGACCGGTGCGGCGCGCTGAGATAATTTATTTATCAGTGACTGAAAGTCGCGTATGGTCTCAATGTCACCTATTTATATCGACCATGAAAGTCGAATGTGAAAGCACACGTATTTGTATGTACTTCGGATGTGATGTATGCTCTGGCAAATAATTCAATGCAGTGAACTGACAGTTCGAAATGTCAAATAGAAAAATAATGATACATAGTTAAAAACTTCGTATGCAAGTACTTAATAAGAATGATTGAAAACTAACGAGTCTTTGTCATTCGTTTTGCATAAAATTTTAAAGAAATCTATAAATAATTGAATTTAAGGCATGTACTATGCCTTTAAAGTAACTTTATTGAAAATAATTAATTACCAAACATACTAAGTGTTTTAAAACGGTTACAGTGGAAGTAAAATCGATTTGATAACTTCTTTATTTTTAATCTCGTCTCGTTAAAAATGAAATTTCAAGAATAGTTGCCCTTTGCTAACAGCACCATAAAAAATTAACTATCTTGTGAGCCAATATTTTTTCTATACATTACATACAATATTAGTATTTAAAAAATAATTACAATTATTCACTTAAACCACATCACTAGTTTTTACTTCCTATGCCTATAATAGTTTACTATATTTAAATAGTAGATTAAGAATGATGTGCGGCGGTGAATTTCGAAAATACATTTTTTTTTTTCAAATATATATTTTAATTTCTTCTCAGTGAGTAAAATTTAAGTTTAATCTTCATTTTATGACTACATACAATAAGATGGAAACGTTTTTATTATATCCAGTTTTTATTTGCAAAGGCTTCGACATAAACATCATCATATTCTACTGCTTGGATAGTTGAACTATCACCTATCATCACAAGGTCTTTTGGTACAAATAATTTCTTAAAATAAAGTTATTTATATTGTACACTTATGTTGTGATGCACCACTGTCTAAATACCACTGGTTATACGTTTAACATTAAATGTTTCCATGTCTAAATGAAATGCATTATAACTTTTGTTTTTAAACCAACATTGTTCACTGAGATGTACAGGTTTTTACAAACTTTGCAATATTTTTGTTTTACACTTTTGAATTTTCAATCGCTTTTATAATGTCCTGCTGTCGTGAACTTAAAGGAGGTCAATTTGCCGTCATACAAGCTGGCCCATTTTAGTACCGTGAGGTACATGGGCACCAAATTGTAGGGGAAGACTAAAGGAACTCGGAAATATGCAAATATTTGCAAAAGAGAGGATTAACTTTATGAAATAAATTATTGAAAGTTGTACAAAACTAAGGAAACAATCACGGTGAATATGAACACAGCTTAGAAAAAACGGTTTTGACATTGACGTCTTGTCCTTCTGTTGGCAAATATCAAAATGGCGGCTATCTGTTATTCAATGAAATGTTTATTCCGTTCGTTTCTGCGTTCCGGGGTGCTCTTTTTTCGATTGCAGTCCTGTGTTTTCCTGATTTCTTTATTAAAAAGATGAAATCTATAATCTTTTTAATGTATACTTAACGAATAATTAATAATAACAAAGCAACAACAAAAATAAACAAAGTAAATGTCATGTCGAGTTCATGAAAACGACGTTCACAGTTCGACTTGACAGTTATAGATAACGGCTTATGAAAATATGAATTTGTCTTGTAAGTGCATATTAGAGAGAAAATGGCTTGCGCGTGAAGCCCACAAAAATATTTTTTTCTTGGCTCAAACTTCATCTTTGATCAAAACTATAGATGCGAAGCTGGTTATTAACGATTTTAACCACGCGGTTAAATATGCATTTTTCGTTATTAACGGTTAATTAACCGCATTTTATGCTTGTTACGGTTAAATACTACCGTGAGATGTCGCTAAAAGATTGAAATATGAATTGCAAGTTGCGCGATGATGCCAGCTTCGAGTGGCAAAAAAAGTCGGTTGAAATTCCCTACCTCAAAAACTATTGAACCGATTTTGATAAACTTAAATTGTGACCTAAGTTGAACGATACCTAGTACAACTAAAAAAGAATTAGTCAAATCGGACGTGTAGTTCCGGAGATATGCGAACACAAACATAAAAACATATATACACTATTGAAATTTGGCACATTTGTTCAGACATTGATATAGACTAGCATATACGAAAACTCGGTAATTCTGAAAATATTACATACATACGAGTGGAATTGATGACCTCCTTTTTTGATGTCGGTTAACAAGAAAAGAAAGAAAAACTTTATCCTTTTTCGTTGTCACTGTCAGATATTTAACCGTTAATAACTGCATTTTATCGGTAGCTAACCATGAATTTGGTTAATTAACCTTAGTTAACGGGTTTTTTACAACTATAATCAAAACTGTAAATGCAGTTGTACTCAGTGGTTAGTAGGGTGTTATAAACCGCGGAGTGTACCTCGGTACCAAAATGGGCCACCCGTAATGACCTTCTTTGATCACTTAGAAGAATTTTGAAATTTTAATTTATGAAAAATGTCCAAAACAATATTTTTTCTTCATCATTCTTAATCTGCTATTGAAATATTAGTGACTATTATATGGCGATCTTATATAAATACGTGAATGAATGCATAATAAGACAGTGGTAGTTTTCGATTTGATTCTTTTATTTATACTTTATTTTACAAGTTTGTATAGTATTTTCTGATGTATAGTTCACAGGGTTCGCCGATATATATCAATTTATATTTATCTCGATATAGGTATATCAATTGATTTTTTCCTGTCTGCTAAACTAAGAATTTTGGAGACTAATGTTTAGTTTGGCAACACATGGCGGATAACTAAAATTGAGAATAATATAGATTGTTTTTTAAATAATAAATGTTGTAATAGTTCGATATTTAGTTTTTTTCACACTTTTCAGCGTGTAATCCCCTTACGGAATGAAATTCGCTTCTTTTTTTAGCCGGGATATGTATCTGATATATATGAGATAGATATGAAACAGTGGTGTTGTGTTTGCAAGCGTGATAGTTAAGGCGATATATTGAAAAAATGCATTGACTTTCATCGCAAACTATGAGAATATGACATGACGAGTGGATCTGACATTTTGATATGTGTAAATTCATATCTTTATCTATACTTTGCCTGCTTAAAAACATGATTTGATGATTTTGACTCGATAGTTTTATTTTTAACCGACTTCAAAAAAAAGGAGGAGGTTCTCAATTCGGATGTTTATATTTTTTTTTTATGTATGTTCGTTCATAACTCTGTCAAATATAGACGGATTTGCAAAATTATTTTTTTGTTCGAAAGGGGATTATTCCGAAATGGTCCCATATAATTTTTATGGCATTCGGTTCACAACTTTTTGAAAAAAACGACAAAAACCAAAAAAATATATTCAATTATTTAAAATATGTATGAATACTAAGAATATGTACACTGAAGACCTTATACTTTAGTCAAAGTTTTGACGTGAAGTCGGTTTTTTTAATGCTCTGCATTCGTTGATTATTTATTTAGAAAACACGTCTAAAACATACTTTTGTTAAAATTACTACGTAGTTATGCAATCCATATGCTTAGAATTTACTTAAATTCAATCTTCACATTATTGTTCGGACTTTGGTTGCTCAAAATTTACATAGCATTTACCGTTATTTTTTTATCGATTTTTGAAACGATTTCAGTGTCTGAGCGGTGTCGATGGTGGCGATTTCTATGCAATACGCGACCTTATGTCGGCGTGTTAAGGTGCTAAGATTTGAAGAAAAAACATTTGGATGTGTCGTCTTAAGTTGTGTGTTGCCTACAGCTGGACGTGGTGATCGAGACGAACGCGTCCTGCATCCGCGCGCTGGAGGGCGTGGCGAAGCGGCTGGCGCGGCTGGCGCCCGACGACGCCGCCGCGCAGCGCCTGGACGACGCGCTGGGCGGGGGCTCGCCCGCCGCCGCGCGCCGCGCGCTGCGCCGCATATACGGCGACAAGGTGGTACGCCGCGGTCCCAGCCCTCACCCACACCCGCCCACACAATCACTCTCATTCATACAAACGATCCGCTAACGTCATAAGCAAACCATGCTCACTCTTAATTACCATTCAAATAAAGACAACTACGCGCTACTACAACACATCTTGTAGTACTACGCCGTAGTACTATTATCCATAAAATGCCACTTCGTAGTACAAAAAAGTAGAAATTAGGGATGCAACGATACCGATACGATAATCGTATATCGGCGATTATCGTAAACCTTTACGATCATTCGTTATCGTAAATATTACGATACGATATTTTTACGATACATTTATTTCAAATTTTTTAAAGTTTATGTGGCCAAATTGGAATATTTAATAAACATAAAAAAAAAAAAAAAAAAAAACACTAGACCACAACGTAACTAAAATTATGCTGGTATCGATAAAAATATCGAAAAATTACAATAAGCTTAATTAATGGCGCACGAAAATGTAAAAGTTTAATTTAAGTTTAAGGAAAAAACTTAAAAATGTTGTGTTTTCTGTATAAGAATTTGCCAGTAATAAATTACGATTATAATTAAAATTAATTAATAGTTAGTAAATGTAACAATTTAAAATAAAATATAAGTTAATGATGGATGAAATAAAAATGCATAACTTTTTTTTATATACTTTTACTTTACTTAGTATTACATACAATTACAACAAAGCTTCCAATAAATTCATCAAAATGGTAAACAAATATCGTAATGCATTCGTATCGTAATTCGTTATCGTATTTGGCCATTACGATGTATTCGTCATTTGTATTGGTATCGTAATAGCCGTATCGTTGCATCCCTAATGCAAATATATGCAGTAACGCACACGACGCGCAAAAAGTCCGGCGCACAATAACTTGACAAACTTTTGTATAAAAGGCTTACAAACTAAATAATTAGCACTAGTTTCCGGCTCCTTTCGGTTGCGAATTGACATCCAGTTACAAAATTTGAGAATAAAAAGAAAAATAGTTAACCACCGATTTTTACTAATAACTAGAATCTTTTTGTGCGATCGAGTCGAATGTGCCGTCTGCGCTGCACCTTATAGAAACCACTTTTTGTATATCCGTCACTCTAAATTACCATTCAAATAAAGGCAACTACGCGCTACTACAAAACATCTTGTAGTACTACGTCGTAGTATTTATACAAAAAAAGTAGAAATATGGAACCATAAACTTTTTTAAGCTATTGCATAGCTTCTATCGCGGGCCTTGAGCGTGAGGACCGAATCCAGAAATTACGTAACGGAAAAAACCTAACACCCCCCACTCTGACCGGCACAGCGGTGATACTGTGATTTCATAACTTTACATGTTGTGGAACTTCATATTAGATCAAACATTACTGCATTAATAAAATAAATAAATAATTATAATTGCATAAGTTGATAAAAAATGCTATGCAATAGCTTTACCGCGGCAGTCTCCGAGTGCCACACGTCTTTTTAAAAATAGTCTCTGTTGAGGAACGTGGCTACTACGATGCGGCATTTCATTGCTAATACTACGACGTAGTACTACAAGATGTTTTGTAGTAGCGCATAGTCATCTTTATGTTAATGATAATTTAGAGTGACCAAGCTTTGCTTTTGCAAAAATCGTTTCTATACTTCCTATGGTACTTATTGTGTAAAAAAAATTGCCCGGTGCTTACAAATCAACCCTGTATGTTAATTTTATTAACTATTATTTCAAAGTTAAGTCGGTTTATATACCTCAGTCATAATAACAGTTTAAGATATGTTGTATGTGAATATGCTTCAACGATGAAATTGGGATCCAACTAGAATCCAGCAGGTTCGATTCGACAGATTCGCTAATATTGAATTTCTCTAAAGTCAAAGAGACGTCAGATTAAAAAATTGCTAACAAGAACTGATTTTAAAGCTTCTAAGTTTGACTTTAGAGATATTTAAAATTAGATATTTTACAGGTCCTATTTAGAACTCGCTATTTTGTTTTCGACGCATTTTTTAATCTTCTATTGTTGATGTTCCTAGTTATTGATGTGGTTATGATGCATGTTTTCCGAATTTTATTTGCGTTTTTTTTTACATGACCTAATTTACTAAGATAGAAAATATACGAGTCATATTGGGGCCATTTATGCAATTTACTCATCGCGAAGCTGTATAAATTCTTAAAATTATTTATTTATTTCGAGACTTGTTTATACACTACAAAAAACAATGTGAAAAAAAAATTAAGAAAAGTTGTACAAATGTACGGCTACTTATGTATGGTCCACATTTAGTTCTCTATTTGAATTCTTATATTTTAATTCGTGCACACCTATTTACAGTTTGAACTCCAGCTTGTTATTGTCCGCTTGTATTTTACTTTTGCGATCTCCTTTCATTCTGCATTACACTGACCGGGTGTTTGTTTGTTCAGGCGGTGGACATAATAGCTGGCTTGAAGAAGAACCCAGTGGTCGCGGTGCCGGTTGTACTGAGGCGGCTGAAAGCTAAGGAAGAGGAGTGGCGGGATGCGCAGAAGGTGAGATTTATAAATTTTTATGGGACATTATCTTGTTTCAATTAAGGTTTTTTTAAGAATTTGTGTTGTGGTAACTAGATTGTGGGTCAATAAACTTGAGAAATATACATTTTGAGCTTAATTCGACATGACACGATCTAATTTTAGGTTATCTCATGGCAAGTTAGCGGACTTCAAACTTAACAGTTGCTAAAAAGCCTCTTCATTTAACATCAGATTTGATTAGATTGAAATAAATATTAGAAATATTCCGAAATGGAAATACGAGCATCCATCACTAGACAGTTTGTATATGTTCATCACACAAATATCCTTTGGCATAGAAGGCAAATATTTACCATTACTGTCATTGAAAAATAGATTTATATTTCGATGGCACGTCTATGCTAGTTAGGCCACAGAAATTTAAATTCAACAGAAATTTTCCTGCTGTGCATTTCTTTAAATAGGAATAATCCGAGTGACACTTGCATGGTGATAAGATCACTTTAGAATCCGGGTTTTACATGAAGACATTGATTAATGACGTGTTCCGGAAATATTTAATTTCTAGAAAGAAGATATTGAAAATAATACGATATCAAAGTAAACAGTATAAAGCTACAGAGACAATGATGAAATACATGCGATGTGCATTCAACAGAATTGCCTTGTTGATACCAGCATGCTGCCTTCCTTCTGATGTCTCTTTACATAAAATAGCATTTGTAACTTAATTTAAATCAACAGTACCTAGTATTGAATTGGTGCCCAAATATCATTATTTTAATATTGTAACTTTTCGTTGTCATGCATCTGTTGAATTATAATTTTAAGAATGCTCAATACTATCGTTTTGATATTCACATTACTAAGGTTAATTTTGCTAATAATTTTCGAAAAATAAATGTTCATTACAAGAAAACCTATTCAAAATGATGTTTTTGAATCCCCCAGGGTTTCAACAAGCAATGGCGCGAACAGAACGAGAAGTACTACCTGAAGTCTCTGGACCACCAGGGCATCAACTTCAAGCAGAACGACCTGAAGGCGATGCGCTCCAAGTCGCTGTTCAACGAGGTGGAGAGCGCGTTCGCGGCCGGCAAGCCCGGCCCGCACCTCGTGCTGGACTACACCACGCGCACGCGCCAGGAATGTACGTACACGCACTAGCTACTCCGTAGTCGAGGCCAACGCTCATACGTCACTAGCCGCGTCCAGACCGACCGAGCGCCGCGAGCGAGCCGTGGCACTCGAGCTAATTGTAAAAAGTTCCGAATTGGACTCGCAAGCCAAGGTGAGCCGGTTTGAGCATTCAATTTCTCTCCGTGTAACGATGGAAAACCACGTATTATTAGGTACTACGGCGCTTTTTCAACTCGGGTACAGGAAACTTCATTTCCTTAGAGATCTTCCTCCAGCAATCTTCTCGCTTACTTTTATTTAAATGATCTGGATCTTTCGAATCCCATAACATTTTGAAGCTTCCGTAAAGTTGTATTAAGCGAATACTGTCTTCTTTACCCATTTTTAAATCACTGGCTCGCGAGTGTTGTTACGTCCGTCTACACCGGGCGAGCAGCTCAGACTGAGCCGCCTTTAAACGTAGGTAAAAACCGACAACAAATGGCGAGCCAACGTGCGCCCGAGGAAGCCCGAGCGCTGTCCACACCGGCCGAACTATTGGCTCGCGGCGCTCGGTCGGTCTGGACGCGGCTATTGCCGCGTCGCGGGGCCTCCTTCCGCGCATACTACCCGAGCGTACTTCATATATCCATTTTAATCCAAATAATAAGAGGTTAAGGAATCCATTGACAGGACTGTACAAGTACACTAATGAACTAAGCGGAATTGCGTGTCGTACGCAGCGTTGACCCTGAAACGAGAAATACAACTTAACAGCTCGTTCACATAAGGTCCGTTTTACTGGATACTTTTTTGTACCGTAAACACGTATACTGAATACTGTGCCATATGTGAAGTCGCTCATACAATTGTATCCATGCGCCGTGTAACAACCCCCTTCTTCACTCTTATTATCTTATAACTATTGCCGTATCTACCTCTTATAACTTCTCTCTCTATTTCTACAACTTCCCTAACCTTGCATATATCTCCACAAACGGAACTTGGTCTTTACTAAACTAACCTTTAAAACTTAATCCTAATATCTTTGGCCATTGATTTGTGATCGTGATCGTAATCGTCTAGTAGCTTCAAGGATCCTCTGTTATGAACCGATAATAACTCAAGAACTTTTAACGTGAATTGAAATGGTATAAATATTTCCTAATAACAATTTATATATTTCACTGAAATATTAGTTAAAACGTCAATTGATTAAAAATAATATAGAATTTAAATAAGTAATAATTTTACTATCTAGTTAACCGTTTCCCTACCTAATTATTGGTTTTCCTACCTAATTGACAGTTTCCCTACCTAAACCCCTACCGGGAGGTCTGATACAACACTGATTCATTTGGATAATGATATCATAATTTGTAAATAGATTACTAAGAGTTTTAAGGCTTTCTTGTCTTACGACTTTATAAAAGCATCTCCAAATCAATCCTTGCTTGGATGGGGTCTGACCAGCTAATTTCTTTAAACTTGAGCCATTTTGAACTCATATTAATAATCAGTCTTAATAGACTTCTGTTAGATTAAACTCTACTTATTATTTCAAGTAGGTATAAATTATAAATAGAATATTTCTCTATTCAAGTAGAAACACATTCTACAAAGTAAATTACTTTGATTTATTAACATAGTATTGGACTAAGTAATTATTAGCCAATAATGATAGCTTAAGGTCAAATTAGATCAACAGATATATTCATTCATATCCGTAGCTTTAAGTTTTCCAGCTTAATCAATTAGACACTTGTCATTCTTTATGGATATATTTTCCAATAAGTTTTGATAAAGTATGATTCAGGTTATCAATATAGGATAACAAAATGAACAGTCAGTGACTCTGTCGATCAACATGTCTGATTTCAAGCGACCAAGACAGGGGTTGAGAAGGAGCATTCGTCCCAGTATGACCCATTCAATTGCTAAAGGTATACTTGATAATTCTTGTACTCATTTTACGTACGAACCAAATAATAATAAATCAAAACTTTGATTATAGTTTAATATTATCAAGACTCAGCTAGAATCCTTTTCACTAGATGAGATCCAACATGAGGTAAACTACCTTTATTAGCTTTATAGATTATTTAAATGTCGTATTTAAGTAAACAATGACGGACCTACACCCTACCCTACACATATTTCCCTAAATCCCTAAATATAAGCTCAATGTTTGCAAAACTAGAGATCTTGTCTCACATTTACTATTAAACGTGTTATGTGTGATGTAACTTAACTTAGTACAATGTTAAGTTCCTAATACTAAGCTGAATTTAAACTATACGATGCGAGGTTCGGGTTACCTCTAAAAGAAACCTAACACTATCACCCGGTGTTGTGCCGTTGATTTGGCTTTAGGCCCCCACAGCAACCGAGAGGGTTGGGAGATAAGAGGGGCCACAGGATTCCCTACTTATGTTATGTGAATAAATACATATATAGATAAAAAGGGACCACAGGAAGCAAATTACATTGGAGAGAATCACTGTCTAGACCCCGCCAATGTTCATTACTCCACTGCGTGTGGTAGATCTCACAAGTAGCCACTCATAATAACCCAAAGGTCACTAATCATAGTACCCATGCCCCAAAAGAGCCACATCTTGGGGAACTCAAACGGATGAGTTTTAATAGGAACTTCGTTGTCACAGTTAGTTTCCGTTCCTAAGGCCCCGGACTATGCCAATCCCTAATTCAAAGCAACAACAAAATGATAAATTCATTCTGTTATGACATTTACATTTACCGTGGTTTGCATGTTCAATTTGAACTGAATGCTAAACCTTTATTAATCCATCTGTAACAAACAAATAAATATTAGAAAACATATTAAAATATTAGACGCTACTCACTCACCGATGCTGAAAATCCAACTCTCCTCCACGGTGCCGCCCTGAAAATCCCTCTTTTGACAGAATACAATTATCTGACCGACAACCCACGTCATTTTTTATTCTTTTACTTTTAATCTTTCAAAAAAATAATTCTTACATTTGACGTAAGGTTGGTTTACTTTTATAACCTCTTTATTTACAAAATGTAAGGCGCACCCAAACCTTATGTTCACAGTCTTTAATTAATTTCTTATGATATTACTTATATTTGTGATGCAACAATCAGCTTAAATGAAGTCTGTTTTGTTACAGTCGACCCCAAATAATTTACGCAAAATTTAACTGAAGGAAATTATTTGAAACACCCTTTTAATCACAAATATAACTCAAATAACAGTTATTTAACATTTTTTTCTTGTTTTTTTTTTTTTTTTTTGATGTGGTGTGTTTTTAAACCAAATAAACAATGAACCCAGCCTGAACTCAGAATCCAACCTTTAAATATTTTGGTCATGAACAAATATAATCTTCACAAGGATTTGAAAATCCAATAAGGAAAAACCAGTTGTGCTAGGCTGATTTCTACGCTAATCGTAAAACAATGCCCTTCCGACGCAATTTTTCTTTCCAATCGCAATACACGGACGAGCATCATATTCCTTTTTAGATGTCCAAAACTTTAATAGTTCCAATGATATCCAATCATAAACCAAATATCCAGCTCAAAAACTTTATCCAAAACAAAGATCATTACTCATTTGGAGTATGTAAAGTTGCCGAAATTAAGTGTGCGCTGCAAGTAGAGTATTGAATTCTCTGTGGTCAGTATAAAACTGATATTGTCAATCTGACTTAACCTAACTCATCCTCACACAGAATTCATTTTTGTCTGTAATTTCACAAGAAATGAATGTCAACTACCTGGGTTCCTTATTCATAAAAGCTGCTAATTTGCAAGGGCCCACTTTAATTTTAAAGATTTTTACTATCTAACACTCACTTTTCATAGTACCCTTCCATTCAAAATTCATAACCAGATTTATTTTTTAAAACTTACATTCATCACTCTATCTTCCCTCCTCAAACTCTTTATCATACTCCCAATACAAGTCAGCAACCCAGTGAAAAGGAATCTTAAATAATTTTATTGAAACTAAAAAGAAACAAAATTAGATAAATCTATATTTAAAGTTTGTAACCTTTTCCTTCAGATGTTCCCAGTTTTTTTTATATATTGTTTAATACCCGACCCCCAATTTATTAAAATATTAAAATCTCTAAACATCAAAAATATAAATAATTTAGTATTATATAACCTTTAAAATCAAATAACACATTTAAATGATGTCTACTTATAAATTCATAATTTTCCAAGCAAAGTTCTGAGAATATAATTGTTTTGCTAATTCAAGATCAAAACAAGTGACCACTAAAATAAATTTAATTTTTATATAGATGAATATATTTTTTTAAATCACCTACATCATAAATCTTCTAGATTTTTAGTTCCCTCCGCTTTCATAGGAAAAGAAAAATGATTAGCTATCAATTTGTCTTACAATAAAGGGAAGAGAGAGAAAAAACCAATAAACTACTTAGACGCATTTAACCTAAGACCAAGACCAATTATATATTGTGTATATTACAACAATACCTACCCATGCCTATGGAATTGCAACAACTTCATTTTTTAAGTCGGACTTGCAAAAACAAATGCAGAAACTCAATGACCACCGACATCCTCAAACTCTACTAGATAAAAATAACGGAAGAGGAGCTGAAATTAAAATTAAAAAAACTACTAAAAATTATCATCGAAAAGAAGACGTGAATCTGCAGTAAGTTAAGAAAACTAATATTTTAACGATATTCCTCCTTCCTTGCACCTTTATAAACAGTTTTAGTTTATATTTTAGTTATTTTTAATACTATAACAAAATATAGCAGACCCATTATAAAAAGATGGTTTCTGCCCATTTGAAATACTCTTTTTTTTTCAAAATCCCGCAATACATTCTAAACGCTTTTCCGCTTCCAAGTTCAAGATCTCCTATGAGCGAAACTAAGCATGATTCCAAAATCCTTCCTTTTATAAAAGAAAACATCAGCTAAAACCGCCAAACCACCAATAACTGTTTTAATATTTTATCTATGTTTTAACTCTCCTTTCTTTCCTTAGAAACACAATCTCAAACTGCCCCTAACAATGCCTCCAATATAACCAGCTTCACAACCACAAGTATATCCCTTTTATAAACTAAATTATAAAAACCTCATTTCCTGTTGTTCATAAAATTAATGTATTTTTTATATTTGTTTATTTGTTTTAGCCTCTACTACCAACAATTGATCTATTTTTAAATTCCGAGGAAGATTTCATTCCTTTTCCCGACCCCCTGAATGTAAGACCTTCATTTATATATACAATTTCATGTATCGATTACATTTACGTAAGTAGAAAAAGTAAAAGTAAAAATTTTAATTTTTCCTTGCACTCAATCTAATTTCCTCTATGTCTAAAACCTCCCTTTCATTGTTTAACTCTGTATCAAATGATAATCGCATTGACTCTCCGTACATAATTTCACAAGGCGTAAAACCTGTACTTTCGTGAAAAGTATTATAATAAAGAGACTCTAACTTTGGCAAAACTGAAACCCATCCTTTGTGGTTCGTTCAGCAATACGTTTAAGCAATCGACTCAATTCCTTATTCACTCGTTCTGTGGATTTTTTACAGTATATATATAACTTTTACATTAGCCTGTTTCATACTTTCTTTCCATAGTTTACTAGCAAACTGAAATCCATTATCTGACAATATCACTTTTGGTTTAATAATATTAAAGAACCTTTTAGTTTTCCCTAAAACTAAAGTAGACGTAGCTTTACTAAGATCATAAAATTTGACAAATTTACTAAACGAATCTTGTATAATCTTGTATAAGCTCGGAATGTAATTCATTCCAAGGTTCCCAATCGGTAATGGTCCATACAAATCTATCATTGCTACATCTCCTATCTGTTTTATGTATGACTATAGACTGACAAGGCCCACATGTTTCATTGTATTACTCTTTGTAATCTGACAATCATGACATGTTCGAAGCAAAAGTTTAACCCTTCTAGTGACTCCTTTCCAGAAAAATCTATCCTTAATATATTTTATTACTTTATATGCGCCCTAATGTACCTTTTCTAAATGTATTTGTTTAATGATTTCGTCTTTTAAAATTTCTGGTAAATATAAAACTCTATTTTTAGACCCTTCCGGTAAATAATGTAATATATTATTTTAAATATCACTTCGCTCAATTATCCTATCCAATTTTTCTCCTAGCTTTCTATTTTGCTTAATTTTTCAAAATAGGTATAATTTTCTTATCCTGACTTTGCAAATTTCCTACATCCTTCAAATGTGCTAATAACTCTTTGTTTTCTTTTAAAATCATATATAATAACTCTGGAAATTTTATTTTAACCTCTTGTAGAATTTCACCCTCTGGAGGATATCTGGATAGAATATCTGCTACTACATTATTCCTACCCTTAATTTGTTGAACTTCATATTGAAAGTGTTCTAAATAATTAACCCAACGCATTACTCTTGCATTATACAATTTCCAATTCTTAACAAAAATCAAAGACTTATGATCTGTTCAAATAATTACCTTTGAACCCATCAAATACGTTTCAAACTTCTCTAAATAACAAATTACAGAATAAAGTTCTTGTTCTGATACTGTCCAATTTAACTGAGCCCCTTTAAATGCCTTACTTTAAACTCTAATATTTTTTTTTGATCCCCTTTTTCATTTAATTGGTACAAAATTCCGGCTATTCCAATTCCTGAACTATCAGTTTGCAAATAATATATACTACTGAAATCTGGATGATGTAAAAGAATTATATCTATGAACAAAGATTTCACCGTTTCGAACGCTTTTTGTTCCAAATCACCCCATTTCCATCGTTTGTCTTTCTTTAATAAATCACACAATTGAAAGTGAATATATATATATAAATATTATAATTAGGTATAAACTTTCTATAGAAATTCATAATCCAAGAAAAGTTCTAATATTCTTTACTTTCTTTGGTATTGGAAACTTTTGTACTGCCTAATTGTATTGGAAATGATGTATCCTAACATTTTAATTTCTTTATATTAAAATCTGCTCTTTTTAGATAACAAGTCATTTCAGCTTTTTTTTAAGACCTATTTGTTTCAAATGTGGATCTAAAGAACTTGTAATAACAGCTAAACCGTCTAAATAATTTACACAAAATTCTCGAACATCAAACCTCCGTATTCAAGAACATCAGAAGCTTAGACTATATTGACGGACAATTCCATCTCCTACTTCAACTGATTTATCTATTTACCTTCACTTACGACCTCTTTGAGACTTATTCATTTTTATTTATTATTATTTTTTTCATTTCTGATAATCACCAACCACAACTAAAATGCAGAAGCAATTTTAAATATACATTATTTTTTATTAAAAGAGTAATATTTTATACCTATAGTTTTAGCTATTCTTATACCTATTCATATCAATAATATACCATTTCAACTTCACGCCTCTCATTTCACGGACAGCAAATTGTGACATAATAAATGTCACTTCTAACCTAATAAAACCCAAAGAACCGTTGTGAAGAAAAGAACTATTGTTTACTGCTTAATATCACTTTTGCCAATTTACCAAGATTTCATATTCATCAATCTACTTCGTAATAAGCTAAAATTTAATTATTATTATTCTTATTTAAATACAATTTATGTTGTGTCTATGAAATTCTGATCACTACGATATCAAATGGAAAAATCACGATTTACTACAGTTTATTTTAAATTTTTATATGAAATCCTGGTCACGGCACCAAATTGTAACAACCCCCTTCTTCACTCTTATTATCTTATAACTATTGCCGTATCTACCTCTTATAACTTCTCTCTCTATTTCTACAACTTCCCTAACCTTGCATATATCTCCACAAACGGAACTTGGTCTTTACTAAACTAACCTTTAAAACTTAATCCTAATATCTTTGGCCATTGATTTGTGATCGTGATCGTAATCGTCTAGTAGCTTCAAGGATCCTCTGTTATGAACCGATAATAACTCAAGAACTTTTAACGTGAATTGAAATGGTATAAATATTTCCTAATAACAATTTATATATTTCACTGAAATATTAGTTAAAACGTCAATTGATTAAAAATAATATAGAATTTAAATAAGTAATAATTTTACTATCTAGTTAACCGTTTCCCTACCTAATTATTGGTTTTCCTACCTAATTGACAGTTTCCCTACCTAAACCCCTACCGGGAGGTCTGATACAACACTGATTCATTTGGATAATGATATCATAATTTGTAAATAGATTACTAAGAGTTTTAAGGCTTTCTTGTCTTACGACTTTATAAAAGCATCTCCAAATCAATCCTTGCTTGGATGGGGTCTGACCAGCTAATTTCTTTAAACTTGAGCCATTTTGAACTCATATTAATAATCAGTCTTAATAGACTTCTGTTAGATTAAACTCTACTTATTATTTCAAGTAGGTATAAATTATAAATAGAATATTTCTCTATTCAAGTAGAAACACATTCTACAAAGTAAATTACTTTGATTTATTAACATAGTATTGGACTAAGTAATTATTAGCCAATAATGATAGCTTAAGGTCAAATTAGATCAACAGATATATTCATTCATATCCGTAGCTTTAAGTTTTCCAGCTTAATCAATTAGACACTTGTCATTCTTTATGGATATATTTTCCAATAAGTTTTGATAAAGTATGATTCAGGTTATCAATATAGGATAACAAAATGAACAGTCAGTGACTCTGTCGATCAACATGTCTGATTTCAAGCGACCAAGACAGGGGTTGAGAAGGAGCATTCGTCCCAGTATGACCCATTCAATTGCTAAAGGTATACTTGATAATTCTTGTACTCATTTTACGTACGAACCAAATAATAATAAATCAAAACTTTGATTATAGTTTAATATTATCAAGACTCAGCTAGAATCCTTTTCACTAGATGAGATCCAACATGAGGTAAACTACCTTTATTAGCTTTATAGATTATTTAAATGTCGTATTTAAGTAAACAATGACGGACCTACACCCTACCCTACACATATTTCCCTAAATCCCTAAATATAAGCTCAATGTTTGCAAAACTAGAGATCTTGTCTCACATTTACTATTAAACGTGTTATGTGTGATGTAACTTAACTTAGTACAATGTTAAGTTCCTAATACTAAGCTGAATTTAAACTATACGATGCGAGGTTCGGGTTACCTCTAAAAGAAACCTAACACTATCACCCGGTGTTGTGCCGTTGATTTGGCTTTAGGCCCCCACAGCAACCGAGAGGGTTGGGAGATAAGAGGGGCCACAGGATTCCCTACTTATGTTATGTGAATAAATACATATATAGATAAAAAGGGACCACAGGAAGCAAATTACATTGGAGAGAATCACTGTCTAGACCCCGCCAATGTTCATTACTCCACTGCGTGTGGTAGATCTCACAAGTAGCCACTCATAATAACCCAAAGGTCACTAATCATAGTACCCATGCCCCAAAAGAGCCACATCTTGGGGAACTCAAACGGATGAGTTTTAATAGGAACTTCGTTGTCACAGTTAGTTTCCGTTCCTAAGGCCCCGGACTATGCCAATCCCTAATTCAAAGCAACAACAAAATGATAAATTCATTCTGTTATGACATTTACATTTACCGTGGTTTGCATGTTCAATTTGAACTGAATGCTAAACCTTTATTAATCCATCTGTAACAAACAAATAAATATTAGAAAACATATTAAAATATTAGACGCTACTCACTCACCGATGCTGAAAATCCAACTCTCCTCCACGGTGCCGCCCTGAAAATCCCTCTTTTGACAGAATACAATTATCTGACCGACAACCCACGTCATTTTTTATTCTTTTACTTTTAATCTTTCAAAAAAATAATTCTTACATTTGACGTAAGGTTGGTTTACTTTTATAACCTCTTTATTTACAAAATGTAAGGCGCACCCAAACCTTATGTTCACAGTCTTTAATTAATTTCTTATGATATTACTTATATTTGTGATGCAACAATCAGCTTAAATGAAGTCTGTTTTGTTACAGTCGACCCCAAATAATTTACGCAAAATTTAACTGAAGGAAATTATTTGAAACACCCTTTTAATCACAAATATAACTCAAATAACAGTTATTTAACATTTTTTTCTTGTTTTTTTTTTTTTTTTTTGATGTGGTGTGTTTTTAAACCAAATAAACAATGAACCCAGCCTGAACTCAGAATCCAACCTTTAAATATTTTGGTCATGAACAAATATAATCTTCACAAGGATTTGAAAATCCAATAAGGAAAAACCAGTTGTGCTAGGCTGATTTCTACGCTAATCGTAAAACAATGCCCTTCCGACGCAATTTTTCTTTCCAATCGCAATACACGGACGAGCATCATATTCCTTTTTAGATGTCCAAAACTTTAATAGTTCCAATGATATCCAATCATAAACCAAATATCCAGCTCAAAAACTTTATCCAAAACAAAGATCATTACTCATTTGGAGTATGTAAAGTTGCCGAAATTAAGTGTGCGCTGCAAGTAGAGTATTGAATTCTCTGTGGTCAGTATAAAACTGATATTGTCAATCTGACTTAACCTAACTCATCCTCACACAGAATTCATTTTTGTCTGTAATTTCACAAGAAATGAATGTCAACTACCTGGGTTCCTTATTCATAAAAGCTGCTAATTTGCAAGGGCCCACTTTAATTTTAAAGATTTTTACTATCTAACACTCACTTTTCATAGTACCCTTCCATTCAAAATTCATAACCAGATTTATTTTTTAAAACTTACATTCATCACTCTATCTTCCCTCCTCAAACTCTTTATCATACTCCCAATACAAGTCAGCAACCCAGTGAAAAGGAATCTTAAATAATTTTATTGAAACTAAAAAGAAACAAAATTAGATAAATCTATATTTAAAGTTTGTAACCTTTTCCTTCAGATGTTCCCAGTTTTTTTTATATATTGTTTAATACCCGACCCCCAATTTATTAAAATATTAAAATCTCTAAACATCAAAAATATAAATAATTTAGTATTATATAACCTTTAAAATCAAATAACACATTTAAATGATGTCTACTTATAAATTCATAATTTTCCAAGCAAAGTTCTGAGAATATAATTGTTTTGCTAATTCAAGATCAAAACAAGTGACCACTAAAATAAATTTAATTTTTATATAGATGAATATATTTTTTTAAATCACCTACATCATAAATCTTCTAGATTTTTAGTTCCCTCCGCTTTCATAGGAAAAGAAAAATGATTAGCTATCAATTTGTCTTACAATAAAGGGAAGAGAGAGAAAAAACCAATAAACTACTTAGACGCATTTAACCTAAGACCAAGACCAATTATATATTGTGTATATTACAACAATACCTACCCATGCCTATGGAATTGCAACAACTTCATTTTTTAAGTCGGACTTGCAAAAACAAATGCAGAAACTCAATGACCACCGACATCCTCAAACTCTACTAGATAAAAATAACGGAAGAGGAGCTGAAATTAAAATTAAAAAAACTACTAAAAATTATCATCGAAAAGAAGACGTGAATCTGCAGTAAGTTAAGAAAACTAATATTTTAACGATATTCCTCCTTCCTTGCACCTTTATAAACAGTTTTAGTTTATATTTTAGTTATTTTTAATACTATAACAAAATATAGCAGACCCATTATAAAAAGATGGTTTCTGCCCATTTGAAATACTCTTTTTTTTTCAAAATCCCGCAATACATTCTAAACGCTTTTCCGCTTCCAAGTTCAAGATCTCCTATGAGCGAAACTAAGCATGATTCCAAAATCCTTCCTTTTATAAAAGAAAACATCAGCTAAAACCGCCAAACCACCAATAACTGTTTTAATATTTTATCTATGTTTTAACTCTCCTTTCTTTCCTTAGAAACACAATCTCAAACTGCCCCTAACAATGCCTCCAATATAACCAGCTTCACAACCACAAGTATATCCCTTTTATAAACTAAATTATAAAAACCTCATTTCCTGTTGTTCATAAAATTAATGTATTTTTTATATTTGTTTATTTGTTTTAGCCTCTACTACCAACAATTGATCTATTTTTAAATTCCGAGGAAGATTTCATTCCTTTTCCCGACCCCCTGAATGTAAGACCTTCATTTATATATACAATTTCATGTATCGATTACATTTACGTAAGTAGAAAAAGTAAAAGTAAAAATTTTAATTTTTCCTTGCACTCAATCTAATTTCCTCTATGTCTAAAACCTCCCTTTCATTGTTTAACTCTGTATCAAATGATAATCGCATTGACTCTCCGTACATAATTTCACAAGGCGTAAAACCTGTACTTTCGTGAAAAGTATTATAATAAAGAGACTCTAACTTTGGCAAAACTGAAACCCATCCTTTGTGGTTCGTTCAGCAATACGTTTAAGCAATCGACTCAATTCCTTATTCACTCGTTCTGTGGATTTTTTACAGTATATATATAACTTTTACATTAGCCTGTTTCATACTTTCTTTCCATAGTTTACTAGCAAACTGAAATCCATTATCTGACAATATCACTTTTGGTTTAATAATATTAAAGAACCTTTTAGTTTTCCCTAAAACTAAAGTAGACGTAGCTTTACTAAGATCATAAAATTTGACAAATTTACTAAACGAATCTTGTATAATCTTGTATAAGCTCGGAATGTAATTCATTCCAAGGTTCCCAATCGGTAATGGTCCATACAAATCTATCATTGCTACATCTCCTATCTGTTTTATGTATGACTATAGACTGACAAGGCCCACATGTTTCATTGTATTACTCTTTGTAATCTGACAATCATGACATGTTCGAAGCAAAAGTTTAACCCTTCTAGTGACTCCTTTCCAGAAAAATCTATCCTTAATATATTTTATTACTTTATATGCGCCCTAATGTACCTTTTCTAAATGTATTTGTTTAATGATTTCGTCTTTTAAAATTTCTGGTAAATATAAAACTCTATTTTTAGACCCTTCCGGTAAATAATGTAATATATTATTTTAAATATCACTTCGCTCAATTATCCTATCCAATTTTTCTCCTAGCTTTCTATTTTGCTTAATTTTTCAAAATAGGTATAATTTTCTTATCCTGACTTTGCAAATTTCCTACATCCTTCAAATGTGCTAATAACTCTTTGTTTTCTTTTAAAATCATATATAATAACTCTGGAAATTTTATTTTAACCTCTTGTAGAATTTCACCCTCTGGAGGATATCTGGATAGAATATCTGCTACTACATTATTCCTACCCTTAATTTGTTGAACTTCATATTGAAAGTGTTCTAAATAATTAACCCAACGCATTACTCTTGCATTATACAATTTCCAATTCTTAACAAAAATCAAAGACTTATGATCTGTTCAAATAATTACCTTTGAACCCATCAAATACGTTTCAAACTTCTCTAAATAACAAATTACAGAATAAAGTTCTTGTTCTGATACTGTCCAATTTAACTGAGCCCCTTTAAATGCCTTACTTTAAACTCTAATATTTTTTTTTGATCCCCTTTTTCATTTAATTGGTACAAAATTCCGGCTATTCCAATTCCTGAACTATCAGTTTGCAAATAATATATACTACTGAAATCTGGATGATGTAAAAGAATTATATCTATGAACAAAGATTTCACCGTTTCGAACGCTTTTTGTTCCAAATCACCCCATTTCCATCGTTTGTCTTTCTTTAATAAATCACACAATTGAAAGTGAATATATATATATAAATATTATAATTAGGTATAAACTTTCTATAGAAATTCATAATCCAAGAAAAGTTCTAATATTCTTTACTTTCTTTGGTATTGGAAACTTTTGTACTGCCTAATTGTATTGGAAATGATGTATCCTAACATTTTAATTTCTTTATATTAAAATCTGCTCTTTTTAGATAACAAGTCATTTCAGCTTTTTTTTAAGACCTATTTGTTTCAAATGTGGATCTAAAGAACTTGTAATAACAGCTAAACCGTCTAAATAATTTACACAAAATTCTCGAACATCAAACCTCCGTATTCAAGAACATCAGAAGCTTAGACTATATTGACGGACAATTCCATCTCCTACTTCAACTGATTTATCTATTTACCTTCACTTACGACCTCTTTGAGACTTATTCATTTTTATTTATTATTATTTTTTTCATTTCTGATAATCACCAACCACAACTAAAATGCAGAAGCAATTTTAAATATACATTATTTTTTATTAAAAGAGTAATATTTTATACCTATAGTTTTAGCTATTCTTATACCTATTCATATCAATAATATACCATTTCAACTTCACGCCTCTCATTTCACGGACAGCAAATTGTGACATAATAAATGTCACTTCTAACCTAATAAAACCCAAAGAACCGTTGTGAAGAAAAGAACTATTGTTTACTGCTTAATATCACTTTTGCCAATTTACCAAGATTTCATATTCATCAATCTACTTCGTAATAAGCTAAAATTTAATTATTATTATTCTTATTTAAATACAATTTATGTTGTGTCTATGAAATTCTGATCACTACGATATCAAATGGAAAAATCACGATTTACTACAGTTTATTTTAAATTTTTATATGAAATCCTGGTCACGGCACCAAATTGTAACAACCCCCTTCTTCACTCTTATTATCTTATAACTATTGCCGTATCTACCTCTTATAACTTCTCTCTCTATTTCTACAACTTCCCTAACCTTGCATATATCTCCACAAACGGAACTTGGTCTTTACTAAACTAACCTTTAAAACTTAATCCTAATATCTTTGGCCATTGATTTGTGATCGTGATCGTAATCGTCTAGTAGCTTCAAGGATCCTCTGTTATGAACCGATAATAACTCAAGAACTTTTAACGTGAATTGAAATGGTATAAATATTTCCTAATAACAATTTATATATTTCACTGAAATATTAGTTAAAACGTCAATTGATTAAAAATAATATAGAATTTAAATAAGTAATAATTTTACTATCTAGTTAACCGTTTCCCTACCTAATTATTGGTTTTCCTACCTAATTGACAGTTTCCCTACCTAAACCCCTACCGGGAGGTCTGATACAACACTGATTCATTTGGATAATGATATCATAATTTGTAAATAGATTACTAAGAGTTTTAAGGCTTTCTTGTCTTACGACTTTATAAAAGCATCTCCAAATCAATCCTTGCTTGGATGGGGTCTGACCAGCTAATTTCTTTAAACTTGAGCCATTTTGAACTCATATTAATAATCAGTCTTAATAGACTTCTGTTAGATTAAACTCTACTTATTATTTCAAGTAGGTATAAATTATAAATAGAATATTTCTCTATTCAAGTAGAAACACATTCTACAAAGTAAATTACTTTGATTTATTAACATAGTATTGGACTAAGTAATTATTAGCCAATAATGATAGCTTAAGGTCAAATTAGATCAACAGATATATTCATTCATATCCGTAGCTTTAAGTTTTCCAGCTTAATCAATTAGACACTTGTCATTCTTTATGGATATATTTTCCAATAAGTTTTGATAAAGTATGATTCAGGTTATCAATATAGGATAACAAAATGAACAGTCAGTGACTCTGTCGATCAACATGTCTGATTTCAAGCGACCAAGACAGGGGTTGAGAAGGAGCATTCGTCCCAGTATGACCCATTCAATTGCTAAAGGTATACTTGATAATTCTTGTACTCATTTTACGTACGAACCAAATAATAATAAATCAAAACTTTGATTATAGTTTAATATTATCAAGACTCAGCTAGAATCCTTTTCACTAGATGAGATCCAACATGAGGTAAACTACCTTTATTAGCTTTATAGATTATTTAAATGTCGTATTTAAGTAAACAATGACGGACCTACACCCTACCCTACACATATTTCCCTAAATCCCTAAATATAAGCTCAATGTTTGCAAAACTAGAGATCTTGTCTCACATTTACTATTAAACGTGTTATGTGTGATGTAACTTAACTTAGTACAATGTTAAGTTCCTAATACTAAGCTGAATTTAAACTATACGATGCGAGGTTCGGGTTACCTCTAAAAGAAACCTAACACTATCACCCGGTGTTGTGCCGTTGATTTGGCTTTAGGCCCCCACAGCAACCGAGAGGGTTGGGAGATAAGAGGGGCCACAGGATTCCCTACTTATGTTATGTGAATAAATACATATATAGATAAAAAGGGACCACAGGAAGCAAATTACATTGGAGAGAATCACTGTCTAGACCCCGCCAATGTTCATTACTCCACTGCGTGTGGTAGATCTCACAAGTAGCCACTCATAATAACCCAAAGGTCACTAATCATAGTACCCATGCCCCAAAAGAGCCACATCTTGGGGAACTCAAACGGATGAGTTTTAATAGGAACTTCGTTGTCACAGTTAGTTTCCGTTCCTAAGGCCCCGGACTATGCCAATCCCTAATTCAAAGCAACAACAAAATGATAAATTCATTCTGTTATGACATTTACATTTACCGTGGTTTGCATGTTCAATTTGAACTGAATGCTAAACCTTTATTAATCCATCTGTAACAAACAAATAAATATTAGAAAACATATTAAAATATTAGACGCTACTCACTCACCGATGCTGAAAATCCAACTCTCCTCCACGGTGCCGCCCTGAAAATCCCTCTTTTGACAGAATACAATTATCTGACCGACAACCCACGTCATTTTTTATTCTTTTACTTTTAATCTTTCAAAAAAATAATTCTTACATTTGACGTAAGGTTGGTTTACTTTTATAACCTCTTTATTTACAAAATGTAAGGCGCACCCAAACCTTATGTTCACAGTCTTTAATTAATTTCTTATGATATTACTTATATTTGTGATGCAACAATCAGCTTAAATGAAGTCTGTTTTGTTACAGTCGACCCCAAATAATTTACGCAAAATTTAACTGAAGGAAATTATTTGAAACACCCTTTTAATCACAAATATAACTCAAATAACAGTTATTTAACATTTTTTTCTTGTTTTTTTTTTTTTTTTTTGATGTGGTGTGTTTTTAAACCAAATAAACAATGAACCCAGCCTGAACTCAGAATCCAACCTTTAAATATTTTGGTCATGAACAAATATAATCTTCACAAGGATTTGAAAATCCAATAAGGAAAAACCAGTTGTGCTAGGCTGATTTCTACGCTAATCGTAAAACAATGCCCTTCCGACGCAATTTTTCTTTCCAATCGCAATACACGGACGAGCATCATATTCCTTTTTAGATGTCCAAAACTTTAATAGTTCCAATGATATCCAATCATAAACCAAATATCCAGCTCAAAAACTTTATCCAAAACAAAGATCATTACTCATTTGGAGTATGTAAAGTTGCCGAAATTAAGTGTGCGCTGCAAGTAGAGTATTGAATTCTCTGTGGTCAGTATAAAACTGATATTGTCAATCTGACTTAACCTAACTCATCCTCACACAGAATTCATTTTTGTCTGTAATTTCACAAGAAATGAATGTCAACTACCTGGGTTCCTTATTCATAAAAGCTGCTAATTTGCAAGGGCCCACTTTAATTTTAAAGTGCATTCTAGGCAGCAAGGTGGAAAGTAGAAAAAGTCTAGTTAAAGTGTGGAAGAGTTGAAAGCTCTTAAATTAAGATCGACTATTTAGCAACGAACTATAATATAATGCGTGCATCGACAAGTTTACAGCTTTAAGAATTGCTTTTCCATCCATCAGTTACTAAAGTAATTTAATTGTAAAAATCCTGAAAACTAAGAATAATATTTGATTTTCGTAAACAATTTTGCGAGATAAAATTGTAAACATCTGTTCATTAAAGTTACGGTGTACATGAACAACTTTGAACTAAATTAAATAGGGTTTTCTGTGAATTTTATAATTCAAAGTTAAAAATTTACATTTTTACGGGCGACAGGCTATAGTCACTGCTATAGTCTCTATCCATCATAATAATACACCTACCTCCAAATTTTGTCAAACGTGACATCAGATGGTTTTTATAGCCTCTGGTGTTCTGCCTATCCCATGAGGGATACAGGCGTGAAGTTATGTATGTGGTTATGTTAAAAATTTAAAAGAAAAATAAAGAACCCGAATTTTTGAAACTTACGTTACAGAGACAATGATGATAAGAGTGCGATGTGCAATCAACTGAATAATCATGTTGATACACGCATGCTGCCTTCCTTCTGAAGTCTCTAAAAATCGATGTACTAAACTTTCGTAAATTCAATATGACCCGAGGATGTACCCAAGTAACAATCATATGAATAAACACTACAGGTACACAGTCTTATTGAATAATAATTACAATGTTGTAACTGCAATTTCCTTGTAATCAAACAATATTCAAATCAAAACTTCTTTTCTGCGCATCACTTTACAGAAAGGATCTCAAAATTGATTGTAACTTATAATACAATGGCGGATTTAATTATTATGTATAATTTATTTTGTAAATTCAAATTCCCCCCTTTTGAAATCATCAAAAATCCTTCCATTAAACTATAAATATTGCAGTGCCGTTTTTTCTTAATCATCTTAAACTAAAACTTACGAATGACAAAACTCTTCTCCCCAGCTATAAAGATCCTACAAGACACGGCGGAGCTGCTGATCCACCACGCGCGGCGGCAGACCGCCATACAGAAGGCGGAGAAGCGCCGCATCAAGCAGCTGCTGCGCCAGTTCCTGCCGGACCTCTTCGCGCACCCGCGGCAGCCGCTGTCGGATGACGAGCGGGACGAGGGTAGGTGTCTGTTTACTGATCCACCACGCGCGGCGGCAGACCGCCATACAGAAGGCGGAGAAGCGCCGCATCAAGCAGCTGCTGCGCCAGTTCCTGCCGGACCTCTTCGCGCACCCGCGGCAGCCGCTGTCGGATGACGAGCGGGACGAGGGTAGGTGTCTGTTTACTGATCCACCACGCGCGGCGGCAGACCGCCATACAGAAGGCGGAGAAGCGCCGCATCAAGCAGCTGCTGCGCCAGTTCCTGCCGGACCTCTTCGCGCACCCGCGGCAGCCGCTGTCGGATGACGAGCGGGACGAGGGTAGGTGTCTGTTTACTGATCCACCACGCGCGGCGGCAGACCGCCATACAGAAGGCGGAGAAGCGCCGCATCAAGCAGCTGCTGCGCCAGTTCCTGCCGGACCTCTTCGCGCACCCGCGGCAGCCGCTGTCGGATGACGAGCGGGACGAGGGTAGGTGTCTGTTTACTGATCCACCACGCGCGGCGGCAGACCGCCATACAGAAGGCGGAGAAGCGCCGCATCAAGCAGCTGCTGCGCCAGTTCCTGCCGGACCTCTTCGCGCACCCGCGGCAGCCGCTGTCGGATGACGAGCGGGACGAGGGTAGGTGTCTGTTTACTGATCCACCACGCGCATATTTAAATTGACTTAGCCCATATATCCCACTATGCCCATAGTAATTACGATCAGGTGATTGGAAAGACACGAGGTATTTAGATTAAACTAACAAAAAACTAAAAACATTCTAATGATTAAACTATTGCTTACAGCCAGAGTTCAACTCGCGCTCATTTAAATATAATATAAAATTATTATGACTTTAAAAAATATAGTAGAAACACATTAAAAATATACCTAGTTAGAATACGCGGAGACAATGATGAAATACATGCGATGTGCATTCGACAGAATTGCCTTGTTGATACCAGCATGCTGCCTTCCTTCTGATGTCTCTTACTACTATGTACTTCTTATTCTACTATAGCTAGGTTTATGTAAAATTTTAAACTATCATGATCATTAACATTTAAATTAACTTAAAAACAGGATAATCAGATTGGTTTGCGCGTCAATAAAAACTACATACCCTAACCGTGATCATGGTGCAACAGTGCCCAAATGTCGACATCGAAAATACCAAATAAATAAAAAACACCCCCGTTTCTAAAGTTCATTTAAAAGACTACAATAATTTCATTGCAGGCTAAAAGAATATATATTATAAGATCACATGTATCTGGTTTGTAGAAGAGGCTAGAATCCTAAGGAACGATAATCAAGCATAAAATTAAACTGGATTTAATTATTTCATATTTATAGATAGTTTTAGGTGAACGATTTTTTACATTGTTTCCTATGGGTCCTAGCAATATGCAGGACCTACTTTAATTATGATACAGTTTTAAAGACAAAGCCCAAATAGGACTCCCAATACTAAATTTCCCTTACATTTTTTTAAATATGAGTAGCAGTGTAATGCCATTGTTTTAATGTTAAATTCCAGAGGATAAAGAGTCTCCAGCGAGTGAAGCGAGCGAGGGCGACCCCGCTCGGGACGACAGCATAAAGCAGGAAAAACATGAGGTGAGGGCAGTTCGCGATATTTGTGAACGGAGAAGCTCACTGCTCAATTGGTTGTAGAGAAAGCTGTGAACAAAATAAACAACAGTAAAATTACCAAGAAAAAGAAATCACAAAGTAAAATAAGCTGCCTATCGCAGCGAGCAACCGGGCAATAATTTATGAAATTTTGAAAATTTCTCCAAGATATAATAGGCAAGAGATTTTTCAAAGTAAGGGCATTGCCACGAACTGAAAGTACTGTTTTATTTTCAAAACAGATAGATAAAAAAAATAGCAATTTTAAAGTTTTCTATAAACAATACAAAGTCAAAGTATTGTTTATTCGTAAATACAGTGACAATGGATCACATTCACTATTTGGAATTGACTTAAATTATGTTGTAGACTTTTCATGAGTTTCATTATGAGTATTAAAAATGGATGCATCTATTCATCTAAGTAGTTCTACATCAAGAGATTATGATGAAATACATGCGATGTGCATTCGACATAATTTGCCTTGTTGATACCCGCATGCTGCCTTCCTTCTGATGTCTTTTGTGTGTAAACGACTTAGACATAACTAAGATAATACTGTGAAATTGACGTTTATATAATAATGATAATGTATATAATGGTGAATTTAAATTAAAAACTTGCTATCTGAGAGGACCTACAACACTATAATAAACTTAAATATAAAGATCAAAAAACTATTTTGTCTACAATGGCTAAATCACAATGTATTTTAAATAACTGTTACGCTTTTTTACAGTCTTCTGAGTCAGACAATGCGTCAGAGAAGAGTGCAAGAAATAATAAAAACGATAAGGAAAATAAGCCTAAGAACAATAATACAGATAGTAGTAAAGGTAAGGATTTTTTAGACTAAAATCAGTTTAAAATTTCACCAATATTTTTTACACTCTCTTAGAGTAATAAAAACTAATATTTAAACTGTTTTTTCAATTATTATTATAATAAGGAAAGTTGGCAGAAAACATTTGCTTGAATATGTTTTTGTTATTCTGTTTTTTTCATTAGCAATATTTTAGTTAACATAGATTTAATTTTCGTTTCATTAAGATATCGAAATTGAGAATCATTCTTATCAAATTTGTGCATTTTATTTAGTAATTATTTCTAGATGTAACATGAAACAATTATATTTTTTTTTATTTCAGAAAACCTAAACTCATTATCAAATAGTGTAAAAAGAAGTAGTAGTAATGAAGAAGTACCAATTAAGAACGAATTTAAATCTGATATGGATCTCGACGATGACTACAGGGATTATCCGTCTAATGTGAGTATTTAATTTCTCAATTTAAAAATTGTTATTTTTTATATAATATAGGTATGTCATAATATTTTACTATAGTTAAATGAATTCACAGGATTCTTACCACGATTTCCGATTTTTTATTCGCGCGAAATAAAAATAAAAAACTCGTGAATTCATAAAATTATAGTGAAAATAACTGCGATAGTTTAAAATAGTTAATAATATTTCACTGTAAGTTATACATAACATAGAGAAAACATTTCTATTAATATCATATTATATAATATTAATAGAAATGTTTAATTAATAGCATATAATATTATAAGCTGCTAGTTTATTACGTTTTTGTCTATGTTTTCACCATTCCAATTGAAAACAAACAAAAATACAACATTTTACAGCCGATTTTTCCAATGGCCGCGATATTATTTGCGGATGTTTCATGACGCTGTGAGAGAGACAGACTGTATCTTACCCCTCGGCCCGGTGTTGTACTGGCTGAGATATTAAATGCAGTGACAAATCTAACAAATAACATGTATTAAATACAATTTTTGCAATATTTTGAGGTCAAATCAAGTTTTCACAAATGAATATTTTAAATGTCGAAATCGTAAAGGATAATATTACAATTTAAATTAATTTATTGGCTAAAAAATATGTATGAGAATGTATGGTTTCTAATTTTTACTGTACAGCATTCAAATATTAATAGGGAGCTAAATGTGTTACTGTTTTTTTATTATTATTATTAAATCAAAATGTAACATGATATTTTTCAACCGACTTTGAAACGGAGGAGGTTGTCAATTCGTGTGTATGTTTTTTTTTGTGTCTTTGTTACACGATATTTCGGATAATTAGGAATCGATTTTGATCTTCATACTTGCTTCATATGATAGAAGATACTTCAGAGTTGGTTCCACATAAATTTCGATTGAAAAATCGATTGAGTTGTTCATGGATAATTTAAAATTTTTGAAAAAATATTAATGTATTCGGAGAATATTTAACTTGACGACATTATAATTCAATCAAAGTTTTGACGTGAAGTTGGTTTTTTAATGCTTTACATTGGTTGATTATTGTTTTTAAGTTTTTCATTTTCATTTCATTTATGTCACAAAGGATACTTCAAAAGTTGGTCCCATATAAATTTCATCTAAGTAGATTGAGTATTTCTGGACAACTTAAAAAATTTGAAAAAATATATATAAATGTGGAGAATATTTACATTGATGACATTAAGCCAAGGATTATAAAAAACATTTGTTTGAATATTTAAATACCTTTTTAGTAAGAATGTGTTTTTAAGTCAGTACATTCTTTTAAACACACACACACACACAACCTCACGCCCGTCTCCATTTGGGGTAGGCAGAGACAAGGGAACACCAATTGCTTCGATCCAGACATACCTCTTTCGCTTCCTCCACGTTCATTAATCTTTTAATACATGATCGCCGGTTACGGGTACTTTTAACTAGGCCCTTTTTAAGAACGTTACCAATTTGATCGGCGGCGTACGTTCGTCTAGGGCGGCCCCTTCCGACAGCACCATCCATTCTTGCTCTGTACACCTCTTTCGTAAATCTGCTTTCACTCATCCTTTCCAAATGTCCAAACCACCGTAGCATACCCTTTTCAATCTTAGTCACTACATCTTCTTTCAATCCACATCTCTTTCTTATTTCACTATTGCGCACCCTATCACTCAATTTCACTCCACACATGCTTCTCAACGCTCTCATCTCCACAGCATTAATCCTGCTTTCATGTCTCTTCTGCCACACCCAAAATTCACTACCATACATAAGCGTTGGCGCCAAAACTCCCTCAAGTACGGCAAGACGGGCCTTATTTGGTATAGTTTTGCTTGCTATTATCGACATTCTTTTAAATTAGTTATTAATAAATATTTTTCTCATTGAGTGTTCTAGATATAGAAATGGTTGGTTTAAATCGCAAAAGTGGTATCTCAATAATCAATTAATGCAGAACATTACAAAAACCGACTTAATAATATTTTTAAATCCTAGATAAAGTTTTGTTGGAAGTATTGTGGTCATCACGGTAAAATTCACATATTTTTTCGGAAGTTTCAAAATTTTCAAAAAGTATTAAATCGATTTCGTTAAAATTTATGCAGGGTCAATTCTGAAGCGTCCTCTTTAATATGAAATAAGAATATTTAAAATCGATCAACAATTATCCGTAAAATCTTGTTACAAAGGTACAAAGAAAAAGAACACCCATACGAAGTGAGAATTTCCACATTTTGAAGTTGGTTGAAAATAATTTGTAACCTGACTTTTATAACGTTGCACCTACTTATAGCAAGTGATCCTACAAACGATTACTAAGTATGAGTAGTTAAAAACGTGTTGGATTGAACAAGTAAAAGTACGCATTTACAGTATGGTCATTCAGAAATGTTTCAAAGGTATCACATTACATTTTGTTTGATTCAGTAATAGTTAGGTAGCTACATGGTCGTAAAGAAAGAAAGAGAGCAGTTGCAAGTACAGTCCAGTGTGTAAAGTGGCGCCGTGTCGTGTGTGTTGCAGGGCGCGCGCTTCGTGTGCAGCTCGGCGTGGTACGTGTTTTTCCGCGTGCACGCCTGCATCGCGCAGCGGCTGTGCGCCGCGCGCCGCCACGCCGCCGCGCCCGCGCCGCCGCCGCACCCCGCCGCGCCGCCCGCCGCCAGTGAGTGCCGCACACACTACACCTACCTACACTACACACACTGTCTGCACTGCAGCGGGACACGTCTCATGGCTGTCCTAATTACTAAACACTCTTATGGTCTGTTTCAAAATGTACAGATAACTTCTACATAAGTTCCAAATAAGCTATTTATTACTTATTGGTAGGATAAACACTATTGTTGCATTTCACGACTGTCAGATAGCGCTATTTGTCACATTAGTTATGAGTCTGATGAAGTTTCTTATTCGGAACTTTTATCTTCCAAATAATTTATGTGCTACATAGCTATTTGGTACTTTATCCATACATTGTGAAACAGACCCTTACTATACTTCTTTATAATTTAAAATAACAAATGCTTGACTTGATTTCAATGAATTTAACGGATTCTGCATTGCGAGCACGGATCTTTTATGCGATCGCTTAGTAAGGTTTTATTTTGTACAGCTTTATTTAGTACAGCTGCTCACCGATAGATGGCAGCACAATGCAAATTAGCTCGCGCATGTAAAGTGCTAAAATGAATATCGTAAATATCTAGAGTGAAAATTTGTTAGTACGCAATTTTATATAATAAATCGAAGTATATCGATTTCTCTCGCTTTACTATTTTTTTATTTACGAAGCTTTTTTGGGATTCGTTCAAAGGGTATTTGACGATCGTTATCTATGATCGGTAGCTTGGTTCTCTTTAGGCAAGTTTGGTCGGTCGAGTAGTTAAGGATGAAGGTCCGGTTTCATAACAACATAATTTCAATGTTGCCATACCGTTTTTCAATTATCAATCATGATTTTTCCACCTAATTCACGAGTATCCTAGAACCAAAAAACTGAATTGGGGACTAAATTAGAAAATTAGATGTCATGTTACCTCCATTGTTGCTGTTTGCTACGGAATATTTTATTTGGGAATTATATGTATAAACAACGGCTGGTTGGTTGCCATTAAACCAAAAAAAGAAGAAGAAGGGAATTATTTATTAAAAATGATCCATGAAAGATAACATAAAGCCTACATAAAAGTTTTCTAATGGGCTTGCATGTTGCTCTAGCCTGGCAGTGAGATCGCGTATATTACGCATATTATATAACGAACGAAATAAATAATATGCGTAATATATGTGTATCGTACAAAGCTGAAGATCCAATTTATACAGGAAGCGATAAATACACTGCAACTTACTTTTCTTCCAAATGGGGAAAGTAATAAGACTAGAGAAGTAATTACATTGGTCAGCAATTATAAAATTTGGCGAGCCACCCAAAAGCAGCATTTAAATAATTTGGTCAGCATACAAAGATTTTGTTTGCAATAAAAAAAAATCAGGCAGCAATTCTTGTTCCGCAACTAATTTTGATAATGGTCAAAAATTAAATCATACATAGGCAGCCAACAATAACATGAGTCTGCATAATAAACATTCAGTCCGCAAAATAACTACTTGAGCGGCAAGATTTCATGATTGAGCGGCAGAAAAACATGTCTATAAGCAGTATATTTGATTGGTATGCATATTTAAAACATGGTGAGCAAAATAACTACTTGGATTGCGTTTTTGTTGAAAAAGCGGCAATGTACGTTAAAAGTGGGCGGAGCAAGAGCAGGCGCGTGACACGAGCAACCAATCGCGTGCGAGTATTGTCATTCGATGATTATGCGGCGATTATTAACAGTCAAATTGCAGTGGTAACAACGTGTTTTAAAGAGATTTGTGTGGTTTTTGTGATTTCCTAGTAAAATGGATAATAATTTTATTGAAGAAGGAATACAACTAGTTCCCGACTACGAATCGGATTCGGAATGCTGCACTGACAGTGAAGAATCGGTGCTGGTGGCTAAGAAGAAACCAAAACTGTCTTTGGACTGGAAGTTAGTTCAAAAGTTTGATAACTTCGAACAAGCCAAAACATTCGTGAAAGCTGAACGTACTTGGTCCAAAAATTATTGTCATCAAACAGAGGAAGGAAAAAAGACATACTATAGGTGCAATAAATTGAAACGTCGTGGTCCACAGTGCTCTACAAGAATGTATTTGTTATTCGAAAGCACCTCAGATTCAGTGTTAATGTTCAAAACGAATGCTGATCATGACCATGATGAAAAGAAGGAGTTTACCTCGTCGTACGGTTTGAGTGACACCGTGAAGAACGAAATTAATCGATTATTTGATTTAAAAATGAAACCAAAAGCTATAATGGAAAGTCTATTAAAAATGAAAAATATCAAAGTTCCTAAAATGTCTCAGTTAAGAAATTATCTGAGTGATCGTCGTCGTACTATATACGGCTAATCTACCATAAGTTTAGGAGAGCTTGAAGCTTGGATTCATTCACACTCAAGTCTTCCTTTGGATCCGCATGAAGTTTTTGTGCTTTGTTACCGAATTGATGACAGTGATGAACAAAATCCCATTTTTCGGTTTGTTATGTCTACTAAATATTTAATTGAAATTTCCAAAGATGCCAGCGTCGTTCATGCATATGCCACGTACAAGCTCATCTGGCAGGGTTTTCCTGTATTGGTCTGTGGAACCACGGACCAAAACCGCAAATTCCACCCTCTATGTGTAACGGTTTCAAGTAATGAAAAAAAAGAAGATTTCAAATTGATGTTCCAAGGACTTAAGGACAAAATACAAGAAATTTTTGAAAGTTCTTGGAATCCAAAAGTATTGGTTTGTGATGCTGCTAAAAGCATACAAAATGCATTTCTAGAAGTTTTTGGAGAACATGTCGTAGTTCGGATGTGCTGGGCACACGCAAAAAGAAAAATTCAAGAGAGGATAGAAAGGATTAAGAACAAGGTGCTGCGTGATAATATCTTAAATGATGTTGATTCATTGCATTCTATTACAGATGAGAATATATTTGACGCAGCTTCCGAAGCATTTCTGCAAAAATATAAAGATCAGATTGAATTTGTCACGTATTTCAGAGCACAGTGGTTAACACAAAACCGCAATTGGTTCCTGGGAGCGGCTCCCAACTCTCCATCAACCAATAACGCTTTGGAGTCTTTTAACAGAGTAATAAAGGATAGCAATACACTCCGAGAACGCTTCCCTTTGTCCAGGTTTTTGGTGGTTGCAAAAGAAATGGTAAACCAGTGGTCTAATAAATATATTACTAACCCAGAAGACAATTACATTGCCAACGTACCCTCTTTAACTACGAAGCACTGGACTGAAGCTTACCAGTGGGCAAAAAAACCAAAAATGGTGACCCTGCTACGTAAAGACGACAAATACAATTATTACCAAATTCCTGCTGCTCAAGCAACTAATTGTGAAGTTTTCGACGCACAATGGGAAAGTTTTGACGATTTCAAGAAACAAAATTTCAGCAAGTGGCTTGTCACTTTGCCAATTGAAAGAAACGATTGGATAAAAGGGAGATGTGACTGTCCAGCTTTTTTTAATTTATATATATGCAAGCATGTGATTGGTTTGGCGATTCGCTTAAAGTATGTGGTTCCTCCGCTTGAAGCTAAAAATATTCCCATAGGGGAAAAAAGAAAACGTGGCCGTCCGTCAAAAGCTAAACGGGCATTGATAATACAATAAAATTATTAAGCTAATAATAATAATACGCTGATTTTAAGAACCTTCCTAATCGTTTGATAACTTTTTGATTTGATCTCATTTATAATTATAAGAATGAAACATTTTGTTTATATTTAATTTTAACACATTGTATAAGAAGTTGCATTGTATAAGAAGTTACAATTATATTTTATAATAATAAAAAAATCTTTTATTAATTTACACTTCTATCAATAATAAATACCCAAAAAAACACATCCACTCAGAGAGTAAATAAATTAAATAATCTTTGTAAGGAATGCGCCCATTTTGCGCATGACAGGTAAAGTATTTTTGCTACTCTTATATGCAGCACAAAATGCATTTTTTTGCTTACACTCTGAGTGCTTACCAAAATTTTATTAAACATGAGCAGCTGATTGCAGCTTATATAATTAATATGCTGTACAAAAATAATTACAGCCATCCAGAATGACATAAATTGCTGATTGATTTTGAAATGTTTGCTGACCATGAGTTGCTGACCAATTAGTTATTTCTGCTCACCGATTATATTTTTCTGCTCACAGAAATAACAATACTATGCTAACCATTTAATTGACACCCATAAGACTATTGACTTCGATCCAATTGTTTCCAACACAATAAATTTGTCATTTACACTACTTCTACTCTACTGCGATACGAATGTACTAGAAAGTTTCGTTTTTGAAGAAGAAACCCTTCATAAAAATACTACTTGGTAATAATAAGACTGTAGATGCTTATGCATTAAACTAGATAGGTACTATACTCTCGGGACATAATTACTGGATCGAGCAAATTTAAAAGGACCAAAGAATAATATAAATAAAGCAGCTTTATGTCTAGAATAAAAGTAACACTGAACTTAGTGATATACATGTTCAGTATTACTTTTCTGTAAGTCAGGTCTGGCCACTTTGAGGGGAATTTATTATAATAAATTAAATGGGTGCAAGATTTTCAATTTAATTAGTTTTTTATTTTAATATTCCACAAGATATCTAAAATATAAAAAACACTTATTGAAACACATAGAAGCTTCTCAATGACTGAACTGCGAAAAACAATTTGAAATAACATAAAAAGGCATTGTCATTCACATTTCAACTTACTTCGCATATTAAATCTGTCTGACAATGCTATAAAACTCTATGCTAAAATTTAGGATTACTTCACACTTAAATAAACCTAGTCACTTTTCATTGAATGTTTAGTAGTTGAAATTCCTGATGCAAGCAGGTTCCAAACAAATAATTACATTTATAAGGCAGGTTTGGGTCTATGGTTGAACATAAAACATGTTTACTATAAGTTTAGACCTGGTCTCCGTGAGTGTATTGTACAAATAAAAAACACTTGATAATAATCTATAATCTTTATTAAAACGAGAGCATTGCATAGTTGTTCAATTATTAAGGTAATTTGAAACATGTTACCTAAAGCATTACAATAAGTTTAGTAAACAATACATGATACAATACACAAGTATACATAATACAATATATTTGAATACAAAACATAGCCTTAAGAGGTCTTAACTGATTGAAAATAAAATGAGATATTGATTTATATAACAGTATTATTATTTATACATTAATTTATTTAGTTTCATACTGTCCGGAGTACATGATAGATTCTGTATGGTGGTAGTCTAGTTTACGGAGCATTGAATGGTTTTTGAAACCTTAATATTTGTGAAATACTCTAGCTATGCAAATTGGAACAATGAAAGTAAGACTGGACTGAGTGATATACAGACTGTTGGGCACAATCTTTTAGTAAACAAGTTATAACATAGTATAGTCCTTGCACACAATATGAAGCAAACCCTCTCAACTAAATATGTGATTGGTATGGGGATTGCAAATTAAAGCTTGCGTATATGTTATATTATGATGTTTCCAAACCCAGCAATCTCTTTGTTTCACTTAAATTTGAAAGTATGCCTATTGCGGAATAATGAAAACATGCAATGATCAAAGTATTTTTTTTTTCAAAATCACAACATCACAAGTCCTAATTCACATTGTATTAAGTTCAAAAGAATTATTGTGTACACTAAAATCACTGTTCACACTTATTTCTGGCACATTTTAAACTTCATCCTTATCCTTGTAAGATATTAAGTATACTTATTCAAAAACTGCTTTTGTTGTTTATTCCATTATGCTAGTTTCTTTGTTTTCTTATTTCTATTTGTAATAGGCATTTCTATATGATTTAGGAATAGCATTGTGGAGTTTAACATAGCCTGTGATCAATCATTCTGCATGTCCAGTAACTCTTGTGTCATTCCTAGCCTTAGCTTCCAATATGTAAATTGAAGGCAGTGTCAATAAACTCAGAGATAAATAGTGGTTTGCAGGGTTCGTAAGGTAGCCTTGCCTTAAATAGTTCTCACACACGATTTCTAAGCAACAAAACAATTTTAAATGTCCGTCGTATTTCCACAAATTAATAAACCACACCTTAGTATTGATGCTGCAAAACTCTTCAATAGTTAAAATACACGTAGGAACTTACCATTATATGAACAGGCAATCCATTAGAACGTTTCCGCTGCAAATCTTATTTTAAATTTGAAACAAGGACAGTGGCGGTGTCTTTATTAATGCGAAATAGCTTAATAAATACATGGTCGGCAAGTTCAAAGGGATTGTTAGCGTCCCGTATCAATCTTCTGGATATCATTTATTTTAACAGTAGTGTATCTCCGCCTCTCTTTCTCGGCAAATAATGCGAATCCAAAATCCATTTTATTCACTAACACAGTATGAGCGCAAGTAAAATGAAGTCACCATCTTTAGACGAGCAAGTTTTTTATGTAGAGAAAAAATTGCGTTTATGCGATGACCGTACCCACTAGTTCAGACCTTCAGAAAAGTTCTATGCTCGCACATTCGTGTTTACGCGACGATAATCGTGTAAATATGGTCTAATAAGTCTCCGAGAGGTCTTGAGTGTTCTGTGCTACCGTTTATAGTTAATTTAAAAAATTACGGTAAATAACCGCCGTTTATGTCAAATTGACGATCGTTAAAACATTCATGCTCGCACTGCTGGTCATATAATTAAGCACTTTTAATTTGACGACATTGCCTTCTATGCCAGAGGCCCTGGGTTCAAATCTCAGCGCCGCGGTGGCTTATCTTTGTGTCAAGTCATGGATGTTTATTTAAGATATTATAAAATTAAATAAACATATATTATTTTCAACCGAATTGAAGAAAAGAGGTTTTATATTTGTTACCTCCTAACTTTTGACTGGGTGAAGCGATTTTGATGATTCTTAATTCATAAGATAGAGGATACTTCCCATTTGGTCCCATAAAAATTTCATCGAAGTTGATTGAGTACTTCATGATTTTTTTCTTAAATATGTATGAATACGGAGATTGTTTACTTTCACGACCTTGTACTTCAGCCAGAGTATTGACGTGAAGTCGGTTTCTTTAATGCTATATATTTCGATGACACAAGTTCTTCAAAAAACTTAATTTGGGCTAGATAATGTTGCGTGAGTGTGAGAATAATCAAAATACTTTTTAAATCGATCTTACGGTGTGCAATTTTCATCACTCCGCGACTACCACGGATCAAATAGAGACCTCCTACTGTACACTTTGAGTTATAAAGCGCTTAGAGCTCGGAGGGCAATCTTGAATTGTCAATTTCGATAGGTACGTTTAGAGACTGTTGTCGAAGCTGACTTACCTTCCTCGCGATAGAATCTGTGGTATATAGTTAACAGAGTCGCTCTCCCTTCACAGAAGCCGCGCCCTCGGAGCACTACAACACTCTGCTGGAGCTGGTGAAGGGCGTGCTGGACGGCAACGTGGACCCCGCGTCGTACGAGGACGCGGCGCGCGAGATGTTCGGCATCAAGGCCTACCCCGTGTACACGCTCGACAAGCTCGTGTCCATCGCCGTGCGCCAGGTATGTGTCCACTGTATACAACGTGGCCCCGCGTCGTACGAGGACGCGGGGCGCGAGATGTTCGGCATCAAGGCCTACCCCGTGTACACGCTCGACAAGCTCGTGTCCATCGCCGTGCGCCAGGTATGTGTCCACTGTATACAACGTGGCCCCGCGTCGTACGAGGACGCGGGGCGCGAGATGTTCGGCATCAAGGCCTACCCCGTGTACACGCTCGACAAGCTCGTGTCCATCGCCGTGCGCCAGGTATGTGTCCACTGTATACAACGTGGCCCCGCGTCGTACGAGGACGCGGCGCGCGAGATGTTCGGCATCAAGGCCTACCCCGTGTACACGCTCGACAAGCTCGTGTCCATCGCCGTGCGCCAGGTATGTGTCCACTGTATACAACGTGGCCCCGCGTCGTACGAGGACGCGGCGCGCGAGATGTTCGGCATCAAGGCCTACCCCGTGTACACGCTCGACAAGCTCGTGTCCATCGCCGTGCGCCAGGTATGTGTCCACTGTATACAACGTGGCCCCGCGTCGTACGAGGACGCGGCGCGCGAGATGTTCGGCATCAAGGCCTACCCCGTGTACACGCTCGACAAGCTCGTGTCCATCGCCGTGCGCCAGGTATGTGTCCACTGTATACAACGTGGCCCCGCGTCGTACGAGGACGCGGCGCGCGAGATGTTCGGCATCAAGGCCTACCCCGTGTACACGCTCGACAAGCTCGTGTCCATCGCCGTGCGCCAGGTATGTGTCCACTGTATACAACGTGGCCCCGCGTCGTACGAGGACGCGGCGCGCGAGATGTTCGGCATCAAGGCCTACCCCGTGTACACGCTCGACAAGCTCGTGTCCATCGCCGTGCGCCAGGTATGTGTCCACTGTATACAACGTGGCCCCGCGTCGTACGAGGACGCGGGGCGCGAGATGTTCGGCATCAAGGCCTACCCCGTGTACACGCTCGACAAGCTCGTGTCCATCGCCGTGCGCCAGGTATGTGTCCACTGTATACAACGTGGCCCCGCGTCGTACGAGGACGCGGCGCGCGAGATGTTCGGCATCAAGGCCTACCCCGTGTACACGCTCGACAAGCTCGTGTCCATCGCCGTGCGCCAGGTATGTGTCCACTGTATACAACGTGGCCCCGCGTCGTACGAGGACGCGGCGCGCGAGATGTTCGGCATCAAGGCCTACCCCGTGTACACGCTCGACAAGCTCGTGTCCATCGCCGTGCGCCAGGTATGTGTCCACTGTATACAACGTGGCCCCGCGTCGTACGAGGACGCGGCGCGCGAGATGTTCGGCATCAAGGCCTACCCCGTGTACACGCTCGACAAGCTCGTGTCCATCGCCGTGCGCCAGGTATGTGTCCACTGTATACAACGTGGCCCCGCGTCGTACGAGGACGCGGCGCGCGAGATGTTCGGCATCAAGGCCTACCCCGTGTACACGCTCGACAAGCTCGTGTCCATCGCCGTGCGCCAGGTATGTGTCCACTGTATACAACGTGGCCCCGCGTCGTACGAGGACGCGGCGCGCGAGATGTTCGGCATCAAGGCCTACCCCGTGTACACGCTCGACAAGCTCGTGTCCATCGCCGTGCGCCAGGTATGTGTCCACTGTATACAACGTGGCCCCGCGTCGTACGAGGACGCGGCGCGCGAGATGTTCGGCATCAAGGCCTACCCCGTGTACACGCTCGACAAGCTCGTGTCCATCGCCGTGCGCCAGGTATGTGTCCACTGTATACAACGTGGCCCCGCGTCGTACGAGGACGCGGCGCGCGAGATGTTCGGCATCAAGGCCTACCCCGTGTACACGCTCGACAAGCTCGTGTCCATCGCCGTGCGCCAGGTATGTGTCCACTGTATACAACGTGGCCCCGCGTCGTACGAGGACGCGGCGCGCGAGATGTTCGGCATCAAGGCCTACCCCGTGTACACGCTCGACAAGCTCGTGTCCATCGCCGTGCGCCAGGTATGTGTCCACTGTATACAACGTGGCCCCGCGTCGTACGAGGACGCGGCGCGCGAGATGTTCGGCATCAAGGCCTACCCCGTGTACACGCTCGACAAGCTCGTGTCCATCGCCGTGCGCCAGGTATGTGTCCACTGTATACAACGTCGTCGGTGCAAGCGAGATGCTTCTATGAAACCACACAAGAATTTTGTGAAGCGAGATGCTTCTATAAAACCACACAAGAATTTTGTGAAGCGAGATGCTTCTATGAAACCACACAAGAATTTTGTGAAGCGAGATGCTTCTATAAAACCACACAAGAATTTTGTGAAGCGAGATGCTTCTATGAAACCACACAAGAATTTTGTGAAGCGAGATGCTTCTATGAAACCACACAAGAATTTTGTGAAGCGAGATGCTTCTATGAAACCACACAAGAATTTTGTGAAGCGAGATGCTTCTATGAAACCACACAAGAATTTTGTGAAGCGAGATGCTTCTATGAAACCACACAAGAATTTTGTGAAGCGAGATGCTTCTATGAAACCACACAAGAATTTTGTGAAGCGAGATGCTTCTATGAAACCACACAAGAATTTTGTGAAGCGAGATGCTTCTATGAAACCACACAAGAATTTTGTGAAGCGAGATGCTTCTATGAAACCACACAAGAATTTTGTGAAGCGAGATGCTTCTATGAAACCACACAAGAATTTTGTGAAGCGAGATGCTTCTATGAAACCACACAAGAATTTTGTGAAGCGAGATGCTTCTATGAAACCACACAATAATTTTGTGTACTATACTATACAATGGTATACAATACAATGGTTCAGTCGCAGGGATGTTTTTTTATCAATTTCTTCCCGATCACTTGATTGTAAGTGTTTACTTTCTAGAGGCATAGTGTAGGGGCAAATTTATTTCCAACACTAGGCCTTAAACTAATACAATACTAAAAGGATCGATAAAAATAATACAATAACAAGCACTTTGTATATACAAGTTACCAAACATACATCAGTTTAATTAACTAGGCCTTAAGTAGACACTCATACTGTTTACTTATAACACTTTATTAAATTATATTTAAATAAAAAAATGCTTTAAAAATTGAGACATAAACTTCCAATGTTTTTCTTTAGTTAGAGATTTTGTAAAGATATCAGCATTTAGGTCTAGGTAGGAATAAAACTTAAATAAACAACTTTTACGTTGTATCATATCTCTTACAAAATGATGTCTTATATCTATATGCTTTGTTCTAGAATGAGGTATTGAATTAGCACAAAGTTTTTGAGCTGACTGATTGTCATTATACAAATTAATTTTAGAAATAATACCAGTAGGTATATTCTTTTATAAATGTTCGCGAAATCAATGCTTCTTTGCATGAGTCAGAGCTTGCCATGTATTCAGCGTCGTTGTACTGCAGTACGTTGTTTACGACTTTCCCAACATATAATAGAATTACAGAACCTGAAAACAAAACCCAGTCTGCATCGGTAAAAACTGAAATTTCAAATTTCCCTTTTTCAAATAAAAGATAACTATCTTGGGTGCCCTGTAGGTATCAAAGAATTCTCTTAGCAGCCTTCCAATGACTCCATAATAATTGCAGGCATAATAATTAATATGAAAGAAACGGCACAGCCGATTTTCCAATGGCCGCGATATTATTAGCGGATGTTTCATGACGCTGTGAGAGAGAGACTGTATCTTACCCCTCGGCCCGGTGTTGTACTGGCTGAGATATTAAATGCAGTGACAAATGTATGAAAATTGTACCTAATCAATGTAATTCAACAAAATTCCCCCATTTTATACATTTTTTATAATATTTAGTGACCTTATTGAAAGTTTGGATGTATGGATTTTTGTTGCTCATTCACGGGAGAATGGCTCAACGGATTTGGATGAAATTTGGTAAAGTGATAGTGTACAGTCTAGAATAGCACATAGCCTACCTATGTGATATTCTAGTCTATATCGTGGTTCATATTATATTATAGACTAGAAACAGCTAGTCTATAATATAATATGAACCACGGGTATGCTAGAGGTCTCAAGTAGCGATGAAAGACACTTAGTCTTTTAAGGTCTATTAAAGAGATTAGCTTCTATCTTAAAGGGCTCGACTCTTAACTAAAGACTAAACAGACTAAACAACTCAAATGAACAGGGTTGTTTTCATAAAACTAAAAGATTATTAAAACGACTTAAGTTGTATTTAAAAGGACTCGCGCTTTAGTATTATACACGAACATGACTGCATCATGATCTGGAGTATCATCACAAAAAGAACACAGGCGGATCCTTAGTTACGTGAAATATTGACCGTTTAGACATCTAATCATCACTTATCTTAATAAATTATTCTTCTACGAATTTTCAACACATTGGTTTAAAGTGTGTAGTGTTTTTAAAATAAATAAAATTCTTTCAAAAATTGAATTGTAAATGCCTAAGACATATAACGAATAATAACTATTCAAAATGCAATATCTTTTCGTGTAACCTTAGTCTACGAGTATGTTTTGCACTGAGTTACTCAGGAATGAATTCCGAATCGTCTACTATGTTTTTGTTTGTTAAACGCCACAAAATAACATCAACTAAAATCATGTAAAATCAAACCATGGCCCGCTGCCTCTGTTCTTTGCTAAATTGCTTTGACGATCTTTTCTACTGTTAATTCATTTTTGTATTAAAAAATAAACATCGCTGTTAAAGGAAATTAATTAAATGCCTCAAGTGGAATGGCATTCGATTAATTGTAAAATATATAGGTACTATTGCTCAAAACATGCCAAATCCACCGCTGCTGGTGTTCTTTCTCTCGTCGTCGAAATCTTTAGTAAGATAGATAATAATCGTAATTTGATAAAAGCAATTAAAGATGTTGCTGCTTTCGAATTTATTTTATTCGCGAGTTATCAAAATGATCGAATTCTTAATTTTTCGTTTGTCAGTAGGTATAAGGTTATAAGTTTTTTTTCAGTCTTTGAAGTTTTTTATGCTATAAAGCTTTGACGATTACGACTTCAAGTGGTAGTTTTACTAGAAAGGTTTAAAGGGTTACATAGAGCACTATTTTAATCGTAATGTTTTAAAAAAATTGTCTAGTCTTTTGAAAAGGCCACGTCTCTTTCATCGCTAGTTTCAATATTATTCATATTCATAGATCAGGCGTTTTATATAAGTAATTCATTTATGATGTGTAACAGTTGAGTATGCATCGCGCCACATATCTCGTCCCCTCTGACGCGTTGCAAGGCTTTCAGCAGCTTCCCTCGGGGCTCGATGTATACCTACGTACTGGATCGAAGTGAATGATGATTGAGCGTGTGTATGTGTTGTGTGTTTGTTGCAGCTGCAGCACTGCGTGGCGGAGCCGTGGTCGTCGCGCTGCACGGAGCTGGCGTGGCGCGGGCTGCGGGGCGCCTCCCGCGCCGCCGAGCGCCGCGCCGCGCGCCTGCTGCGCCCCGACCACGCCGCCTTCCGCCTGCACGTGGTGAGTGTGTGTGCAGTGTGTCGCACCAGCAGTGCCCGCAGCGCAGCGCCACTGACCCCGCCCTCTCGTTGTCCGCAGTACGGCGGGCACGGCTGCCGCGTGACGTTCCAGCTGCTGGAGAGCGGGTCGGGCGCGGCGCACAAGCCGGCGCCCGCCGCCGCCGGCGCCGCCTACTACAAGCCCGTGTTCCTGCGCCGCAACGTGTCGGTGGAGCTGCAGGCGCGCGACGTGGCGGCCAGCGCGCCGGCCGGGGCGCCGCCCCCGCGCGCGCGCCCGCCGCAGCAGCGCAAGCCCAGCGCCGGCGCCGCCAGCCGCCGCGCGCCGCCCGCGCCGCCGCTCTACCGCCGCGGCGCGCTGGCGGCGGCGCGCCGCTCGCAGCCGCGCCTGCAGGCGCTGCGCAGCGCGCGCTTCCGCGCCTGGCTGGCCCAAGCCGCCGCCCGGTAGCCGCGTGCAGCCGCCGCCAATATACACGCTACCCGCAACTACTCGTGTCGTTTCATTTACCGCCAACCCCAACCCCCCCCCCCGCCTATGTGTCGCTGTGAACTTGTCCCATGGCAACTAAACCTATACAGGGTTCATTTTTCGTCACCAGCCAAGTTTAAATGTTAGTTTCTTTGATACGAAATAAACGTATCTGCGAATTTATTTTAACGTCGCTCAGTACAAAAAAGTAGAAATATGGAACCACAAACTTAAAAAAATAGTCGCTGTTGATGAACATAGCTACTACGACGCGGCATTCCGATGAAAATACTACACCGTAGTACTAAAAATCGTGTGTAGTAGCGCGTAGTCATCTTTATTTTAATTGTAATTTAAAGTGACCACGCCTTGGTTTTAATATGATAGCAGATAAATTAATTTCCTTGTAAAAAAATAAATACTTGTTTTTTGCTAAAGTAGTTTCTGTAAATGATACTTATTGTGTAAAAAATATTAGGCCGGTGACTACAAATCAACCCTGTATAGCAAAATGGATTCAATAAAACAATTCATTACAACACCATGTGTTAAACTTGGTGAATAAATTAATAAAAAATACGAAATTTACAAATTAAATATCTTTATTCTACTACCAGTAAACATACTACCACTACATAAATAAAAAAGAGACTAAGTAGGTACCTTAGGTATTTAATAGTTATTGAAGACGATCAAATTCGTAATGTCAAAATTCTAATGTTTTTGTTATATTTATAAAAAATACTTCAGTCAGAATGGGCTTCATACTCATGTTTCTGAATGTTAATTCTTTATAAACCATCCTTGAAATCTAAAAGCTCTAATCTTGTTGCTCTCTTGCACTAGCGGCGCTTTGTAAATACACGTATCACTACATTTTTGAAAATTGATTTCTAATTATAACCCAAAACTTAAATAGAACCAATACACATACAAGCCATACAACTATTCAAACCGAAATTGCAAATTTTATATGTTGGAACAAGAAAAAAAATCTTTTTCACCTCGCGCCATTGCAACTTTTTAAACAACAATAAGGCAAAGGTAATAGATTCCATACAGCCAACCTAATGACATCGGCATGAGCTGTACAGATAACGAATACCGCAAACATTAAACAAAAAATATATTTAGGATTCAAATATATTTCGATAGAATAATAATTAAGTATTAAACTCTATAGATTTATATATAGGGTCGCCATATAATAGTCAATAATATTTTAATACCTGATTGAGTGGGTCATAATTGCGAAAAATTAAAATATTTGTTTTAATAATTTTCATAAAGTTTCAAAATTCTTCTAAGTGATCAAAATTTAAGTTTGATCTGTAATTTATGACTTCACAAGTTATAAAAATGTGTCCATCTAATTGTGTATAGTCATAAAATCTAGATTAATCTTAAATTTTACTTACAGAGAGCAATTCTGAAATTTTAATTTATGAAAATATAGATTTTTTTTCTTTTTGGAGTTCAGACCCACTCATCATACAATATAATCTCCTATTAAAATATAATTATCTATTATATGCGGACCCTGTATAGATTTCTCTACATCTATTTGACCACTTTGGCGCGAGTGGCCGCGGGTTCAATTCCCGCACACAACAAGAAAAAAAATACTCCGGGTCTGGGCGTTATTTTCTATATTATATTCACCCCCCCCCCTTCGCTACATGGTATCCCATATCTCAAGTTCTGCTTAGTTTGGGGCCATATAGTTGGTGTGATTGTCTGGGGATTTTATTAATGTAAGTATGGAGAATCAGCAATAACTCTGCTTGAGTCATGATCGCTTAAAGAGGTTTCAAAACCTATTAAAACAGATCGAATCCATTCGGTGGTGTAATACACTGAACAACTAAGAAACACTGATAGGTAAGTATGGTTGCCCGGAAGAGATCAGATCTTTTGATGATAAACTGGCATCAAATGTAACATCTGTGTTCTTTACAACGAAACGGGTTCCATAAAACAATTTCATAACATAACTGTGTTAAATTAGAGAATAAATATATAAAACTACGAAATGTATGTAGGCACAGAATAGGTATATTACACAAGGTCCTGATGAATTACTTCAAAATAGTTCAAGAGCGGGTTCAAAATGACGCTTGGGTTTAATTAACGAATATATTTCTTTTAATATTAATACTTTTAAAATCAAAGTTCTTTAATATATTCTGTGAACAAAATTAACAAAATGTTAGTTAATTCTAGTTTATTTTGAAAAAAATTATAAGGACCCTGTAAGTACAGAAGCCAGCAGATCAAGCGTTACATTACCAAGCGTTAAATTTCCCCAACCAATTTTAACTTAGTGTTGAGGGCATAGAGTTCAGATTTAAGTAGGTAACATTTTTTGACAAATTTGTAACTTGTCGTGCTGACTTCTGTAACATCTCAGGTTCTTAAATTAATCTATGGAACGCGGCGGCGAACGAAGTTGACTCATGAAGCCTGCTTGACATTTGTAGAAGCCCCTGTTTGTTGTCAGAGTCATCATCAATCAACATCTCACGCGAGTTGACCTGCCCGCCTGCCGCAAGTAGTACCTAGTAGTATAGTGCGGCCGCCACTGACCTCTATATTTACCACTGGACTGGCTGTTCCGTAAGTTTGACAGCTATTTTATTGTGCCTATTTGAAGCGCCGCCACTAGCGAGTAGCGAGTGTCCGCAGAACAAATTTTGACGTATATTGCAAGTGGCCGCCAGAGAAGTGCTAGCTTATTGTTAAGTGATTTTATATTTTTTAAATATTAATTCGAATTTTATGTTGTTATTGTTATAAGCATTATATAAAAGTTATCAAGAATGAGGACATGTGACATATGTGTAAGCGACTAGTTTTAGTACCACGGACACTCGTTACTGCTCGCTACGTCCGACAGCGCCAAAATGGCGATTATCAAACGGGCACAAAAGCACTTTGACAGCCGCCAGTCCAGTGGTAAATATAGAGGTCAGTGGCGGCCGCTCAGAGAATGCGTTCCTGACACCTATCAGTTGGTCATGACTAGTGATGGGCACAACATAACACTGAGTTCGTTACCGTTCCTCCAAAATGAAACGCCGGGTTATTTTTAAGATTATTTTCGTTTTAAATTGGCGGAATCATTTAAAATTTGTATTTTAGTAATTTAAGTGCAAACCAAGAAAAGGTAATATTAATATAATAAAATTGTTTTATTTATTTTTTGTTACAAAGTTACAATCTGTATTTCTATGCAATAAAGTATATTGAATTGAATGTGCGTACAGAATATTAATCAGACTCCGATTCGCTTGAGGAGGTAGTTTCTTCATCATCATCTTCGCCTACATGTATAATTATTTTATTATCAATAACAGTTTCAATCCTAATATCTCGGTCAAAATGTTCCATAATCAGGTTTTTATTCTTTCAACAACCTTTGTCCAGTCATCTCTAGTGACTTCCCCGCAGGCTTCTTTTAATTAGGTCAAAATCTTTTTCGTGCTGAATGGCGGGGAAGTATTGTGGCGGGCGGCGTAACCTTTTATTTGAGCCCAGATTAGCTCAATCGCGTTATATTGGCAATGATACGATGGAATTCTTAGAACGCGATGACCGTACTCCAGAGCCAGTTCATCGATTTCGTATCGCACATTTGCCGCTTTATTTTCTTTAACTAATTTAATTAGCTCTGCTTTTAGCATCTGCATATATGCCTTTTGCTTGTAACCAACTTTTTTTCGCGCATTCAGTTTGGTTTTAGTTTTATTTTTTAATTTAATAAAGTCCATTATTTTCAAATTCTTAAAAAGAAAAACGAAACGTATTATTTCATAAAGTATACCTGTTTAAGAACAGATTACGATACTGTTATTATTAGCACAGCACTACAAATATAAAGCTTTGACATAACCTTGTAATAGCGCAGTATAGATTTTGAAAAATATTGTTTACCAAGTTATTGGACACTCAGTTTGGCACAAAATTATAAAATTCATTAATTATTGATATAATAATGTTGTTTTAATGCTCATCAATTTTTAAAACGGTAAACAACCAGCAAAAATATTATTTATCGTAACTGCAACGCCATTACAAAGTTACGTCGTCAGTTCAATCGCGATGTGTCAGGAACGCATTCTCTGAACGGCCGAAGTATAGTGGTAGGTATCACAGTACCTACAGCTGCTCCAGGATATTTGTACAAAGCTGAGAGTAATGGTTTATAGTTTCAAAACGACTCAATACTTACAAATCTCTGATAACAAGAACAAAGCGCGTCGATATCTTTTCCTTATTGTTTGTCAGCGGCTAGTCAAAGAGAATAGGACGGACAATGGCCTCACTCCCCCTACCCCATCGGAGTTCTCGTATGAAAATTAATTATAAGTTAAAGTAAAATTATTATTTTTTTATGGTAGGTAACATTCTTTATAGTTTTATCTTCATATTATGTAATTTTTATGACAATGTTTTAGGTTAGTTCTACTTCGTTTAAAAGGGAAGCGCTGAAATCGGCACTAAGTAGGCATATTTAATGCGATATCAATCTTCAATATACTAATGAACCTGCGACATACAAATAACACACACTTCGCTCTCTCACTAGTAGATATAGGTAACTACAGTCACGTCTAATAGGATGTATACATTTTCATTGGAATTTGAACCCTATCACAACCGAATAAGTTGCGGTGTCTGTACATCTTACTACGCGTGACTGTACACCTAGTCATCATCATTCATTGCGGACTCACCGTACCACCGGCCATACGCCTGGTGGTATTAATTTGAGCCAAATATCACTTGATTGCTCTTACAATAGGTTAAGGCGCTTACAACGCTTAGGCCACATATCATTTTTGTTTAAAATATTCTGTACAATTTAATTTACTTTTATTTTCTTGAGTTTTTCAGTATAAATACAGATCGATTTAGGCTTTCCTTATAATTTAAATTTTAATTCACTTGTTTCGCACAACCAGAAGTAAACTGACAACAAGAATACAAATTGTAAGTACTTATTTGACTTGCTTATACAAGGTGTTCCTGTTGATTTCCCATAACCTTAAGGTTTTGTTCCTTACTAAAAACAATACTTATTGCTATAGAATATGTGGTACAAAAGTGCATACTTTCCAAGATATCATCAATCCTAATATAATGAGTTCACAAATTAACACCCTTGTAAAATCTCTTTAACATTAATTCAATAGACGCGTGTCACTGAAGCCAAACAATAAACAACAAAACATTTTAAATGTTGAGGAATGTTGCATACAATGTACAACGCAAAGCATTGCAAACTGTACCTACGCATAGTGATAAAAAAAGGGATATAAAATGCCACATTGTCATACTTCGCTTAAAGGTGTTTTACATAAGATGTTTTGACTTAATTGAATTATTTTGTATGAAAAATAAAAACAGAAAAAAAAATTGAAAAATTATTCACATGTTATTTGATTCTATTACATGGTCCCATGGTCCCTAAAGTTATGGGAAATCAACAGAAATCAAGCGCCTGAATAAAAAGTTTTTACAATAGATTTAGGCGCTTACAACGTTTAGGCCGCATATGATTTTTATTCGAAATATTTTTTACCATTTATGTTATTACGACTACTTCTCGAGTTTTACAGTTTAAATAGTTCGATTTAGGTATTATTTATAATTAAACATGCAATTCTCACATTAACCCATTAACGCCCGCCGTACTATAAGTATACCTAAAGTAAAGCACTTTAAGTTACAATAAAATTAATTCAATAACTTTTTCTACGCTTGCAACAGTTTCAATCGGCCTATGAAGGTCCATGCATTACTTGCTTAGATAAAACAGAAGGTATTTATAAAATTAGGTTAGGGTACATTGCAATTTAATGTCTGTTTTTTCGTACCACCCGTTGAGTACTTATATATGTTTTATACAAGGTTTGAGTTACACAAAATGCCTTAAAGGTTATTCATTTACTTTGTAATATCATAGTCCAATATTAAATATATTAAAAAGTTATAACAAGTAAAGTGCCGCTGTGCTAAATTTAGTACAATGGGCGTATGATGATATCGTAAGGCGAAGCGAGATAATTGACAATCAAACGAACTTGCAAAGTGAAGTTCGATTGAAATTATGTGACAGCTTCATTCGACGCGATTTGAGTTAACATATTGTAGTATGCGGTGCCACGCATTGTAGTATGTAAACATAGTAACAATTTTTTTTTTGTTGGCAACACTAACCACTGTCCTCCCCACCAAGATCCATCCTTCTTGGTGTACTCCGACTCATTTGTTGAAAGCCAAATAAACACATTCCTGAATATATTCACTTTCTAATTTTTAGGGTAGGGTGTTCAGTATAATATTCAAATTTATTAAGGGTGGGTGTATATAAATCGCGTCGAATGAAGCTGTCAATCGAACTTCACTTTGCAAGTTCGTTTGATTGTCAATTACGACCACTATGGCGTTGGGGTAAACCTATCTGCCTCAGACGCCAGTGGTTGCGGGTTCGATCCCCGCACGGAACCAGAAAAAAAAAAAGTTCCGTGTCTGGGTGTTTATCTATTTATGTATTTATATTCTAGGTTCCCCCCTAGTTCGCTATATGGTATCCCATAACACAAGCTATGCTTACTTTGGGGCTATGTAGTTGGTGTGATTGTCTGGGGATTTTATTTATTTTATTTTTTAATTATGTTTCCAGCTTCATTCTTTGCGATTTGAGTTAACATATTGTAGGATGTTCAAAGCGATAAAGTGAATATATTCAAAGAGTGTTGTTTGCAGGGTAGTTCCAGGAATGAAAAAGAAACAAGATATCATTTTTCTTATTTAAACATGTTCAAAATTATTACAAATCAACGACTTGTTAATTATTACAGAATCAATGAATTAATTCATGATTAGAATTCAATATCATTGAATTATTGAATGATCACAATATCAACGAATTATTTAATGAGATAGAATAGTTCTTGCAAATTGGTCTTGACTCTCATTGTTTATTATACATTTGTTATAGCATTTTGCGAACGTAATAGATGAATTGGACCAACCAGCGGTCCTTCTAATGACATCAAGACTAATACCGAGTCTGTTGGCCGCAGATGTACTGGCATGACGAGTACTGTATGCTGAAAATATCGATATATCTATACCGCTTTGTGATAAACAGTCTTTAATCCAATGACTCATTCTCTGACTTGAAATTGATTTATGCGGCTTTTTGTAACTTATGAAAAGGAAAACGTTATCGTTTTTACGTAAATGTACAGTTTGATTTAAATATTCTTTTAAACATCTTGCAGGACAGATTTTTGGATTTTCATCAAAAAACGGTTAAATTAAAACAGGTTGATTGACACCGGATTTAGAGGTTTTTAATAAATCAGGAATTTTAATTATAATATTTGTTGTGATGATTTCTATATTTTCTAATCTTATTTTGGAAAAGTAAAATTAAAAATTTAAAAAACCCCCCGACACAAAAAAAGACCTTAAAAACTAACAAATAATGTTATAAACCTATTCTAATTATTATCGTCCCATATATAATTGACTGTAAGACTTGTACTTTAAAATATTTTTATTTTCCGAGCTTCGTCGCCGCGTCGGGGACCGCTCAAGTATATAAAGTATTAAGCCAACAACAGCTAATTTATTATTACATTTAGGTATGAGCGATCTTAAGTTTCATGCATAGTCTACGCTCTACGTAATGCCGCGCGCGGCGAGCTCGGTGTGCGGCTTGCGGCGCGGGGGTGGGCGTCACCAAGTGCGGCGACCCGAACGGGCAGACACGTGAGGGCAGACGACGTTGACGGTTGTGTGGATTTTACGAATTTTTCGGAGTGAATTCTTTTGATGCTATCTGCAACTGACAACTGTTTTTCTCACTTAGCAGTCCCCCGACACGCGGCGACGACGACGCTCGGAAAATAAAAATATTTTAAAGTACTAGTCTTACAGTCAATTATATATGGGACGATAATAATTAGAATAGGTTTAAAATATTATTTGTTAGTTTTTAAGGTCTTTTTTTGTGTCGAGGGTTTTTAAAATTTTTAATTTTACTTTTATTTTGTACTTTTTAAAGTAGGTTTTAATGTTAGGAAGGTATTTAAAAGTAATTAGTTAGTTGAGTTAGTAACTTAGTTAGGTATTAGATATCATATTAGTTTTAATTTACTAGATTAAGTTTTAACTAGTAGGTAGACTTAGGTTAAGTGGAATATAAGGTAGGTATTTGTGATCAGTTTAAGCAATTTAGGTAGGTATTAGTTTCAGGTTAGGTAGATATTATTTTGAATTTGTTAGATTAAGTTTCAACTACCTACTATTAGGTTACCTACCATAGCAATAAAATGGGTCTTGGGCGTAAATGCAAAAATGCTCGAAACGAAGCCAAAAGGCGCAGATTGACGCAGCCAGAGGAGAACACCCCAGAAAGGACTATAAAAGAGCTGATCATCTTCAAACGGCTGATCAGGTCATGGTAACTTAGGTACCACATACTTTCAATTTCACTGAAGTAACACGGTACGAAATTTCGAATCGATAGGACATATGGAAGGTAGTCAGATACCCTCATCAACAATAAGAGAGCTGATGATCTTCAAACGGCTGATCAGGTCATTGTAACCTTACCATACACTTTCAATTTCATTGAAGTAATACGGTACCAAATTTCGAATCGATAGGATATATGGAAGGTAGTCAGATCCTCTCATCAACTATTAAAGATCTTTTTATCTTGTTCGTCTCATGGATTGGACAGCTCCGATAGCTATCAAAGTTATTTCTTGCCATTATCTACCAATATAGATTCTCAATTCTCAGGTTTACTGAAAAATTTCAACGTCCTTCATATTAACGCCCAGAGTATCCCGGCTCATTACTCAGATATGCTGGCCTCATTTGACTGTAAGAATGTTCATGCAATTTTAATTTCCGAAACGTGGATGAAACCCTGCTTGCCTTCCATTTCATACGCCTTACCAGGTTTTCAAATGAAGGTGGCGGGGTTGCTATCTATCTTCGTTCTAATATGGCTTTTAAAATAGTCAAAAGTTCAACACACCCTTTAAACGACACTAATCCCATAGAATACCTATTTATTGAGGTCGCGATGGGTACTACCAAAGTCCTTCTAGGAGTTGTCTACAGCCCTTCTCCTACAGCAAACTATTTCCCGATTTTTGAAAAGCTGCTAGAGGATTTGGTACCCCTCTATAGCCACACAATTATAATGGGTGACTTCAATACATGCCTTTTAAAAAAAGATTCCCGGGCGAAAAAACTAAATTCTTCAGTCAATGCATGCAACCTTAATATTTTGCCATCTTCTGCAACTCATTTTTTTCCTAACTCTGTTCCGTCCCTACTAGACCTAATAATTGTATCCTCACTTGACCATGTAGTACATCATGGACAAATCGAGGCTGATGCTTTTTCATATCATAACCTGATATTTCTATCTTACAAAATCAAACCCTCCAAAGCTAAGCCTCAAATCATGATGCAAAGAAATTTCGATGGAATTAATTTAGAAAACTTGCTTAATGACGCACACGAAGTCAACTGGTCTGAGGTCCTAAATGCTGACACACCTGATTTGCAAATAGAAATGTTTAACTCCCTGCTCTTGCAGCTTTATGACCGTCATGCCCCAGTTCGACCGGTGAAAATGAAACATCTTCCTGCTCCATGGCTAGATGACCAAATAAAATCGATGATGAAGAAACGTAATCGTGCTCGTGTTAAATATAAACACAACCCCACCGATGAAAATTACGAGAAATATTGTCTGTTACGAAATCGCTGCAATACTATGTGTAGGGATGCACAACGACGCCATATCCATAAATCCGTTTCAGATGGAAATCCAGCAAAAGTCTGGAATTTTCTAAAGAGTATAGGTGTTGGCAGAAACAAAACTGCAAAGCTTCCTGATCATTTAGATTTTAATTCACTTAATTCACATTTTGCAACTCCAGGTGCTTTTGATGCCTTTATCAAAGCCAAAACCCTGAATCAGCTTTCATCTTTGCCCACACCTTCTTATGAATCCTTTAATTTTACTCAATTTACTGAATGTGATGTTAAGAGAGCTATAAAATCCATTTCATCTAATGCAGTCGGGTCTGACCTTATTAGCCGCAAAATGGTCCTCATTTTGCTTGACTTTCTCCTCCCTATCATTACGCAGATCCTAAATAACTCTATATCATCCAATAAATTTTCAACTGCTTGGAAGGAAGCAAATATTATACCTCTGCCCAAAACTCCTATACCTACTATGCCACAAGACTTCCGACCTATTTCTATCCTGCCATTCCTGTCGAAAGTCTTAGAACGCCTTGTCCATTTCCAATTAAACTCCTTTCTTATAAAAAATAACTTACTTAACCCACTTCAATCCGGCTTTAAAACTGGACATAGTAGAGTTACGGCACTGGTGAAGATAACGGATGATATTCGCATGGCTATGGAATCTAAGCAATTAACAGTATTAACCGTGCTTGATTTTAGCAATGCTTTCAACACCGTTGACTTTTCCATACTGTTAAAATTGCTTAGGTCTCTTAACATATCTCCATCAGTTATTGACTGGTTTCATTCTTACTTGTGTGGGCGTCGGCAACGTATCGTAGTTGGAGGCACTATTTCTGCTTGGTGTAACAATGAAGCTGGCGTCCCTCAAGGTGGCGTGTTGTCTCCACTCCTTTTTTCTATTTTTATCAATTCTATAACTAGTAATTTATCTTCTTCCTACCATATGTATGCAGACGATCTCCAAATATACATACAGACCACACTTGAAAACCTACCACAAGCGATAACGACTATCAATCATGATCTCGCTAAAATCTCGTCCTGGAGCGACAGCCACGGTTTGACTGTTAACCCGGCTAAAACCCAAGCAATCATAATTGGAAGCCCGAAAATAACGAAGCAAATTGACTGGACATTATGCCCGCATATTATGGTAAATGATGTCAAAGTGGATTTTAGTAAATCGGTGAAAAACCTTGGAATATTCTTTGACAGCAATCTAACCTGGAAAAACCAAATTGATGCAGTGAGCAGGAAGATGTTTGCAGCAACTTTTTCTCTAAAACGATTGCGCAATCTCCTACCAACTTCCACCAAAATTTCTATTGCAAAGTCCTTATTGTTTCCTATCCTTGACTACGCAGACACTTGCTATCTTGATATTACGGAAGATCTACTTAATAAACTTGAGCGGCTTCAAAATCTATGCATAAGGTTCATATTTAATTTACGTAAATACGACCACGTTTCTGAATATCGCACTAAGCTCAATTGGCTTCCAATTCGTTTTCGCCGGAATACTCACCTTCTCTGTCTTTTATATCGCACGCTGTCAATCCTTCCGCACCAAACTACTTAAAAGCAAGATTTGAATATCGCCACACACACCACGATAGACAATTACGACCCACCAATAACTTTATGCTAGCCACACCTCTACATAAAACCGAATTTTATAAAAAATCCTTCACGGTTTCAGCCGTGTCACTGTGGAATGAACTGCCTCTTGCGATCAAACAGGCTCAAACAATTAACATATTCAAAAGACTGGTTAAGACACACTTTCTTTGAAAATCTATGACATAGTAATCTATTAATTATTATTATATCATAGTATATACTATTTAGTATACTTATATGTAGGTATGTATTTGTGTGTATGTTTATTTATAATATATTTATTGGTTTTTTATGTCTGTATAGTGTGTATGTACCTATAATATGTATTAATATATTATTTATATGTATTTAGTTCTTTAGTTTTTAAGTTCTAAAATGTATCTTTTAAAATATGTCACTTTAAATTATCCTTTAACACAACCCAGGGTTGTCTGGAAGAGATTGTCTGTAGATGATAAGGCCGCCTATTGTGCACTGTGCCTATTATATTTTTAATAAAGTTATGTCTTACTCCATGTGTACAATGAAGAATAAATAAATAAATAAATAAAGAGCTGATGATCTTCAAACGGCTGATCAGGTCATGGTTCCCTTACCATATACTTTCAATGTAATTGTAGTAATACGGCACCAAATTTCGAATCGATACGACATATGGAATTAAGTCAGATCCCCTCATCAACTGTTAGAGAGCTGATGACCTTCAAACGGCTGATCAGGTCATGGTTACCTTACCATATACTTTCAATATAATTGAAGCATTACGGTACCAAATTTCGCATCGATAGGACATATGGAAGGTAGTCAGATCCCCTCATCAACTAGAAAAGAGCTGATGATCTTCAAACGGCTGAACAGATTTTCATGAAACATGGCTAAGAACACTCGGGATAAAATTATCTATAACACAAAAAAAACTAAACGAAAATCGGTTCATCCGTTTGGGAGCTACGATACCACAGACAGATACACAGACACGTTAAACTTATAACACCCCTCTCGTTTTGCGTCGGGGATTAAAAATGTCTGGATTCGATGTGCAGTTACTAATGTCGGAGCTAACGATAAGTTGGCGATATTAAGATGTTAGTATGACTTCATGATAACGGAAGTATGTTGGTAGCACTGTTAAAGAGGGTGCTAAATGCAATGAATGACTGACATTCGATTGCAGCGCCATAGGTTATATCTTGACGTAGGATGATGGCAAGTGACAGAGATACGGTTAGGACGGCTAGGTGCGCTGACGTATCTCGGACTGACGGTCGATAGTAGCTCAGTATTAATTGATTTGGCATTGTAACTGACGGAACGGACTCGCGAATAAAGATTTTGTTGTGACTAAGCCAGGGTTATACCCAAGCCCACAGACTCGGTACTAAGTAACTGTCCAGTGATTAATTCTATCGTGTTTTGTGAGTAACGCTTCTTTTCGTTTTGTTCGGTTTCCCGACATCAGAAGTGGGATAAGCCTAAATCCTAATATTAATTAGTGTGTCGAATTATTTTTGCGAATAGTCTTCTCGGATCTGCCTTTCGTTTGTGATTAGAGTGAGTTGTGGTAACCTCCGACATACAATCATAGATCTGTTGAAATAAGGCAGTATATTTCCTAAGAATAAAGGTGTATAACTGAAACCTATCGGATGCTGCCTAAGTCTAAAGGAGCTATGTGACGGAAGGATCTGTGGTTGTGTGATTATCATACAATCATAGATCTGTTGAAATAAGGCAGTATATTTCCTAAGAATAAAGGTGTATAACTGAAACTTATCGGATGCTGCCTAAGTCTAAAGGAGCTATCTGACGGAAGGATCTGTGGTTGTGTGATTATGGAGAGGACTATAATTAATCCCTGTTTAAGTCTAAAGAAGTGATTAATTATGGAAACAGTTTTAGAGTGAGAGAGTCAGTGATTAGAGTAAATTCACGTGCCTAAGATAGTTCATCATTTTTGTTAGTTTTGTATAGCTTGCACAGATGTGACAAGGTAAAATTGTTTTGAAATAACGTACGGTTTGTCGAGACGTATCAAATGGGTTTTCGTAACTTTAGTTGATATAGATGAAGTTCAATTTAAGGCGAAAGATAATATTCAAAAGTTTTGATATTGCGTTTTAAGTACTTAATGATGATGAAAGTAAATTTAACGTTGAAGTTGTAGATTTTCTTTCTGATTATCGTGTATCCGTGACTCGGTAGAAATCGCTTTGTATCTTGCCAATCTTAGATTATTTTGCTGCGATTCTTTGGAGACACGTTTTCTTATGTTTTGGTAACAGTAAACTTGTTATTATTTTGGCAATTGAAACGTAATATTACGATAGTGTGTGTTTAATGAAAAACGGAGATAGGTAATAACGTCGAGATTGAAAAGATTGAAAATTGAAAATGCGTTGAACTTGTTGCGATTGACAAAAGAGCTGGATTTTACTGTCGAATTGTTTGCTAATTAATTGGGTTATTCTAGCAGCTTATGCTTGCTTTGTTTATTGTTCGACCGCTGTCAAATTGTTTGATGTTACATTCATGGAATTAATAACGTAGTACTTATTAATTCCATGGTTACATTCAAAGTAAATTTTATTGTTTAATGTGCGGTTTTCTTATCGAAAGTATTGTGGTTCGTACAATGCGTTGACGTTAGCCGATTCCTACTGAGTTTCTTGCTGGTTCTTCTCAGTAGATGGATCTTCCGAACCAGTGGTAGCTTTACGTTAATTGTTAAATCGTGGATTTAGAATTTTGTTAGAAATATTAGATAGAAGTAAAATTTAAAAAAATCTGTAGCGGTTAAAGTTTTGAAGTTGCCAAAAGTACAAGTATCCATCGCAGTTGTAAAGAAAGATGTAATTTCTGGTTTTGGAAGAGATTTAATGTGTTGTGGATACAGGTTCTCGTTCGTTGGTTTTGTGACTACGCCAGAATGATTCTGGGTAGTGTGTTGAGGGAGTCATTGGTTGACTCAGGTTTCCCGTGGGGAAATGATGTAATTGCTGTTAACCACGAACGATATACCTTGTTGTTAATAATGAAATTAATGGATTTCAATGTTTGATTTGGAGATAAGTAATTGTTACTCAATGGTGCTTGAAACTTGGTTAACTAAAACGGTATTTTTGTTGTTGAGTATTCTAAAAGATTTATAATGTAAAGAATTCAAACTTGTGCTTTTTCTTTTGAGAATTAGCTTGACTTCATTGTCAGGAGTGGCCAAGCCGCCACTTTGGTATGATTGTTTCAGATTAACACACGAGGACGTGTGTCGTCGCAGGATGGCCGTGTCGGAGCTAACGATAAGTTGGCGATATTAAGATGTTAGTATGACTTCATGATAACGGAAGTATGTTGGTAGCACTGTTAAAGAGGGTGCTAAATGCAATGAATGACTGACATTCGATTGCAGCGCCATAGGTTATATCTTGACGTAGGATGATGGCAAGTGACAGAGATACGGTTAGGACGGCTAGGTGCGCTGACGTATCTCGGACTGACGGTCGATAGTAGCTCAGTATTAATTGATTTGGCATTGTAACTGACGGAACGGACTCGCGAATAAAGATTTTGTTGTGACTAAGCCAGGGTTATACCCAAGCCCACAGACTCGGTACTAAGTAACTGTCCAGTGATTAATTCTATCGTGTTTTGTGAGTAACGCTTCTTTTCGTTTTGTTCGGTTTCCCGACACTAAGGCCAATAGAGTCAGTGTCTTTTTAGAAAGCTTTTTCAGACTAAGGCTCTTATTAGGCCATTTCTGTGATAGATAATTAAGAACTACTGTAGGGTCCCAGGTTAAACTGCATCTAGGATTTGAAGGCCGTAGTCTGAAGACTCCTTTCATAAATCGTCTAATACTAGTATAATCTAAAGCTCTTCCATGTAGAAAAGATAATGCCGATCTGTACGAATTTATAGTGCCATATTTGGCTCCCGAATCAAAACAAGAAGTTAGGAACTGAATGACTGAACGTTCATTGATTAATCTATAATCATATTGTTGTGTATTACAAAACACTATCCAAGCTTTTATAGCACAGTCATACTGTCTGTACGTGTTTTCGGACAATGACATTGCTTGGTGGTAGGATCCCTTCTGGGTCCGCCTGGCTAGCGACCACCCTTTATATAAAGTCTGCCGCCAAATGTTACCGCTCCGGCGGTAATGTGTTCCGGCAATATTGTATAAAGAGCCAGTTCCTTCCTAAACCCGTGTGCTTTCATCTTCGACCTCATCGTCACTTACCATCAGGTGAGATTGAGGTCAAACGCGGGTTTAGTTACTTATAAAAAAAAAAAAAATGAAGAAAGCATAATTTCTACGGACCATGGTGCAAATGATTTTCGTAATAAGAGTTCCCGGACAACCTCGCGGCAACCAGTCGCAGGCTGCAATGCAAGTTGTGAGACTGTCTGAAAGGAGGATTCAAAAGATTTACATCGAGTTCGAACGAAATAATTTCGGAGATAACAAGATTCTTAAAAACTGGGAACCACGCCTGAGTTGGCCAATAATTTTACCACAATACCCTCGGCTTTATCATTAATAATTTTTTAATTAGAAAAGCATAAAATCTTAATTTTTTCCATGATATTGTGAATGCGTCGACAGCCCAAGCATCTGGATCAGGCGTCCATGTTAAATAAACATTGCACTTGGCATGTCTACGACTAGCAAATAAATCTATTTCTGGGCTTCCTAACTTTAATTCAGTGAGACGATAACCATGATGATGATAGTGTTAGAGATCTATGCTTTAATTCTATTTCACTAAATGCATAATCAGATAACTCCCACTCTGTACAATAAACTTCTTTCTATATAAACGATCAGCATCGTACGAGGCAAAAATTATAATTTTACGCTGCTCACACCATTGCCAAACTTCTTCGGAAATGTTATTTAAATACAGATACTGTACACTACTCATTATACCATCAGGTGAGATTGAGGTCAAACGCGGGTTTAGCCACTTATAAAAAAAAAAAAATAAAAAAAAAAATATTTAAACATGAAATGACAGTAACATTTGTCAGTCTTAATTATATTTCGTCGCTTCATTCTTCAGATATTATATAACAGGTAGTCCTTTTTAGGTACTAGGTAACTTCGCACAATTTAAAGTATCATAAAAAAAACACTGTGGTGGGGCGCCGCGTGGCATGATCCACCCGGTTCGCGCCAAGCCCTCATTCTTTTTTCGTGCGTGGTAACAAGCATACGTCAATTACTTTAATCATTTACTTAAGTTTTTACAAAATGTTAAACGTACAGCAGAAGAACAGCTTCAACATTATAATATAAAGATAAAAAAGTTGGAACAAAAAATAAATAAAAAACGGAAACAGCGAATTATTTCTACCGATGAAGAAGAAATCTTACAAGGCAAGACCTACTTATTCAGTGTAAAAATGTTATTTAAAAAATCAGAGCAGAAAATGCGTGTAATCTATAATAGATATATCACGTTAACTGCTCAATATCGTTGTGATGTAAACTTTAATAAATTTTATCTGATCTTATCGATCACCTTTTGTTTTCAATACGACTACAGAAAATGCGGGTAATCTCAAGGAGATTTATCTCGTTGTCTGTAATACGTTATGGCCGTTATATTAATATGAATTAGACATAAACATGTCGCCTCCAAGGTTATTTAAAAAATCAGAGCAGAAAATGCGTGTAATCTATAATAGATATATCACGTTATCCGCTCAATATCGTAATGATGTAAAATTTAATAAATTTTATTTGATCTTATCGATCACCTTTTGTTTTCAATACGATTACAGAAAATGCGGGTAATCTCAAGGAGATTTATCTCGTTGTCTGTAATACGTTATGAGCGTTATATTAATATGAATTATATGTTTGTTAAAACATAAACATGTCGCCTCCAAGGTATGAGTTACCGCTACCACTGGATGATGTAAACCTGGATAACCAGAAGACTACCGCGTCATTCACTGTGGATCAAAAGCTATCTGCAAAGACGCTCCCTAATCCGGAGCCGTCAATATCACAAGACGCACCAGGTATATCGGGAGAACCTAATCCCGATCTGGATCCAGAGCTGCTTACTGCACTTGGAGCTGCAAATTCCGATACACCCGAATTTGGCGCTAAAATACACGATACGCTCTCAAATTTATGGACACCTTTACTAAGAAAAGGACTGTCCAAAGAAGACAAAGATAAATTAACCATAGAAAATACGGTACCCGAAAACTGCAAAAACTTGCAAGCCCCAAAATTAAATGCGGAAATCTTGGCAGCCATAACTGACATAGCACGAGCACATGACAAAAAAAAAACCAAAACTTTCAGCAACAGCTGGGGTACGGTATTACCGCCATAAATCGAGGGATTGACGTCCTCCTTGGGAAGGAAGAAAACAAATGAAGGCCCTCCGTCACGTAAGTGATGGATGCCGCCTATTATCAGACCTCCACTTTATGTTAACCAAAGATAGGGTAAAACTGATTTAACCTAATTTGGATACAAACTTTAAACATGTTATACAAGACTCCGAAAGAGACAAAACTTTATTCGGAAGTTCAGTGCCGGAAAAAATAAAGGCAAGTAAAGCCATTGAAAAGCAGGGAGCCCTAATTAAAAAAGGCCCAGCCAAAACAGCCGCTTCTCAAATATCAACGGTCAACCGGTCGTCTCAGCAGGGAAACTGGACAGGACCTCCTCGTTACCCGTCGTTCGGGGGGGGCGGGGAGGTCAGAGGAAACCGATAGCAGCTCAAACACAGCAGCGCCCACAATCGAACTCTGCGTTCAACGCCAAGTTCCAGCCGCAGACTTCATCCAGGATGCGTGCTCCGACCCAACATTAATCAAGGTACATGCAGGTCGAATTAATTTATTTTATGATTGTTGGACAAAAATAACTAAAAATGAAGTTATATTGAAGTGGCTAAAGTATTTATTTAGAATACCATTCGATACTCAAATTTGTCAGTATTCTATTCCTAAAAATAATTTGTCATCATGTGAAAAACGAGACATGAAAATAGCTATAAATAAATTATTAGACTTAGGGGCTATAAAACCTTGTTCTCCTTCAAATGATCAATGTATTTCAAATATATTTTTAGCTCCGAAACCTAACGGAGAAAAAAGGTTTATACTAAATTTAAAATCTTTAAACAAGTTCGTAACAAAAGTACATTTTAAAATGGAATCTTATAAAACAGCCTCGAAATTAATTCCTCGTAATGGATACTTACCCAATATAGATATGAAAGAATCATATCTACTTATACAGATTTTTGTTAGTGACAGAAAGTACCTACGATTCGAATTCCAAGAAAATGATTCGTCTGAACCGATCACTTACGAGTTCACAGCAATGCCGTATGGATTATTGATAGCTCCGTGGGTATTTACAAAAATTATGCGTGAAGTAATGAGTCATTTGAGAAAACAAGGTTTTAAGTCTACTACCTATTAAGACGATCTTCTTATTGGAGATACATATGAAGAATGCATGATTAATGTAAGAGAAACTTTGAAGTTATTACATTGTCTAGGTTTTATTGTAAATTTCGATAAAAGTCACATTGTACCAAAAAAGTCCGTGGGTATTTACAAAAATTATGCGTGAAGTAATGAGTCATTTGAGAAAACAAGGTTTTAAGTCTACTACCTATTAAGACGATCTTCTTATTGGAGATACATATGAAGAATGCATGATTAATGTAAGAGAAACTTTGAAGTTATTACATTGTCTAGGTTTTATTGTAAATTTCGATAAAAGTCACATTGTACCAAAAAAGTCAATCAAATTCATAGGTTTTATGTTCAACACAGAACAGATGTCTATTACGTTACCTGGCGATGAGCGGAATAACATTGCACAGTTAATAAATAGGTACATTAATCTTAAAACTTGTTCAATACGAAATTTCGCTAAATTTATAGGTGTATTGATCGCAGCCTGTCCAGCCACAAAATATGGATTCTTATATACAAAAATATTAGAGAGACAAAATTTTTTAGCCTTAAATAAGTTCGGAGGAAACTATGAGGCAAAAATGAATCTCAATAAGATATTACTAAAAGATTTATGGTGGTGGAAAAATAATATTAATATTATTTCTTGTCCAATCATTACTCAAAATTATAAGTTAGAAATTTACACCGACGCATCTAGGACAGGCTGGGGAGCAGTATGCAAAAATAATAAATATAGTGGTTCATGGACGAACAGTGAAAAAGAAAATAATATTAACTTTTTAGAATTACTCGCGGTTTTGTTAGGTCTCAAAAGTATAGCTAGTGAAGAAAAAGAAAAGAAAGAAAGAAAGAGTCCAGAAAACTTAACCCTGATACTGAATGGGCCCTCTCGGATAGCGCTTTCCAACTTATTATAAATAGTTTCGGGCCCATTAAGATCGACTTGTTCTCAAGTCGAGCCAAATGTAAATTATTTGTCACCTAGAAGCCTGAACCTGATGCAGTCGCAGTTGATGCATTTACAATAAGCTGGGCTGACTTGAATTTTTATGCATTTCCTCCCTTTTCTCTTGTATTAAAATGTTTACGAAAAATCATTGATGATAAAGCCGAAGGGGTACTTGTATTCCCCTTCTGGCCTTCTCAGCCATGGAGTCAGCACCCACTGCACTCCAGCCTTACCCTGGGTGCCGCGAGGCTCTCCGGGCGTCGTTCAGCCGGCGCGGCTGCCCACCAGAGGCTCTCACGTTGATGCTCGCCTCGCTCGCTACTGTTCGCTAGTACAACGTCTCATTGAAGTTATGGTTTCAAGAAGTGTGGTTATGAATTAATAGTTTCGAAAAATCCATTCCATTAGTTCTTTGATTCTTAAACAAGCAATTTAATAAGGGATGTTCTTACGGTTCATTAAATACGCATCGATCTGCATTATCTCTTTTATTAGGAGAAGAGATAAGTGATAATAGTTGTGTTAAACGCCTCTTAAAAGGAGCCTATAAAACTAAACCTATTAAGCCTAAATATTCATTTACTTGGGATCCAAATTTAGTACTAAATCAACTGTCTTCTTGGTATCCAAATATTAATTTATCATTAGAAAATATTACAAAAAAAAAAAACTCGTTACATTATTAGCTTTATGTACCGGTCAAAGAGTACAGACATTGTCTTTAATTAAATTAGAAAATATTGTTTTTCAATCTGATAAAGTAAATATTATTATAACAGATATAATCAAGACTTCCGCTCCAAATCGTGAACAGCCCTTATTATCTCTCCCTCTTCTCAAACTTTCAAAGCAATATCAACATATGCCCAGTATCAACTTTAAAAGAATATATTTTTATTACAAAAAATATCTGAGGTTCAAACTCCGGGAATCTCTTCGTAACATTCAAAGCTCCCCACAGAACTGCATCAAGTCAGACGCTAAGTCGATGGATTAAGCAAACGCTCGCCACGAGTGGCATTGACATGAGCGTTTTAGTGCGCACAGCACACGACACGCGTCAACCTCAGCCGCGCGCGCGGCCGGTATCAGTGTCGATGTCATTCGAAAAACGGCCGGGTGGACACAAAACTCACAGGTGTTCGCAAAGTTTTACCATCGGCCTTTAGATGATCAACAAAATAACTTTGCTTTGTCGATACTTAATCGAGACATGAACAATACTTAACCTTATATTAAAAATAGTTATTGAATATTACGTATTTTGATATTAAGTAAATTACTACATTAAAAATTATGTGTCTATAAATAGACTATCACTAAGTTCATTAATTTAAGCTGATTATAATTTCTAGCAACTCAAATAAAGTAAGATTATTTGAAGCTCATTATGCAATAATACTAATTATTAAGTACTATAATAATAAAATATGTAATTACATATTTATATCTTTACTTATTTCAATTCCAAGTATATACCTAAACAAAACTTTCTATCTCTGAAAATCTACCTGTTATATAATATCTAAAGAATGAAGCGACGAAATATAATTGAGGATCAAACGAACTTCTAAAGTGAAGTTCGATCCTAATTATGTGAACAGCTTCTTTCGAAGCGATTGAGGTTTACTTTATGTAGTAGCGCCACCTACTGCTAGCCTTTGCACGGATTTTAGAGTCTATGATAAGGGTTCTTTTCTTTTTTTTTTTTTTTTTTTTAACAACTGTCACGTTTCGCTCCCTATGTCAGCATCCAGTCTACAGAACTCATTTTGTTTAAAGTCAATCTGTCTTATTCCTGTTTGTTCATTTCACTATATTGGGGTTGGGTAAAATACAAATATAAATTGAAATTACTCCATGTTGAAACATATTCATATTATGCTTATTTCAAAGCATAATAACGGGTGGGTTTATATTAAATCGCTTCGAAAGAAGCTGTTCACATAATTAGGATCGAACTTCACTTTAGAAGTTCGTTTGATCCTCAATTATATTTCACAGCTTCTTTCTTTGCGATTGAGGTTTACTTTATGTAGGATGTTTAAAGATTAGTTATAGTGAAATGAATTGGCAGAGTAGTAAGGTAAAACTCTTCAATAGTAAATAAACATACTTATTGAAAACAATTCAACAATGATTAGGCAAATTATTTTTCGTTACAAAGTTTGTTATAATTTCTAGCAAGGACTGAGGAAGAATCCGACCATCCTGCAGTCTTTTTGATAGGTCAATAGAAACTCCTAAATAAATAGCTCTTGATGTAGCAGCATGTCATGTACTATGTGCACTAAAAATATTTTCATCAATACCACTGAGAGTTAAAGTGTTTTTAACCCAGTGACTTAAAGTTTGGAAACCTATATGTTTCTTAAAACTAATAAACAAATTATCAGGTTTCCTTAAATTTTCGTTTTATTTATATACCTACATCTGTAAGGTTTTTGCTGGACAAATTTCTGGACGAATATTAAAAAACGGAAACTTTACCAAGGTCTGTTTACTATTAAATTTAGAGGTTTTTATAAACCCTTTTATAAGTACCTTTTTTAGTTATTAAAATATTTTTAATCTTTGTCACGGATAAAATTTGAACACGATGTTCCGTTACAAGAGCTATTAGTGTAACAGTTTTCTTGGAAAAGAGTCTTTAAGTCAAGGTCTTCATTAGGAAATTTTGTAGGTAAGTAGCTCAATACAACTGCTGGATCCCAGGTAAGATCATACTTGATGTGGTTGGTCTTCACATAACGACTCCTTTCATGAAACTTTTTAACCTGTCATATTGGGAATTTATGTTTAATATTAATGATAATGCAGATCTATAGCTATTAATAGTACCGTACTTAGCACCTTTTTCGAAAATTTCAGTTAGAAAATGAACAATTATTGGTTTAGAAGTTTGAGTAAAACTAAAATTATTATTTTTGCAATATTCAATCCACGCCTTGATACCTCCTTCACACTGTCTCGGTAAGAATTATCCAACAAAGATGCCAACATAATTTCAGCGGACTTTGAAGACAGTGATCTTTTTACTAACGCTTTCTGAACAATTTCGCGGCAACCAAGGTTAATGTTTAATGAAGGTTGAGCGCAGATCTGAAAGGAGATTTCAGCGAATTAGTATTTAGTAAATACAATCACAACACAACCTTTTAAACAATGGCAACCATAGTTGCGTGGGCCAGTATGGTACTACCACAATACCCACAGACTTTTCACTAACAATTTTCTGAAGAGTTTTTGCATCTGGGTCATTTTTCCAGGTTACATAAATAGGACATTATAAGTTGCATCTGTTTGCAAAAAGATCAACCGATAGTATTCCAAACCTATTTGTTATATTATTAAAGGTATAGTCACTTAGATCCCATTCAGTGTCATTAAACTGTTTTCGTGACAAACTCTCAGCTTCTATATTATCTTTTGAAGTAATATAAGATGTAAAGATATTGATCTTACGCATTTCACGCTATTTCCATTGGTCTCGGGTAATATGATCCATATGTGAAAACTGAACACTACCCATTCTATTTATACAGGTAATGGTAATATCTATTCTTAACAATATATCACAATCGTAACTACCATAATTATGCGAATGTTTTAAGTCCGAAAAAACTGCTTTTAATTCCAGAGTATTAATGTGTAGCGACGACTCGCTTTCCTTCCAATGACCCGCTGCCTCTTTTCCATCACAAAACCCGCCCTAGCCAGTATATGATGCGTCAGGATAGATAGTTTTAGTGTATTGGCCTGTTCTAAGAGGAGAAAAGCCCTCTTCTAGATAATTTAACCACCAAGTAAAATCATCTTTATTATATCTGGGTAAATTCACTACCTGATCATAAGTAGGATTTTTATTTGGTGGCAATATTTTAAATTGCTCGAATAACTTTGTGTATTATTTTTTCTATTTTAAGAACTTTTTTTTTTTTTTGGGGGTAGTTTTAAAATAATTTTCTCTGAATCAAAAATAAACCCAAGGAATTTACATTGTGTTCTAGGAACAAAGCAACCTTTTTTCGTATGCATTATGAAACCTAAATTTATTAAAATATGTTTTGTAATCCAAACATTCTCATTACAATCATCACAATCTTTGCCAATGTAAAATATATTATCTAGATATATTATGGATGAAAAAATTATCCCGACGTAAAAATTCCATGACTGGTTTTAATATTTTAGTAAATACTTATATAAAGAGCGGTGCATAAGTCAAACGTTTAATATTTGAATTCATATAAAACGTTGTTATATTCAAATCGAAGGTACTTTCGGAAAGACTTATCAACATTGATGAAAAAATAACATGTAGCATTGTTTTGTTAACTTATCAGCGGTTCTGTAATCTTCCATTTTGAAGTGTTTTGTAGTAAATTAATTCAAAGATTTTAAATTATGTATGAAGCGATTTTCACCGTATAGCTTGAGCACAAGAAAAAATTTGTGATAAAATTTACCTGGCTCATGAGAACATACGAATATAGCATTTATTTTTAATAGTTTATCCAACGCTAAAATATAATCTTTATGGCCATGTATTGACCTTGGGTAAACACAAGAGCTACTTTGTTTAGCGGGCAGATATTTAAAAGGTCTTTAGTAACCAGCTATTCACGATAATATTAATGGATCACTCGTTATCTAAGCCCATTTTTGATGAAAATATCGTAAACGTCCATCGCACTGCACCTGGTGGTTTATTTCCGCTGGTTGCTAGTGTTCCACGACCGTTCGTGGTAGGTCCTACGTGGCGGGTACGTGTAGCTCTGCTGTGGAGCTCGAGCCGGCAGCTGTGGCTGCGGAGATGACGTCGTCGTTTTTTGCAATTTGCAGCGTTTCAGCAACATCTCCTCCCAATAGATAATCATCGCAACTTGTATTGGTCAGCGTGTCACGCAGGCATACGTTTATGGAACTCATTATTATGTTACGATGAGTTTTAGTTTCCCTATTCTGGCTATCGCGACAAGCGTAACTCAGCAGTTTTAAAAGTTTTTGCTTCAAAGTTTCATTGAAAATGATTACCATCGCTTGCGATAAAGCTGCCAAGGCGATTCCAATTTGCCCTTTTTTTTTTTTTTTTGTTGATGTATAGAATCTCGTTTGGTAAGAGTTTCAGCCAATGCTGCTTTTGCTTCTAAATTTAATAAAGGGAGCAAGTAAATATTTGCAAATTGCGGGTACAAGATAGTCCTCAACAGGCTTATCTTTAGATCTTCAGCCGACAACTGCTGGTTTTTAGACCTCTTCCGGGACATTAATCGTATCAAAAAAAAAAGGCTGATAATGACGGAGGTAGCTCGGGCACTTCAAATCTTGGATTCGGCGTGCAAGATCGTCTCCACCGTACATCAGATTAATCGCCAACGGCGATATTATTATCGAGTAACGGACTAAATAGGAGAATTAATTGTATGCATCGAACCTCGATGACTACACGCACATACAATGTGGGTAGTTTTTGTGTCAACGACATTTTTTCTAATATTTACTAAAATTATATTAGAGATTCTCCACCGTACATCAGATTAATCGCCAACGACGATATTATTATCGAGTAACGGACTAAATAGGAGAATTAATTGTATGCATCGAACCTCGATGACTACACGCACATACAATGTGGGTAGTTTTTGTGTCAACGACATTTTTTCTAATATTTACTAAAATTATATTAGAGATTCTCCACCGTACATCAGATTAATCGCCAACGACGATATTATTATCGAGTAACGGACTAAATAGGAGAATTAATTGTATGCATCGAACCTCGATGACTACACGCACATACAATGTGGGTAGTTTTTGTGTCAACGACATTTTTTCTAATATTTATTAAAATTATATTAGAGATTCTCCACCGTACATCAGATTAATCGCCAATGACGATATTATTATCGAGTAACGGACTAAATAGGAGAATTAATTGTATGCATCGAACCTCGATGACTACACGCACATACAATGTGGGTAGTTTTTGTGTCAACGACATTTTTTCTAATAAGTCCCAACACCGTTGGGTTCTTCGGAATTTGTAATTTGATGTCTCAACCTCCTCGAATTATTTTCTTGAGAATTTTCTCTTCCTTCGATGCACAATTTTTACCATTTAAACTTTTAAAATTTAACTAGCTAATTAATATATTTTAGTCGACGTGCGCAGGCTACAGCACGGAAACGCAGAATGAGTTCTGTAGACTGGATGCTGACATAGGGAGCGAAACGTGACAGTTGTTAAAAAAAAAAAAAAAAGAAAAGAACCCTTATCATAGACTCTAAAATCCGTGCAAAGGCTAGCAGTAGGTGGCGCTACTACATAAAGTAAACCTCAATCGCAAAGAAAGAAGCTGTGAAATATAATAGATGATTAAACGAACTTCTAAGTGAAGTTCTATCGCTATTATATGAGTCGCTTCATTCGAAGATATGACGTACCCACCCACCCCAGAACCCATTTAAAAGTTTCGTTTAGGGTCTCTAAAGAATGAGGGCTTGGCGCGAACCGGGTGGATCATGCCACGCGGCGCCCCACCACAGTGTTTTTTTTATGATACTTTAAATTGTGCGAAGTTACCTAGTACCTAAAAAGGACTACCTGTTATATAATATCTTCGAATGAAGCGACTCATATAATAGCGATAGAACTTCACTTAGAAGTTCGTTTAATCATCTATAAAATCTCACAATTACATAAATCTTTAGCAAATGTTTTTAACGCAAAAATAAAGCTGCTCTAATTTCCATCTCGTTAATGTGCATTTTTGATTCATCATCTTTCCAATACCCGAACGCATCAATACCGTTACGAAATGCTCTCCAACCAGTAGTGGAAGCGTCAGAAAATATTTCTGATCTATAGTTATAATGACGAAGAAAGGAAACGTCCGATTGTATATGATTAAGCCACCATCGCAAATCAATCTTTATAAGTTCTGTAATAGAGATACGTTGTTCATAACAATTTTTCTTCAACAAATACAAATACTTATGTCGTTCCAATTCTTTAGTGTACAACCAAGAATAATCTATGGCAGGACAAGCAGAAATTAACAAACCAATAAGCCGAGCAAATACACGTAATTTAAAAAAATCTATTTAGCATATCAGTAAGTAATTGCATCTTTGATTTTTATTATTTTTGAATCAGGTAGTTTTAAAATCATACGTTCGGAATCAAAAATAAAGCCTAGAAATTGACATTGTTTGCTGGGAATCAAACAACTTTTTTCGGTGTTAATAATAATGCCAAGGGAATATAATAACCTCATTGTTTTATTAACGTTATTTTCGCATTCTAAATACGTTCTACCTGCACAATAAATATCGTCCAAGTAAATTACTGACAACAAACCCTGATTACGTAAATACTCGATAACCGGCTTTAATATTTTTGTAAAAACATAAGGCGCTGTACATAGGCCAAAAGGTAAAGAGTTGAATTCGTACAGTTTAGCGCAGGTACTTTCTTTGAGATTTATTGATACTTATAAAAAAAACCTGCATCTTGTAAACTACGGATGCCATGTAACAATTATGAGTGACTAATTTTGAGGCCGTTCTATAATCCTCCATTTTAAAATGGGAAGTTGAAATGAACTTATTCAGTTGTTTTAAATTTAAAATGAAACGATTTTGACCATTAGATTTCGGTACTCAAAATACACTAAACAAAAAATTCACCGGAAACATGTACACACTCAAAAATTGCATTGTAATCAATTTTTGCAAAGATTTAGGATAAACATAAGGCGTTTTTTTTGTGACGGAGTGGAATGAAATGGTATTTGTGTACCCTTCTACCCACGAGAGAATTGTGGCATCAGTGGTAATTTTTAACCATTGATTAATAAATTATCGCCAATTGCCAGCGTACTGTACCTGGTAATCTGTCTCTAACGACGTGTTTGCTGGTTGCGGCGTGGCGGAAACGGCGTTCCCGGCAGGGAGGCGGCGGCGGCGGCGGTGAGCGGGCACGCCGCGGCACTGATCGGTTGAACGGGTACCTGGGTGCCGGAGGAGCCTGCCCTGCATCGAATCGACTTGCTTGTTTCTGGTGCAGGGCTCTGCAGTTTAACGATCTTTATCTACTATCAGAATTCACGAATTTTTTTTCTTTGTTGTATTTTTCAACGTTTCTCCTGACCGCTGAATAGTTTGAGCAGATCTTAACTTCTCCGTCACATTTTCTCCAAAGAGATATTTATCTCTGACAGTATTTATGAGGGTATCTTTAAGACTGTAATTGATGGCGTTCGTAATAAAACTACGCCTGGTCTTAGTTTCAAAATAATGGCTATCGCACAAAAGTTGACTAGCGTCACTTATGGGTTTTAAGAGTTTTTGAGCAGAGGTCTCATTTGACAAAATCAACTCCGTAGCATGAGCCAATGCGGCTAAGGTGGTTCCTATTTGATTTTGTTTTATAAATAGGGAGAAATCTCTTTTTACGAGATGCTCAGTTATGACGGCTTTAGCTTCCGGGTTTAGAAGTGGTGCTACAAGAAAATCGCAATTAGCGGGTATAAGATAATCCGCAAGTATTTTTTGTTTGGCCTCTTTATTAAGGCCTTTAGCCAGTATTTCATGCCATCTTGCTGCGACATCCTTATGGATGTTTTTACCGAAAGTGCTTTCTGGCTTAGGAGCATCACCAAGGATATTTTCAACCTCTTAAGATGGCCCTGGTATAGGCGACATGGATGCAAATGGCGGACCTTCCGGTAATGACGCCGACGCATCGTAATGAGTTCACGAATTTGTCACAGCTCTTTGTTCCGGACTTTGCGGGTAGAACTCGTTAAATATAAGAGTAATATTATATACCAGACGGAAAATAACCAGTTTGGTAAGTTCGCATCTTTTATATTTATTTAGTAAAGGTAAAAGCCCAGTTTGGCAGTTACGCATTACAATTTCGTGACAGAGATTTGTCACAGCTCTTTGTTCCGGACTTTGCGGGTAGAACTCGTTTAATATATAAGCAATATTATATATAGGTACCAGACGGAAAATACCCAGTTTGGTAAGTTCACATCTTTTATATTTATTTAGTAAAGGTAAAAGCCCAGTTTGGCAGTTACGCATTACTTTATTTAGTAAAGGTAAAAGCCCAGTTTGGCAGTTACGCATTACTTTATTTAGTAAAGGTAAAAGCCCAGTTTGGCAGTTACGCATTACTTTATTTAGTAACGGTAAAAGCCCAGTCTGGCAGCGTAATATTCGTTCCCCTTTATCTTCGGATTTCCTTTTATCCCCCATGTTCAGAGTAACTTATTACTTATTAGTTGCCGTGGATTTGAAGACGTGCGAAGACTTGAGCACGGAAACGCACAATGAGTCGGAGTACACCAAGAAGGATGGATCTTGGTGGGGAGGACCGTGGTTAGTGTTGCCAACAAAAAAAAAATTAATTAATTCTCTCAATCACCGTGCGAAGGCTGGTGCGTGGCACCGCATACTACAATATGTTAACTCAAATCGCAAAGAATGAAGCTGGAAACATAATACAGTGTATACATTTCATTAGAGTTTTATGCCATTTTTCTTGAATTTTAAACGTTGCAGATGTTTGCTTTCTGCAATAAAATGATATTTTGTTCATGGGTTATCGGGCTTAAAGAATCAACTAGCTATTATAACTTATTATTAGCCAGGATAGGGACGATTATGATGCCACCTAATCCAGACGTGGTCACCGGTGACGTGAAAGTTGGTGAAGATAACTTATATCAACCAACATGGACTACCTCAAGATGTTCCTGGTAATGTAGGATTTATTACTCAAAAACTTACTGCGGCGGTCGAAGATTAATGAAGCAGCGATGACGATGAACCTCTCAACGTTTGCAATATCATCTTCTCAAGATGTGCCAATAGAAAAAAGATAGCCAAATAGAAAAAAAAGAGGAATTGCTAACTTAGAGAAAGTGTGTCCCTGTATATTCTGTTTCTAGATCTTTTCAAGATCGAGTAACTTTTGAAGAAAGATTTTCAAATGTTTCGACTCTCCTAAAATATTTGACCGCCTTGCAAGTCTTTGAACATGTTTTTGACGATGACTTGCTGAAACTTATCACGACCCAAAGCACAGTATATGATGGGCAAAATGATAGAAATGATAAAGCTTTTACCCACGAGGACGTTGCCGAATTTGAGTGATAGGAAAAAAGTAGTGGTGGACCTTGTTTACCTATATGGAGGACATGACTATTTCAAATGCAGTGAGGCTACACTGCATAGCAAACCCAGATGGTTTTATGTATCAGCTAGCTTTCTGCAGACATAAAGCTCATATTTGGATAACTAAAAGGTTAATAACACCAGGCAGTCACCTCCTAGAATTGACTGGGAAGAAAGAAAAAAAATATGGTCATAATCCAGAAAAACTATCAAATCAGCTCAGATGCATTTTGTGTGTACAGATGTAAAGCATTTTCGGGGACTGGAAACTGCTCGCGTCTGCAAGGTTTAGCCCTCGATGCCTTGTACGTGGTCCCTGGGTGGTGCTAAACGAGCAGTAAAATCTGGTGGTAGGCTACGGCCGTGGCTTGTCACCACCCACTAGAAAAACCATGCCGCCAAGTAACCTAGTTGCGTTCCGGCATGATGTCTAGTGTAGCCATTGAGGAGGATAGGTCTGAGTAATCGTGCTGCATCAGAGAACAGTTTTCAACTTGTAGGATAATGACTCACCGGGTAACTCGTTTTAGAGTGTAGCGGGATCCGAAGCACGGTGCACCGCTGGCTGACCGCAGGTAGTAGGGGGCCCAAGTAGCATGCCAGCCACATGCGAAAGGCTGCCCCGCCACCTCGCGAAAAATCCCGGGAGGCTCCATCGTGCCGGTTGGCGACCGGTTGGAGAGGACCCGATGGCGACCTTGGGGGGGTTCGGGCGTCCCCGCAGTCTCCAGGCGAGTTCCCCAAGGGTGCGTTGTTCCCTACGAGTTGCTTGGTTCCATTTGCAGCGCTTCACTCAACTTCTATTCTCCTCCCTATTCACTCCACTATCAATTCACAATGAAAGGTCCGGTTACACAAAAAAGAGTACGGTTCAATAGCGGTTGCACTTCCTCTCCCTTAAAGTGCACTTCTGTAACATCCGAGGAGTGCACTCCAAATTGAATGATGTCCACCACCATCTTGAGACGGAGAGACCACATCTACTCTTTCTAACGGAGACGCAGATCTGACATCCGTCAGACCCGGCATACCTTGGTTACCCAGGCTATATCCTGGAGTCTCTTTTCCGCCCGCACGCCGGGGTGTGCATGTATGCCAGTGACGCGATCTGTTATCAGCGTCTCCGTTACTTGGAAGTGCCGGACCTTTCAGTCATGTGGGTTCACATAGATACTGGCCTAGACCAAGTGGTTTACGCCTGTATCTATCGTTCACATAGCGGAGATCGGGAGACAACGAGGCTTATGGAATACCTTGGCAATACAGCAGATAAGATTCAGCAACGTTTTCCTACGGCGCAGTTGGTGTTTCTGGGGGATTTTAATGCTCACCACGGGCAGTGGTTATACCCGTATCAGGACACTGACCATGCTGGCAGAGAGGCCTTTAAGTTTTCGCTGACTTATGGTCTCTCACAGCTTGTTAACGAGCCTACGCGCATCCCCGACGTTGCTGGCCACACTGCGTATTGCTTGGACCTTCTGCTGACAACCGATCCTGACAGATACTCGGTGTCCGTCACTGCACCTTTAGGGACATCCGATCACTGTATGGTGAAATCTGTATCGCTGTACTCTCCACCTGATACCTGCCCTAAAGGCTCCAGGCGAGTATGGCGTTACAAGTCAGCAGATTGGGAAGAAATGCGACATTTCTTCGCATCTTATCCGTGGCGGCAAACCTGTTTTACTTCAACCGATCCATCGTGCTGCGCTGATGCTGTCTCAAGTGTGATAGTTCAAGCAATGGAGTACTTCATTCCCCACGCTGATCTATCCCTTGAAACCAAAGCTCGCCCATGGTTTAATACTGCTTGCCTTGCCGCTGAAAAGCGAAAGCGGGAAGCATACAAAGCCTGGGCAAATGCTCGCAGAAGCAAAGCCCTGGATTCGCATGAACTTAAGAAAAGATACAATGCTGCCGCCAAGTCCTGCAAAAAGGTAATCAAAAGAGCTCGTTTCGCCCACATAGGCCGTATCGGAGACAGAATAGCAGCATACCCTTCGGGAAGTAAAGCTTTCTGGTCCCTTGCCAAGTCGGTCGAAACGAACTTTTGTCGCCCGTCGCTGCCACCACTGAGGAAACCCGATGGTTCTCTGGCCCACACTGCTAAGGAGAAAGCAGATTTATTTGCTAGTATCTTCGCGGAAAATTCTCGTCTAGATTGCCAAGGAAAAATCCCACCCCAATTACCTCAGTTCGGACCTACAATGGGTACCGTTCACATTCGCCAAAAGGAGGTTCTTAAATGCTTGCTGCGCCTAGACGTGAACAAAGCTAGTGGTCCAGACGGTATTCCTGCAGTGGTCTTAAAATGCTGCGCAGCTGAGTTGTCTCCCGTTATGACGCGTCTTTATCGACTTTCATTAAAATCAGGTAAGGTTCCCAAGTCCTGGAAGCTTGCTAACGTACAGTCAGTACCAAAGAAGGGAAGGTGCCGATCCTGTCAACTATCGACCAATTTCAACCACCTCCATACTTAGCAAAGTCATGGAACGTGTATTGAACAATCGACTCCTGGCATACCTCGAGACCAACGAGCTCCTAAGCGATAGCCAATATGGTTTCCGCAACGGGCGCTCGACCGGCGATCTTCTCGTGTATGCCACTCACTTATGGAGCGAGGCCTTGGAGGGTCATGGTGAAGCAATAGCTGTATCCTTAGACATTTCCAAGGCCTTTGACAGGGTCTGGCATGATGGTCTCTTAAGTAAGCTTCCAGCTTATGGCATACCGATTGGGCTCTGCGACTGGATATCTGATTTTCTGAGGGAACGGTTAATTCGAGTAGTCTTAGATGGCTTCTCCTCCAACCAAATGGCAATTAATGCCGGGGTACCTCAGGGATCTGTTCTCTCTGCAACATTATTCTTGCTGCACATTAATGACCTTTTAACACCGAGTATTATTAGTTATGCTGATGACAGCACTGTTGTAGAGAGATACGTATCCAATGCGCGAGCGAGCCCCCATGAAATCCAGAGTTTAAGAAAGTCAATGATTGAGCGCGTTGATTTGACCTTACGAAAAGTATCCGATTGGGGTGAGTCGAATTTGGTCAAATTCAACGCGTCCAAAACTCAGGCGTGTCTATTCTCCGCAAAAAAGAGCACCTTCACATTAACGCCCACTTTCCAAAATGTATCTGACCCCATCACTGACCATCTAGGGCTTTAAGGCGTAACTATAACATCCAGTTTAAACTTCGGTCAACAAATTGTGTCCATGGCTCAAGTAGCTTCGAAAAAGTTGGGAATCATCTCGAAGGTACGGCGGTACTTCGGCCCTGCACAGCTTCTTAACTTATATACAGCTCAAGTGCGATCATGCATGGAGTACTGCAGTCATCTTTGGGATGGTTCAGCCAAATATCAACTAGAAGCACTGGACTCCGTTGACCGAAGAGTTCGTAATCTAATCAACAATGTCGACCTTACGACCAAAAAACTGCAGACCCTAGAACATCGTCGTAAGCTTGCTTGTTTAACCGTGTACTACAGGATACATTTTGGTGAGTGCGCGAGTGCTCTGTTTGAGCAAATTGAACCCTCACCCTTTTACCATCGGACTACTAGACGCAGACAGAACTTCCATCCGTATGTGGTTGATATTCCGAAAAGTCGAACTAAGCGCTTTGACAGTTCCTTTTTGATACGGGTCGCCAAGGTTTGGAATGAACTGCCTGCGTCTATTTTCCCTGAGTCCTAGTACTTTTAAGCGTCGAGTGAATAGGTTTCTCGTGGATGGATGTGTACCACCTTAGTCTTCATGTTCACTTAACATCAGGTGTCATGGAAGACAAACATCCCATCCATATTTTATTTAAAAAAAAAAAGCAGCCTGTAGCAAGTGCCTGAAAACGCTCAGCCCGAATAAAGGACGCTTTGCTCAGCACCGCTTCTAACCGCCCATTGTAGGTAGGTACTAGGTAAACTTAGTACACCCCTAAAAACCAAACTTCTGATTTTGTTATCTTTTACCTTTCTTTTTAGTGACATCATGGAAGTATTTTCATAACAAAAATAAACATTTAGTTATTAATAATTTACGATAGTTTTCATTTGGGCGTTAATGGGCTAAGTAGGTATCTACCTATGTCGCGATATAACTAATACCCTACGCCTACGCATATTTTATTTTTTTCAAACGGTACCCGCAAAGTTAAAAAATATCATAATATACTTCGTTGCGTTGAAACAGTAACAGAAGGAATGGAAAGAGGGTACCTACTAGTAGAAGTACAGCGTCGACTAAGTAAACCATATAGGGTGAATGCACTATTAGCTGACCAGTCACCTAAAGCTGACCAAAATCTACGTTTTTAAAGATTTTTAAAAAACTTGCCAACACAAGATGGTATTTTTTTATTTTTGTACCGTGGCAAGAGCCCACTTATCAAATGACGTATGGTAGCACCTCCACCAGTTCGGAAAAATTAAGGTTTTTTTGCTGTGAAGATGGTGCCTCGTAAGTAGTGTTATAATTTACTAAGACTTTTAAATTGGCACTGCGTTAATAATCTGAATGCATCTTAGCTATTTTTAAAGTAATTTTTTGTTTACGCTAATGTTGATTATTTTATGTACGCCAGTCGTCTTCATAGATGAAAATAAGTACTAAAGTATAGATGGCCGTCTCGCCGTTTTTGCACTTGGGCGCCAACTAGGCCCCGGGACCGGAACTAAAAAGCGGGGAAAGGGTGCGGGCGGGGGATGCTTCATCTAAAATATTAAAGAAAGTTTTAGAACTACTTGCAGAACTTCAGCCTAAATGGAAATAATCCTCGAATTATCCTCGAACAACAAAAAGTCTAAATTGGTAAAAAGTTGAAAACGCAAACGTATTTCACTGAAAACCAACGGATTCTCAGTGATACAACGTCTTTGAATCGCATAGTGCGTAATACAACACAAAATTTTTGTTGCCAAGATTTAAAAAAATATTCCTCCCAGCTATTGATACTGATTCAGTTTAGTAGTTTTTTTTTATTTGCTCACAAAAAGTTGTTACAGGAAACATATGAAAAAACACCAAAGTTGATAAAAAAATGAAAAAACACTAAGGGACAACTCAGACCATGTTGATCTGTAAAATTGTAGCCATAGATATGCTTATTCAAGATTTTAGTAAACCAAATATTACCTACTCAATAATTAGGTGAGTATTAATACGTGTTTTTCATTAAGCAAGCTACAATAGGTTTATTTGAATTAAAGTGAATAGCTTAATAGTGTGTTATTAAATCTACTATTAATTGTTACTTTTTTTGAGTGGCAGCTCTATTATGAACGCTATTTGAACGCATTTTTTCTACTCGTAATAGTTCCGAGGGTATGGTGGCGTTAGTTTATATCAGAATTTCCCAATTGTATGGAAGACGAACTAGCATGGTCGTCTTAATAAATTGCTACAAGACAGTCGCTCGTTTTACTGAAAAATATTATTTAAAATCTAAGTTTCAATTACAAACTAATTTCAACGTTATTGCAAAGACATAAATGGTCAAAATCGAGCCGGATCTCGAGTATAACACCGAGTTGTTTACGACGTCGAGAACAAAAGAAGACCCTAACCCGGACTAATTCTCGGAATCGATTCCAGTGTTATTAATAGAATATTTAAATTGAACAGAAATTGAACTTATAAGTGTTTTGGTGTTTATCTTTAGTGCAATAAAGTGCAAATTAAGTTATTAAACGAAAAGTGAACTTTATAATTTCGTAGTTTTGGACTATAATTAAGGATCAAACGAACTTACCAAGTGAAGTTCGATCACAATTATGTGAACGGCTTAATTCGAAGCGATTTAATGTTAACATGTTGTAGTAGTACTTCCAAGCGTCAGCCTTGCACGGTTTTCAGAGGTTTTTTTTTTTTTTTTTTTTAATATAACCAACAGTAATAAATCACAAATATACATCTATTTATTCTAAGGAGTTACATAAAATACTAGTTGCAAATTGATTGGCATCCGATACAATTTCTTTGTTGTAGAATTTGGCAAATACTGATGATGTATTACTCCATCCTGCGGTTTTCCGTATGACATCAATATTGACACCGACTCTGCTAGCAGTGGAAGTGGCCGCATGGCGCGTGCTGTGCGCGCTAAACACTGATGTGTCCACGCCACTGCGTTGTAAAGTATATTTGATACAGTGACTCAAAGTTTGAGACAAACTTTTAAGTGAGGTCTTTTGTGGCTAATAAATAAAGTGTCGCAACTACGTAAACCACTCGTTTTATTTATATAATCTAAAATGCATCTGGCAGGGCATATTGCAGGATTTGTATGAAAAAATGGTAGCCTTAGAAGGGGTTGAAAGGAGTTTGGTTTTGAAGTTTTTACTAAGTCGGGTATTTTAACTAAGATTTCTGTTCTGTTTTGAGTTATATTATTTATTTTAATGAGAGAAAATGTTTGTACTCTTTGCGCTGTCACCAAACCTAGCAGAGTCAGCGTTTCTTAGAGAAATCTTCTAAACTAAGGCTTTCATTTGGCCATTGAGTGGCCAAATAATTTAACACTATGTTTGGGTCCCAAGAAGTATTATATTTTGGATTGGTGGGCCTCAACTTGTAAACACCCTTCATGAAACGTTTGACTCGATTATCATTTAAGCTATTACCTAACAAAAGAGATAAGGCAGAGCGGTAAGAATTGATGGTCCCGTATTTAGCGCCTTTATCAAAAATATCGGTTAAAAAATGTATTACAATTGGAATAGAAGCATTAAAATAATCATAATTATGTAATCTACAGTAAATTATCCAAGCTTTTATGCAAACATCGTACTGTTTGTAAGTATTATTTGCAAGCGAAGCTAGCATAATATCTACTGACCTATTCGATAAATATTTCCTTAGTAATGCTTGCCTGATAATTTCGCGGCAACAAGGCGTAGATTCTTGTGTACACAATCTACAATCTACTGAAAGGAGATGTTAGAAGGTCAATATCTGGTCCAAAATACAAAAAAATTAAAACAGACAAATTTTTAAACATAGGAAACCAAGGTTGACTTGGCCAATATGGCACCACAACAATACCCTCTGCCTTATGACAAATGATTTTCTGCATTAATTTTACTATAAGCGAGAATGGTGGAAAGGCGTAAAATAACATATTGGTCCATGGCAGTGTAAAGGCATCAACAGCACATGCTTGGGGATCATTTCTCCACGAAACATATTGTTTACACTTAGTATTGCATCTGTTTGCAAACAAATCAATACTGGCATACCAAAGTTGCGAACTATTTCATTAAATGCAATTTTATTTAATTCCCACTCTGTATCCTCGAACTGTTTTCGAGATAATGAATCTGCCTCACAATTATCTTTAGTATTGATGTAAGAAGCGAATAAGATTATTCTACGTTCTTCGCACCATTTCCACATACTTCTAGATATATAATCTAGGTGATCATATCGAATACTGCCCATTCTGTTAATAAGATGTCACAATTAGATAATTCTTTGGTGAAACATTTCAGAGCTAGAAAGGCTGCTTTTAGTTCCAACTCGTTTATATGACAAGAAGTTTCGTTGTCTTTCCTATATCCACAACATCTAACTGTATCACAATACGCTCCCCATCCCGTAGAGGAGGCATCAGAAAAAAATTCTAAAACAAAGTTGTTCGGTTTGAGTGATGAATGGCCTATATCTATGTTTCCTAACCACCATATAATTCTTCATGTAGGGTAATTAAGATATCAATTGTCTGATCGTAGTTTGGATTTTTTTTTTAATAAACAATTATATTTATATTGTTCAAGCTTTTTTGTATATAACCACGAATAAGTTATTGTTGGACATGCGGAAATTAAATAACTAATGAGTTTAGCGAATTCGCGTAACTTGCATCTTTTTATACAAAGAAATCTATTTATAAAATCTTTCAATTTTATTTTCTTTTCCTCGGGTAGTTTTAAAATCATCTGCTTTGAGTCGAAAGTGAAGCCCAAGAACTTACATTCACGTTTAGGTATTAAAGAACTTTTTGAAAAGTTAATCAAAAAACCCAAGCTCTGTAAAAGATCTATAGTTGTAGATACATTAGTGACACACTCCGAGTAAGTCTTTCCGATAAAAAAATGTTATCTAAATAAATAACTGAAATCATACCCCGACTACGCAGGTATTCTATAACTGGTTTCATTAATTTAGTAAACACGAGAGGTGCGGTACAAAGGCCGAACGGTAAACAATTGAATTCATAAAATATATTGTTGTATTTGAATCGAAGATATTTTTTGTGAGCTTCATTTGTCGCAACAAAGAAGTATGCATGTTTTAAGTCTATTGTCTACAGCAGTTTTCAGTTAATAATTTTGACGCTGTTCTGTAATCTTCCATTTTAAAATGACTAGCAAGTACAAATTTATTTAACTTTTTTTAAATTCAATATAAACTTTTTATCACCATTAGGCTTAGGTACAAGAAATATACTGGATAAAAATTGTCCTTCAATATAAGTACATTTCGAGATGGCACCATTGCTTATTTGTTGCTTCTGTGGTATTAATGAAGATGATCCTACGAGTGTTTCGGTAGCTCTTCCCAGAGCTGCTATAGCCACACCAGTTTGTCTTTGCCTAAACATGAGGGAGGAATTCCGTTTAGAGACCGCTTCGATAACTGCCACTTTTGCTTCCGGATTCAGAGCAGGGGCAAGGAGTAGTTGACAATTACTAGGAATAAGATAATCCTCTAGGATTTTATCTCTTGTCTCTTTGGGTAGTCCCTTTAAAAGGATTTCAGACCACCGCACCGGGTTGAAATTTCCTTATGTAAAGGTTTTCCTAGTTCTTCAGCAATCTTAGGAGCATCTCCCAACATCTCTAAGATATCGCTATCCAATTCTATATCCTCAACATCATCTACTGGTGGATGTTTTGAGGTAGATGGCACTGAAAAGACAAAAGTAGTCAGCGTCTCGAATAATAATTCGAAAGAAGTGTTTTTAGCACCTACGAGCATAAAATGCAAAAAGTAGGGTAGTCATTTTAGCGATAATGATCACTAAACAAAGAAATTTTCCATAGTCTCGAATAAAGATTCGAATTAGGTAAAGGGGATTGGCGGCCACGGTATCACTTAATTTTAGAGTTTTCAAGCGTATCAAAACCGGGCTATATGTAGTTAATAGGTCAATATGAGACACGTTTTTTCCAACATTTATTGTTGTGAATATTTAGAAATACAATAAAATCAAATTAAACTTGCCGAAAGCACATTTTTTAATTTCCCGGCAATAAAAAATAATAGTTGTAAAGTCCTACTGTCAAACTTAAATTAAGCCGCCCGCGCCGCCACCCCGTTTTAAACCTCTGGATTGGTTAATACCTGCTTATGTAATGTAATGGTTTCAAAATACGACGCCATGTTAGAAAAGAAGGACTATAAATTCCTGTAATTTTTAGGTTAGATTATTGTTTTGACTTTTTATTCCCAACTTCTGTATAAATCTAATAATTATATTCTGATTACTCGTTATCTAAGCAATAAAACGCACATATTAAGTTTGAGGTACGTGAATGCTATGTGAAATAAAAGCGGTAGTGACAATGTATGGGACCTTGCCATTCTTCTTTTTGAGTTTTAAACTCGGCTCATTGAAATTCAGTGATAAAGATCATTGAACTTTGTTTTCGAATAAGGATTCGAAAAGTCATTTTAGCGATAATGATCACTGAACAATGACATTTACCATCGTCTCGAATAAAGATTCTTACTAGGTAAATTTGTGAGTTTTAAACTCGGCTCATTCAAATTCAGTGATAAAGATCATTGAACTTTGTTTTCGAATAAGGATTCGAAAAGTCATTTTAGCGATAATGATCACTAAACAATGACATTTACCATCGTCTCGAATAAAGATTCTTACTAGGTAAATTTGTGAGTTTTAAACTCGGCTCATTCAAATTCAGTGATAAAGATCTTTGAACTTTGTTTTCGAATAAGGATTCGTAACGCAATTATGCGATGTAAAGAGCCATGGATAGTGATAAGGTACAAATTTCACTTGGCATTTGCTTCTTTTGAAGATTTTTTCCAGTTTTCTGATCTTCTTGCGTATGGTCTCGATGTCTTCATATTTCCTTTTCCCCATTTTTACGAACGACAAATAATAAGTTGAGATTTAAATTTTTAAACTATAAGACTATCTATCTAACGTTTAATTTAAGTAATAAATTATAGACGCACGTGCGAAGGCTTGAGCACGGAAATACAGAATGATTATTGAGGAGGGATGATGAGAGGAAATAAGTGGAGAGGAGTTCAAAAGCGGGGATCAGGGTTGCCAAATAAAAAAAAAAAAAAAAAACCTGTCTCTGAAAACCATGCAAGGCTGACGCTTGGAAGTACTACTACAACATGTTAACATTAAATCGCAAAGAATTAAGCCGTGAAACATAATCATGAGTAGTATAGATCAAATAGTTGGAGTTTTGGAAGATACAGCTGCGGTATTGAGAAAGGCTCAAACAAACCTCAAAAAATGCCCGAAACAAAGATTTACACGAGGATATTTGCAAACACGTATACAGAGCATAGAAGATTATTGGGCTACGTTTAAAAAGGCCCACCATGATCTAGTACAAAGTACAACGAGAGAACAACGGGGAATATTACCTTATTTTGTTAATGAGGATTATTATATACTGGAAGATCTATACCTATGTATGACAGGTGACCTCAATGACATGTTACTTGCAGCTACTTCGAAGTCGTCGGAAACTAGTAAAACTTTATCACAAGAAGGAGAATTGCCTACACTGACGTACTTACCTCGCATCCAGCTACCAGTTTTTTCTGGAAATTATGAAGAGTGGCCTACTTTTAAGGATTTGTATGTATCATTAGTACATGACAGCACTAAATTATCGGATGTTCAAAAATTGCACTATCTTAAAACAAGCCTAGCAGGAGAAGCCGCTTCTTTACTGAAACTCATACAAATTACGAGCGCAAACTATATACAGGCATGGGGTACATTATGTCATCGTTACGGAAATAAACGGTTAATAGTTAATGCTTTATTAAAAAGATTGTTCGGACAAAAGAGATGTACTCATCAAACAGCTGCCCAGTTAAAATCATTACTAGATACAACAAGTGAAATAATGAATAGTTTACATAACCTTGAAGTTAATACCGACTCTTGGGATCCGTTAATTATATTTCTGGTGGTTCAGAAATTGGACTCAGAGTCACACTAGGAGTGGGAACAAGCCGCATATAATGAAAACTCAGATAACTTGTCTACTTGGGAAGATTTGAAAAAATTCTTAGAATCGAAATTTCGAACATTAGAACTTATTACCCCGGCGAACTACACAAATAATAAAATAATAAAGGAACGTGTTTTGCATTTATCATCTCCAAACCCAACAACTTGTACTTTATGTAAACAAGCACATACGCTGTGCCACTGCAAAGAATTTAATAGAATGACACTAATTGAGAAAAGCGATTTCGTCAAGAAAAATAGACTTTGTTTTAACTGTTTGGCATCAGGACACGCTGTATTTAAGTGTAGATTACCTATGTCCTGTCGTATATGTAAGAGACGCCGTCATACACTTCTGCATCAACCTAAATACACAGACGGGTCGGTCTCACAAGAAGAACATATGCAACCGACGACGTCAACTCAAGAGGATACAGAAGAGAAGCAAGTTCATACAATGATTGCGTCTTACTACAATGCTGAACAGAAGATTGCCTTGTTAGCCACAGCAGTAGTTATTTTGAAGAGTGAGAATGGACACACTACTGTTTTAAAAGCACTTATAGACTCAGGATCCCAAGCATGTTTCTTAAGTGAGAAGGCGACTCAGATCCTGAAACTAGAAAGGAGGCCAGTTAATCTAATCGTTTCTGGAATGGAAACCATGAAGGTACGCGTGAAGCATGAAGTGTCAGTTCAAGTATCGTCACGATGGGAATCAGATTTCAACTTACCAATAAAAGCCTACGTGATGTCCAAACATTTGACTACAAACTTACCTTCTGAAGTTAAAGAAAGTAATATCTGGCCTCACATAGCGAACCTTAACTTAGCAGACCCAGAGTATAATATGACAAGCTCTATAGATCTATTGCTAGGTGTCAACGAATACGCTGCCATACTGCAAAAAGGATTAGTCAAAGGACCGCCAGGTACTCCATGTGCACAAAATACATACCTCGGTTGGGTCGTGATGGGTCAAGTTAATCTAAAAATAAACAAACAAGAAAAATCATTTACGGCTATGGCAGAATTTAATGCAGAAGAATTACTAAAGACTATATGGGAAATTGACACAGAATCTAATAGAACATATACTAGAAAAGAACAGGTTTGTGAGGAAATTTATAAAAATACACATGAAAGAAACGAAGAAGGAAGATACATTGTGAGATTACCGTTTAATATAGAAAAACCCAAGTCAGTTGAAGGGAATACATATGACATAGCACTAAATAGATTTTTACACCTGGAAAGATAGTTTAAACAAAATGAAGATTTCAAAATACAATATACTAAACTAATAGAAGAATATAAACAATTAAAACATATCGAAGAAGTACCTTTAAAAGAAATAAAAAATAAATCAGTATATTTACCACACCATGCTGTTATACGAACCGACAAAGAGACCACCAAGATGCGGATAGTATTCGATGCATCTTGCAAGGGTTCTAATGGTGTTTCGTTGAACGACGAACTCTTGTTGGGTCCTGTACTTCAAGAAGACTTACGCAGTATCCTTATACGATGGCGCTCTCACGCTGTCTGCTTTGTCGCCGATATAGAGAAGATGTTCCGCATGGTCCTCTTGAATAAAAAGGACGTAGATTATCAAAGAATTGTTTGGAGAGACAGTACATCAGAAGAAATTAAGCACTATCGATTGCTGACAGTCACTTTTGGCACAGCATCAGCACCTTACTTGGCCGTAAAAACACTTATGCAATTGGCCGCTGATGAATGTGAAAAATATCCTGAAGCTGCAAGAATTCTTAGAGAAGACTATTACGTCGATGACCAAATGTCAGGCTGCGACACAGTAGAACAAGCTATACAAATAAGTAAAGATCTTAAAGCGCTGTTACGTGGTGGAGGTTTTGAACTGAAAAAATGGGCTTCCAACAGTACAGAGTTCATGCAGTCTATAAACCCAACTGAACGATCTTCAAATGCCCACCTAGAACTTAAAATTGATGGAACGGTCAAGGCTTTGGGGATAACATGGAATTTGGGGACAGACCAATTCGAATACAATATCCACTTACCTGTCAGTAACGACACAGTCACCAAACGTAGCATCCTTTCTGAAATACAAAAAACTGTTTGACCCACTTGGCTGGATTGCACCGTGCATTGTAATGTCAAAAATACTTATACAACAACTGTGGCTTGAAAAGGTTGGATGGGATACACTATTAGAAGCAAACATCGCAGACAGATGGAATAAAATTAAGACTGATTTAGAAAATGTAAATGAGATAAGAATAAACAGATGGATGGGAACATGCGATGCAGATAAAGATGCTATTGAGATACACGGCTTTAGTGATGCTTCTATGCAGGCATATGCTGCTGTAATATACTGCCGCGTAAAAAGTTCAGATGGAAATATCACAACCACAATTGTCGCCGCCAGGACAAGAATAGCACCACTAAAAACTATTTCTTTACCCCGATTAGAGTTGTGTGGTGCTTTAATACTGTCACGTTTGCTTAAACTAGTCAGTCAAGCTATGCGAATCCCTTCATCCCAAGTATATGCATGGACAGATTCATCTATAGTGCTTTCTTGGTTGTTTGGGGATCCTAATAAATGGAAACCGTTTGTCGCAAACCGTGTTGTTGAGATCACAACAAACGTAAACAGCAACCAATGGCACCATGTACAATCCCATGACAATCCAGCAGATATTGCATCCAGAGGGATGCTAATAAAAGATTTGAAGAAATGCGACCTATGGTGGAAGGGACCAAAATGGTTATCTACTGAGAAGATACAGTTCACTAGACCTAACATTATACCAACAGATATAGAGAGAAAGAAAGAGAAATTACAAACATTGAAGATTACTACAGAACGCGTGGATGAAGAAGATAAGAAATTGGAATTTGATAATTTTGATACACTGATAGAATTATTAAGAACAATAACTTTTTGTAAGAGATTCTTAAGATACAAGCAACAAAAAGAAAACATTGATAAGGTCATAGAAACTAAAGAATTAGAGGAAGCTTTAGTGATATGCATAAAACTAGCTCAGGAAGAATTTGCCAAAGATATCGAAAATTTAAAAATAAAAAATTCTGTTAAGAAAACTAGCAAAATAAAATCTTTAAATCCATACATTGACGAAAAGGGAATATTGAGAGTAGGAGGAAGGCTGAGAAATGCACAACTAGAAGATAGAACTAAACATCCGGTAATATTAGAAAGAAACCATAAGTTGACTAAACTATTGATCGCCGAAGCACACTCAAAAACCTAACACGGTGGAGTTCAATTGACAATGACATACATAAAATCAAAATATTGGATATTCAGACTCAAATCCGCCGTAAAACAATATATACATAGATGTTTAATTTGTGCTAAACACAACGCAAGAACGAGAACTCAAGTGATGGGTGACCTACCTGCGGTCCGTGTAACTCCAGCTCGACCCTTTCTTAACTCCGGTGTAGATTTTGCTGGGCCAATCCAGGTCCTTATGAGCAGAGGCAGAGGCGCTAAAACTAACAAAGTTTATATAGCTATATTCATCTGTATGGCTACTAAAGCATGTCATTTGGAACTAGTTGGAGATTTGAGCTCAGCGTCATTTATTAACGCATTTAAACGGTTTTGCTCACGACGAGGAAAATGTGCCCATCTTTATAGTGACCAAGGGCGAAATTTCGTTGGAGCAAATAAAGAGCTGTTTGAAGCTTGGAAGGCAGCGTGTCTTCACTTCGATGGAGAAGTTGCTGAAAGTCTGGCAAATGACGGCACACAGTGGCATTTTATCCCTGCCTATTCACCAAATTTTGGAGGGCTTTGGGAAGCCGGAGTCAAATCCATGAAATTTCACCTTAAAAGAATTCTCAACATTCACCTTACATTTGAAGAATTGACTACCGTTTTATGCGAAATCGAAGCCTGTCTTAATTCAAGGCCTTTATGCCCGCTTGACGATGATACGTTGCAGCCTTTGACTCCAGGTCACTTTTTAATTGGTGAAGCTTCAGTTACTGTACCTCATCCGAACATAAAAGTTGTCAAAATAAGCAATCTTACAAGGTGGCAAATTGCTCAAAAGACCGTAAATGACTTCTGGTGCAGATGGCAAAGTGAATATCTCACACGGCTACAACAAAGACCAAAATGGTTGAAACGAGTAGCAGAATTTCAAGAAGGCGATATCGTCCTTATCAAGCAAGAGAATTTGCCTCCGGGTAAATGGTCTTTGGGCCGAATTACAAACAAACATCCCGGTCCAGATGGTTTCACGAGAGTCTACAGCGTCAAGAGCGGTGACCATATCACTAAACGATCTATTAATAAACTATGCGCTTTGCCAATAGATCAAAGCTAATTTCTTACTGATTAAAATATTGAATTTAATTACGTCACGAGCTATTTTGTACGTCCACCATAGAAATAAAACTTTGATAGTACAACTAGTTAATACCAATAAATTAGTAATTGTTATGACTTTCAATTTGTTTACATATTGTGTATTTGATTGAAAGGACTCAATATAGTCCTTTGGTGGGCGGTTATGTTTACGCTAATGTTGATTATTTTATGTACGTCAGTCGTCTTAATAAATTGCTACAAGACAGTCGCTCGTTTTACTCAAAAATATTATTTAAATAAGTTTCAATTACAAACTAATTTCAACGTTATTGCAAGGATATTTTTATTTTTTCGCGTTGGGGGTATACAGTGATATGTGTTTTTATTATTTTGTGGTGATATTTATTACTGATCTATTTACCACTCGGTGTTAACATGGCGGTTACGTTTAGGAACATCAGAAAGATAATATTGCCTATTGTTGACCAGTGTGGTCAGATTTACGATTTTTTACTTTTTTTTATAAAAGTCGATGTTTTTTTCTAGATTTTGATTTGACAAAGCATTGTCAAAAAATACTGAACACCCCCGCACTGGATTTGTAGTACTTCCAAAAGCTGACTGGGGTATATGTTTTTGCTTAACCAGAGTGGTTAGGCTTACACGATGACTAGCTGGATGAGCCTTAAGTTGTCCAACTGTAATGGAATTGTGTGAAGTCTTGCTTGGCTACTAAATATATAAGTGACTCATGTCGTTTTGTTTATTAAAAAGTGTAAATAAAAATGCATACTTAATAGATTTTCAAATTTTGATTGCTTTCTCTAACTGTACGCTTAATTACCTACGTTTGAAGCTTTAGGATGCTTGGGCAATTGCACGTTGTTTGGTTAAGTGGCTTTTTGTTTCTCAGGAAAGAAAAAGGTTGAAGGGCTGAAAATTTTCCGATATCCTGATTTATCAATGCAGTTAGCAATGGCTGCAGTGCGAGAGGGTAGATTCAAAATAAGGGAAGCAAGTTGACATTTTGGGGTTCCTCATAGTACAATTATTAATAAGCTGAATGGTAGAATTCCGGAGATGAGAAAAATGGAGCGTAGTGCCTACATATTTTACTGCTGTATGCAAGTATATTCTTGCCAACGCGAAGAAAGAAATACCACTGAAGAAAATAACTTTGATAGAGACAGACAAAAAAAAATTTGACGATGAAGAGAGAGTGTTTTTAAGAACTGATCTCCAATTTCAAATCTTATTTATTTCATTTTATTAGAATAGGTACATAGGTATTAAGAATTAATTAAATTCAGTATGGATATAAATATAAGATTTAATTTAAAAAAAATTAAATGCACAGTTTTTTATTAATTATGCTTTAAGCAAAACTAATGTTTTAAGAAAGAAAGAGAGAGTGTTTTTAAGAACTGATGTCCAATTTCAAGTCTTGTTTATTTTATTTTATTGGAATAGGTACATAGGTATATGGAATTAATTAAGTTCAGTATGGTTATAATCATAAGATTTAATTTAAAAAAAAATATTAAAATGCATGGTTTTTTCTTTATGTTTTGAGCAAAACTAATGATTTAAGAAGGAGTGGTCAACTATTAGGACAAAAATGGTCAGTTATTGGTAATCAATGGTCAGGTAATGATGTATTCGCTAAAATTAACTTTCAGGGTGATTTGCAGAAAACCTTTTAAGTTTATCAAATTGAGACTAAGTTTAATAATCAGTGATCTGTGTCCCAAACAGTGACATTGTTCGTAAACAAATAACCATTTTTTTATAGGTGGCTAACCATAAAACCGCTTAAATGGTCAACTAATGGTGTATCCACCCTACCTGGTAAATAAACTGTACAACCCTATAAATATTGGCTTTCAAAAAAATATCCTATGTTTGATATTTTATTGAATAATCATATTTATATATGTATAAGCAAGTCAAATAAGTACTTACTTACATTTCTTGTTGTCAGTTTACTTCTGGTTGAGCGAAACAAGTGAATTATATGTTAAAACCTAAATCGTCTGTATTTATACTGAAAAACTCAAGAAGAGGAAAGAAAATTAAATTTTATAGAATATTTTAAACAAAAATGATATGCGGCCTAAGCGTTGTAAGCGCAATCAAGTGATATTTGGCACAAACTAATACTTTTTTGTTCAGGCGCTTTGTGGTGAAAATATATCTAACGATTTTTAATATAATATACCTAGTATATTAATGATACAAAAGTAGTCGTATTATTTTGCACTAAAATTTTATGTGTTCAGTTTCAAATTTATTGGGCGTTTTTCATTAATTTTATAGCGGTCCGCCATTTTGACGTCATAATGTCGGAACCACTTTCTTTGTGGATTTTTTGATACTACGAGTATATGAGTGTATAATTTTTCTATGAAGGTATAAATTGGTAGAATAATTGCATTAGATACTAAACACATAATTATCGAAAAACCCGACGAGATCCCGCCATCTTTACGTTCACAATTGATGGTTAGCTACCGATAAAATGCAGTTATTAACGGTTAAATAAAATCCCATTCCATCCCAAATCAGACAATCACACCAACAACATGGCCCCAAAGTAAGCATAGCTTGTGTTATGGGATACCATATAGCGAACTAGGGGGAACCTAGAATATAAATATGTCGGAATCGGGGTGATTCCTCTCTTTTATCGAACATCAGGTATTCTTGGGGATTTCAATCATGATTCTCTAATACAGTCTTTTGTGTGGGCGTCTTTAGGGCGAGTCGGTTTTTCTACTGTCGACAATGCTTGTGGTGCTGAACTGATTGATCTTGGCTGCGGTGCAGTTTCTACTTCACAGGCGTGTCACTACATTGCTGATGATCTCTTGATTATCTTGAATAATTGCTTGAAGGACACTTTTCTCTTGTCCATCTTCTGTATTGTTATTATTCTTTCTGCTAGTGACAAACTCGTGACGTAGACTCTGTCAAGTACCAAGGAGGTACTGGCATCCGAAGACAATCGAAATAAACTATAAGGCTCTAGCTAGACACCGCCGACAAATACATAAATAGATAAACACCCAGACACGGAACCACCGGCACGGTGTTTTCACTAAATTTCGTTAGTATCACTAAGATATAGATGGCGCTGTTTATAATTTATAAAAATAGAAAAATGCCATAGACTATGTCTCTTTCATCCTACTTTTCATTCTTCGGTTCATTCAATCAATCACCTAACCGACTCATTAAATCTATCTTTCATTCGTTACCTGTGTTCGTTACTGCGCACCCGTTTTCGAATGTTGTTTTTATCGCTTTTTTCTCGTATTCCTTTTACCCACAACCCGGCCACCATTTGGACTCTGACGCTCCCTCTTTTAATTCTGACCCGGCAATTCTACTGGATTTCGGAAACAACGCTGCAATGCGACCTTTGTATGTTTATTGGAATTTTGATCGTGATAACGATTTTCTGATATATTTATACATATTTCATATAATCAAGATAATATACATATTTGAGGAGACTTAAATATTCTTAAAGAAAAATACAGTGAAAGTTCCCGACTGGTTCTAGTAAAAGTTTCAGTCACTAAGTTCTAGATGGCGCTAGAGCTACGTTTTAGCTGATATCTCTATCTCAACCTATAAAAGTTACTTTATGACCACCGGCAAATCCCCACCAGTTTACTTTTTTTTCCAGAAATTCCCACTGGTGAAACAAATACAAGCGTCAAAATAGGTCGCCACTAGATACAGTCCGCGCTTGTAGGTATGTCTGTTAGAAAATTTATATATTTTATTATTTATACGTAGAGTAAATAATAATCATAAATTATATGAACTTACTTGAATAGTAATGGATCCATTACACCTTTCTTTTTTTCTTTTTGCACATTCCCATATATTTGCGCCATTTTTATATATTTTTTTAAGACAATATTGATTTTCCGCACCCAAAAGTATTTAACTGTTTTGTTTTTGTATGTAAAACATAGAACTAGATGAACTTTCTCCCATTATAGTAAATTTATAAATTATAAAGTAGGCGGTAACAATCGCAATAAAAAAATTACACGAAAAAACAAAAGAAGTCGGAATAAACATTTTTTCTTTTCTTATTTAATAATGAGGTTGAACGTCGCGGAGGTTGTACTCCTCGACACTTATTTATAACGGACTAGCCGCTACGCTCAGATTTACCCGAGTCACTTCTGATCCCGTGGGAATTACTGGTTAAAATTTATAATAGACTATTTTCCTTTTAGTGGTGTACCTATATTGATATTTTAGTAATATTATACTGGATGCATTTTGCATGTATGAAATGATGTTAACTTTTTTTTAAATAGATTCTAGAATAATTATATTAACATACCTAACACATCTTTTATATAAATATAATGAAAAAATAAATATGGTGGGAATTGTTATTTATTATTCCATAAATCCCCACTGAGCTGCATTAATTGTTCCGCCAGTGAGGATTTCTGAAAAAAAAAGTAACAATCCCCACTGATGGGGATTTTAGGAATAAATCAATATTTCCAGTTCGTTGTCAATAAATTATTAAAAAAATAATTTAACTGCTTATTGCCAACTCTATAAAGCTGTCTCTATTCATACATAAGTCGTTCCTATTCACCTCATTATTATCCCGATTGACGCCTGTTTCGTAGTGATTCACCCCTCGAACGTCACTATTCCCCCCCCCCCCTAAAACAACAGATTTGCTTGGTCTTTCTGTTTATCCAAATAAAATTGATATTATTTTATAACTGACGCTTACCTTCTACGTAGGTATACGACGGCCAAAACGCTAAACGTGTTGCACAAACACGCAAATCCTGTTACTAAATAATAAACCTTAAAGGGCAAAGTTTGTGTAACAGTAAGAGCCGGCGACTTTTTTATATTTATTCAAGTGCAGTTTTTGTAAGTTTGTAGTTTATTTGACGCTTATTCAGTGTTGTCATAGAAATGTTTGATAAATCTACTATTTTCCCACAAAAACTAACATTTGTAAAAGCTTGGTAACTAATATAAAGCGTCAAAAATCATTCTCGGTTTTATCCCTATTAACCCCATTTTACGGTACTTAGACATTTTAAATTTGAGGCGCAACGAAACTCAGCGACATTTTTCGATAGATATTAGTATAAATAAAACCTTTCTGGCATTTCTTAGCGTTTCGATGCCAAACTATAATATTTTTATTAGAATGGACCACCCAATTTTTACCCGTGTGTGTCGTTAGAGGCGAATAAGGGATTTAAGGTTTCTTATCCGCGAAAGGCTAGCCACCAACCCATCACCACTGTATACTTCATTCCATGAAAAAACTAAATACTTTATTTCGCACCTATACCTACAGGGTTAATTTTAATTAACAGCCTCTCCACATCAATCCCAAAAACATTTGTTCTGCGACTTTTTACAAATTTTGATAAATAACACAAAAATTAAAAAAAAGAAAAGCGTTTACTCCTAACTCTACGTTTTGTAAGAAGTGCCCATTATTATTTTCAAGCGATATTTTATAATGCAAAGTGCGTGGCATACCTACGCTCAGAGTTATGGGAAAGGATGGTTAAGATTATTTCCCAATAAAACTTTAATAATTATCACTACAAATAAAATTCAAGTGTAAGCAACAGCCGTGTAATTTCAGAATAAAATGTAATAAATGACATTGTCAATTAGACACTAAGTTTTCTACCAGTGTAGCAACCTTTTTGCTTTCAGCTACCTATAATAAGGTGCGCCACATATTCCCCCTCGCCAGACCGTGACTACGGTCGGTAAAATTGTGTGAAGCGAACTCTTCTGCCGCTGCGGGTCCTCTTCTCCTCCAAAGGTGATGGCGCAGTGGAAGTGGTTTGGAGTGCGTCCTCTTCAGTAGCGGTGATAGGAGTAGGGTTTTGAGCAATCTTAGCCATATATGCCGGTTTTAGTCTATCAAGGCTTATTGTAGTTGGCTTGCCCTTGACTTCTATGTTGAAGAATTTCGGCTTTCGCTCGATGACTCGATAAGGGCCAGCATAGGGAGATTCTAAGGATCCACGCAGGTGATCTTGGCGTAGAAATACATGCGAAGAAGTTTTCAAGTCGTGTGGCACGTAGAATGGTGCAGAAGTGTGCCAAGCAGTAGGTCGAGGTGACAGTTGTTGGATGTGGCGTCGAAGGCGAGTAGCATACTGCGTGATGTCATCAGTGCTGGGATTGTCAGTAGGAGAGAGAAACTGCCCAGGTAAGCGAAGAGGCTCACCGTATACAAGTTCAGCTGCTGACGTCTGTAAATCTTCCTTCCAGGCGCTGCGAATGCCAAGGAGCACCAGCGGGAGGGCTTCAGTCCACTGTGTAGTATTATGACACATAATAGCTGCCTTGAGTTATCTGTGCAGTCGTTCAATAATACCGTTTGCGGCCGGATGGTACGCAGTGGTGCGGAAGTGGCGCGCACCAACTAGTGCAGTCAATGACTTGAAAAGGTCAGTGGTGATTTGAGCAGGGCATCCGAATCTGGAGATCCAGGTTGAAACAAGAGCAGCTGCGCAGGTTTCTGCAGTGATATCTTGTAGTGGAACCGCCTCAGGCCATCGTGTGAATCTGTCGATGACGGTAAGGCAGTACCTGTAACCACAAGACAAAGGTAAAGGGCCCACGAGGTCTAGGTGGATGTGGATGAACCTCGCGGAAGGAGTAATGAAGGATGAAAGTGGAGTTTTGGTATGTCGGGTAACTTTTGAATGCTTGCATTGCCTAGACCACTCTCTACAATCGCTGCGTATCCCTGGCCAAACAAATCTTTGCGTGACCAGTCGCACTGTAGCTGAGCTTCCAGGTTGATGAAGGTTGTGTACCATGTCGAAAACTTGCTTGCGGAGCTGTGGCGTTATGTAAGGACGAGGTTGTCCATTCGAAATATCGCAGAAGACTGACACATCACCCTCGAATGGTTTTCTTCTTTCTAGCTTAAGACTGGAGCCATGAGTCATCAAATCTTGCAGTTTAGAATCTGATTCCTGAAAACGTGCAAGATCTTGATAGTCTATGCCTTGAATTTCTGTAACGCGTGAAAGGGCATCCGCTACAACGTTTTTCTTTCCCTGTATGAATAAAGTAAAAATAAAGTCCAAATGGCGGAATTGACGTGGTGAACAATTCTCTTTATGGCGTACAAAAGCAAAGGTTAAGGGCTTATGATCGGTGAATATAGTAATAGTTCGAGCTTCGACCATATGCCTAAAGTATTTGATGGCTTCGTAGACGGCAAGTAGTTCTCTGTCATAAGGGCTTTATTTAGATTGAGGAGTAGACAGTTTATGTGAGAAGAAGCCAAGAGGTTCCCAGTCCGTACCTTTTCTTTGCTGTAAGACTGCGCCTATAGATGTGTCTGACGCATCAGTTACGATTGCTAGCTCCGCACAAATGTCTGGATGAGCAAGAAGAGCAGCTGTCGATAGTGAAGTCTTGCAATCTTCGAAAGAACGCATCAAATCATGAGAACCTTTTACCGATGGACCAGCTAGTGCAGCGTTTAACAGCGCTTGAAGTTTTGCTGCATTTGGTATGAAGCGACGGTAAAAATTTATCATACCCAGAAAGCGTCGTAACTCCTTAACTGTTTTGGGAACAGTGTAATTCTGGATTGCTTTGACTTTGGACTGGGTAGGGCGAATTCCTTTAGAAGAAACGTTAAATCCTAAGAAAGTTACTTCAGATTTACCCAAAACACACTTCGACGTGTTGATCAGTACACCATATTGCTTGAGACGATCAAATAACTGCTGCAAGTGATGTTTATGGTCAGAAATGGTCGGGGAATAAATCAGCAGATCGTCGATGAACCCGTAGCAAAAATCCAGCTCTCGAGGGACTTCGTCGATGAACCGCTGAAATGTTTGGGCAGCGTTGCGAAGGCCAAAGGTCATGTGTTCAAATTCAAAGAGACCGAACGGTGTAGTTATCGCAGTCTTCGGAACATCGCCCGGATTAACTTTCAGTTGATTAAATGCCTTCACAAGATCGATCGTCGAAAAGATGTTGCATCCTGACAGCTGGTGGGAAAAGTCCTGTATATGCCGCACAGGGTATTTATCGGGAATTGTTCTAGCATTGAGTGCCCGGTAGTCGCCACAGGGTCTCCATCCGTCATCCTTTTTTCTAACAAGGTGAAGCGCTGAAGACCATGGACTCTCTGAACGCCTAGCAACACCGTTAGCTACCATGTCTTCAAACTCCTTCTTTGCAGCTTGGAGTCGGACAGGATCTAGACGTCGAGGTTTGCACGACACAGGTGGACCAGGAGTTGTTTTAATAAAGTGCATTGTGTTATGCTTATACGGAAGAGGCATACCTACCTGCAGGTCTTGTAATCTCAGGATATTCTCGCAGAAGCTCGTGAAACTCCGAGTCACCCGTCACTGCTTTGATTGAGACAGTGTCTTCAGGTAATCCGGACGAAATAGCGCTTACCGATAAAGATGCTTTGTCATCAACTAGGCGTTGGTTCTTGCAATCTACTAAAAGACCATAATAACTTAAAAAGTCAATACCTATGATAGGTCTAAAAACATCAGCAATGGTAAAAGTCCAAGTAAAGTTTCTCCTCAAGCCTAAGTCGAGTTGCAGCTGTGTTGGACCATAGGTATTTATAATATAATTATTGGCTGCTGTCAGGGAAAACTTCGATTTGAAACATTTCGATTTCGATTTTGGGCCTTTTGACGGCCGAACGCGGGAAAACGCACAGGTCAGATCCAGTGTCCACAAGGAACTGCATTTTCGATGCGTGGTCGGTAGCAAAAAGACGGCCTGTTGAAGTAGTAGGACAGTCGTTGGCCGCTACTTGCGACTGCCCTGGGAGTTTACCGCCTCGAATTTGCAGGGCTCTTTGAACTTGGCTGCTTTGACTCCGAAGTTATAGTGGTAAAAACAGAGCGGTGAGTTTGGTGGCGGTTGCTTAAGCGGTCGTGGTCGTGAGCGTGAGCGTTGGCGTTGGTGGTTATTTCGATTCCACTGAGATCGTGAAGAGCCACCGCTGGAAACTTGTTCCGTCAGCTTCGCAACCTGTTTGTTTAGTTCACATACCTGTATAGCCAGATCTTCATACGCTGATGAAGAAGACGGAGTCGCCGCTGCAGATGCATTAGACACTTGCGGGGTATTAGGGACAATCTCGTGAACCTTATCTGCAATGTCATATAACTTTTCAATAGGTTCAGGTACTAGGTTATAGGTTATAGGTACTTTTCAGTTTGGGTAGCGATAACTGCCTGAATATTTAGAGGGAGGCGGCTAGTCCAAATAGTAACTAAAAAATCCCAGGGAACGCCTGGACCAGCTAGACTCTGCAGGTGGCGCAGGAACTGTGAGGGTTTCCTGTCCCCCAACTCCTCATGCATCAAAAGCTGCTTTAACTTCTTCTCCTGTGAAGCTGAAAGGCGTTTTATTAATTCCGATTTTAATTTTGTGTATTTGTCAGTTGCTGGTGGATTGGTAATTATGTCCTTGACTTCGGCAGCATATTGATGATCCAATTGAGAGACAATATAACAAAATTTGGTTTCATCCGTGGTAATTTTAGAAAGTATAAATTGACTCTCAACTTGAGCGAACCAAAGACCTGGCTATTGTGGCCAGAAAGGCGGTACTCGTACACCCACGCGCAGTACTTCGTGGCCATAATCACCATCATTAGCCATCTCCAAATATTTATTTTAGCACCAACAAAAAAATATCTAAAAATTTTTCGCTCACCACTCAGTGTAATCACAACTTTATAATAATAAATCTGGAAATTTCCGCTGCAATCCAATTTGCTGGTATTTCTTTTATTGTGTTCCGTAACTAGGTCACCAAATATGGGAAAGGATGGTTAAGATTATTTCCCAACAAAACTTTAATAATTATCACTACAAATAAAATTCAAGTGTAAGTAACAGCCATGTAATTTCAGAAATTATAATAAATGACATTGTCAAATAGACACTAAGTTTTCTACCAGTGTAGCAACCTTTTTGCTTTCAGCTACCTATAATAAGGTGCGCCACAGAGTAAATAGAGCTACGCCACTAAAGCGAGGCTATGAATATTTTTTGTATGGGAAAACAAAATTTTGAAAAACTATTAATTTTAATAAGTTATAGAACATGTATGAACAACATATGTTGGGATTGATGTGGAGAGGCTGCCTGCAAGAGGTCATGCGCTAATTAAAATTAACCCTGTATACTTACCTAATATTTTATTGCGTGATAAAAACTGTTACCTGGGTCCACATTGACTCACCTATTATAAAGTTCTTTATCCGAAATTGTTCTTCCTAACGATTTGTAATCCGAATGATCACTCCTCCTAAAATTTTTCATCCTAAAGTTTTTATTAATACTATTTGTAGTCCTAACGTCGATGTTCATAACACTCATGTTTCCGAAAATTGTTATCAATAAAATCGTTAACATAAAATATTAAAGCTCCTACTGTTTTTTATCCTAACGTTTTTATCCCTAAACATAATTACCATAATATTTTCACTCATACTTATAAAGAAACATTTATCTACCAAATGAAATGTTTCTTCGATGCCATAAGAACTACCTACATAACATAACATAAGAAAGAACAAGATGCCATAAGGAATTTAAAATCATTATTCTTCATGGTAACAATTAAGAAATAAAACATGTCCGGCGCTGCGGGAAGTGCAGCCCCAACGCCCTTTCGTACCTAAGCGCAAACACAGCCTCGGCTGCTCTCCCTCCGCGCCTCCGGCTTTATAAAAAACACTCTAGGGTCGATCCAATTAGACTACGTGGTTAAGGGGTCAACAGTTAAATATACATTGAATTTTAAAGCAAAATCTATATCTTCTATATCTATCTATCTTATTTATTTTATTTATTCATATGACACACCAACAACAAATGTATTACATTAATTACAGGTTCATTATTTACTAGCTAAACAGTTCTGATACATATGTCTGGATTAAGGTATGTACAGCATTTCATAAAGTCAGATTTGATAATTTATAAAAAAAAAAAGTTAATAAATTGACAATAATTAGTTAATTTAATACGATTAAAGCCTAGTAAAAATTATGAAGATAATACAATGTTATATTTTAAGATAAAAAAGTCAATTACAAATAAAAAAAAAAAAGTCATCACTTACAAATAAATAAAAATAAGTCGATTACAAATAACAAACAATAAAATTCCGATATTATAATTAACAATTATCAAATTTCTTACAAAAAACCGCCAGGGAGTCATGAAAAATGTCAGGTTTTGGGTCATCAGCTTTCTTAACAAACAAGTTCATCTATATATACTACTCATCTATATATACTAACATCTTCTATCTATATATACTACTTATAATAAATCTGTAGAGAGGTCAATTCTGTACATGAAATATATTTTCAAAATAAGTTATCAGGGGGTGATTAGTGATCGATACTGATGCCAAAAATGCAATCAGTAAAATTTTTGTCTGTTTGTATGTTCCTTATAGAAACAAAAACTACTCGACGGATTTTAACGAAACTTGGTAAAATTATTCTTCATACTCCTGGGCAGGTTATAGTATACTTATTATCATGCTACAATCAATAGGAGCAAAGCAGTGAAGGGAAATGTTGGGAAAACGGGAGAAATTACTTCATTTTTTAAGCTTCCGTCGCGTGTGCAGCCTTAATGGTTAAAGCTACAAAGAAATCATGTATGTCAGAAACATTCTTCATAAAATTATATAAAAAATATCCCACAACAGTATATGTCTATATTTTATGGTTGACTCACAATAACACGTGTAAATCCCGATAGCTTAGCAGTTCGGAGCTTTCTGATTATATTTATTTACTCTTACGTTTATAATACCTACTCTCACTCAACCCTAATTAAAAAAAATTAACATTATTACCTATTCAATAAAAAAAGAATCATAGAAATCGGTATAGAAACACCAAACTTATACATGAAATACGCTAATAACCCATCGCACTGACGTGATTACTGAATGATATAAGGATTATTTTTGCGTAACGGTTGCCGCGCTCGACGCGGCTCGCGGCGGCGGCGGTAGGGTATAAAAAGGCGGGAGGCGAGTGCAAGCTTTATAATTCATTAAATATTTGGCTGTTGATGCGTTCAGAGCGTTCGACTTTATTGACAGACAATAATTGATATTATAAACCACAAAGCAGATTTATAAACCGTGCTTATCAGCGCGACTTTTAGTCTTTAAATAGTTTATTTGAATTTCTTTCGTTGTTATTTTATAAAATAGGTATTAGTGTTACGACCAGTGTTTAAATATTCGGTCAAATTCCAAATTTTGGCTAATTTATGTTCAGTTTTTTTTTGTATTTTTTAGGTAAAAGCGTAGGTACTTTTATTAATTATTGTAGTTATAGGTATTTATTTTTATGTGAAGTAGGTATAGGTAGATAGCATTGCACAGGCGTTTCAGCTTTATTTTCATTTCTTTCTCTGTTGTAAGTTGTACATATTTCTGGGTATAATTCTATTTGGATATCTCAAATTTTAACATATTGCGGTGCAGGAGAAACCGTCTTTATTCCCAGAAACCCCGTAATACCAAATAGTTTTCCATTCCAATTTAAAAGAACGCAATTCCCAGTATCGGTGTGTTTTGCAATGACAATTAATAAGGCTCAAGGGCAGACTTTTCGTGTTGCTGGAGTAGATCTCGGTGTCAGTTGTTTCTCGCATGGTCAAACAAGTTATACGTCGCTCTTTCCCGGGTTAGCAGATCTAGAAATCTTCAATCTTCACATGTTCACGTGCCGGACGGGTCAACTTTCAATATAGTTAACTCGGAAGCTTTGCGCTGAAGTATTTTCGTTCCATAGATACTTAAGCTAAACAATTAATTGTCAAATATTATAAAATGTCAATCCTTATCCTTACTAATATTATAAATATGAAACCGTGGATATTTGTTCAGCTTTCACGCAAAAACTAGTCGACGAATTATGAGAGGTACTAAAAGTAACATAGGATACTTTTTATCCCGAAATTATCGCGAGCGGAGCCGCGGGCACAGCTAGTACACCAATAAAAGAGATTATTTGAAAGCTATAGCCGCTAATATTAAACTACTTTAGTTGAAATGTGTAAATGAAAACATTTATTTAACTACTTGTACCAGGGTACTGGTATTATTATTTGTTATCATGTTATGTGTAAATAACTAAAACTGTAAAAGTTACGCAAAATTTATGTAAATAATACTGATTATATTTTTGAGTCATGTTTTATGTATAACTACTCTACAAGGTACAGGATTTCTTTGATTAAGTTTTTGTTTTTTTTTTGTTTTTGTCTACCGCCAGTGGTTACAATGGAAGACCAGCGCTAGTACTAAGCTAGCATGTTGCTGAATTGTAACCATTTTGTGGCAAAATTTTCGTCCATTTTTCAATTTTGTCCATTTTATTTTGTCACAAATAAAGATTTTTTTATTTTATTTTTATTTTATTATTATGAATAAAAATAAATCTAAACAAAAAAGGTATGACTTTCAATAATAGTGTCAAAGATGGTTATGTTGACAAAATATAGGAAAAGAAATAATAGTATAATAGCTGTTTATTGCTACCGACATTATGAAGTTGAATGATTCGGAATTAAAACATTAGAGACAGAGTAGTTAGGAATTGTGATTGTTAGGATGAAAAATGTTAGGAAGAACATTTTCCGAGTTGAAAATTTAGGTGAACTTTGGCGCACCCCTGTTACCTACACTTACACACGTAATTATTTATCTTCTACTCATTAGCAATACTTTTATTTATTAAAAGGACATGTTGAACGAAACAACGCATCACCGCCATTTACGGCTAGCAAAATTTTGAAGTTGCTGGAGCATGCGTGCCAACATGTGACTTGCGAAAACTGGGAGCGATAGTAGTTGAAAAACAAAAAAAAATCTACAGGACTATGAACGTTTCGTTCGGATACACAGATTTCAAGATGAATTGATCAGCAATTTCTGCGATGACTCAGATACCAAAGACTGATGATAGCATAATTACTCCTGAAACAGGCGATAAATGAACTTTTTTGCTAGTTTTGTATTTTACAACAGAGAAAATTGTGTAAGTAAATAAAACGAAGAGAAATAATGAAAATAATCTTTATTATTATAGTTATAATATCACATTATTGTCAAATCGAGGCAAGAATATAGATATCTGGCCGTACAAAACCATATTTATCATAATACTTATATCTAAATATAATTATATGTCACTAGATTCTTAAAATATTTACTCAGTTTATTATTCATATAATAAATTCGTAGTATCGAACTTTTTATGTATATTTTTATTTCGTTACACAGTAAAAATATACATATACCTACTTAAGTGATTCTAATTAAATTAACAGTAAAAATTGTTTAAGACAAGATCTTAGTACACATGTTTCAGAACATCTACGTTGGTAGAAATACAAACCTAACTATTGTGATTGTATATTAAATAAATGATTTGCCAATTAAAATGTAAAATATTCTACTTAATATTTTCATTCGATTTTCAGACATTCATAGTGGACGAATTTAAAATATGACGTTAGTGTTTAAACTTTTGAACAGTCCAATTTTTATGCTTTGCATTCGTATTTAAGCTATACCGGGTGTACAATCCAAATGGGTAGGTATGGGGAAGTCAGAAACTATGAGAGATAGCAAAACCTGTTCTTAGGAACCATGGAGTCGATTCTAGATTTAATAATAATCACATAAATTTTTTTTTCGTAACTCTCATACATAACCGGGAATTGAACCTGATCAATAGGTACTTTTGTAATCGCGTTAAGTATTGGGCCGTAAGTATCAGGATCAAAGGCTTTGAAATGTTGAGTAAACAAGACCCACAGTAAATTAGACTGAAATGGCCACAATTTAATTAATTTGCAAAATGTCGTGAATATAATGAATAGATCATCAATTATCGGAAGAGACCACTTTTGCATATCTTATCTGTATCGATATTATGCATTACAAATAGCATTTATTTAAAATTAGAACGCATTTGTTCAGCGGACGTGACAATATTAATATTTGACAATGGAATACTTTTTTTGGAATGAATTTCATATTTTAAATAAAACGAGCCTTTTCATAACCTCTTCGTTTTGATTTTAGATGGATTATTATTGTCTTATGTGTTGTGCACTGTTTGTATTAACGAATAAAGAAAAGTTAGGAAGCATATTCTAAAGTGATAAAAATTGCAGAATTTATACCACATTGTTTACAGAGATAAGTAGAATCTATACTAATATATAAAGCTGAAGAGTTTGTTTGTTTGAACGCGCTAATCTCAGAAACTACAAGTGGGATTTGATAGCCCAAGTCTTGAGGAAGATTATAGGCTATATTTTATCCCGAAATTCCCATGGGATCAAAAGTTACGCGGGTAAAACCGCGCGCGGTGGCTAGTAATAAATAAAATCTCCAGACAATCCTAGAATATGAATTTATATTGACGACCACGTTGGCGATGGGGTAAACCTATCTGCCTCAGACGCCAGTGGGTGAGGGTTCGATTACAAGAAAAAAAAGTGGGCGTTTATCTATATATGTATTTATATTCTAGGTTCCCCCCTACTTCGCTACGTGGTATCTCATGACACAAGCTTTGCTTACTTTGAGGCCATGTAGTTGGTCTGGGGATTTTATTTATAATTTATTTTACATAATATGTATAGATAAACGCCCAGATCAGGAACATTTTTTTTTCTTGTTCCGTGCGGGAATCAAACCCGCGGCCACTGGCGTCTGAGGCAGATAGGTTTACCTCTTCGATAAAGTGGTCGTCAAAGTTTGACCAGGTTCGATTCTCGGTTATGTATGAGAGTTAAGAAAAATATTTGAATGTGATCATTATTAAATCTAAAATCGACTCCATGGTTCCTCAGAACAGATTTCGTTATGTCTCATAGTTTCTGACGTCTCCATACTGACCCATTTGAATTGTCCACCCTGGATATATTTTTACATTTACTGTCAATTACTGTAACATACCAGTGATATATTAACAATTCATTTTATCAGAGACACTTAGCTAAAATGTTAGATTCTGGTTATAATAAAAGCTATTACATGAGGTGATGAATACCGTATCATTATGATACCTCTATCTAAACATTAATCCTTTATTTTTATTATTTATTGATTATCTATAAATTAAATTTTCTATAATACATTTCTTTACTGTCTCTTTCCATGAAATCCATCCAACCAGTGTGCATAAAAACGGTTTCATTTGAAAGGCAATAATGGCAGGTTTTGGAACTGTACAACTATACTCCGGCAAATAATTCAATTGCAGTAAACTGACAGTTCGAAATGTCAAGTAGAAAATGATACCACTACTTCGTAGTGTAAGTATTGAATGGGAATGATTGAAAAGGAACGAGACTGTCATTTGTTTTGCATAAAATTTTAAAGAAATTTATAAATAATTGAATTCAAAGTGTGTTTTTTATCTTCAAAGTTACTTAATGAAAATAATTAATTACCAAACATACCAAGTGCTTTAATAAGGTTACAGCAGAAGAAAAATTGATAAGATCTTAATTTTTAAACTCCTTTTGTCCTTAAAATGCCTTTTGCCAACAGCACCATGAAAAAAGAAATGTCTTGTGACCCAAAATATTTTTTTTCCATACATTACGATATTATTATTAAAATATAATTTACATTCAGTCACTTAAACCACGTCACTGTTTTTTTCTTCCATAAAGTGGGCACACTGGAACTGTAATTTTACTGCATTGAATTATTTGCCAGGGCATACAATGTATAAGGCACGTTAGGTTCAAGCATACATCAGATGTATAAAAAAAATTTTTTTTTTGATAGGATTTCATTGCAACTAAACATATTAAACATTAAACTAAGATTTTTATGAACACCATAGTCATTATACATATAGTTAGATAAAATCTGATTATAAAGTCTTTAATTTAACACCCTGTATGTGTTAAAAATAATGATCTCTCTTCATCAAACTTCTATCATACTTTACACCTATATATGAGATTAACAGTATATGAGTGTAACCAATTTATACATGTTATATGTATAAAAAATATTGTGTTAACATGTTTCATTATAAAACTTCTAAAATATAATTCAAGATAATTCCTAGTACTCTTAGTTTACATGAGTGGCATACAGAAATTAAAATTACAATCAAATTATTACATACAAGTTCTGTCTATGGTGTGACTTGTTGCAATTTTTAATTAAAAGTTCCTCTTAAGCTGTATTTTAAACATCTCACGTTCATGTCACCCTGCTATTCACACCGAAGTATATAAATCTAGGTACTTCTCGATATTAAAAACCTATAAGATACAAAATATAAGAAATTCGATTTAATCTCCATATACAAGTTGAAATGGTCCAAGTTACACTATAAATTCAATATTTCCGTCATCACAACGGCTGTCTGTGAAAGATCGCTGCTAGCAAGAAGGTTACCTCTGCCCAATATATTAATATAAAATATATAAATATAATATTGCTCTTTGTGTGAGCAATATTTTTTATTGTAATTATATACCTTATAAGTATATACACAGTGGTACCTTTAACAACACGGTGGTACATTTTGCAACATGGTGGTACCTCTAACAACGCAATAGTACCTTAAGCAACTGTTACGATTGTTATGCCAATAATCAAAGTTTTGTGGAGCGGTGTTCACTTTTAAAAATAGTTTATCTCTACCTTTATATGTTATTGCTAACAGCAGGGCTGTATTCGTTCACCGAACACGTTGCTGTTGCGAACAGGTTGTTCCACTCTGCCGATATCAACTGCTGGTTCAGTTATTGGTGAACCTGAAATTGATAAATAAAAAAGTTTTAATAATAGGAAAACCTAATATAATTTCCGTAAATTAACGAACTAATTCATTAATTTATTCAAAAGTGCTTTTGCATTCTATACTGAAAAATAGGTACAAATTTTACATACATACACAACTTCACGCCTGTATCCTTTATGGGGTAGGCAGAACACCAGAGGTTATAAGACCTTCTGAGATCACGTTTAACTTTGGAGGTATTTTAATGATGGATAGGGACTATTGTAGTGACAGGGTCAGCCTTTCGCCCACATAAACGCCAATAAAATCTCTGTCCTTCACTTGACTTTTACAGTATGCCCGGGAACAGAAGCAGCTGGCACATTCTATGTTTTACTTTCGCTCTCAGTCTAGTTTCTAAAAAAAATGGATCTGGGGTGTTAACGCAGGAAAACATTTCTACTAGATGGAGCTATTCGACTAATTTCCGGTGGCTGTTGGTAGGATACATAAAATCTCTAAAAATCTCCACCCGGGGGAGATTTTATGCAGTAAGTACTTGTAGTATTTGATGTAAAAAATAAAATAAAAATTGTAACCACATATTCTGTGTGCCAGAGCGAGACATTCGCAAAAGACATTTTTTTATGTTTTACAAGTTTTTATTATAGAAGATTGAAGAACACATTGTGACTTTGACTTTTGTATTATTGATTTAAGATTGGGAGTAAAAGAAAAACATAGAATGTACCAGCTGCTTCTCTTCACGGGCATATTGTAGTTAAAGGAAGAAAAAGATAAGGTTTTATTGACTGTCACTGCATCTCTCTTCATCATTATACCTCCAATGTTTGTCAAACTTGACATCAGATGGTTTTAAAGCCTCTGATGTTCTGCCTACTCCATGAAGGATACAGTCGTGAAGAAGTTATGTATGATTCAAAATTTTGCTTTTAATTTTTTTTCAACATTCAAAAGTCTTACCAATAGTAAGATCATCCGCATCCGTCGAGTCGTAGGACCGCAGCGAGCCGGAGAGGTTGTCGTGTGACATCTGAAGAAGGCCAGACGCTGTGCTCATGAACACTTGGTCGATACCCTGTAGTTAGAAGGAAATAATTTAAATTAAGATAATATTTTAGTATAGCTCAGTAGAAAAAAATATATATGGCACCACAAACTTTTGTACAAATAGTCGTTGTTGATGAACACAGCTACTACGACGCGGCATTTCATCGTTATATGGTGTGTTACGCATCGCCTCGTTGTGTATCATTATAAGTACGCATACATTATTCAATAGTTTAACCTAACAAGTCTTGAATGAAAAGAGCCTTGACCCTTGCATCACAATATATTTATGAAAACATTATGTATATTTATAAGAATAGTAATAAATTTAAAACTAGGAATGATAATCATGATAAAAATTAGCGTTTCCCAAATTCATCATCATCATCATCACAACTCCGTGTAATAGGCCCACTGCAGGGCATGAGTCTCTCCTCTGGGTGACGAGGAGGTTTTAGGCCATAATCCACCGAGCTGGCCCAGTGCTGGGTGGTGGATGTCAGAATTTTCAGGGTGCCGATATGGCTTCTGACAAACCCTAACGACTACTGTATACAAGTATACAGCACCCGGGACCGACAGCTTAACGTGCCCTCCGAAGCACGGAAGTCGCCGTGAGAAACGAATGGTCGGCGGTCACCCATCCAAGTACCGACCGCGCCGAACGTTGCTTAACCTGTGATATCGTAAGATACACACAGTAACCACGGCGCCACGACGACTTCGCAAATTATGGCTGGCTAAAAGCAGCACATCATTTATACGTAGCGTCGGGTATCGGGTCACCCTCTTCCTTAAAATATGGCTGGTGCTTGCGTTATATTCGTGAACGGGTGCTGCTGACGGTGCTAGGTCGTTTTGCTGATGATACTTCACTTTTTTTAACCTATTATTTTTATTATGTTACATTAATCTTTAGCCTATTTTGAGAGAACAATTTGAATAGTTTTATTTTTAATTGTGTCGTTTAATTTATATTGATTTTATAAAATTAGTACGTGATGACGTCATCAGTGGCATTAATTTTGTAAACATGTGTCAGTCATTAAAAAAAAAACATTAGCTGTGTCTGTGTGCTAAAGTCATGCTATGTCACTGTCACCCAATGGATTGTCAACAGACAACAAACCAACATTTCAAACATTGATTCAAATCAAATCTTAACCGTCTTTATTTCCTCTGTTTCTTTTCTTTGTAGTTTGTATAAATAATCTATAATTAGAATAATTAAATTAATTATTCTTAAAATTTTAATTGTTTATTAAACTTAGATCAATCGCAGGGAAAAATAAAGAAGCTGAGTTTGTTACGTTGAGGTTACGTTAAAATATAAACAAAACAAAACAACCACCATAGAGCTCACTCTTATTAATAAACTCGGATTAAAGCTACGCCTAGTATTAGCAGTACTGTACAGTACTGCTAATACTAGGCGTAACTTTAATCCGAGTTTATTAATAAGAGGGGAGTTTAGTTTGACTTTTTTTAAACAGCTTTAAGGCATAACACTTGATCGATTTGATGCCTTTGATGACGTCATCAAGGTTAAATAAAGGTCAAATGTATTGTGTTAAAAATCTCTTAAACCCCAATATTTTTAAATGTTTTAAATCGACTAAATTAATCAGAAACCTTATTCCTCGAAACGGTTTTTCGTATGAAATAAATTAAAAAAAATGAACAATGCCCATTCATTATGCAACGCATGGTTATACTGGTACTTACTTAGCACGGACGAAGGTAGGTAGGTATATATCTTCACGAACGGTCGTCGAGAATTCGTGAACTCTTTATTTATTTATAGGTTATTCAGGTGAAAAATTATGTACCTAGTAATAAGTAAGTAATCGAGTACAGAGTGCTCTCCTTCATTATCTAAAATTTGTCAAAAGATAAAGCAAAAAGTTTTCGCATATGGTGGATGACGCCTTGGGAGCGTCGTTTTAAAGGTGGCGCGTAACGCCTTAAAAGCATTAATAAAAAATGTTGGCCGCCACGGCCAGCAGTATTTGAAAATTATCGTCACAATGAATCGGTCAACCTGCATAAGCGATTGATATACAGGGTGACTGATGACAAATTTTAGATTTTAAAGGAGAGTAATCTTTCCTCTATTCTGATCATAATTATGTAATAAGAGTAGGTACTTAATTTTTTACCAGAATTCCCTATAAGTAAATAAACCGTTCACGACTGCTTCACGGCTCGACGACCGTTCGTAAAGTCGTCTATGCCTACCTACCCATTCTGTGTTGATAGCGCCGTGCGCACGTCCGTGGTAAGTTGTTACCAGTGTAACCACGCGTTGTGTAATAAACTTTTTAATAATTAATATTTTTTTTTTCTTCGTGTATGATCGCAAACTATCACGTCCTCGAATGTCGAAAGTGACCCACCAGTAACCCTGTGCACATTGATAAACGGCACTGCGCCACGACTTTTTTAATAAACTTCTAAAATAAGCCAATATCCCAACCTGATCGTGCAAAGCTGAGGTCTCGCAGTACGAAGCTCCTATTTCCGCGGCGTATTGCACGGCGTCGTTGCGCGGCACCGCTCGCATTTGTTCCAAGTCACATTTGTTGCCCACCAGCGACAAAATCATAGGCTCAGGTACGTTTCTGGAATTAAATGATTTCCCGATTAATATAATACAAATAGCAGCGCAGGGTTGGTTTAGAATAGCCGTCGTGTCAGAATATAAATACATATACAGAGCACCCCAGAACTCTTAAGTCATAAGGATACATTGTCACCATTATGAGAAAAATCAGAAAAAAAAATCTATCCCATGCAGTTTGAAAATTATGGGAATTTAAGAAAACCCTAGAAGGTTGGTCAAACTGTTTGTTCCATTTTTCGGTTATTGTGGTTAATTTTTATTATTTTTGTACATTCAAACTTCGGAACTATAACCCTAAATAAAATTTCTAGAACTACAGTCAAAAATAATGACACGATTGCCCCAAGTTTTCTAGAATTGAGACTATATTTTGTCAAACTATGAATTTAATTTTTTTTAAATTTGTTTTTTGACTTTGAAAGGCCGTCCTTTCAAAATGTACTAAAGTGCCTTGGCAAGTTCTATTAAAAGTTTGCGCATTAAATCAGACAGTAATTCGGCTTGACGTTGAGTTCTGAGACACCCTGTATAGATAAACGCCCAGACCCGAATTTTTTTATCTTGTTCCGTCCGCGACCTCACGATTGGCGAAGTAGTGTGTAGGTAGATCACTTCACCACAGAGACCGTCAAAATTTTGCAGATAAACGCTGCATGCACAACACCCGGGACCGACTGCTTCACGTGCCCTCCGGAGTACGGAAGCAGCGTGAGACATGAATGCTCGGCGGTCATCAATCCTTGTGCCAACCGCGCCGAACGTTGCTAAATCTGCTGTGTCGTATGTTAATATTATAATAATAATGCTCGTCTGAGCTAAACTTTGATCCTAACTTCATGTTTAAATCAGTATTCTGACGTGCAAAGAGAATTTAATGTCATTTGTCCTGTCTGACGGCTGATTTGACACGATCGAAAAGTAATGAGAATACTACTTATAAATAAAGTATTGTGGGAATTTGTGTGGCTCAAATTTAGTCAATATACCAACTAATGAAGGGGATAGGAATTTTCTTTTTTGAGATTATGTACCATGTTTTCTTTTTGTAAAAAAATAGACTTGGGAAATATTAATAACATAAACATAATATTTTTTTAATAAGAGTATTGGCATAACTTTTCGAAAGCCTTACCTAAAGTTATGGCACCGATTTCCCATGTCATAACTTTACGCAAAAACTTACGACGGCATTCGAAAAGTTTTGCCAATACACTATTTAAAAAAGAAGATGTTTATTCTATTAATATTTTACCAAGTCTATTTTAAAAAAAAACATGAAACATCATCTCAAAAACGAAAACTCCTTTCCCCTTCACTAGTTGGTATATCGACGAAACCTGAGCTACAAAAATTCCCACAATACTTTATTTATAGTATTCTCATTACTTTTCAATCGTGTCAAATCAGCCGACAGGACAAATGACAATAAAAATCAGACTAGAGTCCGTTCACAGTTAGTTTATCTCCAGCTGTTAGGTTGGCTGCCATGAGTCTTGGTATTAAATTTCTATGTCAAAATACCGTTTGAATTACTAATAATGTATGCACCTATATTTTTGAACGTCCAGTACACTAAAATTATTTCATATTTGAGCGTAATATTCCGTTCTTTTTTTAAAATATTTGGAAAATTTAAAGCAGTTTAGTTTACACAAGGTAAAAGGTTGGTTGGTAAGGTTGTATTAGATTAAAGAGGACTATTTAAATTTTTTATGCAAACTTTCCGGGAAACTGGACAGTAGGGCCAACATAGAGAAAACATACGTCAGAGGTAAACCAACTGTGAACGGACTGTAAATACTTAAGTATCAACTTAGGATCAAAGTTTAGTGCCTAAGACTCACGTCTGCAGCTCCTTGACCCATCCCTTGATAGAGTTGAAGCTGCCGGCACTGGTGATGTCAAACACTAACAACGCGGCGTTCGCGTTCCTGTAGTACATGGGCGCCATGGAGCGAAACCGCTCTTGTCCGGCTGTGTCCCAAACCTGGAAACCAGACGTTTATATAATTAACATTGGAAATGTAATAAAGTCCCCAGACAACCACACTAAGTAGTTAGTTAGTGTGCTTGGCCCTAAACTAAGCAAAGCTTGTGATACCATGTAACGAACTAGGGGGAACTAGAATATACAGGGTGACTGGTGACAAATTTTAGATACTGAAGGAGAGCACACTGTACTCGATTCTGATCATAATTATCGAGTAGGAGAGAGTAGGAAATATGATTATGAGTCTGGAATAGCACGTACGATACATTTTATCCCGATAATATCGCGGGAATAGAAATTGCACGGGATGTATTGGTGTGTTAATTATGACTCAATTTATTTTCAAAGCGTATTAGATGTGGTAATAGGGGCGTGTGTGTGGTCTATAATGTTAATTTCCTCGTAAATTTATAAACATTCGTAAGATTCTAAACGAGAGATAAATTGTATTATTTTACGATCATATTTTCGCAAATTTATCAATTTATGACGTCTCGTCGTAAATTTAAAAACTTACGGATATTCATTCGTAAGATTCTAAATGGTTCAACCAATCACAGAAGAGATTTTAATGATATGGAAAATAATACACTGCTCGCTGATTGGTCAAGAACACAAACAATAACAAAATTTGGCTTATCTACACAAATTGTTTATGGCGCTTCACCGGCCGCTACCGCAGCACCGCTCGCTATGCTCGCTCGGCTTGCGCACCTAACCGTTCCCACAAGGCCTTCCAGTGCATTTCTTTTTTGAAATTAGAACACGTGACTTATTCAACCAATCAGAGCTCAAACCTATTATTTTACGAGTGAGTTCGGTAAGTTTAACAATCTGCGAAAATATGGGCGTAAATTAATACATTTTGTCTCCCGTCCTACGGAAGTTGATAAATTTCGGCGTAAATTTGTGAATTTACGGAATTTATTATTTTGTGGTGACATATACAATATACGCAACGGTATTGTTAAAACTCACAGTAGGCATGTGAGTTTTAGTAATACCTACGTGAAATATACCTATGGTAACTTAGTTTTGTATGGTTTGACCAAAACAGCGCTGTTTTTTGTTTGCTCCCAGTGCAGCATGGAAGTTATTCGAGTAAAATCGCACTAGGCCCACTGAACGCGGCCTTCAGTTCATTTCCTCGTTGCATCTGTGTCAAGTTTTAGCCCCGGGACGTTTAAGCCCAACTGATAAGGCGTAGTTTAACTTCTTATCAGTGGTTAATTGATTCGTTGTTCCGCATTATACTATACAATAAATAGCGGTACATTTCTTAACGCAAGCAATATTTAATAATTATAAATAAATAAATATTTCCGATTTATATGTTTAGATATATAAGTTAATTTTCTAATAAAACAATTTTTCAATACGTAGGTGTTTTTAAATACTTGTTATTATACGAGCGTTTGCCCGCGACTTCGTACACGCATAAACTCATAATTTAATTTATTTTAATTTATATTTTCCATTCCCGTGGGAATTTCGGGAATTCCTTCCATAATACAAACAGACACTTATTGAAGAACCTTTATACCAAGTATCACATCCGTGCACTCTACGAATAAGATTTTTTCATACAAACTAAAACATCATATATTTCCCGTTCCCGTAACAATTTCGGGAATTTCTTTCATAACACAACCAGTCACTTTTTGAAGAACCTTTATGCCAAGTATCATATCCGTGTACTCAAGGAGTAAGATTTTTTATACAAACAAAAAAGTCCAATAATTGCCGTTCCCGTGGAAATTTCGGGAATTCCTTCCTTAGTGATCCTCTAAACCCTCTAAGGATTGTATGTTCCAAATTTCAGCTCTCTACTGCCAGTAGTTTTGGCTGTGCGTTGTCTGTCAGTCACTCAGTCAGTAACGGAAGAGTTTTATATATTAAAGATTTTGATATATCTAATATTATATTTTCTTAAATTTAGTATCCATTATAGAATCCATACAACAAGATCGTAGTATCATTCTATTTCTGGACAGGACAGGAAGTCACCTAATTTAAAACCAATTGCCATGAGTTAGTGGATAGTAGAAATAATTCCTTAATAATAGCTTGTTGATGTAGCGAAAGTCCATACCTAATACCCTTATAGCCCAGTCATTTTAGACATTTTTAACTCCAATCTGCGGAAAAATTCCTAGTGGGATGAATTTTTGTATACACTTTTTAAGCCGGCACGATAGCAATGTCGATTTTTTACATCTTCATTGTAACGCCGTAATATAAAAAAAAAAATCCCCAGACAATCACACCAACTACATGGCCCCAAAGTAAGCATAGCTTGTGTTATGGGATACCATGTAGCGAACTGGGGGGAACCTAGAATATAAATACATAAATAGATAAACACCCAGACACGGAACATTTTTTTTTCTTGTTCCGTGTGGAAATCTAACCCGCAACCACTGGCGTCTGAGGAAGACAGGTTTACCCCATCGGCAAAGTGGTCGGTGTAGTAATAAAGGTGTAGACAAAAATTCAGCTCACCAGGAATTTTTCCACAGATGAAACCTAAAATCACTGGGCTATTATAGAAATTATACTTCGCCCAATTATATTTTACTTTTTATAATAAATAAATAAATATTTCTGACACTCACACAACATTATCTAGCCCAAATTAAGTTTCTTAAAGAACTTGTGTTATGGATACTAGATAACTGATATACTTAAGAAATATATAAACATACATATTGAATAAATACATATTTTTTATTAGAATAAACATTATAAACATCCATGACTTGACGACTAATATCTGTGTTCATCACACAAATATCCACCGCCGCCGGGATTCGAACCCAGGACCTCTGTCATAGAAGGCAATGTATGTTACCGCTACACCAGCCGGTCGTCAATTTTTCTTATATTAGTCTTTTTTATTATAGCCTAAGCCCAGCTCCGACCTCAATCTCACCTGATGGTAAGCGAAGATGCCAGCACACGGGCTTAGGACGGCCCTGGCTCTTCATAAAATATTGCCGGAACACAACATCGCTGGAGCGGTGATATTTGGCAGCAAATTGTATCGCTAGCCAGGCGGACCCTGGCCGGATCCTACCACCAAGCGGGGGGCACTCGGATTAGTCGCCGAAACGCTTATCCAGAAGAGGTGGTAGGCTGACCCCACGCGGACAAAGAAATATCTATCTCAAGGGATTATAACTTAACTAGCCACCGCGCGCGGTTTTACCCGCGTATCTTTTGATCCCGTGGGAATTTCGGGATAAAATATAGCCTATAACCTTCCTCGAGAGTTGGGCTATCAAATGCAAAAAGAATTTTTCAAATCCCACTTGTAGTTTCTGAGATTAGCGCGTTCAAACAAACAAACAAAAAAACAAACTCTTCAGCTTTATATATTAGTATAGAGTATAGATGATATAACAAATCTGAAGGGTTTGTTTCTCATTTCAGTTTTATAACACTTTTTTAGAAAATAGAATAAACTGGAGAAGAAAGAGAAGAAAAGACTAAATATTTAAAATTTTATGTTCCACTATTGGCAAAAGACATTTGTTAATATCCAAGTGGCGCTTTTTTTTTATATTGTAAGGATAGGACGTTTGTCTTCCATGCCACCTGATGGAAAGTGCGCATGAAGACTATGGTGGTACACGTCCATCCACGAGAAACCTATTCACTCGACACTTAAAAGTTCCAGGACTGTAGTGGTCAGGAAAAACAGACAAAAAGAGCACTCGCACATTCACCAAAATGTAGCCGATAAAATACTGTCAAACAAGCAACCTTACGACGATGCTCCAGCGTCTGCAATTTTTTATTTGTAAGGTTGTCGTTATTTATGAGTTTTCGGGCTCTTCGGTCAACAGAGTCTAGCGCTTCGAGCTGGTATTTGGCAGAACCATCCCAAAGGTGACTACAGTACTCCATGCAAGACCTCACTTGGGCTTTGTATAAGTCGAGGAGCCGTTCGAGATGATACCCAATTTTTTGGAAGCCGCTTTCTGAGATTGGCGCGTTACACAAAGAAACCAACTTTTCAGCTTCATTAAATTCGTGTTGGTACTCGTTTTCAACCGACTTCCAAAAGATGGAGGTTCTCAATTCGTGTGAATGAAAATGAAAACTTTTTATTCACAGTTGGTATGCTTATACGCTTTGTGACGTCAAACGCTGGCTGAGGGCGGCGCGGGTCCGGGCGACATGACGAGTCCTGAGGAGGCCTCCGTCGAGAAGTGTGCGTCTCTCGGCTCATGAAGATAATGATCGCATCCAAAAAATACATGAAGTTAGAACTGCGTAGTATACAGAGTGTCTTGTAGCAGTTGGTTTCTGAGCCTCGGGCTTTTTAGTCCATATAAAGTTGCTTTCTTTTTTGTATCATAACTGTTTTTTCAACACACTTGCTCGTAAAGTGAGCGTTATTCTATTGAATTTAGAACTATAAACTGGGCTATAAGTCACGCGTGCATAATATATTATACCCTAGTGCATAATATAATGAATCCTACAAAGTTGAATTGTACCTTTGTGCAAATAACATGCGAGAAAACAGAGCATATTTTATTGGTCCGGGTTATACACTAAATATTTTCAGAAACAACAAAGAGGTTTTATACCACTTCAAATCCATATACATTTTTAAATGTTTGCGCCTTATATTAGTAAAATAAATTTGTATATTAAACAAATTATTCACAATTTACAATCATTTGTAATAAAATATTAAAATATTTGCATTTACCACTCCAAATTAAACATTTTCACTTAAAATAGGCTGTATATGCTACACAGACATTGACACATTTGACGGAAAAAAAAACCTACGCGCATGCGCGAGGTTCGGCGCCATTTTTCAATCACAATTCACAGCTTTGTTATCAAGTGTGTTATTTTATGACCACGTATGTCTGTCTTTTACTCACAAGTGTGTTGAAAAACGTCGTATGTAACTCGTGAGCGTTGCTAATTACAGTCGAGGCTGTGATTTGAGCCCGAGCCGCAGGCGAGGGCTTAATAATGAGCCGAGAAATATTTAGAACTTCGCTCACTTGTTACATAATATACTATTTTTCTGCTATCTGTTGATATCTTTTACTTTTTGAACTTTTTCTAGTTATACTATAATTATACCTATGCATATATTTATCCCAATATTTTATTCAACTATAATATGACGTTTTGAGATTCCTGTAAGTACATACCTACATAAATATATTTTGTTTTTATCTTTGAGTTTTATATGAGGACGAAGTAAGACTACTATTTATCGCACTGCTGCTTCCTAGGAAGGTAATGGCTGAAAACCAGTGATTTGCTCTGAGAAGCAAATATGATCGCTGAGCTATGACCTTTTCGCACTATTTTTGCACACTAATATTTTTTGTTTTTGTTGTTATTTTCTTTTTTTTTTTCCTTTCTCATTTTATTGAATTTAAGTAGTAAGTTGTTTTATTGTACCTATTGTGCTAATTGCTGTGAATAAACTTATTTCATTTCATTATATCCACCAATGTCTTAGTGTTGTCTACTACTACTTGTGTGTGTGTGTTTTTTTATCATTTATACAGTGTCTATGATGATGAAGTTGTCTCATACCTGAAGTTTCACTCTCGCGTCATCTACGCTGATATTGCAAGTGAAGAAGGAAGCGCCAATCGTAGGAGAAATGTGCTTGGAGAACATCTTTCCTATGTACCGGACCACCAGGCTGGTTTTACCGACTCCTGCAAAAGAAGATAGGCAAAATTATTTATCTGCTGGATAAAAGACGCGATCTTCATGTAAATATTTCGACGCGTCGAGTTAAAATATAAAATTTTATTAAAGGAGATAAATCTGGTACCTACAAAAAAGTAATAGGCTTTGAAAGTGATATGAAATAATAGTGGCCTAGAAATTGAGTCGACAAGTAGGTAATATTAAGAATAGTAGCCGACGTGGCTTTCGTGCTTGAAAAATATTACCTATTAGTATTCTATGAATATACCTACTCGTAGCTATTCATGACAAGGGTACCTACCAGTTATAAATAAATCCCATATAATAGGCACTCTCAGTTACAATACTAAATTATAGAAATAAAAATTTGATTTTGATGCAATAGTAAAATTAATATCATATAAGTAAACTAGCTGACCCGGCAAACGTTGTTTTGCCATATAAATAAAAAAAAAAAAAAACAAAAATAGATGTTGGCCGATTCTCATAAGCACAAAAAATTTCATCAAAATCGGTCAAGCCGTTTCGAAGGAGTATGGCAACGAAAACTGTGACACGAGAATTTTATATAAGTAAATAAAGGTAAAAATAAATTAAGTTCAATGTAAAGTACATATAAAGGGTGTTAAAGCTAGAACGACCAGCTAGAACTGTAAAAATTAAGGCGTTTTTAGGTAACTGCCAAAGTCGTAGCCGAAAATATGACCTATTTGTAAAATTGACAGTGATATTAAATTCAACTTTGTTATTCGAAATGTTTTAATAACAATTAATTCAACGTCATCTATGTCTAAGTTAAGTGGAGCTCGTGCTAAAGGCATTAGATAAGTTCTCGAATAGCTACTTATTTTTTGTTGTCGTGTATAGTTACGTCGAAGTATGAGTACGCTTCGCAACTTATCTCATCGCGTTTCCTTAAGTCGATCGTCCACCGCCAACTTAACTAAGTTAGTTTAGTAACGAGCCAGTTGTCCATAAATTTGCGTAAAATATGGTATGGCCCACGAGAGAAAAAATAAAACGGCATTGACTCGACTTCTACCAAGTTTTACACAAACTCATGCGATACTCATACCTCTACGATACTCATGTTTTAGTCGTTTACGACATATTTGCGATAATTTCCATACACTTTTTTTGTGTCGTTTTTACAAAAAGGGTAATTGGTAGGGAGACCTCAATGCCCTTTTATTTTTTTTCTCGTGGGCCATACTTTAGACATAGTTGGCGGTGGGTGGTATGTATGAAAACCTGGCTCAACTATGCGAGCTTGAAGAGTAGAATTTATGACTATACACACAACACATTCTGCAGTTACTTGGCGTATGCCCGTAACTACTGACTAAACCAGCGTTAGCTGAGAAAAAAAAAGACTTGACAAAAATAATAATAACAAGGAATTAAAAATGCAAGTGAAGTCGGCTTCACTTGCATTCTTTAATGCTCCTCATTGATTGTTTATAAAGAACTGTCTGTCATGTAATGAACAGACGTTTGTTCCGTGTTTCCTAATATTTGGAAACACGGAACAGATATTAATCTGGTTTTTACCAGTTTAAGAGTAGTTCTCGGGATTCAGTACAGACTATTAAATACTAGCTGTGCCCGTGACTTCGTGCGCGTGGACGACGAAACTTATCAATAAGTTTTTTGTGTAAAGTGCACAAAAGTGTAGAACGTAATTTATCGAGCATACCGGTATTAATACTTCTGTCCCGGCGCGGGCCCGTTGTGGCTAATTACAATAGAAAGCCAATAAATTGTGTCTCATTAGCGGTGATTAAGAGGGTATATGATATCTTTGTTCGCAACATTGCTCGCGTTCTGTAATTTTTTTGTAATAGATTTCTACTTTGGTACCTGTTTATCAGGATAACCGATACCGAAGCTGACGTTCATTGCATCGAATGCTTGAAAAGTGGTAACTACAGATAGTCACCGTACGACAACAATTGAGAGCTTCAGCATACACGACATTATCAGTGAGCCCGTCCGGAATGTGAACATAAAGGTTCCTTGGACTACTCACGCTAAAGCTGACCATGTGAAAAAGAACTCACAACTAAACAACTAAGATCGACGACAACAACGCTAAAGTCTGACCTTGTGCCTTATTCATTGTCATAGCGTAACATACAGCTACCGAAACTGTACCTACTCTCTTAAACTGAAATGGGAAATTGTACGGAATCAAATGAATTCTAGGAATCAAAACCTGGCACATAAATCAGTTAAAATTTCTGCCTTCATTATCATTACGAATTTATCACTATTCCTAGTAATGCTACATACCGGATTTTCTGTGCGATCAAGATAGGTTAATATACAGTTGCAGTTATCATGTAAGTGATCTCATAATAAATAAAAGATAATTGCTGTTGAGTTTCATGCCACTTCTTATCAACAGATCGACTTTCAGAATTGTAGTATAAGTAATTGTTTTGAAAGTGTAAATAACCCGTCTCAATTTAATTGTAAATTATTTATACCTTAACAATTAAATAATAATAATAGTACTTGGACCTTGCACACGAGGTGACCGTAATGTGGAAAAGTATGTCCACCAAAATAATCCCGGTTGTAATATCCGCAAACGGTTTGACCCAAGCCACACTGGTCAGACACCTTGAAAGGCTGGGATTCGGCGGCGGTTGGCTTCCAGCACGCATGCAAAGAGCGGTTTTGGTCGAGACTGCCCGAATCGTTCGCCGGTTTCTGTCTCTCTTGCCCTGACACCCGACCGACTGGTCCGATTGTCGGGTCTTTTCCGCCGAAAGGGTGTAGTTCGATGCAAAATAATAATAAATTCTTTAATAGATTGATATGACCGCAAGAGCAATAATAATTTACTAATAGAGAGTAATAATAATAGACGTCTATCGGGTTTTTCTGATCGGATTGTTCTAGTAAGAAATACCGATCGACGTTCGACTTATCCATTCTTTTTTATATTATAAGGACAGGACGTTCGTCTTCCATGCCACCTGATGGAAAATGCGCATGAAGACTATAGTGGTACACGTTAACACGTCCATCCACGAGATACCTATTCACTCGATACTTAAAAGTTCCGGGACTGTAGTGGTGTATTATACAGGGTTGATTTTTAGTCACCAGCCAAATTTAAATGTTAGTTTCTTTGATACGATATAAACGTACCTGTATATATTTATTTTAGCATCGCTTTGTACAAAAAAAGCAGAAATATGGAACCAAATTTTTTTTAAAATGAATTGCGGCATTTCATTATAATACTACGACGTAGTACTACAAGATGTTTTGTAGTAGCGCGTAGTCATCTTTATTTTAATGGAAATTTAGAGTGACCATGCCTTGGTTTCATGTGTTAGCGGTTAAGTATATTAATTTCCTTGTAAAAAAGAAAAATCTTTTATTTTCCAAAAATCGTTTCTATAAATGATAGTTATAGTGTAAAAAAAATTTGGCTGGTGACTACAAATCAACCCTGTATTTTACCTCGTCGTGTCGGTTTCTTTACAGACCCTTTCTTTGTGGTCATAAGAGCCATAAAGAAAAATAAGAATCGCAAAAACCGAGGGCTGGGCTAATATTCTTTTTCAAATACTTTTTGATATTATCGTGATTAAACAAACTCTATTGTTATATTAAATTAGTATAGATATGTCACTGTTTTATCAATCAGAATCAAACATTATTTTATGCCAAAAATATTCAAAAAAATGTGCACCAAGCAATCACTTTCAAACAATCCAACAATGGTAAAAAAAAACAGTTTTTTATATGTAATCTTACACATGAATTGCCCATTTAATTTAACATTTCTCAACAATTAATGACGCACATCCATTACAACTTACTACAGATCCAGTACTCTGCATTCTTTCATAACAAAAATCATTACCCTCGCTAGACGCAGTCGGGTGAAAGTGAGACAGATATTGATTGTGTCATTCTCATTGTACAGACGATATTTTGTCTGTCCGTACGTCAGTGAAGCAGTGGGCCGACAAGGCCGGCAACCTAATATGTTGCGCCACAGACTAAATATAAGCAGTTACTCGTCTTTTATTACAATATTTTTATAGTTTTTTTGCCTTAGTATCTATAATAAATTATTACATTAAGAAAAAAGCTGTTTTTGTAAAGGTTCCTCCGAAAAATCCTTTTCATTTTATAAAGCGTCCTGTCCCGGTTTTATAATTGTTTAGTAATTATTAAATGAACACATATTCAAAACTGGAAACAAAATGGAAATCGTCCCATTATTTTTTTTTACAATCGATGTTTGGAAGTGTAAAACTGTGTTTTCTGTAAAAATAAGGAAAACCCCAAATAATTCAAAAATGGTAAACTTTTGGATCACGTGATCTGGGCTCAAATGATTGGTCCTTTCTCATGTGACATTGAAAGATTCCGGTCTAATACCCAATAACCCTGTATAGACATAGAAAAATATTTCATGAATAATAGAGTAGGTAAACTTAAATCACATTAATCTGTGTTCATTACAAAATCCACCCAAAAGGGATTTAATCCCTGGGCCTCTGGTAAAGGAGGTAACTTTGCCTTTTATATCAAAAGTCCTGGGTTTGAATCGAAATGGATATTACTGTGATGAACGCTGATTTATATTATCTGGCAAGTCATGGATGTTTATTAGCTCACCATTTCAGAAAATTAAAGGTTAATAAGTTACATTTTGTTTAATATTAATTTCTAATATTTACTTAAATATTAAACGTTATTATTATTACCTATAAAAGGTGTTTCTGTTGATTTCCCATAACTCTAGGGTATTAATGGGGCCATATAATAGAATCATATAGCATGTGAATATTTTTTCAATATTTTTTTTGTTTTTATTTTTCATACAAAATAATTCAAAATTAAGTCAAAACATTATATTAAGATTGATAATATCTTGGAAAGTATGCAGTTTTGAACCACATATTCTTTAGCAAAAAGTATTTTTTTTTAGTAAGGAACAAAACCTTAAAGTTATGGAAAATCAACAGGAACACCTTGTATATTATTCATCCGTCATATAAAGAAGCATAATTTCGGCTGGGTTATGGTGCGTACAGATTGCTAGTAATGCAACGTGTAATGTAACATTCTGCGCACGTTGCGTATTTGGACGTGTGGTGCGCAGAATGTTACATTACAAGTTCCATTACAGCAATCTGTACGCACCATTACGTGGTAAAAATTTATCTTTCGACCCCGCAGACAAAATAATCCCACGACAAATTTATAAGATTAATATTAAAGTACATTCCTACCAGTAACTATTTTTTTTTACTTGTTAACAAAATGACACTACTACACTGTGGTCAATACCGTGCCGGCTTCGGCAGGTCAGCGCAGTGAACTACGTTCCACCGGCTGGAAATGAACATCATGAAAAAATTACATGCCTGCCTAGCGAAATACTGGTTTCTGTATATTGCAAGACGGGTTCCGGATAATTACGTATTCTGCTTAAATTATAGCCCGTTTATAGTATTCTAATATCGTATACCTAATCCCGAAAATGTTTCAATGGAGAATAGTCTTTTTAAGAATAATCCTATAATAGTATTTTATAAGATTCAAATTTGATTACGTAAATATGACCATGTTTCAGAATATCGCGCTAAGCTCAAGTGGCTTCCGATTCGTTTTCGCCGGAATACTCAAATTCTGCTGTATCGCTTGCTGCTCAATCCTGCCTCGCCGGAGTATTTAAAAACCAGCTCAGCACCTACGAGAGTTACGTTCTGCTGACAATTTAATGTTATCGACGCCCTAACATAAAAGTGACTTTTATGGGAAATCCTTTACAGCCCATGCTGTATCACTTTGGAATAAACTTGCCACTCGAAGTCAAGTCCGCCAAAACTATTAAAACATTTAAAAAACGGTCAAGCAATATTTCTTTTCTAAAGTCACGACGTTATACTACAAGTTAGTTAGTATTTAGAGTCGTATATGTATATAAATTGTATATTATATTGTTGTGTATTATTCGTATGAAAGTTTAAATAACTGCTTTATATCTATGTATGTACCTTATTATTTTAAAGGTTGCATCCCTGGCCGCAACCTGTGCCAAATTTTTGAATCGTGGAAATTATTCACAAATCAAACAAAAATGCAAAATTTAAAGTTGAATCAGTAATTTAGGTGTACAAACGAAAAAACAAAACGGCGGTATTGCCATAAATCTCCCCAGTTATTCAAAATGGCCGGTAGTGTTCCTAACTTATAGAGATTTGTCCTTTGTTCTTAGAATGTATAAAAAATAACAAAAACTTAAAAAATATATTATTACTTCGAAGGATACGAGTTTTAAAACAAAAAGTTAGAAAACGGTTAGTGAGAGATGATCTTGAAAGGTCAACATACTTATTTTATTCATTTCTTACGACGACTTCCTTAGACCATAGGAGGGCTGCTTAGTGCCGACACTGCGCCACGCGTTTGAATGCGCGTTTCATTCAAAACTGCAACGTCCGTACCATACGCGTGTTCGATACGGACGTTCGGAATGCGCCAAGAGCCGCGTATGATACGCGCGGAAAATGTTATGAAAGTTTGTATGTTTGAATCTCTCTTAGTAGGTGTTATATAAATGTATGGTGTGCCTATTTGAAGATAGGGTCGTACGGTACGCGCGGTCGAACTCTCCCGTAGTCAATAAAAATGAAATAAAATTTTGGACATAACTCCAGAGCGCTAAAAAGCAAAAGCTATGATTTTAATTATGGACTACATTTTTTCCTGAGTCATCATCATCATCATCACAACTCTTTGTAATGAGCCCACTGCAGGGCATGAGTCTCTCCCCTGGGTGAAGAGGAGGTATAGGCCATAATCCACCAAGCTGGCCCAGTGCTGGGTGGTGGAAGCCAGAATTTTCAGGGCGCCTAGATGGCCTGTGACAAACCCTAACGACTACTGTATACAATTATACAGCACCCGGGACCGACTGCTTAACGTGCCCTCCGAAGCACGGAAGTCGTCGTGAGAAATTAATGGTCGGCGGTCACCCATCCAGGTACCGACCCCGCCGAACGTTGCTTAACCTGTGATATGGTATGATATACACAGTAACCACGGCGCCACGACCTTTTCCTGAATACATATTTAAAATAGATACTATATTTTTCAAAAATAATTATACTTATCATAGACGCACGCAATTTGCATCATACGGAGATTGAACACGCGACCACTGGCGTCTGAAACGGTCGCTAACATGCTCCTATGCCGTGATAGAGCAACGAACTTCCAAAATAATCAAAAATTTTGACTTCTATAAAATGGGTTCTTACGTAGGCCAAACAGGTTTCGTTAAAAACCGATTCTAAATCTAACTTGGGTGTTAGATGTAAAAGTAAAGAATTTGAATTTTGTACAGCGTGCAAGCATGGTTGAAATATTTAAAATCGCGATTAAAATCAAGTAATTTTTCATAAAATAATTCAATACTTTTTTACTTAAAATGTTTCGTATGATTGAGACCAAAACCAAATAGTTATATGAAAATATGCAAGTGGACATTTCTGAAGAGATTGTTGAATTTTTGATTTTTAGAACTGATAATAATATTGATTTATTTAAATTTGAATAACAATAAATAAAAACTATTCTATGTTTTTTCTTAACAATAAGCTACTTCCAAAAACAATCTCACAAAAAAAAAACTGGTTAAAAAGGAAATTATTCCGTTTTTTTTAAATAATTTTTTTTTGCAGGGGCAAGAGTAAAATAAAGATTTATATGTAGAAAGAAAAGACGGAGGTACTTCATCGCAGACACTTAGGATTGTCTTAGTATATGTAAACCAGCTGTATCAAGAGGTTTTCCCGCGCAATTTCGAATCCCGCGGGAATATAGGGATAAAAAGTACCTACCCTATGTGCTATTCCAGACCTTATTCCAGATCACTAAGTATGCTAAATTTCAAACAAATCCGTTAAGCCGTTCTGCCGTGATTGAGGTACAAACATCCATCTATCCAAAATTTCACATTTATAATATTATTTAGATAAGATTATCTATTACTAATATAAAAAAGTCGAAGATTTTGTTTGTTTAAAGGCCTAGTCTCAGAAACTAGCATTCGAATCTCAAAAAAATGCATTTGACAGTCCGGATTATATCCAGAACATGTTTTAGGCCCCTTTTAAATCGTTTACTAAAAATGCTGGACGGGAGCGAAAGAAAAACATAGAATGTACCAGCTGCTTCTCTTCCCGGGCATACTGTAAAAGTCGGTTAAGGGACAGAGGTGCTGGTGGGGCTGCCGCGGCACTGCAGCCCGTCGGGCATGTTCGCTGCGGCCCGCGTCGAAGGCTTCCACGCCATCATGCGCAAGCGCATCGCCGCGATGGCCGGCAGAGTGCGCGCCAGCCCCAACAGCGTCCTGAGCATGATAGCAGGCAGACTAGACTGCCCTTTCATTAACAATGCCAGTAAGCAACATGTTTTATGTATCTAATTAATTAATCTCGACATAATTAATTTGACATTATAATTTTATTCGATAGGGTTTATTTGGGTTAAGCTTCATTTAATTAATTTTGAACTGTTTAATTGTTCCTCCATGCTATTTTAATATATTTTACAGTTTGACATTTTTATTTATATAAATTGTCATTTTTACATTATTGACATTTTTATAGTTAAGTGCACAATTTGATGATTCTTTTTAATTTATACAAATATTTTAAATCATTGACATGTTTAAACAATTTGTGATGAGTGCTTGTGACTTGAAAATAAACAATTATTAGTATTATTGTATTAACGGTGATTAGATTTTGTTCCAATTAAATTAACTCTATTATTCTTATATAATTAAATTCAATATTTTATTTTATTTTTTAAGTGACATTGTTGAATTTTATTAATAATTATTATGGGTCTATGCCACCTGCAAATAAATTGATTTATTATTATTATTAAAAGGCTTTTTTGTGGGCGATAGGCTGACCCCCTGTCACTACAATAGTCTCTCTCCATCTTTATTCTCCAAATTTGTAAAACGTGACATCAGATGGTCTTGTAACCTCTGGTGTTCTGCCTAGCCCATAAGGGATACGGGCGTGACGTTATGTATGTATGTATGTATATGTAAGATTATATATTACTAATATAAAAAAGACGAAGAGTTTGTTTGTTTAAAAGCCTACAGGAACTAGCATTTGAATTTCAAAAAAATGCATTTGATAGTCCGAATTATATCCACAACAGGTTTTAGGCCGTCATCTCTCCCGCAGGGCTAGCATGCGACCATCAATAAAGACTCGAATCTACAAGATAAATATTATTTTGTTAACATGCGCACCATAATAGGTATATAGAATTACTTGATTCATTGAGCTCACAGAACCAAAGCTGCCATTTTCTAAGAAAATCTATACTAATATATAAAGCTGAAGAGCTTGTTTTTTTGTTTGTTTGTTTGAACGCGCTAATCTCAGAAACTACAAGTGGGATTTGAAAAATTATTTTTGCATTTGATAGCCCAACTCTTGAGGAAGGTTATAGGCTATATTTTATCTCGAAGTTCCCACGGGATCAAAAGTTACGCGGGTAAAACCGCGCGCGGTGGCTAGTGTCGATATAAAGGCCCGATTTATCGATGTCGATGGTCGCATGCATCCCCGCTGGTGTTAAGTGCAGATGAGGTTCGACACAGCACACGGGTTTCGGCTATACCTAGGTACGTAATATTATGTTTAAAAAAATCTTCCGGATCAAATGTTACGAGTGTAAAAACCTTTATATGACAATGAAAATGTTTATTTTCCAGAATCTTCATACTTCACTAGGACATAGCATGTATCAAAGCAACCATTTCCGGTATTTAATTAACACTTTTACCTATTACAAAAAGTTCAAATATGAAAAAAAAATAAGTTTTTTTCACAGTAGGTACAGTCTGCAACAGAATTATGTATACCACCCAGTCACCCGCACATATACAATTTACATGCATATTGTATGCGATCGGGAGACTGGGTGGTATACATAATTCTGTTGCAGACCGTACATTAAGTACTCTTTGTGATATCAAACGCTGAATGAGAGCGGCGAGCGAGCGAGCGATGTGAAGAACCTTGGGGAATGCCTCTGTCTGTCCACAAGTGGGCATCAGACGATGATGATAAGCGTAAGAATTCGAACTAGAACTTCAAGGTACACTTGTATAGAGTACGATATAGAAATGAATATTTAATACTTTTATTAGGCAATTCAAAAGCTATACGCCTTTTTGGCGGCAAAGACCCGACAATCGGACCAGTCGGTCAGGGATCAGGGCAAGAGAGACAGAAACCGACAAACGATTGGGACAGTGTATTATTTATTAATTGAACCTCTCACATCACCCGCAAACATTCGTGTTTAACTAATGTCATGGGACATAATAATATTCTCTTTATTGTACAACTATAAGTATAAAACAATGTGTTCAGTACACATATCTACATATATTTATAATAATGGCTGATTCCTTAACAAACACAGCATTATTCGAGCAATCTGTGATATCATTTCGCTCACAAATACCTTCTACGTTTCACTCGACATTTCGTATAAACGTTAGTAAGTTAAGTGGTCAGTTCCACAATATAAATTTTCAGCTAAATTAAAGAATAATAACACAAAAACTTTTTTTCTTTCATCGTAGAACGCGACAACGCGATCATCGAGAGTTCGCGCGATTTTTAGTCGTACGAATCCGCGATCAAACATAATTATAGGTGTTCTTATCGGCATTCGCAAGTACACGCGTTCTATTAAGACTGTGCCCTACATTCTACTTTAAGATCAATTATGTCAAAAACCACTTACTTGAGTGTAATAAGATTAAATACAGGGTGACTGGTGGGTCACTTTTGAAATTGAAGGACGTGATAGTTTGAGATCATACATGAAGAGAAAAAATATAATAAGATTTAATATTGATTATTTACTGAGTAAACTTAACCGACAGTTAAATAATTTCTTACGCAATGCATGGTTACGCTAACGATGGCAGCGATCTGCGTGCCAGGTCACGTGCCGCGATCGACTCAGTTGTAGGTAATATATGTAAATAGTAACATAGTAGTATTTATTTATAGGGAATTCTAGTGAAAAATTACATTTATAACATTTACTTTTCTTATCAGAATCGAAGTGCTCTCCTTTAGTATCTAATATTTGTCACCAGTCACCCTGTATGATAGGAAGATTATGAGTTGTTTGAACAGTCAGCTACGGTTTTATTATTACAACTATACATAGAAGTTAGTCAATATTCGTCTTTATTTAGGCACAATATGGTGAATAGAGATTTATAAAATTTTAATGTTTATCAACTTTTGATGCTGACTGTACACCTTAGAAATAAATTAAGTAATGTACCTTGGAGGCCGTCAAATGACTAAAGTCATTCAGCATGAGTGACAACCAACCATTCATTTCTCACGGCGACTTCCGTTCTTTGGAGGGTATATTAAGCAGTGTGTCCCAAGTGTAGTATACTTTATATACAGGTAGTCATTAGGGTTTGTATGAAGCCATTTTGGCACCCTGGAAACTAGCACTAGCTTGTTCGTTTATGGCCTAAACCTCCAGCAGATAGACTCATAGCCTTGAGAATTGTTAAATTTCAATTGTGGCCTTCTAATTTATTTTTCAGAAAATTATGAAATGTATTTCACAAAGATTTTTTAAAGATAACTTTATATGTTTTGATTTTAAGTCCAATGTTATTATGTTAAATTCATAATTAAATGAAGTGTATAGTAGAATAGAATAGAAAATCTTTATTGTTTTTTAGGTAACATAATTAAACCTACAAATAACTTATGACTAAACAGTGTATACTTATACAAGCATAAATACCTTAACTAAAAAACAAAAGGCGACGACTCAGCCTAATGCTCTGCTAGGAAGCTATCAAAGCGCTGATTTTCAGCCGCTGCCTGGGAGTAGGTATATACAGACTCATTCTTATATATATATATATATATATGTGTGTTCTTAATTTAATGCTGATAAATAAGAGTAGGTAAAAACGCGACATACACACTAAGAAGCCAGCAGAGTAATTTAAAATATAAATATATATAGAGACAAACAAGCAATAAAACATAAGCACAACAGAAAAGCCTACAAATAATGAAATTAATAAATATAACAGGATTTTATTTCAAACTAATAATTTATTATAAATACTAATAATAAAAAGTATTAACTTTAGATTTAAACAACAGGTATAACAGATACAAATATAAGTTTATGTGTTTAGACATTGAGTTGATGTTTAAATAAGTATATTCTATACTTTTCCTTGAAACTAGCGCGGAGCTTAGTGTTTAACTAAATAGTTTAAGATATTGCTCTTTTTGATTTGGACCTACAGGATTTGGACCTACAGGATTTGGCTACTTATGAACTACCTCGTGGTGGAGATGGGGGAAATTGATTAGACATTGACCAGCCGCAATGCAAAGAATGGCCTTCAAAATGGCGCCTTAAATATGTGTGACAATGCAGTCATTGGTGGAAATGGACATGGCGTGTTATGATTTCATATTATGGCAGGAGATAGCCGAGTTTGAAAAAACATACATAACTTCACGCCTGGTATCCGTTATTGGACAGAACATCAGAGGTTTTGAAACCTGATGTCACAATTGACAAATTTGGAGGCATTATCTCTCTGGATCTCATTGGAGACTATTGCAGTGACAGGGAGTCAGCCTTATCGCATACAAAAAAAACTGTTTTTTTTTTTAAATTACATCTCGTTTTTACTATTGTTTAGATAGGATATGGACTACTTTGATTTAACAGGCTTATTTTTTGACCTATGAACTTTTTTTAAGCACAAAAACTCAGAATTGACGAAAAGTGGAGATGGCCACGTTTAAGATTTAACTACTTGTATGTAGTGTAATATCGGATTATAATATAGAGCTGTTATAATGTGATGTGACTTGTTAAAAATATTAATTTAGATATAATCCTAGGTCAATGAAAAGTTTTAAGCCCTTTGTGAGGTCATCAATGTAATTTTTTGATGTCTAAGGACCATTAACCTTTACCCGGGAACAAATAAACTTAAATAAAACTACTTTTTAACCGGATTAATCGCGTATAATTTATATTTTACATTTCAACTCGACGTTTCGGTGTCTTTGCAGACCCCGTGGTCACGAGTCGCTCGTGTTATTAAAATTATGAATCGTGAAAACTTAAGACAATACTAACAAATAAACTGTTGTCCAGACTTTTAAAAACTACAAGTCAAACGGACAAATCCAACAATAAGTGGTGAGTAATAAAAAGCAACTTGATATAACAAATGTGAGGGAAGATTATGAGAAAGGATGTAATTGTGTAACTCTTTCACACTTAAATACCTCGATGGATTGAGCTGGCCATGCAATAACACAGAGCCATTTGGTAATGAAGGCTATTAAGTAATAGTTCTTAAAATTTTTACTAGTAATGATTAATTTATATTAACTTATATTGTTAAAACTACTAATGAATGGATCAAAAGATGCCAAACTAATGATATTTGAACTCTACAATGGTTGTTATTGAAATATACTACTTTTATTACTTTCGAAGAAAATTGCCTAATAAGTTTGAAAATTGTGAAATATCTATCTTGCCTTATTTATATATATTTAATATATTAATTTATTTTTATCATACTGATACAAAAAGTATTTAAAAATACTAATACAAAAGAAAACAGGAAGACAGTTTTTAATGATGATATCTGATATGTACGGATTATAATCATATAAACAATTGCAAAAGTTTATTTTAAATTTGTTTATCAGTGGGTAGAATTTGAAAGTTATTGCAAGCCGTTTAAAGATCGAATTCATATAACCAGATTAGTTAAATAACTAATATAATCTATACAGTTACATTATAATACCAGTTTATTATGTCATGCAAGAGATAATTATTCAATAGTTTTTGTTACTATACCTTGCGAGCCAAGAACTACTATTTTAGCTTCGATAACCTTCATTGTGGTAACAGATAATCATTTAAAATAAACACTTCACACACTACAACATATTGTAAGTCAATAACAGTCACGTTTTTAATGTATAAATTAACTGCACAAATTTAAAAACAACACACATTTAGTAAGACCTTGCCGCTCGCGCCTAGGGATGCAAACGATACATCGATGTTTTTCAAACATCGATGTATCGTTCATAAACATCGATGTTTTAACATCGATATCGAAACCTCTAACATCGATGTAACATCGTTCTTCATGAACGATGTTTTATGAACGATATCAGCTACACACACAAACATATATCCCTCTTAGTCGGAAGCGTAGGTTATTTTATAAGTGTCTCGCTCGTTCGTTCGCTCTGTAATACAAACGTGCGCAAAACGAAGCAGTTGCTTTTGCTGCGCTCGCCCACAATGACGGCCATGCCATTGTTTACTGTATTTTATTAGACGTTCACTATATCAGAGATCACAATTTAAGAAAAAGAAGTGAAGTTATTTTTAAGTGTTATAGATAACTCAATTGAGTATTGCTAAAGTAAGAGGGTTATTGTAGCCTACAATAACCCAGCAGAGAAACCGCTTGCAAGGCACCAGGTTGTCAAAATTATTATTTTTAAATTCTTTGTTAAAAAAATAAATACTTTTTTTTTTTTTTTTTTATAACTGACTAAGCCCGCGTTTGACCTCAATCTCACCTGATGGTAAGTGACGATGAGGTCGAAGATGAAAGCACACGGGTTTAGGAAGGAACTGGCTCTTTATACAATATTGCCGGAACACATTACCGCCGGAGCGGTAACATTTGGCGGCAGACTTTATATAAAGGGTGGTCGCTAGCCAGGCGGACCCAGAAGGGATCCTACCACCAAGCATAACCGACATACCGACTTGTTTTCTGCTAAGATTAAAAATTATAATTCTTTAAAGATAAATGTTAAAACGAATTAAGTAGTGTCTCATTTCTGCTAAACAAACATCGATCAAAATATCGATATATCGTTCATAAACGTCGATATTTCTAACATCGATGTTTCACTTTTCAAAATATCGATGTTCTGATATCGATGTTTTTTATGAGCGATGTTGCATCCCTACTCGCGCCGCCAGCCAACCACCAACGCGAAGTAAGTTAAATAAAAACTTCAATCAAACTTCTTTCTACCTACACGGAAGTTGAAAGTCTTTTTTTTTTTATTAAGTTTATTAACGGCATGGATACAGGTCCTTAAGCCTATAAGTTGAAAGTCGTCATAACAGTGTTGCCAATATGTTTCTTTTGGGTATAACTATTTGAATAATTAAATAATTTTTAAAAGCTTTTCCTTTTTTTTCGTAACATAAAAAAATACTTATTAGTTCAGTGACTGTAAAGTATTAAACACAAAGTTAATTTGTTCCACTTGAAGTACTGTCGATTTTATCACAAAGTAATTCGTTATTTCATATTATTCCAAAGCGCAGCCGGTGAGAGAATTTATTTCTAACAGCTCCTTAAGCCTAGATAAGAAATTAGAAGGGAACCAAAGTTATGATTTTGACAACTGTCAGGAACGCATTCTTTTACCGGCCCGTTCAGGCAGACAGTTGACAGTTTTTTTAGTAGATTAGTTTTGTTTACTATCTTCCAGTAAAACGCGGTTTTGCATTATTGTAATAAAAAGTTTACATCGTGACATCTATTATTTATTATGTTTAAACTAAATGTAGTCTAGCGCTATCTATTATCATAAGTTTAAACTTAAAAACTGTTGCTATTCAATAACAGATGTCGCTGTAAGTAGAAAATTTCGGCATACATTTTATACACATGGTTGGTAAATTGCGTGGATATACAATTTAGTTTACAGAAATATTGTAATATTAATATTTAAGTTAACTCTGAACTGGCTGTGCCTTTGTGCCTTTTATCTGCCTTCTGACATTAATTAATTATCTCTATCTCTACGGACTTTTACTTATAAAGAAACGTAAGATATCGGTACATACGTGGGTGGTCTGAAAAGTTTCCAACCTAACAATGATACAAGATTTTTTTTCTTAATTTTTTTATTTATTTTTCTACATAGTCTCCTTGTAAGTCTACACACTTCTCCCAGCGATGCTCCCATCTCTGTAACCCGTCCAAATAGTACTCGGCGTTTTTCTCTGCAAAATAATTGTTCACAAAGGTGATTGCCTCCTCATTTGACGAAAATCTTTGTCCTCCGAGCGCAGTTTTTAGATGAGGGAACAAAAAGAAGTCGCTTGGGGCCAGATCTGGTGAGTAAGGCGGATGGTCAAGCAGTTCAAACCGTAACTCGTGGATTTTTGCCATGGCAACCGCTGAGGTGTGAGACGGCGCGTTGTCTTGGTGAAACAGGATTTTCTTTTTCTGCAAATGTGGCCGTTTTTCCGCAATTTGTGCCTTCAGCTCGTCAAGTAATGATGCGTAGTATGCTCCTGTAATGGTTTTTCCTTTTTGAAGATAATCGATTAAGATAACTCCATGACTATCCCAAAAAACAGTCGCCATCACTTTCCCAGCCGAAAAAACAGTTTTTGCTTTTTTTGGAGCTGGTTCCCCCCTTGCAGTCCACTGTTTTGACTGTAGTTTTGTTTCGGGCGTATAATGGTGTATCCAAGTTTCATCTACAGTAATTAATCGGCGCCAAAACTCGGATTTATTGCGCCTAAACTGCGCCAACAGAGCCTTGGAAATGTTCATTCGAACACGTTTTTGTTCTAACGTGAGCAAACGCGGCACCCAACGCGCGGACAGCTTTCTCATGTCTAAATCTTGTTTTAATATGTGACAAACACGTTCTTTGGACATTTTCATAACCTCTGCTATCTCTCTCACTTTAATTCGGCGGTCGTCTAACACCATTTCGTGAACTTTAGCAATGTTATCGTCAGTAGTTGCAGTTTTTGGACGTCCCGAACGTTCATCGTCTCCCAAGCTCTTACGGCCACGTTTAAATTCAGCTGCCCAAAATTTCACTGTGGTAAATGATGGTGCAGAGTCCCCATACACAGAGTCCAACTCATTTTTGATTTGCGTAGGCGTATTGCCTTTCAAAAACAAATATTTAATAACAGCTCGATACTCAATTTTTTCCATTTTCACAAAAACACTCACATGTACTCACTCAAACGACTGTCAACTAAAAACTGCGCGTCCAAAATGGCCGAAACTTTGGTGAGTAACCTGTCAAAAGATGCACAACTACATTCACTAGCTTTTGTTGACGAGTGGCGCCATCTTTGCGTTAAGGTCGGAAACTTTTCAGACCACCCTGGTAATATACTTCCATTGTTTTATTGATGTAGGTACATAATTAAAAAAACTGTATTTAGAAGTACCTATGTAAAATCGGTATTTTTAACCGACTTCAAAAAAAGGAGGTTATCAATTCTACCCGCTATGTATGTAATATTTTAGAACTGCCCAGTTTTCGTATGTGCTAATCTATATCAGCGTCTGAACAAATGTGCCTTTCAAAATTGTATGTAGGTATGTATGTTTTTGTGTTTATTTTCGTATATCTCCGGAACTGCAAGTCCGATTTAAGTAATTCCGTTTCAAAAATATTTGGTTGGTATTATTTAAGACAGAAGTTATCGTTTTTATTTTTTACTTTTTAGTTCTGTTATATTCTTACTAAACATACATAGGTAAGTAAATTATTTACTTACGTCCAATTATTTTGATTTCAGTTTTATTTTTTCAATATTTTTTTAATAAACACTTTTCATCCGGATTTTGTCGAGCTTAAATTATCTTTTACATTTTAACTCGTCACTTCGATGTCTTTGCAAACCGAGTTGTGACACCGGGGACTAATTTAAATTATATAGGTCATGGTTGTTATAATTTCTGGACTATTAAACTTAACAAGTTATAGATCCTTTAACATCATCGTTTTAAGGGCGATTTTATGATGATTACTCATAAGATTAACACTTTTAACGATTAAGCTTATTTGGCACTTATATTTTTATTACGTATATTAATACGTATAATATGGGTTTCCTAGTTTTATTGGTCGTAACTAAGTCATCATTTTGCCATCAGTTTCATTGGTAAGCCTTTTTTCTTTTAACTATAGGAAGTAAATCTAGGTTATAATTGTTAGCGCTCAACTTATCCTAAGTTTATAGGAAGTATTGTTACAAAGTAGATATTATTAATGTATTATTCTTTAGTTTTTGAGTTTGATAACACTGTAATAGTTATTTGCTTTTATTTTATACAGTGACGCCCGAAGTTTTGGGACACGCTTCCTCAGGCTTGAATATAGATGGGTGGGTGGGTATAAATTGGTGAAATTGGGTAGAACAGGTAAAAAATCAAAAATACCCATTCTTACCGGGTATAAATTAAAAATACCGAGTAAAAATTAAAAACTGGCTTATTCCCTAATAATGTTCTGTATTTCAATATAATTGACTTTTGTTACAAAAATACTTATTATGAATAAAACGAAGGAATTAATAATGAAAATCTTTAGTCACCATGAATCTTTATGTAAAATAAACAATTTATATAATTACTGCCCTTTTTTAAACTCTTGTCCAGTTAAATTAAGCCGAAAAAAGGCAAATAGGGGGAAATAGTTAGTGTAGTTTTGAAAAATTTGCACACGTATACCACAAGTCCCAAGGGTGGGGGGTGTCTTGCGGGAGTAGGGGGGATAAAGGTCCCGTTTTCGAGTTTTTGCTCTTATCTCAAAAGTATGTACAAATAGCGTGACAATTTCTTAAGACAAACGTTTTTTCATAAAATTTCCTATCGATTTGGTTGGTTAGTTTTTACTCTATGACCAATACATTACGAGCTAAAAGGTTGAAATTTATAATGTGCGAGTTTTCCAGGAAACCTTAATTTTTGAGTAGTTTTGAAAATGGGCATAGTTATAGCGAAGGCCTTTCTGTGTGGATTCCTTTTTTTATAAAGTATGGTGGATGGGACATTTGTCTGCCATGACAACTGATGTTAAGTGAACATGACGACTAAGGTGGTACAAGGTAGTCTGATGGTAAAAGGGTGAGGGTTCAATTTGTTAAAACAGTGCACTCGCGCTCTCACCAAAATGTATCCTGTAGTACACGGTTAAAAAAGCAATCTTACGACGATGCTCTAGGGTCTGAAGTTTTTTGGTTGTATGGTCGACGTTGTTTATTAGTTTACGGGCTCTTCGGTCAACGGAGTCCAGCGCTTCTAGTTGATATTTGGCTGAACCATCCCAAAGATGACTGCAGTACTCCATGCATGAAGCTGTGCAAGGCCGAAGTAGCGCCGTACCTTCGAAATGATTCCCAACTTTTTCGAATCTACTTGAGCCATAGACACAATTTGTTGATCGAAGTTTAAATTGGATGTTACAGTGTCGATTAAAAGCCCTGTGATGGGGACAGCTACATTTTGGAAATTGGGAGTTAATGTGGAGGTGCTCTTTTTTGCAGAGAATAGACACGCCTGAGTTTAGGACGCTACTTTCTTAAACTCTGGATTTCACGGGGGCTCGCTCGCGCATTGGATACGTATCTCTCTACAACAGTGCTGTCATCAGCATAACCAATAATGCCCGGTTTTAAAAGGTCATTTATGTGCAGTAAGAATAATGTTGCAGAGAGAACAGATCCCTGAGGTACCCCGGTATTAATTGCCATTTGGTCTGAGGAGTAGCCATCTATTACTACTACTACTACTCGAATTGACCGTTCCCTCACAAAAACAGATATCCAGTCGCAGAGCTCAATCTGTATGCCATCTGCTGGAAGCTTACTTAAGAGACCATCATGCCAGACCCTGTCAAAGGCCATGGAAATGTCTAAGGATACAGCTATTACTTCACCATGATCCTCCAAGGCCTCACTTCATAAGTGAGTGGCATACACGAGAAGATCGCCGGTCGAGCGTCCGTTGAGGAAACAATATTGGCTATCGCTTAGGAGCTCGTTGGTCGTGAGGTATTCCAGGAGTGGATTGTTCAATACACATTCCTATTTTCAGATTTTGCTCGTAGTCAGAGAAAATTAATAAAATCAGAGGAAATAGTTCGTGTAGTTTTAAAAATTCTGATACCATCTGAAGTCCACATTAACATATTAAAAGTCCTCGAGAGTTGGGGGTGTGCCGAGGATGTAGGGGGGAAGAAGGGCCTTAGTCAGGTTTCTACTCATACCTTAAAAATATGTACAAATAGCGTAATAATTACTTACGAATATTTTTTTTCAGATAAAATTCCCTATTGATTTGGTTATATTTGTTTTTACTCTAAAGGCCAATACTTGAGCTACAAGGTTTTGAAATTTGCGATGAATGTATTTCTTAGTTCCCAGGTTTTTGCTCATATATCGAAAATATACATATAGACAAAGTATAATTTTTGCTTGTAACAAAAGTTTCTACATTAAATTTAGTACTGATTGGATCATATTATTTTTTACTCTACGAATAATACTTTAGGTCGTACCGTGCGGACGCTGGACGCCCACCAAAATCTCGCACTTTTCAAATTTAAATACTCTGTATCCCTTAAAGTATTGGTCGTAGAGTACAAAAATATATGACCAAGTCAGTAGAACATTGTATGTAGAAACTTTCGTCAAAAGCAATAATTATGCTATTTGTACGGATATTCGGGATATGAGAAAAAAATCTAAAAAGGATCCTTTAAGCCCCAGTTTCCTTCTTCACCACACCCTCAGCACCCCTTCGAGGACTTTTAGTGCGTTAATGTAAAGTCCACAACTTTCAATAAATATTTATAAAACCTTGCTTCTGTTTCCTAGGTATTCAATACCTAAAACAGTACATTTTTTAATAAATATTTATCAATTTCATTACTTACATGATAGAAAATCATTTCTGTTTGCGGTAATATAAAATTTTATTTTTACCTAATATTTGAAGACATTAAAAGGAAAACACCTGAATATTAAACAGATTTTAATTTATATCCGGTATAAATTCAAAACGGGTGGGTAATAAAAAATAAATAAAAAAAGTCATAAAACCAAAACCAAAATGAAAGCAAAGTAATTATTTCTTTTTAAGAAAAAGTGAACCGCATTCAAAAAACCAACCCACTAAAAATGTTTAAATAATTTTTATAAACGCCATCCTATTCCTGTTTCTATTCCATCCATATTACTACCCCGTATAGTAAATTTCTGCCAAAAATTTATTAATATTAATGAATGTAATAAGAACATTAACAATTTATCTGGGTAGGTATTTACATAGTTTTTGAAGTCGGTGCCAAACTAATACAAGTTAGACTGCCAAACAGAGAAAATTATAAGGCGAACGTATCAACGAAGTTACATCCACTCACGACGACGCGACGACGACGACGTGTGGCCCTCAAGTGTGTGCTTTTCGATATTTTTTCCGTCAAAGAAAGTGTAGCACAGTGAATTGTCTGGCCCCTAAATTAGACAGTCTGTATTTTAGAGAACAGCGCCATTCCCAATTGAGAACAGCGCCATCTTCGTCGATACGTTCGCCTTATAAGTTTCTCTGTTTGGCAGCAGTCTTACTTGTATTGGTTTGGCACCGACTTCAAAAACTATGTAAATACCTACCCAGATAAATTGTTAATGTTCTTATTACATTCATTAATATTAATTAATTTTTGGCAGAAATTTACTATACACCTGATAGCTTGTGGTGTGGGTTTCCAGGTGTGTGTTCATTGCATGTCTTGCTTCTTGCTTGAGGGAGGGAGGGCGGTGAACCTACGCATGAAAATCCTGCATCACTAGTGCAAGTACAAGTCGCGGAATTAGCAAAATAACTTTTTATAGTAGTTGTCATGGATTTCCGCAAAGTAACGCCTGATTCAATCAATTGGTTCTAATGAATTGTTGACCAAATCCAACCCCAGTCTGTAGGGTCTAGCTGATAACTAAGCCACACTTGAAGTTGGTAATATACCCGAAATATATGTTGATGAGCAGCAACTGAGGTTGGAAATAGACAAGCTAATTGTACTTGTTTGTAACTTTTGGAATTTTTAACAAAACATGCATATCTATACTTATCCAAGCAGGTAGTTTTTTTAGGAGCTCCGTACATATAAAGAAGAAAACGGATGCCGCTAGTGATAATTTCAGTTATAATTTCAGGAATCGAACTCGCAACCACAGGCGTTTGAGGCAGACAGGTTAACCCCATCGCCAAAGTGGTCTACAAAAACACCTGTTATCCTGAGTATCCTGTCAGAATATTCTTAAACCAAGATCGGTTTATTTTAGAATGGCAGGTACTCTATATAATCCCTAGGAATTGTATACATTACCTAGGTAAAGTATGAATTAATAATAATATTCATATTATTTCATACGAAGTCGTCGTGGCGACGTGGCTACTGTGTGTATCATACGATATCACAGTTTAAGCAACGTTTGGTGCGGTCGATGCTGGGATGGGTGACCGCCGACCATTCATTTCTCACGACGACTTCCGTGCTTCGGAGGGCACGTTAAGCAGTCGGTCCCGGGTGCTGTATACTTGTATACAGTAGTCGTTAGGGTTTGTAAGAAGCCGTATCGGCACCCTAAAAATTCTGACATCCACCACCCAGCACTGGGCCAGCTTGGTGGATTATGGCCTATACCTCCTCGTCACCCAGGGGAGAGACTCATGCCCTGCAGTGGGCTCATTACAAAGAGTTGTGATGATGATGATGATGATGATAATGATATTTCATACATTGCCTGAACAGCCTAGGTAGTTTATAGAATACCTAAATTATACAGATTGCCGGTAACATATACATATATTTTGACATGTCGCTATGAAGATTGGATAACAAATCTATTCTTGACTCTTGGTCGATGCTTGCAAGCTATCAGAATACATTAAGGCTATACTAAAAATGATTTCATTTAAAAGCGGTCTTAAGTTTTGCCGGTCATTTTGCCATCGATCGACGCCGTAAGTCACTTGTGTTGAGTTTAAAGTCTCCCAATTTTACATATGACGGATCTAATTGAAGAGTGTAATGTCGAATTGAAATAGCTATTTAATCCCAAAATCTATTTATTAGAATACTCCGAGCGATAATTCCTAAGATTATGTTCCGCTAAACTTCTCCATTCGTTGTAATTCTTACCATCAGAGCAGCATTACAAAGTCTAACAAAAACACATAAATATAACGGCAAAAGGCGGGAAAATCAATTCATTAGGAGCCATTTGCAGAAAGTTACCCTGAAACCCTAGTCCTTTCACAATGGCTGCCGGATTGAGGGAACTTCTGACTCTATTTACGCATGGATTAGGTTGAAGTTGGATTGTTGGAGTTTTGTTGGATAATATCCTCTAAAGAACAGCCCACCACAAAGTCAAGTTGCAAATCGAAAACATTATACAGATTAAATTTGTGGATGTCATAGAGAGTTGTTGCAACATACTTACATAAACTTTTTTTTTCGACCATGTAGGGTCAGTTTATAATAGCCCTACTTCCCCGCGTGTCGTAAAAGACAACCCATCTGAATGGCTCCCCCTTGGTGGTATGGTATCCCACCTGGCTAGCGACCACACTTCATATAAAATCTGCCGCCGAATATCACCGCACCTGCGGTGATGTGTTCCGGCAATATTTAATGAAGAGCCAGGTCGTTCCTGAGCCCGTGTGCTGTCGTCTTCGAGCTCATCTGCACTTACCATCAGGTAAGATAGATGTCAACGCGGGTTTCCAATAAAAAAACTGTTAAAATTACTTATTTTAAATTCTTATATTTTTATCAGTGTTGTAAATAAAGAAAGAAAGAAGAAAGAAAATATTTATTTGTTACAATGTGGTAAATACAGTTCTTAATATTAATTTAAGTGCAGACACATTCGTGCAGACACGCGTTTAGGGCATACAAAAATTTAACTCTAACAAAGTTTAAGTAAGCTTCTACAATTATAATATCATTATCTAATTAATTGCTTAAAATATTCTAAGGTCAGATATAACATACTATTTAAATACTATTTAATGTCAAGGATTGAACGTCAACTTTTGTGATTAAAATACTCATGTCATAAAAACAATTTAGGACTGGCCACATCTTAAGTTTATATTTAAATTTATTACATGCAAGATTTTTTATATCACTAGGCAAATTATTATAGATTTTGACGGCCATTGATGTACAGTTTCTAGATTTTATGGCTGTCCGCATAGTTGGTAACAATAACCTATTTGGGCGCCTACAGCTGTAAGTCGTGGATCATCATATAAACACTTTAATAAATTCAAATGGTTCTTAACAAAAATGCAAATTTCATAAATATATAAACTAGGTACTGTTAAGATTTTGAGGCTTTTGTATATAGGTCTACATGAAACCCAGTTTTCAATGTCATGTATGGCTCGAATGCATGCTTTTTGTGCTAAAAAAACTTTATTTACACATGAGATGAGTTTCCCGATAGAATTTTGCTATACCTTGAAATGGAGGAGACATTTCCGTAATATGCATGAAGGGCTGTTTCTTTGCTAGCAGTTTTTTCCAATTTTTTATAGGACATAAGCATAAGAATTTATTTCTCTCTTGCTCAATTTCACAATATGTTGTTCCCATGTGCATTTGTCGTCTAGTACCATACCTAGAAAAGTAATGTCATTTGCGTCTTTTAACAGTCCGTAGTCATAACTTATATTTTGTTCTCATTTTTATACGTAAACTGAACATATTTTGTTTTACTTAAGTTTAACTTCAAATTGTTTAGTTTAAGCCAGTAAATGATAATGATTGTAATGTGTCATTAATTTCTGTATTATAGTAATTTTGATTGAGGCATGGTATCACTACAGATATGTCATCAGTAAAAAGGACACAAGGGTAATTTATATTATCTGGAAGATCGTTAATATAAATAAGAAAGAGTAGAGGCGCGAGAATACTGAGGCACACCAAAGCTATTTACATTAATGTCAGATCTGTGTGACTTGAGTATTTTATGTTTATTTAAGCTTGACATTTCAACATATTGGCTTCGATGTTTTAAATATAATTTGATCCAATCATAGGCCAAGCTTCTAATACCGTAACGCTCACATTTAAAAAGGAGTAGCTCATGAGAGACGTTTTTTTTTTTTTTAATGAATTATGGATGGGACGTTTGTCTTCCATGCCACCTGATGTTAAGTGCACATGAAGACTAAGGTGTTACACGTCCATCCACGAGAAACCTATTCACTCGACGCTTAAAAGTACTAGGACTATACTGGTCAGGGAAAATAGACGCAGGCAGTTCATTCCAAACCTTGGCGACCCGTATCAAAAAGGAACTGTCAAAGCGCTTAGTTCGACTTTTCGGAATATCTACCACATACGGATGGAAGTTCTGTCTGCGTCTAGTAGTCCGATGGTAAAAGGGTGAGGGTTCAATTTGTTCAAACAGAGCACTGGCGCACTCACCAAAATGTATCCTGTAGTACACGGTTAAACACGCAACCTTACGACAATGCTCTAAGGTCTGCAGTTTTTTGGTTGTAAGGTCGACGTCGTTAATTAATTTACGGGCTCTTCGGTCAACGGAGTCTAGCGCTTCGAGCTGGTATTTCGCAGAACCATCCCAAAGGTGACTACAGTACTCCATGCACGACCTCACTTGGGCTGTGTATAAGTTGAGCAGCCGTTCAGAGCTGAAGTACCGCCGGACCTTCGAGATGATACCCAATTTTTTGGAAGCCGTTTTTGCCATAGACTCAATTTGTTGACCGAAGTTTAAACCGGATGTTACAGTTACGCCTAAAAGCCCTAGATGGTCAGTGATGGGGACAGATACATTTTGGAAAGTGGGCGTAAATGTGAAGGTGCTCTTTTTTGCGGAGAATAGACACGCCTGAGTTTTGGACGCGTTGAATTTGACCAGGTTAGATTCGCCCCAATCGGACACATTCCGCAAGGTCGAATCAACGCGCTCAATCATAGACTCTCTCAAAACCTGGATTTCTTGGGCGCTCGTTCGCGCATTGGATATATATCTCTCAACAACAGTGCTGTCATCAGCATATCCAATAATGCCTGGTGTTAAGAGGTCATTAATGTGCAGCAAGAATAAAGTTGCAGAGAGAACAGATCCCTGAGGTACCCCGGCATTAATTGCCATTAGGTCAGAGGAGTAGCCGTCTAAGACTACTCGAATCGACCGTTCCCTCAGAAAATCAGATATCCAGTCGCAGAGCCCGGTTGGTATGCCATATGCTGGAAGCTTGCTTAAGAGACCATCGTGCCAGACCCTGTCAAAGGCCTTGGAGATGTCTAAGGATACAGCTATTGCTTCACCATGACCCTCCAAGGCCTCACTCCATAAGTGAGTGGCATACAAGAGAAGATCGCCGGTCGAGCGTCCGTTGCGGAAACCATATTGGCTATCGCTTAGGAGCTCGTTGGTCTCGAGGTATGCCAGGAGTCGATTATTCAATACACGTTCCATGACTTTGCAAAGTATGGAGGTGATTGAAATTGGTCGATAGTTGACAGGATCGGCACGGCTTCCCTTCTTCGGTATTGGCTGTACGTTAGCAAGCTTCCAGGACTTGGGGACCTTACCCGATTCCAATGAAAGTCGATAGAGGCGCGTCAAAACGGGAGACAACTCAGCTGCGCAGCGTTTTAGGACCACTGCAGGAATACCGTCTGGACCACTAGCTTTGTTCTCATCTAGGTGCAGCAAGCATTTAAGAACCTCCTTTTGGCGAATGTGAACGGTACCCATTGTAAGTCCGAACTGAGGTAATTGAGGTGGGATTTTTCCTTGGCAATCTAGACGAGAATTTTCCGCGAAGATACTAGCAAATAAATCTGCTTTCTCCTTAGCAGTGTGGGCCAGAGATCCATCGGGTTTCCTCAGTGGAGGCAGCGACGGGCGACAAAAGTTCGTTTCGACCGACTTGGCAAGGGACCAGAAAGCTTTGCTTCCCGAAGGGTATGCTGCTATTCTGTCTCCGATACGGCCTATGTGGGCAAAACGAGCTCTTTTGATCACCTTTTTGCAGGACTTGGCGGCAGCATTGTATCTTTTCTTAAGTTCATGCGAATCCAGGGCTTTGCTTCTGCGGGCGGTTGCCCAGGCTTTGTATGCTTCCCGCTTTCGCTTTTCAGCGGTAAGGCAAGCACTATTAAACCATGGGCAAGCTTTGGTTTCAAGGGATAGGTCAGCGTGGGGAATGTAGTACTCCATTGCTTGAACTATCACACTTGAGACAGCATCAGCGCAGCACGATGGATCGGTTGATGTAAAACAAGTTTGCCGCCATGGATAAGATGCGAAGAAATGTCGCATTTCATCCCAATCTGCTGACTTGTAACGCCATACTCGCCTGGAGCCTTTTGGGCGGGTGTCAGGTGGCGAGTACAGCGATACAGATTTCACCATACAGTGATCGGATGTCCCTAAAGGTGCAGTGACGGACACCGAGTATCTGTCAGGATCGGTTGTCAGCAGAAGGTCCAAGCAATACGCAGTGTGGCCAGCAACGTCGGGGATGCGCGTAGGCTCGTTAACAAGCTGTGAGAGACCATAAGTCAGCGAAAACTTAAAGGCCTCTCTGCCAGCATGGTCAGTGTCCTGATACGGGTATAACCACTGCCCGTGGTGAGCATTAAAATCCCCCAGAAACACCAACTGCGCCGTGGGAAAACGTTGCTGAATCTTATCTGCTGTATTGCCAAGGTATTCCATAAGCCTCGTTGTCTCCCGATCTCCGCTATGTGAACGATAGATACAGGCGTAAACCACTTGGTCTAGGCCAGTATCTATGTGAACCCACATGACTGAAAGGTCCGGCACTTCCAAGTAACGGAGACGCTGATAACAGATCGCGTCACTGGCATACATGCACACCCCGGCGTGCGGGCGGAATAGAGACTCCAGGATATAGCCTGGGTAACCAAGGTATGCCGAGTCTGACGGATCGCAGATCTGCGTCTCCGTTAGAAAGAGTAGGTGTGGTCTCTCCGTCTCAAGATGGTGGTGGACATCATTCAGATTGGAGTGCACTCCACGGATGTTACAGAAGTGCACTTTGAGGGAGAGGAAGTGCAACCGCTGTTGAACCTTATTCTTTTTAGGACCTTTCATTGTAGATTGGTAGTGGAGTGAATAGGGAGGAGAATAGAAGTTGAGTGAAGCGCTGCAAATGGAACCAAGCAACTCGTAAGGAACAACGCACCATTGGGGAACTCGCCTGGAGACTGCGGGGACGCCCGAACCCCCCCGAGGTCGCCATCGGGTCCTCTCAAACCGGTCGCCAACCGGCACGATGGAGCCTCCCGGGATTTTTCGCGAGGTGGCGGGGCAGCCTTTCGCATGTGGCTGGCATGCTACTTGGGCCCCCTACTACCTGCGGTCGGCCAGCGGTGCACCGTGCTTCGGATCCCGCTACCCTCCAAAACGAGTTACCCGGTGAGTCACTATCCTACGAGTTGAAAACAGTTCTCCAATGCAGCACGATTACTCAGACCTACCCTCCTAAATGGCTACACTAAACATCATACCGGAACGCGACTAAGTCACTTGGCGGCATGGTTTTGTCTAGTGGGTGGTGACAAGCCGCGGCCGAAGCCTACCACCAGATGTTACCGCTCGTTTAGCGCCACCCAGGGACCACGTACAAGGCATCGAGGGCTAAACCTTGCGGACGCGAGCAGTTTTCAGTCCCCAAAAACGTAGTCAAAATCTTTGTTAAAATCAAAAAAGATGGCGGTTACAGGGATACGCTTGTGAACATGTTCAATTATTTTGGATACTAAAGAAAAGGCAGCTAACGTGGTGTATTTTCCTTTCTGAAAGCCGTAAATCTGATCTGAATAGCGTTTTAAAAAAGAAATTGACCATATCGAAATCAAAGATATTGGTCTGTAGTTGCTAGGTTCATCGTTGACTCCTTTTTTAAATATAGGCTTAACAATTGAAGTTTTTAAAATTTTCGAAAATTGTCCAGAGTACCTTGTATCGGCCAAATACCTATAGATACCAGCAGCTCTCACATGGTTGCTTCAATAAATATTATTCATGCTCTTGGCTAAGATTGGATAGAGAAAAGATAAGAAACATAACATGTTTAGGTACTGGCTCTTCGTAAACCTTTGTGGAAAGAATTCTAAGCTGGACCGGCTCAAAGTTATATTTTAGAATGCTGAGATATATTTTATATTTTTTTCTACCGAAAGGTATACCTACACATTTTTACAATAATTCATACAAACAAATAAAACGAAAACTTATTTACAAATACTTACTAAGCATAGATAACATTATCCATTAATCTCACGTATTAATTGTTGTAACAACTCCTTATAATCCTCGGAAAATCAGCTCCGCCCAAAAAAGGAGTTTAGTACCGATACGATTCTAAATAAAACGTGTGTTTTACATACAAAAGCAATTGCGGCTAACGCACGTCGCTTCTACCACTGCGATCGCTTGTACCGTCGTAAATTACTACGCCATTATTCATTGTGCATTCGGGACTTTGATTTTTTTTTCGGGGTATGGTTACTTAATTATGTTTGTGGTTTAGAATTTTTATGGTTCTTATAACCCATATTCGAACCCAGGGCCTTTCACATCTCTGGCGAAAACTTCTAATGCACCACTGAGGTCATCTCTAGGTTGATTATTTTATATTTTCTTAGATAATATTCTGTGACTAGCATCTAGTAGTCTCTATCCATCATTATTATACCTCCAAATTCGTCAAACGTGACATCAGATGGTTTGATAGCCTCTGGTGTTCTGCCTACCCCATAAGTGATACGGGTGTGAAGTTATGTATGTATGTTTTTGTGTTCGACTCTGATAATTGACTCGAGAAGAGCTCAAGTCTGGAAAGCAGCTATTAAATGGTGGCGTGAATTGTATGTAAGGCTGATAGCACATCAAGATTTAAGCTGTTGTAATGCAATCCGATATCACATGCCAGTAACACTTGAGTATCAAACTAATTATCTTAACTATCCTACTAATGTTAGTGATAATTTAAGAACCGTTGAACGGATTTGGATGATATTTAAACTCAGATAGTTCATAACCAGAATTAGGATATAGCATTCTTTGCGTCCCAATACATTGCATCGGTTTCCGAAGGCCTACTTGTATTAAATGAATTAGATGAAGTACATTTAGAAAGGCTGTGGGTGCAACTGAAGTCTACTGCGTCGCTATACAAAACAATCATGAAACTTAAAAAATCATAATTTCTGTGCCTATCATTAATATCAAATAAACTATTTAATGATTTCAATGCTTTGTATGAATAAACTAAATAACTTATTGACTGGAGAGTTTATTGTTTAAGCTTGGGACTCGAACTTGAGTCGGTTCTGTGACTCAAGTTCGTATTCGACTTGAGTCCGTGCACTGGCGAGGCGTGCTCGACTCAACTCAAACGTATGAATGTCTAAGTCTAACGAGCATGCATTTGTCAAGTTTTGCAAATCTAGACTCCCGGACTCGAGTTTTTTACAACACTAGAAGTGAAATATGCCGTCAAATATCACCGCTCCTTTGGAGATTTGTTCCGGCAACATTTTATGAAGAGCCAGTTTTAGGTATAGCCCGTGTGCTGTCTTCAACCTCATCTTCACTTACCAGCTTAAAATATGTAAGACTCTCACTTATAAGCAACTAAAACCATTTATTCATATCTCATAAACAAAATAAACTGTAACAAGTTTTCTGAGAGCATTTACGAAGCAAGCACATCCACTTAGCAAAACAATACAATGTTAATAAATTCATAACTTTTGCTCTCAAGAACAACGATAGTTACAGCAAATTGCTCTTGGATAATAAAACCAAATTGTCCGAAAATGTTTATGATACATTAGCGAAATTACGACAACAACATGTAATCACATCAAATATGGTAAGGTAGGAGGAATGAGCTTAATTTAGTTAAAAGCCCGCTAAAAGCCGCCATATTGGCAATGAATTTAGTACAGCGTCATCTGTTTATCGCAACCTCTTGTTTTATTCAGGAGTTGGCGGGTAGATGGCGCTAGTTGGTTTTTAATGTAATGATGTCGAGTAAAGTTTTGTTGAAACATTATTTTATTTTAAGTAAGTAGTATTCATGTATTCAATTATTCATTCGCTTAATATACCAATGGAATATACTTTTTTAGTAAAAAAATACATTTAATTAAATTATGGTCCAAGAGAATTTAATCCCAACTAAGTATAAGGAACAAATTATGCAAGTACCTACTTTCACCTCCAATAACTTATTATAATTTTAGTATGATGTCATTTTTTTAATAAAATTGTTTGGATATTCATAGGCATATTATTACTTGCTTATTTAAGAATTAATTTTGGACAAATAATGCTCATTGTGGCGCCCAGAAAGGGACTCTTTGATGAAACGATTTGTCCTGTATCAATATTTAAAGGAATGTTCATATTGTATAAGATATATTTAACAGAGAAATCATCGAGGCGTCACGCGATTTTTGCAAGTATAGAAAAGTTCCCTGAATAAAGTAAAAATCTAATTTCTTACATTAGGTATCTAAAAGTGATCGCCAGTTTTATAAGCGTCTCCAAGACGTAATTTTTTTATGCGTCAATGATTAAAGCCACTTTTGACTTCAATCTAAGAGCAGATGGGTCTAGGATAGAACTGGCTCTTCACATAATGTTGCCGGAACATATCACAACTGAAGTGGTGATATTTCGCTGCATATTTTATATGAAGGGTGGACGCTCACCAGTTGATTCCTGACGGGAACCTATTAAAAATTGGGTGACACTCAAATTATTCACCTCTTACATCATATATCCAGGGGCAATCGGGTTATGCTAAACCGACTCTACGAGGACAAAAAAAGAAAAGAAAAATCCAGAGAATCACACCAACTACATTGCCTCAAAGTAAGCATAGCTTGTGTTATGGGATACCATGTAGCGAACTAGTGGGGAACCTAGAATATAAATACATAAATAGATAAACACCCAAACACGGATTTTTTTTATTTTTTCTTGTTCCGTGCGGGAATCGAACCCGCAACCACTGGCGTCTGAGGCAGACAGGTTTACCCCAGCGCCAAAGTGGTCGTCAATATGTATATTATACAGAGTTAATTTTAATTAACGCATCACCGCTTTGGGGCAGCCTCTCTACATCATTACCAACGACTTTTTACAAATCTTGATAAATACCTAACACAACAAATCAAAACAAAAAAAAATGTTGCTTATTACTCTACATTTTGTAAGAAGTACCTATTACTAATTATGAAGCTGTATTTTACTGCGCAAGGTGCGTTGCATACCTACGCTCAGAGTAAATAGAGTTATGACTTACGCCTCTATAATTTTTTTGTATGGGAAAACTAAAATTAAAAAAACTATTAATTTTAAAAAGTTTTAGAGCAAATGTTGTCGGGATTGATGTGGAGAGGCTGCCTGCAAGAGGTGATTAAAATTAAAATTAACCCGTATAAAAATTCTTTCCTTCTACTCGCAGGCCGTTAAATCAACTTTTTAATTTTTTTTCCCTATTGATAACCTCTTTGCTAGTCTTGTACCAACAAACTTCAAAAAAAAAAAACAATTTAATAAAACGAGTATCTATTTTGTAGCCTGGAGGACTTCAGAATTGTAAAATTGTCGCTCGTGTTGTACTACATATACAGGGTGTTCGGTGTTCCTTATCTCGAAACAAGGGACTTTATTCGTCACAATCATGTGTAGCGGCGGTGGAGGAGTGTGGATAAGGCGTTCCAATTTCAATTTCAAATTATTTATTCGAACCATAAGTTGAAAACAGAGATTGAAAATAAAGGAGGTTTTATTTAAATATTATGTATGAATACCAATTACAATGGAGAAATCGGCATACATACATAATTTCACGCCTGTAGGTATCCCTTATGAGGTTGGCAAAGTAACAGAGGCTAAAAAACTCTTTGATGTCACGTTTGACTTTGGAGGTACTATAATGATGGAAAGAGACTATTGCAGTGACAGGGGGTACGCCTACCTCTCACAAAAACGCCTATGAAACCTCTATCCCTTAACTGACTTTTAAAGTATTCCCAGCAAGAGAAGCAACTGGTACATTCTATGTTTTTCTTTTGCTTCGAGTCCAGAATATTGCCTAAAACATTTAACCACTGTAGCGGTTATATTTGGTGGGAGTTTTTATTTGAAGGGTGGTCGCTAGCCTGTTGGAACCAAGCGGGGGACAATCGGATTAGTCGCCTTTAACGATGCACTTATCCAGGGGAAGGGCTATTTTAAGCCAACCCTACAGATACTGTAACTTCAAAATAATTATTTGAATATTTTCGGGGGTCATTGTTGTCAAAATACTTTTCAATATTGATACAGAGTTTACCTAAGCATATGTTGAGGTACCGAGTTGAAATAAAAAAAAATATGAATTTAATTTAAACAGAATCTTAGTCTTATCCATATTAAAGCATCGCACCGCAAACGAGCAATCAGCGAGCGATCGCCAACACGACAATACCCCCCCCGCTCCTTGATTCCAAATTCAATTTGCACCAATCAACGTTCGTCGTCTTCCCGCCTTCTGCGTAGTTGGGCAGCCGCCGGACGTGAACGGTTTTTTTTAAATTGCCTCTTTTGTTTCCGGTGGAAAATGGCGGAATTTCGGGTGATTTGGAGGTAGTTTGTTTTTTGAGGTGCAATTTGGAGTAATGAAGTTCGTACGTGTGATTTATGAAAATTTATTATGAAATTTAGAAATGGTTTAGAAATGTTTCGCCATAAGTACTTACGATAGGAACCACAATAGCCTTTGCATCGGTGGTGTACACAAAATAATAATTTCATTTCATAACAAATTTATTATGTTTTTTGAAATAATAGTAATTTTCTGTCTCTCCTACTCTGATTTGTGATTGGTCAGATTGTCGGGTCTTTTCCGGCAAAAAGGCAAGTAGTTTTCGATATGCCTAATAGCTAAAAATTATATACATCTATATAAAGCTTCATAAATACATCTATATAAAGCTTCAGTAAACAAAAAAATCTCAATAGCTACTTTAGTGTCTCATAAAAAACTTCAAGCAATTAGGTAGTACTCAAAACCATCGTATTATCAATATCGGTCAATACATAATAATAATCAACGAATGCAGAGCATTAAAAAAACCGACTTCACGTCAAAACTTTAACTGAGTTGAGAATGTCATCAACGTAAACATTCTCCGAAATCATACATATTTTTTCAAAAGTTGAAAAAATATGTATATAAATTTCATTTTTAATATTACTTATAATATGTTTCATTATTATTATTTTTAGTTATATATGATTAGAGTAGAGCTATCCGAGTGAGACCCCAGTGGTTGGGGCTTCTTTCACGCATATTGTTCTATTGTAAACGATGATTTTAAAAGACAATGTAGCCACGTACTGTCGGCTTAGAATGCTCGTATCACAGGTCTCATCTGAAAATCAGCATTGTGGCTACCGCTGCAGCAGTGTGCTGAGATGGGCACTATTCGGTGAGCATGATGCAACACAAGATTATTTAATTAAGCTTTTGTTTAAATTATTTTTTTATCTTGTTGTGTTGCGCTGTTGTAGTTTTCCGAATAAATGTTTTGAGTTTGAGTTTATATCGCCCCTGGAGACTCCCCCTTGGTGTTAAGACCCCTTCAGGATTCGCGTGGCTAGCGACCACCTTTCATATAAAATCTGCCGCCAAATATAACGTCTCCAGCGGGGGTTTGTTCCGGCAATTATTATGAAGAGTCAATTCCTTCCTGCACGGAGAGCTGACACTGCGACCTCATCTACACTTACTGAGGTTGAGATTGATCGTGGGTTTTGTCACCGATATTAAAAATATAAATTTTCGGACTCTATCTTGTGTTATGGCTCACGCTGCGTCACACGTGTAGATACATGCGCGTGCCGTGCGGCCGTGTCCACGCGTCGTGGCCACGCGAGTGGAAAACGTGACGCACTTTCGCTAGTAACATTTCATCTGTGTGCTTGTACAGTTGTGTCAATGGAATACTTATTTATTTATTTATTCTTCATGCTGGACTGGGAACGAAAGAAAAGCATAGAATGTGCCAGCTGCTTCTCTTCCCGGGCATACTGTAAAAGTCAGTTAGAGGACAGAGGTTTTAAAGGCGTTTTTGTGGGCGATAGGCTGACCCCCTGTCACTACAATAGACTCTCTCCATCTTTATAATACCTCAAAATTTCTCAAACGTGACATCAGATGGTCTTGTAACCTCTGGTGTTTTGCCTACCCAATACAGGCGCGGTCCCAGACTGAAATTTTGGGGGCGGTCACAACTGAATTTTGGGGGTGGCAATTTTTTTGTATCAGAAGTATTTATTTATTAACACTTCAGTATACAGTACAGATAGTAAATGATAAAAAAAAACGGTGTGTTGTGTAAGTACTACTAGGCGGTCTTATCGCTGACGAGCGATTTCTTACAGACAACCATGATAACCATGAAGTATCTTTTTCTTCCTTCTTCTCTTTTAAGGGGTTCATCTAAGGGGTTAACCCTTCGATAGATTTAAGGATAAGTGTTATATAAAGTTTTACTATAAGTTATCCGGATGCAAGAAGATTGTTAATTGTTATTGTGTATTTTTAAAAGATGATTGCTGTTGAGTTTCTTGCCACTTCTTCTCAACAAATCGACTTTCCGAAGTGGCGGTAGATTCAGTTCAATTTGTAAATTTTATGACTTATTTCAAATGTATTCAAATACTTACGAAATAAAGATTCTTTTGACTTTGACTTTGACTTTGATCTTTTCATAATTTTGGGGGGGGGGTCATGGCCCCGGTGACCCCCCCCCTGGGACCGCGCCTGACCCCATAAGGGATACAGGCGTGACGTTATGTATGTATTATTTATTCTTCATTGTACAATAAGATAAGGAATATTTATACAGAACAATTTTTAAGATACAGAGCGCAATAGGCAGCCTTATAATCGAAAGATGATCTCTTACAGACAACCCAGCAGTGAGAGCACAGAACTTTATCGACTCGTATGTTTACGAGTGTTCGTATAGTATGGAAACGGTTTGTTAGCAATAATTGACATCTATCCATTGCCGAGCGGCCAGATGAAATAAATGTGTGCCTTGTTAATTTTGAATGATTGTAAACAGGTTGTACTCTTAAAAAACTGTAAAATAAAATATTACAATGTTACTACAAACTTGCAACCGACTCCATACTTTACGAACATTCGTAAACATACGAGTCGACAAAGTTCTGTGCTCGCACCGCTGCGCTGGGTTGTTTGTGATACAGGATAATGTATAAGTAGTGATATAATTAAAAAAATGCAATGTTACATTCTTAAACTATATACATACACATTAAATACATATAAATAAATAAATATACTTATTTATAATATATATATACATATACTTACTAAATACTCTGTACTATGAGATAGATTTTCCAAGAAAATACTTAATCTCTTACTATTTGGCTAAACTTCGATACAAATCGAAAAACGATGTGTACCTAGTACTCGCGGGAGCCACTACACACGAGCGCGTGCGCACGCGGGACGCAGCTTTGGACCTAATTGAGATTCATAAGTTTGACATGAACACCTCTAAGCTGTTCATTGGAGTCGAGGCTAATAAATAGATAAACCGATTTACTTGCGGTGTCAGGGGCTGTCTTTTATTAAATTTGTTCCCCATACAGTATGTTGATCTTCTATGCTGGACTAGGTGCAAAAGAAAAACATATTCCCGGGTATGTATACTGTAAAATTCAGGTAAGGGACAGAGGTTCTATTGGCGTTGGGAGATAGGCTGACCCCCTGTCACTGCAATAGTCTCTATCATCATTATAATACCTCCAAAGTCAAACGTGACATCAGATGGTCTTATAACCTCTGGTGTTTTGCCTACCCCATAAGGGATACAGGCGTGAAGTTATGTATTTATGTTAGATTCATAAGTTTGACATGAATAGCTGTAAACTAATGAACAGCGTTGGAATCGAAGCTACTAACGTCCAATTTATGTGCAGTATCAGGAGTAATCTCTTCATAAATTTGTTCCCCATACAGTATGTAGGTATCTTTCATCCTGGACTGGGAGCAAAAGAAAAACATTGACTATGCCAGCTGCTTCTCTTCCCACGTAGGTATACTGTAAAGTTCAGTTAAGGGACAGGAGTTTTATTGGCGTTTTGTTGGCGATAGACTGATCCCCTGTCACTGCAATAGTCTCTCTCCATCATTATTATACTTACCTTTAAATTTGTCAAACGTGACATCGGATATAGCTTCTGGTGTTATGCCTCCCTATAAGGGATACAGTCGTCAGGTGTGTATATTGTAGAAAGGTATTTAGTACCTAATATTATTAGGATAGGAACCACAATAGCCTTTGCATCAGACAACTGAAAATAATAATATCATTATATATAACAAATTGATTGTGTTTTTTGAAATAATACGAATTTTCTGTGATTTGTGACTGGTCAGATTGTCGGGTCTTTTCCGGCAAAAAGGCAAGTCTTGTAGTTTTCGATGTGCCAAATAGTTACAAATTATATTTTTTTATATCATAAATACATCTATATAAAGCGTCAGTAAACAAAAAAATCTCAATAGCTACTTTAGTGTCTCATAAAAAAGTTCAAGCAATTAGTACACAAAACCATCGTATTATACAATATCGGTCAATACTTAATAATAATCAACTAATGCAGAGCATTAAAAAAACCGACTTCACGTCAAAGCTTTGGCTGAGTTGAGAATGTCATCAACGTAAACATTCTCCGAAATCATACATATTTTTTCAAAAGTTGAAACAATATGTATGATTGAAAATTTCAACGTATGAAGTACAACTTTTAGATGAATTTTAAAAGGGACCAACTATGAGGTATCCTCTATCATATGAAACAACAATTTTCAAAATCAATTCATAATTGTCCGAAATATCGTGTAATAAAGACACAAAAAAAAACATACAGACGAATTGAGAACCTTCTTCTTTTTTGGAAGTGGGTTGAAAATAATATATACGGCTATAATCTTCCTAATATTATAAATGTGAAAGTTAGGATGGATGTATGGGTCATTGTTCCTCAATCACGGCAGAACGGCTTTGGACATAATTTGCCATAGTGATAGTGTACAGTCTGGAATAGCACATAGGCACTTTTTATCCCGAAGTTCCTGCGGGATTCGAAATTGCGCGGACAAAGCTGCGCGGAACAGCTAGTTAGATATGAAACAGAGAAGTCTGATTACTTTACTGAACGCACTCAACTCTAGAACCACCGGATTTTTAAAGTCTTTGATAGCCCGTTGCTTGTGTAAGATTTATAATATTTGGTTAAGAAATTTTGAACCGACTTCCAACAAAGGAGGAGGTTCTCAATTCGTGTGTATGTTTTTTTATGTCTTTGTTACACAATATTTCGCACAATTATGAATCGAATTTGAAAATTATTTCGTAATACGATAGAAAGTACTTCAGAGTTGTTCGAATATAAATTTGATCGAAATCGATTGAGTACTTGGATAATTTCAAGTTTTGAAAAAATATGTATGAATTCGGAGAATGTTTCCATATTGACGACATTATAATTCAACCAAAGTTTTGACGTGAAGTCGGTTTTTTTTAATGCTCTATGTAGAATCAAAACTTAGGAGAGTTTAGAGAGTAAACCCGCGGAATGCAGCTTGTGAAATAATATACAGTCAATAAATTTCATTTTTAGTATTACTTATAATATATTTTTTTATTATTTTTAGTAATATGTGATTAGAGTAGAGCTATCCGAGTGAGACCCCAGTGGTTGGGGCTTCGATTCACGTATATTGTTCTATTGTAAACGATGATTTTAAAAGACAATGTAGCCACGTACTGTCGGCTTAGAATGCTCGTATCACAGGTCTCATCTGAAAATCAGCATTGTGGCTACCGCTGCAGCAGTGTGCTGAGATGGGCACTATTCGGTGAGCATGATACTGCACAAGATTATTTAATTAAGCTTTTGTTTAAATTATTTTTTTATCTTGTTGTGTTGTGTTGTTGTAGTTTTCCGAATAAATGTTTTGAGTTTGAGTTTATATCGCCCCTGGAGACTCCCCCTTGGTGTTAGGACCCCTTCAAGATTCGCGTGGCTAGCGACCACCTTTCATATAAAATCTGCCGCCAAATATGACGTCTCCAGCGGTGGTTTGTTCCGGCAACTATAATGAAGAGCCAGTTCCTTCCTGCACGGAGAGCTGACACTGCGACCTCATCTACTCTTACTGAGATTGAGATTGAACGTGGGTTTAGTCACCGATATTACAAATATCAATTTTCGGACTCTATATTTTAATTTTGTGTAAATGCTAACTTAAGCGTGACGCACTTTCGCTAGTAACATTTCATCTGTGTGCTTGTACAGTTGTGTCAATAGAATACTTATTTATTTATTTATTATTCATTGTACACTAAGATAAGGAATATTTATACAGAACAATTTTTAAGATACAGAGCACAATAGTCGTAAGTTACGGATTCCAGTATCCACTGTGGTTATCCAATGTTCGACTCGACCAGCAAAAGGATGAGGTACCGCTGACGATTCATTTCCCATAAACTGTCGCAAATAACTCACGATAGAGTCAAAATATTTCCAAAAAAACGTCAACTCACTTTTAAGTTATGTAACAACATGGAACAGAGAACAGAAGTTGAATGAGGTAGGTAGGTACTGCGAGTTATCACGAGACACGATCACGGTTTCTGTAAAGATACTTATTAAATATATAAATAATACGCGATGAATCCGTTTCAATAATGTTTTATAGGAATAAGAATCCTGAAAACTCAAGACAATATTACGTGAGCGTTTCGACATTGACAGCTGTCAAAAAGCGCGCGCTCCGAGCGTCATGGCGGATGGTTTTCGTTACGAAATCAAACATTAAATATTGATATTCCGTACCCGAACCAACTGTTTGAAGTAGGAATACTGTTTGCAGATCTGGGAGGTAGCGTTTTCAACTGTCATCGTTTATAGGATATTGTTATTCAGAGAAGATTTCAACTGATTTTTAGGTTGGTGCGAATATTTTAGTTTGTTTGTCATTCGGGGAGTTGTGATAATGTTTGCGTGGAATTGAACGTATCTTACTAATATTTTACATGTTTATCTGTTTTTATACTACAGTTTGTATTTTAAATATCTGCGATATCGAACATATTATAAAACGGAAGCTATGTCTATATGTATTGGCTAATCTACGGAACTAACAATCATATTTTGATATGGTACACATCAGTTTAACTGTAGTTCTTGGGATTCACTATAGGTAGACTATCAAAAACATGACCTATACAAGTCAAGTAGTCCAGCGCAGGTCTGCTTGAAATAGACCTACCGGTCAATGATAAGTTTGTCGTAGGTAAAAGGAGTGGACCCCACTTGCTTGTAGTAGGTACCGCTTCAGGATACGCCTGGTTATCGACCACCTTTCACATAAAATCTGCCGCCAAGTATGACCACTCCGGCGGTGATGTGTTCCGGCAATCTATACTTATATATAAAGCTGAAGAGTTTATTTTTTTTTGTTTGTTTGAACGCGCTTATCTCAGAAACTACAAGTGGGATTTGCATTTGATAGCCCAACTCTTGAGGAAGGTTATAGGCTATATTTTATCCCGAAATTCCCACGGGAGCAAAAGTGACGCGGATAAAACCGCGCGTGGTGGCTAGTATTTGATAAAGAGCCAGGTCCTTCCTGAAACTGTGAGCTGTCATTATTGATCTCATCCGAACTTACTTTCAGGTGAGATTGAGGTCAAATGGATTTATGTCTGGATGGATGGATGAATCACGGTAGAACGGCTGAACGGATTTGGATGAAAGTTGGCATAATGATAGAGTACAGTTTGAAATAGCACATAGGATAGGCTTTCTATCCCAAAATTCCCGCGGGGTTCGAAAATGCGCGGGTAAAACCGCGTGCAACAGCTAATAGAATATAAATAAATAAATATTTATGACACTCACACAACATTATCTAGCCCCAATTAAGTTTCTTAAAGAACTTGTGTTATGGATACTAGATAACTGATATGCTTAAGAAATAAATAAAGATACACATTGAATAAATACATATTTTTATTAGAATAGACTTAAATAAACATATAAACATCCATGACTTGACGGCTAATATCTGTGTTCATCTCACAAATATCCGCCGCCGCCGGGATTCGAACCCAGACCTCTGGCATAGAAGGCAATATATATTACCGCTACACCAGCCGGTCGTCGAAATATGACTATAAAAAACTGTTTACGAACTCTCTAAGACACTAACCTTCTGTAAATGCTTCTCGTAAGATAAACTAGTGGATGTTTATTTTGAATTTAACTTTAATCAAGCTTATTTTGACTTCACGAAAACTTACTTTAGCTAATCAATCATCAGGAAACAAAAGTCCATCCTGATTGTGCCCTTAAGGGCCCAAGATACGTGCCGACGCCTATACAAAGTTTTGTTTTATAAGTACCTGGTTTTATAAGGAACTCTTTGAAAGTAAAAGTTTGTTCTTAATCACTTAAATGCTTCGTTAACAATTACGTTCGTTAAACCGTTGTTTTAGCTGCGTAGATTCTGCCTAGAACAGCCCTACCGGACTACCAGACGAAGACAGAACTTCCATCCCTATATAGTGGATTTACCAAGAAGTCGAACAAAACAATCTGCCTGCGTCTGTTTTTCCTGACCACTACATTCCTGGAACTTTTAAGTGTCGAGTGAATAGGTTTCTCGTGGATGCACGTGTAACGCCATAGTCTTCATGCGCACTTTCCATCAGGTGGCATGGAAGACAAACGTCCTATCCTTACAATATAAAAAAACACTCTAGGGTAAGCGTTTCGTAAAGGGCGACTAATTCGAGACAGCACCGCTTGATGGTAGAAACTTCAATCAAGGTCGCATCATTATCTGTCGGCAAATATTACCGTTCGGGTGGTGATGTGTTTCGGCAATGTTAAAGTGCCAGCTCCATCTAGTGGAAGCAGGAAATAAGAAAGGCAGAACCCACCAACAGATAGGAATAATAATTGCCATAAATCTCTAAGATGGAGAAATTTCCATCCTAAACCGGGTACTGGCCAAGATTCAAAAAGTTTTTTTCATCTTAGGAATTTAAAAAAACAGTTGATGAAGTCAGCATATACTTCGGCTTTAACTAGTTGTTGATAGTTATTGAATAAGATATTACAGTAGACCAAGAGACAAAAAAAGCCGGCGGAAAAAAATTCTTGGCACTCTTTTTCAGTCAGAATTATAAGAATTAATACAAATAGGTACAGTACAAATTGACCATCGCATAAAAAAAAAACACATGGCAGCTAAATTGTGAGAGTTAATGTCAACAACCACTGTATACAGATACTGGGATAAGTCAAAACATAGATTATCAAACTGGTATTTTCATAAACTTATCTTAAGATGTTAGTTTTATTTAACTTATCAGATAACTGAAAACTATAAATCTTCCGCAGTATAATATAAACAATAAAATCTGGATTATAACTGTTTTGAATGCATGGTAGCTAAACTATATTATTTTCTTCTACACTTATCTATTTTTGTAGTAAGAAGAACAAACATACGCAGCAACCTTAAAATATCTACCGAAAAGTAACCAAATATATTGCTCTGTGATCAGTCTTCACATCACACAACTGTATACTTATCCTGTGAACTTTTAACATTAAAACTATTAAAAAAAACATACCAATGAAACAGAAGACGAACATACATAGTCGGATAATACTGGCAGTAACTGTTAAGGAAAACAGTAACTGTTATGGATGCACAACACGAACATGAATAACTGGGACCAGAGTATTTAAACAAGAATGGAATAAAATCTTCTTCAACCTCTCTTCATTTAGGTACCATTAGGTGAGATTGAGATCATCCCGGGTTTAGTCAACAATGATAATCAACGAATGCAGAGTATTAAAAAAAACCGACTTCACGTCAAAACTTGGGCCGACTTATAATGTCATCAATGTGAACATTCTTTGAAATCATGCATATTACTTCATTAATTTGAAATTCTCGATGAAGTACTCAACCGATTTCGATAAAATTTATATGGGACTAACTGAAAAAAAGAAAAAATGAAAAATATTTATTAACCAGGAACACAATTTACAAGAAATACTTAATATCTAGTGGTTGCTGCACTAGGCCATAGTGAATATGAAGTATCTTCTATAATATGAAACAAGAGTTTTGAAAATCGATTCATAATTATTGTCCGAAATATCGTGTAACAAAGACACACAAAAAAATACATACAGACGAATTGAGAACCTCCTCCTTTTTTGGAAGTCGGTTGAAAAACAATGCATATGATACAATGTTATGATATGTTTTACAAATATTATGTCATGTGTCATACCATCCAACGTACCTTATGAAATTTTGCAGGTATCTAAACTAAATGTAACATTGAAAGGGTCAGTTTTTTGCAATAAAAACTCTTTTTATTCTGTGATATTATTTCCTTGACACTCTATATATATGTATAGTGTACATTTCAAAATGACGAACTTAGCGCTTCGATAGTTCTTTGGGTTCCAGGAAAGGGATGGCAGGCCGCGGTCCACGGCCAGACCGTAGGAAGTCGTATATTATGTTAGCCGCTATTAAATTTGTTGCTATCGCGATATAGGATGAAGCATCGTATCGTCATCGTTGTAGTTACCACGTAGGGTCGATCGAGGTTGCTACAGTTCTTTGGTGGTATGGATTGCCAAGGTAAACTATGAACTCCTGACCACTACAGTCCTGGTTCTATCAAGCCGCGAGTAAATAGGTTTCTTTTGGATGGACTCCTTAGTCACCATAGTCATTTTCCATCGATTCAGGTGAATTGGTAAAGAAAAACTCATCCTTTGTTATATTAGGCTATTAAAAATAATAGCCCTTTGACAGTTCCTTTGTGATACGGGTCGCCAAGGTTTGGAATGAACTGCCTGCATCTATCTTCCCTAACCAGTGCTAGCACGGATCTTTTGTCGATCGTAAGTTTACGAATACTCGTATAGTATGGAGACGGTTTTGCAAGCAATAATTGAAATCTATCCATTGCCGCACGGTCAGCTTAAATAAATGTGTTCCTTGTTAATTACTCTAACTCTTAAATATCTGTAAAATAAAAAAATACATTGTTACTAAAAACTTGCAACCGACTCCATACTATACGAGCATTCATAAACTTACGATCGACAAAAGATCCGTGCTAGCACTGCAGTATAGTCTGTCGCGAACCGCCGATTCCCTGAAGGGGGTCCGTCGCTCGCAGTTCAATAGGGTGCTGAAGTGGAAGAAAACTATTAACTAACAATTAAAAAACTTTAATTTTAATTTACAAAACGAGAAAGGCACTTAAAGTCACTATAGCACTGTAGGGAAAATGTTAAATTGTAGATGTTTGGAGCTAGCGGCCCTCGGCCGCAGTTGACGCCGTAGGAGACCGCGGCTCACAGCCGCGGTAGTGGTGGAGGCAGCCACCAACAACCGCTAAGTTAGCGACAGGGAGGCCGCTCACAGCGGTAGGAACCACCGCGAGGGTTGTAGCGCACGGCCGCAGCCGTGAAGAGCGCCGAGCAGAGCAGGGCGCCTCAGGTAGAGCCAGGACGTCGTCGCCGGGGAGGGCCGGCGGCTTTTCCCGGATCGGTCAGCCGTCCTCCAGCGTTCTCTCCCGATCTTTTTTTTTTCTCTTCAGAATCCTCACATCTCTCCTCAGCAGACCTTTTTCTTCTCCCCCTTCACTGACGTTGTCAAAATGCTTGACATGTCATTTCTTTTTTTTTATGACACATCGGCCAGTATTGAGTAAATTGAGTATTGCAGTAAGGAGTTCCAATATATTATATATTCTATTATATTATTATATATATTTCTATATTTACAAACTAAATATATAACTTAAGGAAAAATATAAAACGAATCTGCTAAAAAGTAATTACAGTAAGTAAGTATAACATTATAAGTCCTGGTACTTTTAAGCGTCGAGTGAATAGGTTTCTCGTGGATGGACGTGTAGGTACCACCTGAGTCTTCATGTTCACTTAACATCAGGTGTCATGGAAGACAAACGTCCCAGCCATATTCTATAAAAAAAAATAGTGGCTAGGTATATTGCCTTGATATACTTCATATACCTGAATATCCTTAACGTTAAATTCATGTTAGGTACAGTCACGTGCAATAAGATATACACACTTCGCAACTTATTCGGTTGTGATAAGGTTCAAATTCCAATGAAAATGTATACATCTTATTGCACGTGACTGTACATATCGCTTCAGAGCGTTTCAGCATAAACCGCCACATTTGAACAAATTCAATGAAATCAAAAGAGACATAGCATAAGTAAATAAGGTCGTCTCTCTCCCCCGCTACTGGAATACACAATGAGGGATTACCCTACACACGAGCAGCTTCTAGACACTTCACGTAACTTTAACTTGTAGGGTGAGCATGATTGTTGGAAGTGCTTGGGAATTACACTTTTATTTTACAGATTTATACAGGGTTGTATTTAAGTCACAAGCCAATTTTTTTATGCACAATGAATATCATTGATAGAAACGGTTTTTGTAAAAAAAGGTACGTATTTTTTTACAAGGAAAGATAATAACATTTATGCTTGGCTGGTGACTAAAAAAAATCCTGTATAAGACATGTATTTCTTTAAAAACATGAACACTTACATGAGCCTATGGTACCTACTAAAGTTACATTATCTACTCATTTTAGAATAGTTTTGCCGAACTCCCTAGCAAGTGGTTTATCAAGTATTTTTAATTAAGTTATTGGTACTTTGTAGCTTTATTTCTATAACTATAAAAATATGTTTTCTTTAAATTTTGTGTCGACGGGTTAGGTGTGTATTACTACGACAAAAAGCTTAGGTTCTTCCGTTTCTAGTCAATCATTATCAATAGCCACGCCATTCACGTCTATACTGGCTACTGCCATTGTATTTATATCCTATTAACTAAATATAACATAATTTATGATGTCTTATTATATGTTATTTTAAGTACCACAGCAATTGTATAAACTGATGATTATTATCACGGCTCGTTACATTCACAATAATATTTGAACCGTGGTTACCCTACTGCGTTAGTTTATATTACTCGAGTTACAGATCAGTTACTGGAAGCTAACGAGACGAACAATTCTGCATTATCTTAGCATTTTATAACATATTTATTTATACTATCTTACTAGCTAAATCCCGCAGCTTCTCTTTGTACCCCCATTTGATATCTTTAGGGGCTGAATTACCAAAATAAAGGCCAAAGGCCTTTTTGTTTAAGTTCTCTTTACCCTTTAAAATGAGTGAAATGCTGATAATATGATTAAAAACAACACTTATATGTATTTTTGTGAAAGTGTGGATGAGATTTTTTTAACATTGACCTCAATCTGACGACCACTTTGGCGATGGGGTAACAGTGTCTGCCTCAGACGCCAGTGGTTGTGGGTTCGATTCCTGCACAAAAATAAATATTCTGTGTCTGGGTGTTTATCTATATCTATATTCTAGGTTCCCCCCTAGTTCACTACATGGTATCCCATATCACAAGCTCTGCTTAGTTTGGGGCCATGTAGTTGGTGTGTTTATTCGGGGATTTCATTTATTACTTATTTATCTCACCTGAAAGCGAAGGTGAGACCACAAGAACTTAGGAAAGAACTGGCTCTTCATGAAAATTGCCGGATCATATCACAAGTGTTGTGAATAAAACTCCTCAGCATTGTTCAACAGTTTATTGGCTGACTTTTGCCTTACAATTCAATATAAAATGAATACAAATTATTCCAATAGGTACACTTTAAAACAATTCAATATGATGACCGCTCGCTCGTAAGCCTCTAGTCCGACCGACCAAATTCTCAATTATCCTTCCTCTCCAAACCATAGTCCAAAGATCCCAAATCCTTCAACCATTCACTTGACAATCATGACAGTTACATATTTTGACATAAGAAAGTTTGTTTATTTATTACGAAAGTTACTGACTTTTGAACTGAACGTTACATTCGCCCATCCTGACTCAGTGCACGTCCTCGTGCACACTTTATATATTTAAGAAAGTAACAGAACTGACAGACTCACTCTCGCTTATGTTGAAAAGAAAAAAGGAAAATAAAGTCAAAACCAAAAACCAGTGAAATTGAATCTACCACCACTTCGGAAAGTCGTTCTGTTGAGAAGAAGTGGCAAGAAACTCAACAGCAATCATCTTTTTAAATACACAATAACAATTTCACATAACACATTTCCTTAAATCTATCGAAGGGTTATGGACATTTTAACATATTTTATAACCTTAATTAACTAATATAATTTTAACATATTGTTATAAGAGACTACACTTATAGGAAACTAGTACTTAAATAGCAGTTTAGTTATTCTCTTATACAATATAGAATTGAACTTCATTATTATTGATTACTCCAAACACAAGATTACGGTTAAGAAGTATCTGGCGAGTAAGAAGATATCTTGAAAATCAAAAGTAAGTTCTATAACAATTATAATCAGGTCTTTACAAATAAATAGAATACAAAGAATAATCTTAATTTATTTTGGATTGTCAATCGGTCAATCTTTTTTTTTTATATATTATGAAATATGTTTCCAACCTAACTCTCGACCATCCTGATAATGTGCTGGTCCTCCTGCACTGCTAAATAAAACCTAACTCTCGGCGAAAACTGGTCTCCCGATTCACCCTTGGTTGGATTACAAGTAATTATTATTTTAAATATTTTTTTTTTTCATCAGGGAAAAGGACACCAATTTTACCATTTACAAATTCGTATCATTATTCCTTTGATCATCAGTTCTTACAACAGTTATATTTTATTTATTTATATATTTATGGCTTACCAACTAAAATACATCTTACAAACCTTTTCAATAAAAATTGCAAAATTAAACACTTATTAAAATGATTTTAAATTAAAGGTGAGCACAACAATCTCAGTTAAAATAATAGTTCGTATATAAACAAAACTCATTTTTTTTTTACACAATTTAAAGAGATTCAGTTCTTATATTTAGATGGGTACCATAAAAACAAAGCTCTTAATTAATTTTAATTACAATCTAGGTTATTTTACGTTACATTATTATACAATTTACAAAATTTTACAATACTTTACAATTTACACTATTAAGATTAATTTACATTTACTTACTTAAAATTTTATACAAGAATTTAGTAACTTTTTGAATTGGCCGATTTTAGATGATTATTCATTTCTACCTAGTAATGTGAACCCTCAATTCTCACTACCACAAGTAGAAATACTCATCATAATTCACTTTTTTCATCATCAATAAATAAATAATAATAAATAAACATTTCTAACACTCACACATTAGATCTTTTAGGTCGCAGTGTGACGAGCGGTCAAGACTGCTCATATAGTCCCAAAACCCCCAATAATAAAAATACTACCAAATACCATCAAAACACAAGTTTGAGCTCGTTCGTTATATTAAGAATCATTTAGGATATCGACGAAATTTCGTCTTCGTTAACCAAGATTCGAGTACAATCGCATATCAATTAATTCCAAATCGAACAAACATTGAAACCCAATAATGTCGTTGTTTGTGGCACAGTACTTCGTTCGACGCTTACAACAATCACAATTGCATCGCAACGTTGTCCCTATGTAAAACCCGAGCCAACCAGTGACCCTTTCAACAAACTACCAAAAATTACTCTGGCGCAGTCACCTAAACCAACGAACGAGAACCTGTATCCACAGCACATTAAATATCGTTCCATAATTAAATTAAATCTCTTCGACTAATTTAACGCATACTTTCTTTTCATCCCAATGGATACTTGTACATTCGCCATTTCAAAACTTTTACCGTTACAGATTTTTTTTTTAATTATACTTCAATTTAATATTTCCATCAAAATTCTAAATCCACGATTTAACAATTTACGTAAAGCTACCACTGGTTCGGAAGATCCATCTACTGAGAAGAACCAGCAAGAATTTCAGTAGGAATCGGCTAACTTCAACGCATTGTACGAACCACAATACTTTCGATAATAAAACCGCACATTAAACAATGAAATTTACTTTGAATGTAACATCAAACAATTTGACAGCGGTCGAACAATAAACAAAGCAAGCATAAGCTGCTAGAATAACCCAATTAATTAGCAAACAATGCAAAGCTCTTCTGCAGTGACGTCCATCCCGTCACAAAACGTAATGCAACCTCCACTAGGTTACATCACCGCACACTCATAACCTCTATCCGGTTATATCAACTCACACTCATAACCTCCATCCGGTTATGGCGTATATCAAACCAATAAGAGCATTGCATTGTACTTCATAATTCACAACAACAAAGTATTAAAATTGTTCGACAACCGCAAACAGTTCGACAGTAAAATCCAGCTCTTTTGTCAATCTCAACAAATTCAAAGTATTATTTAAACGCATTTTCAATCTCGACGTTATCACCTATCTCCGTGATCCATTAAACACACACTATCGTAATATTACGTTTCAATTGCCAAAATAATAACAAGTTTACTGTTACCAAAACATAAGAAAACGTGTCTCCTAAGAATCGTAGCAAAATAATCGAAGATCGGCAAGATACAAAGCGATTTCTACCGAGTCACGGATACACGATTATCAGAAAGAAAATCTACAAATTCAATATTCAGACTACCTATTTAAAAAGGCATTATGAAGGCCGCTTCACCACAAAATTTCACCCGCTCAACCGTGATATCATTACTATCTACCATGTAGGTACTAAAGGTTAAAAAAACGCATTAAGCCACAATAAAGGTTTCAAGACCGCGCAGTATACAATACTCTAGAACACAAACATGAGTAACCTCCATCCGGTAGACACCAACAGGGGCATCTCCATCCGGCAGGCACCATCACACACACCAACTCAAAGTGCTACCCGCACGCCACTCACAGTCGTGGCCGCACTGAGACGGGAAATGAAGCCCGATTTTACACCTACGTCTACGAATGCACCGAGGATGTAACAATCTGAGCGACTTGTATACTGCTGATCCACACAAACCAATTACAGCAAAAACTTTTAGTTTTGTCAATCCTAAACAACGGAACGCAAAACGAGATTTTAATTCCTTTTTTTTGACCAAAATAATAAGAACGAATTCATTACTGATTCTCACACGTTAGCATTAAATCGATACCACGTTAAATTTAATTTCATCATCATTAAGTACTTAAAACGCAATATCAAAACTTTTGAATATTATCTTTCGCCTTAAATTGAACTTCATCTATATCAACTAAAGTTTCCACTTCACTTTAATTAATTTCAAATCAAATCCAGTCCAAGAAAACTTTTACTAAGCAACACCATATTGTTATTTCAAAACAGCTAAGCTTTACTTTAACATGAATTTTGACAAGATAAATCGAAACACAAATCAATTTAAACCTGGGCCGATACGAAAAACCATTTGATACTTGACAAACCGTACGTTATTTCAAAACAATTTTACCTTGTCACATCTGTGCAAGCTATACAAAACTAACGCAATATGAATCGATAAAAATTTAGTTGCCATGTTTCAAAAACTCGCACGCAATAGAAACGAACCAAGGAAAAAAACACGTAACGAAAATAACAAAATTAACGTATTGGATCCCTGCAAATTCAATTTACAGCACTTTGCAAATATTTTTACACAAACACGGCACAAAAAATGATGAACTATCTAAGGCGCGTGAATTTACTCTAATCACAAACGAAAGTTAAGCTTAGGCAGATCCGAGAAGTCTATTCGCTGGATACCTTCTTCTTCAGTTTTTGAAGGAATTAGGATATTATCCATGTAAACTAACGCTAGAGTGTCTTTGTATTCTCCTAAGGCTTTATTTATTGCTCGTTGGTATACAGATGGAGCATTCGGCACCAGTATCAATTAATACAAGAACAATTATCAATTAATACGGTTAAAATACCGATTTTTCGGTGGCATTGGCAACGCTGGACGTCACACCCAACCCCACCTCAATCAAAACTTCATCTTAACATATTATGTCATATTCTTTTTCAATCGATACGAATCAACAAATTAATCATAACCTCTCTCTCTGTAAATTCCAAAATTGTATTTAAAACTAGAATCCAACGACTGAATGTAAACTTATATAATTATTCATATAATTATATTAACGAATAATTCTATTATCATTATGAACTACCCTGAAACCCTGAATGATCAATTTTTAAGAAATACTTGTACCGAAATACTCTGAAATCTTTTGTTTACATTGTGTGTTTACTAAAATAAGTGCAAAATTAGATCTCTTTTATATCAGATTTCTTATTTTGCGCAATTATACGAGTATTTGCTCATGAGTTTGTTTGATTTAAAGATGTGTCAATACGAAAGATGCTTAGATGTTCATTTTGTTAACAATAGCTAAATTGTAAAGTTTCAAAGTGTGCTGGTACCTCAGCACATCACCTAAAAACAGCCTCACACTAGGCTTTTGATCCATCTTTCAAGCAACTCATATATTACTTTAATTACCACTATAATTTCCTATTAGTACACATTGTACAAATTATATCACAATTACATCAAATAACAAAAATCATCAGAATTCTCTGATTTCATTATATCAACTCATAGTCTATTCCATATGCATACTTAGCTTCTTATTAAAGCACATGTGGCTCAATAGGCATACATAGCCTCCAGTAACTAAAGCACACTTGGCTTCCTATTGTAGGCACACATAACCTCTAACAATTAAGCACACATGGCCATTAAATTAAAATTGGAAACTATTTTGGCTAATGAAATATTTATTATTAATTCTGTTTATAAGTAATATTTTAAGCTGTTTGTTTCTTTACTAAATAAATAAATAAACTGATTATGGAGCATACATAGCTCCAGAACAGCACACATGGCCGTTTAACTAATTAAGGAACATACATAGCTCCAGAACAGCACACATGGCCGTTTCACTGATTATGGAACGTACATAGTTCCTCAACAGCACACATGGCCGTTTAACTAATTATGGAACATCCATAGCTCCAGAACAGCACACATGGCCGCTTCACTGACCATGGAACGTACATAGCTCCTCTCCCGATGTCGACTGCAATCGTCTCTCAATTTCTCTTGCCCCGATTTCGATCCACCATGATCTGGAGTGCTCAATCGTCTCTGAGACATCGATCTACTTTCTCTGATCATTATTTTCTGGAACTCATAAACAAAATATTCATGAACCGACGGCCTCAAAAGAAAACTAAATTAAATATACAAGCGAAACGTAGGGCAATCTCTTTTGTCTTCAAAAACAAAACAAAACACTCAAATGTAAAAAATAAATAAAGATGTTTTAAAAGTAAGATTAAAAATTGTAATCATCGAACAACTTTGAATGCTATTATCTCGAAAACGACGCGTCATAGCTAAAAAATAACGAAAATTTGCCCCCCTATACATAACCCATAAACAGTACGTATGGATACCATAGCTGGGTTGCCTGGCAGAAATCGCGCTTCGGCGATAAGGTCGCCTTTTTATGTTAATTTTGATTATTATTTTCTTTAAACTATGTAACCATATTGGTGTACAATTAAGAGTTTTATTATTATTATTATAGCTGACCTATTTTAGGGTAGCAAAAGTATGTTAATGTTAATATTGAAACTATATAAAACCAAATATTTTCAAATTAAAATTAAAATACACTTCTTAATAAACTTTCAGTGTCACTTAAACAGTACGTTGTTACTCGAAAATAACTGAAGAATCCCCATAGACCATAACCAGCCAGCACCTTATTATATCCTTCAACGTTTTAAGCGCAAATAAAAGTCTTTTGGAAGAAATTTCCTTCGAAATAAGCAGTACCTTTGTACGTACACTATTGTTAATATCATAATATATTTTTTTTTACTTGTGTACATAAAGCGAGAAATAAATAAAAATTTGTTCATCAAATTTTAAAAAGAACTAAAATCACTATTTGTTTGAATCTAAACCCTACAGAGATTAAATATCATTTGCTTTTTTTTTCATATCATATATAAATAAAAGAGTTTCTTAGCACCACGTTCACAAAATTATATGATCAAACTGTAAACTAAATCCGTTCGCATCTTTGCCAGGACCAATAAATATAAGACATACCTACATAATATAAAACGTAGATTACTTACCACTTCTGATTTGTTGTGAATAAAACTCCTCAGCATTGTTCAACAGTTTATTGGCTGACTTTTGCCTTACAATTCAATATAAAATGAATACAAATTATTCCAATAGGTACACTTTAAAACAATTCAATATGATGACCGCTCGCTCGTAAGCCTCTAGTCCGACCGACCAAATTCTCAATTATCCTTCCTCTCCAAACCATAGTCCAAAGATCCCAAATCCTTCAACCATTCACTTGACAATCATGACAGTTACATATTTTGACATAAGAAAGTTTGTTTATTTATTACGAAAGTTACTGACTTTTGAACTGAACGTTACACAAGACAGTACTTGGATCCATGGGTCTTTTTGCTTTAATAATCTAATATACAAATTGTCTCTTGTAAGGTTAAATTATCTCAAGCACCTTTACATTCCGTAAGAAACAAGTGCTTTTTGTTCCTATAATATATTACAAGTTATTCTACTGCGTACGTTTTTTATCGATAAATAAGTACGTTTTTAATGTTTTTTTTTTAATTGTATGTAAATAGGGTAAGTAGTCTACATCTAAAAAGGAAATTTGTGATTAAATTCGCAACCGAAATCAAAACTTAGCTCTTTACAAACATTTTTCTTACATCATAAGCCAGGCCGACCTGCCTGGAAATCTACACGGACCTATGCATTGATGTTAGTTTCGTTAAACTAAAAAAAATTGACAGTTAGGGCGCTTTTCGCTCAAGGACTACCAGACTACCTGATGCAGAAAGAACTTCCATCACTATACAAAGTGACTAGTGATAAATTTTGGATATTGGTACTCGATTCTGATCTAACTTCTGTAATAAGATTAGATACTTAACTTTTCACGAAAATTCCCTTTACATACATAAATACCTAGAGTGTTTTTTCGCGGCACTCACAACTCTGTAAGTCACCGCATCAAAAGTAGTATGTGCGCTAGTGTAACCATGCGTTGCGGGGTGAATTTTTTAACTTACGGTTAAGTTTAAATAATTAATATTTATTTCATTTTTTCTCTTCGTGTCCCCCAATTTCGAAAGTCACTCACCAGTCACCCTGTATAGTGGTACTAGAATAAAGTGCCTTGTCAGTTCCTTTTTGTGACGAGTCACAAAAGTGTCCTGTCCAACGAAACTGCCTGCGTCTGTATTCCCTGACCACTACAGTCCTGGTACTTTCAAGTGTCGAGTGAATAGGTTTTTCGTGCGTGAACGTGAACCACGTGATCAATTACTAGCAGGTGGCATGAAAGACCAAAACTATTATGGAAAAAAGGACGGGCCATGCCTGAATTTTTTTTTCATACATAGGTACATACATACATGCTGGACTGGGAGCGAAAGAAAATCATAGAATGTGCCAGCTGCTTCTCTTCCCGGGCATACTGTAAAAGTCAGTTAAGGGACAGAGGTTTTATTCGCGTTTTTTGCGGGCGATAGGCTGACTCCCTGCCACTGAAATAGTCTATCTCCATCATTATAATACCTCGAAATTTGTCAAACGTGACATCAGATGGTTTCATCTATGTACATACATAACGTCACGCCTGTATCCTTTATAGTGTAGGCAGAACACCAGAGATTACAAGACCATCTGATGTCACGTTTGACAATTTTTTCAATTTATGGAATATATTAATCCCATCCTTCGCGCAGTATTCCTGTCGTAACTTTTGAAGCCATAAAAGATCGTGATTTTGTCCATGGAGCCTCGTCATGGCATTAGTCTGCCGATGATTTTTAGACTCTAGATATGATTTTTGTAAACGCGGTGTATGTATATAGTGCATGTATGTTTATTTACTAATTGTATATATTTTGAAATTGTATATATTTTTTTAAAATTTTTAGATATAAGTTAATTTAAGTCCGGCGACAACTGAAAATCAGCGCGGTACTACAGTTTTTATGCAGCAACGCTTATGCTGAGTTGAAGCCTTTTGTTTCCTGTATGGTCTATAAGATTTATATAATACTTCTACTAACTTTTAAATCAATAAAATGTATAACCTATAATGTTCCAAATTGTAACTGTGTATATTAAGGAAACAATAAACGTTTTTTATCTTTTTATCTTTATCTTTATCTAATTCGAGTGATCCCCGCTTGGTGGTGGAAATCGCCAAATATCACTTTTCCGACGGTGATTTGTTCCGGATTTATTTTATGAAGAGCCTCTGTCTTCTTTGACGTCATATTCCAGCAGGTGAGATTGTGGCCAAACGGGTCTTAGTCACCAATAAAAAAAAATCACAAGAGTATCGTGTCACTAATTTTAGTATTTTACGTCAAATAGAGAACCTATAGGGTTATCATCAGGTGCCTATCCTTATAGTATAGAACTGCTGTACTTACCTACCTATAGTAAGTACCGAAAAGACCGGGACGGTAGGGGATTATGTAATTAAAGATTTTACTGCGGCTATAATTAGATTCTTCCATGCTGGACTGGGAGCGGAAAAAAACATAGAATGTGCCAGCTGCTTCAATTCCCGCGCAAACTGTAAGGGTCAGTTGGGGGACGGAGGTTTTGTTGGCGCTTTTGCGGGCGATAGGCTGACCCCCCTGTCACTGCAATAGTCTCTCTCCATCATAATAGTGCCTCCAAGTGCGTCAAGCGTGACTTCAGATGGTTTTGTAGCCTCTGGTGTTCTGCCTATCCCATTAGGGATGCAGGCGTGAAGTTATGTATGTTATGTATCATTAGATATATTTATATCGTTGTCGTTACTTACTAAATATTGGTGAGAGGCCGGTGCATTTTGCGTAACTATTTCGGAGATGAAATTCTCTCAACAAAAACAATGAACTTCCTCTTCCGAAGGAAGGGACGAGAATATTCTAACAAAATAAAAGCGTCTCTGTCAGAAAGACAATTTTCAATTTTCAAATATAAAACAATGACATACTGTTTGTTCGCACCTTTGTCAATTTTATTTATCAATATAAGGCCCGCTCAAGCAATATGTAGGTTAGTACCTACCCAAGATGGAGTAGTCAGTTCATTTAAATTAAACCACAAAAATCAACGTGATTATTTCATATATTATGTTCACTTAGGTACAATATACTCATTATTTATACACACCTACATAGTCACAAATATCTTATAACTTACTTAACTTAATATTTTACATAAATGCTTCTTACTTATATTAAATAAGTTACTTAATTATGTTACTCTTTTAAAATGTACACAGAATGTATCCTCGTATTATTGTAACTCTTCTCAAGCATAGATTTTTTGGCAGTTTTCTATGAAGAAAATGAAATGTTTGAGTCGTGATCGATGATTAAGTCACCATTCATAATACGGACCTATATGTCGTTACGATCGACAATCGATCTAGTCTACACAACCACTAAATATTAGTCCTCAAAGAAAACTGTGTTAAAGAGACCGCCTACACAGTTTAATGGGGCATTTACAACATTATAAACCAGCTTAAGGCCTGAACCAAGTTAATATTATCTATACAGTATTTCAACTCGGCCGCATTTTTGAACTTAATGCCCAGCGCCGCGCCGCATACAGCATTTTAATTACATATGCCTGCTATGTGTTTACTTCCAGTTTTGTGATTGTAAATATACATTTTTATATAAATAAATAAAATACTTTGTAAATTAAATAGGAAATGTTCAAAAAATGCGTTTTGTGTCAAAAACTTTTGAATAACAAATCGGTCTTATAAATTACCGACCGAAAAATATTTCGCCTCGATTGAGACGTGCGAAATGATAATTTAAAAAATCCGCATTTAAATGTAAAGCTCAATCAAAAATTTATCGAGCCGTTCGTCCCTTTGTATGAAGTTGAAATACTGTATAGATAGTAGTGCCGTGCCTGAAACAACTGAGCAATCTGATTACCTACTCTCAAAGAGTTAAGAGTGTTTTATTCATGGGGCCCTTCGAGAGGTCTAATTCGATTCACAACAAAGTGGTTTAAGATTCGAATCAAATACCTCGTAAGTCGTATTTTTAAATCGTAAGAAAAACAATGAGGAGTTTTCTGACAGCTCATAAAAATCAGTTCAAAAAACCTCTATAGATGGCACTTTTAAAAAGCCGAAGTCGTTAAGTCTGTATACTATAATGTAGGTAAGTGGTATCTATCATCTATGGTTATTTATAATTTCAATTTCTGATACGGACGTCAATTTATTTATTTTACTTTTAAAAACGCAGTGTGGAATAAATGGCTATTATGACAGACAAGACTACGCCTATTGTAAAGCGCCATCTATCGAAGCCTTTTGTACCATTTTTGTACCGTTTTGTTTTGTTAATGAGCTGTCAGAAAACCTCTTATTCATTTACTATATCTTTTTAAAACACAATTTCAATATGTAACAAGCAATGCTTTTTATTTATAATGGCATCGAGCAATACCAAGGATAGGATAACCAAATTACTTGTCTATCTAACTTATGTAAATTCAAAATCTTGTTAAATAAAGCTAAAATAAAATAAGTATTGCACAAAACAAAAAAATCTAGTATTTACCTAGCTAAAATAAATGCTTTAAGGGACTATAAAACTAGGCCTTGTTAGTTGCAGGTTTAGATTATCCCTAGCACCTTCGAATTTGAGTGTCGTGAGAGAAGAGCTTTTCTATAAAACAAGGTCTTTAGTTTTTCTACTAAATAATACTGTCGGTAAAGACGATTTTTTTAAAACTTATATTATATAATTTTATATACAGGGTGTACAGAAAAGATTTTTAAAAGCAATAAGTAGAGGTAGCAAAGTACGTTTAAAAGAAGGATATTAGATCAAATTCGTAACCGAAATATAAACTTTTGATAAATGATGATTGTAATGGAGTTATACGTAGTAATATTAATTTATAGGTATACTAGCTTTTGGACGCGACTTCGTACGCGCAAAAGGAAACATTGTTTATGTTGTTTCATGTTTTTTTTATTTTGAATTTTTAACTAAAAAGTGCTATTCTATGGTTCCTGTAGGAATTTCAGAAATCCTGCCATAATTCAAGCAGACACCCATTGAAACACCTATGTATCTACAAGTTTGACATTGCTGCATTTAAGGAATAACTTTTGTCAGACAAAATTAAAAGTCCTTTATTTCCGTGGTCGTATATTATGATCCTGTTTGAAATAATACATAGAATCTTATCCAGCTACGGGATAGGACAAACCTAGAGGAGCAGTTAGTTGATAAAAAAGATTTCGTTTAAATAAAAAAAGTTAAAGTAACTATTATTATAACTAACGGATAAGATAGTTATTTAGAGATCGCGCCAAACATAGCTAGACCCCTGTGAAGTTGTTGCAAAGGGATTCGCGCAGCTGTTTTACTTACAAAAAACATGCGCAAAGCCTCTCGCTGCTACTTTCAGAGGGGACCGCACGGATATCTGGCGCGTTCAATACCTGCTGTGATGGTTCAACAATTAAATATATGGGGAAAATGTAGATATAACAATAAATGGTCTATTTTGAGCATGCCTAAGCATTTCTATCATACCTAATATCTTAAAATATTTACAATGTTTACTTAATTTTAATTATTCTGTATATAAAACACCTTATTAACTAGTATTTGGTATTACTTCAGTGCTTGTATTATCATGGCAGAAAATTTAAATTTTTCAAAGACACTATAATTTTTTTTAAAATAATTTCAATAGAAAAATTTTACTAATTTTCTGCTTCATGTGATGGACATAGTTATTCACCAATATTACTGTTTTTACTTATTTATATCTGTCTTTTACTTCCTAAGTTATAAATGATAGAACAAGTAGATACACTTACCTACTGGTTCAAAGACAAGATTTACATGTATTTTTTAATATACTTATATATATTCCATTCGTTTACCTACCGCCTTACACATAGGATCTATGTTCTTCCATAGTGCAATAATATATTAAGTAAGTATTATACATTTCTTAACTAAACAAATTACCGCTTTAAATCAATGTTTTATTCTAGTCGGTATTTAAGTTACACCTAAGTACTCAATAAAACAATGACATCTGATTTACCTACTGAATTGAAATCATTAGGTAAGTTTTCTTTCAATGTCGTAGCGGGTATTTTAATTACCAAAAAAAGATAACTTACAATAAATATTGATATAAAAATTATTCCTTATCTAAATAATTTGTTTACGAACTTGCCGGATTCTATTAACGATGATTACAATAAAAATATACCTAAGTACATTACAAGAGATGTACACAATAAAATCTAAAATGAAAAGTACATTTATTCTCATACTACATAAGGTCTAAACATATCGATACCTTGTCTACCACCATCTTGATTCATAACAACCAATCGTCTGTTGTTTTCCAAATTAGTATTAAAATTTGCCGCTGCCATGGCTCTTTCTCGCTCCAGTGCCATAATTCTATCCCTGTCGAGCATGGTAGGAGGTTTGACAGCTGTCAGTTCTGCCGCCATTTGCGGCGTCGTCGGCTTGTCAGTTTCGGCAGGAGTTGGCGGGAGCTCTTTTGTCTTTGATTTTTCCTCTGTTTGGTGGGTTGAGTGGCTGTCTTTGGATTTTGAGTCTTGTTGAGCTTTTTTTGAGCGTTTCCATTTCATTCGTCTATTCTGGAACCATATTTTTACCTGTCGACAAAAAGAAAACTAACATTAATGACTACTCAGACTGAAATTATCAATATACTCTGTTTCACGCTCAGCGGATCTCACAGATAATCAATATATATAAAACTGTTCCGTTACTGACTGAGTGACTGAGTGACTGACAGACAACGTACAGCCGTAACTACTAGGCGTAGAGAGCTGAAATTTGGATCATACATTCTTTAGGGGATGTAGGGGTGCACCAAGGAAGGAATTCGTGAAATTCCCACGGGAACGGGAAATTTAGGAATTTTTAGTTTGTATGAAAAATCTTATTCCTTGAGTGCACCGATGTGAAACTTGGTGTAAAGGTTTTTCAATATGTGTCTGGTTGTGTTATGAAAGGAATTCCCGAAATTCCTACGGGAACGGGAAATATATGATGTTTTAGTTTGTATGAAAAAATCCCATCCCTTGAGTGCACGGATGTGATATTTGATATAAAGGTTCCTCAATAAGTGTTTGTTTGTATTATGGAAGGAATTTCCGAAATTCCCACGGGAAGGGGTTGGACTTTTTAGAATGTATGAAAAATCTTATTTCTTGAGTGTACGGATGTGATACTTGGCATGAAGGTTCTTCAAAGAGTGACTAGTTGTGCTACGAAAAAAATTCCCAAAATTCCCACGGGCACGGGAAATATATGATTTTTAGTTTGTATGAAAAAACTTATACTGATACTTGGTATAAAGGTTCTTTCAGTGGGTGTCTGGTTGTATAGTTTCTGAAATTTTCATGCGAAGGGTAGTTAAGCGCATACGAAGTTGCGGGATAAAGCTAGTGAGTTTATAAGTACCTAGGTAGAAAAATACTTTTGCAAACGGGTGTCTTTAGCCATCGGAACCATAAACAGTCACTGCACAAGATTATTAAATCTAAAATATGATCTAATTTTTTTGCAATCTCGCTATGATAACCTATTTTTTTGTGTTATAATTGAGTTAAATTGTCGAGTTATCCATTTTCGGAGTTATCTGTAGACTCTAGGATTTGGAAAGAGATCTACCTTGTCATTCAACCATGGCTTAGTGGTGATGTCATAAGGTTAGTCCGAGTAAGGTAAAATAAAAAATAAACGAATCGCAATTCTAAAGAATAGTTCCACCTAGAGATGGGTTTATGCCCTGACGTTTTTGGCGCATTGAGTAAATGCCTGATAAATGCCCGTAAATGCCGAGTAAATGTCTTTTGTCTGGGCATAAACTTGAACAGATTTTTTTTATTTATTTATTATCGTATCTTATATCTAAGTATACAAAAAAAATAATTCATTAAAAGCATATTTTATTTTAACTAATATACTGCAATAAACCTTAACATTTTACCAAAACCGATTGGTTAAAATTATAACTTGGTTTGAAAGAACAACGGGGGTAGCTGGTAGTCCATTGAAAAGTTACATTTGGGGTTGCGTTTTTCAGAGAACGCAATTTTATTTTTTTGATGTGTAGGGGGGGTGTGTAAAGCTAAAACCAAGTTTGTGGGGTCGCTACCCTTGTCCTTCGGCCGCCTTCTTGAAAATAGGGGTTGAAATGGTTTTTACGAAATATCTCTTAAACTATTTATCTGATAAAAAAAATGTATTAACATTTTTTGTTGCAAATTATATCCTCTACAACTTTGGTTAAGTAATTTTTTGTCGTAGAACTATAAATAAAAAGTTATAAGCGAAAATGTTTAGAAATTCGAGAAAATAATTTATATTTTTTGATATAACTTTTTTTTTATCATTTTACGAAAAAATTCTATCAGACGATTTTTTTAGATCGTTTTTTGAAGAACAACTTTTATAAGCAACATTTTTTCATTAAGTCAATAGTTAAGGTTTTACAGCGCTTTACAATTTTTACGAACTCTTTTGGAAGTTACTGTACATATTGCGTGTTATTGTTATTACGTGGACAATCGAACCGATAACGTTGTTCGTCGTCGCAGCAGCAGCTCTAGTAGTTTATCGTCAGTTTCAGAAGCTCCAGAGCCAGACTTCGATTTTGCGAACAACTGTTTCATCTGTGCCAAAGCGGTTCAGGATCCAAGTAATTCGCGTACAAGTCGACAAGCGCGGTTTTGTGTTGTACGTAATGGGAGTACAAAACAAGTATTATGGACGTTGCAATGAATATTACTAATCGCATAGCTAATTTTTAAACTTTTTTCTATACTGGACTGCGAGCGAAAGAAAAACATAGAATGTGCCAGCTGCTTCTCTTCCCGGGCAAACTGTACGAGTCAGTTAAGCGACGGAGGTTTTATTGGCGTTTTTGTGGGCGATAGGCTGTCCCCCTGTCACTGCAATAGTCTCTCTCCATCATAATAGTACCTCCAAATTTGTCAGACGTGACATTACATGGTTTTATAGCCTGCTGTGTTCTGCCTACCCCATTAGGGATACAGGTGTGAAGTTATGTATATGTATGTATGCATAGCTAATATTCCCAGCTTAGTGGAAGTTGGAGCAAAGTACTTTCTACCTGGACAGTATTCTCGGTAACGGCCATCAGATTACAATTATTTTAAAAATCAATAATTGTCAAATTCTGTAATGGAGTGGAAAAGAGTCAATAATCAATTATTAATAATAAAAAAAATTATAGTAACAAAATAAAAACAAAAAAAAAAAACAATGACTGATGACACATTATTAGTACACACGTTAAGAGTACTGAAAAATAGTACTCATTTCGGAGCGCTGTAAAACCTTAACTATTGACTTAATGAAAAAATGTTGCTTATAAAAGTTGTTTCTCAAAAAACGATTCACAAAAATGGCCTGATATATTTTTTTCGTAAAATGATATTAATATTATATATTATAACTAAAAATATAAATTATTTTCTCGAATTTCTAAACATTTTCGCTTATAACTTTTTTATTTATACATAGGTCTACGACAAAAAGTTACTTAACTAAAGTTGTAGAGGATTTAATTTGCAACAAAATATGTTAATATTTTTTTTTATCAGATAAATAGCTTAAGAGATATATCGTAAAAACCATTTCAACCCCTATTTTCAAGATGGCGGCCGTAGGACAAGGGTGGCGACCGAACACACTTGGTTTTAGCTTTACACATCAAAAAAATAAAATTGCGTCCTCTGAAAAACGCAAGGTTAGGCCTAAAAAATGTAACATTTCAATGGACTATGGAGTTTACTGTTGAAGTGGGAGGGGAGTAACACTGTGATTATTTAATGACTGATTATTTGATTAAAAGTTTTGATTTAAAAAATAGTTAAAGTTTCATTTTTATTCAAGTTCCTGCTTAATTTTTTACAAAATTAAGTTGTTTGTTTTTGTGCCTAGTGATCGGGCATTTATTTGGACGTAAACTCATTTACATATGCCCAATATGCCTAGTTTATGCCCATTGTGTCCATATTTGTTTATGCCCCCGACCCATCACTATCCACCTCTTTCGAAAAAAAAATCTTCCTTGGAATATGATGCGATGCGGAGCATATAATAGGTACTTATAAACTATGTACGAAAAATCGTAGGCGTAGGCTGTGGCTTAGGTAATAAAGCGTGATTTTCGAAATGTTTCAAAATGTTTTTTCAATAGATGACTTTATACGTACCTACCTACTATTGCTAGTTTTGGCTTTAAGTCAATTTTGTTCAACTTTTTATTGCACTCCCGGTGTCCGTGAAAATATCAGGATAAGAGGTGCCGTGTGTGTTATTCCAAACAATTTTCTACCTATTACGTTACACCTTAATCCATCAAGCCGTTTTAGTGTGAAATACTTACTTATTAAAACTTATTAACTTATACTTATTAGAGCCCGTAAACTCATAAATAACAACAACCTTACAAATAAAAAATTGCAGACGCTGGAGCATCGTCGTAAGGTTGCTTGTTTGACTGTATTTTATCGGATACATTTTGGTGAGTGTGCGAGTGCTCTTTTTGACCAAATTGAACCCACCCCTTTTTACCATCGGACTAACAGACGCAGACAGAACTTCCATCCCTATATAGTGGATTTACCAAGAAGTCGAACAAAACGCTTCGATAGTTCCTTTTTGGTACGGATTGCCAAGGTGTGGAACAATCTGCCTGCGTCTGTTTTTCCTGACCACTACAGTCCTGGAACTTTTAAATGTCGAGTGAATAGGTTTCTCGTGGATGGACGTGTAACACCATAGTCTTCATGCGCACTTTCCATCAGGTGGCATAGAAGACAAACGTCCTATCCTTACAATATAAAAAAAAAACATAATTTAAAATATTAGTAAGCAAGATATTTTTGTTACATTTTTCGTTCATGCAAACAGCTATCAATCCCCTTTAAGTACCTAACTACCTACATAACTCAGGTAAATCAGTGTTTTAGGGCAAGCACCTAAAACGTTACATCCCTCTTTCATCACCTAAAGAGCCTACTCAACATTGTAAACACACATTTAACCTATTTACCGCAAGTTCGCGCCAAAACCTTTTTGACGTTAACAAAATGGCGACACTTTTCAACTTGATAGACCCCTTATTCACTTCGATGGGAAATTCGCTACCGAATTCTCTTATTCTCTTAGAATTCTCTTATAGTGGACTTCTAGATTGAATCTCAATTCAAAATTCTTGTTTGTAAACTGAAAAAGCGTTGCCATAACAACCAGAAATACCAGATTTGTTTTTGTATGAATTTTTTTTTGGATTGAAAATGAGATTCGATATAGGAATCTACAATTTAATACGTCGTGAACCACGGGTTCTATGAAGACATCGAAACGTCGAGTTAAAATGTAATTTTAAAAGGCGATTGATTCGGTTAAAAAGTGTTTTACTGAAGATTATGTAGGTATCGTCGTGGCGCCGTGGTTACTGTGTGTATCTTACGATATAACAGGTTAAGCAACGTTCGGCGCGGTCGGTACTTGGATGGGTGACCGCCGACCGTTCGTTTCTCACGGCGACTTCCGTGCTTCGTCAGGGCACGTTAAGCTGTCGGTCCCGGGTGCTGTATACTTGTATACAGTAGTCGTTAGGGTTTGTCAGAAGCCATATCGGCACCCTGAAAATTCTGACATCCACCACCCAGCACTGGGCCAGCTCGGTGGATTATGGCCTAAATCTCCTCGTCACCCAGAGGAGAGACTCATGCCCTGCAGTGGGCCCATTACACGGAGTTGTGATGATGATGATGATGTAGGTATCGTAAAAACTTAACACAATACCTATCGTATTCTCTCGGGCACATAGCTACCGATACTGTTATTGACAAAAACCATGTTAAGTGATATTTAAATTAAAAATTGTTTAATATAGGCTATTAAATATCACCATTAATCCTAGGAGTGGTGAAAACCAGATCAAAATGTGTTCAATTTTTTTTATCTGTGACTAAACGCTTATGATCTCTATCTCACCTTTCAAAGATTAGATACCGCATACAGGTTTTGGAAGGAACTGGCTCTTCATTCACTGGGACCAGGTTTTTTAATAAAATATGCTCTCTAGAGGCAAGCCAGTGTCTGGCAGAGATCGCTTTACAGCTATAAGGCCGCCTGTTGTGCCTATCTGTATGTTTTTTTATTCTATAAGTTTTCCTGTTGTAATGATTCATAAGTTAATTTATAAATTCCTGTGTGCAATAAAGTATAAATATATAAAAAAAAACAAAACTAAAGAACGCGGTCATTCAAATTAGTCGCTTTTATAACACGCTTACCCAGGAGTGGTAGGACTATTTCAATCATCCCTTCCGCCTAATTATACAAGGTGTAGGGTGTAGGGTATTAATGGGACTATGTAATAGACTTAAATAACATGTGAATAATTTTTCAATTTTTTTTGTTTTGTTTTTAATTTTCATACAAAATATTTCAATTAAGACAAAACATCTTATAGAAAACACCTTTATGCGAACGTAGCATTTTCTATCCCTTTTTTATCGCTATGCACAGGTACAGTTCACAACGTTTTGCGTTGTACATTGTAGGTATGCAACGTTCCTCAACGTTTAAAATGTTATTGTTGTTTATTGAATTAATTAATGTTAAAGAGATTTTACAAGGGTAATAATTTATGAACTCGTTATATTAAGATATCTTGGAAAGAATGCACTTTGGAACCACATATTCTTTGGCAAAAAGTATTATTTTTAGTAACGAACAAAACCTCAAAGTTATGGGATATCAAAGAGAACACCTTAGGATAAAACTAATTTAGTTTCAAACACATAAAACTATTGTTCGTTAAGTATGATCAAAATAATATTCAAATTAAACCATCAATCGTTTTTCAACCGCATTCTTGTCACTGTCAATCTAGCTAATACCATCCCTCGTTCTATTTTGAAAATTGTTAGTGAATATGGCGGTGGCGGATTTGAGTTACAAATTACTGTTATAAAGATTATAGGGGAGGCCTGATGGGCACTATAAAATCTTACACCGAAGGGCGCCATGTTGGTTTTGTAGATTATTGTAAGCTATGATGCATGGGAGAGGCGAGGAAATGAAATTTTCATAAGTGGAGCCTTTGACTCGGATTTTTTAAGTAATGTATATTTAGGAAATAAATAATAGATTGACATGTAGTCTGGCATTTTGTATAAAACTTATAATGCGATTTAATTAGGGTTTTCGTTATTTGAATGTAAATTATAAGGAAGGAGATTCTTTTCAATCACATAATATTTGAAGATCCGATCTTTAGAGATAGATGAGTACCCAATGGAACTCTTCAATATCTAATGGTTTGATCATGTCATGTTTACTTACACCAATCCATATTTTAACCCGTAAATGTAGTCATAACCAGCCTAGGGCTGAGAACACAAAACACCACAATCATAATAATAAATATCTTTATTTCCTCTACAACAGTGCAATTTAAATAGTAGGTACAGTAATACACATTAAGTGTTGCAGCTAATGAGATTGTTAGTTTATCGGAAAGTGCTTATCTCTGATCAGTGGGATAGGACAACATATTTCTGCATTAGTTAGTCCAAATCTCTATATATATATTCCTAGTTCGCTACATGGTATCCCTTATCACAAGCTCATCTTAGTTTGGGGCCATGTAGTTGGTGTGATTGTCTGGTGACTTTATATTTAATTAAGTTTATTTAATCCTTTTTCTAAGCGTTTTATCTTACCTGCGTCTCAGTAAGCATCAAGCTAGTCGCCACCTCAAACCGCTTGGGCCGTGACAGGTACTTGTTCATGCGGAACTGCTTCTCCAGCTCCAGTAGCTGCTGCGACGTGAATGCGGTGCGCGGGCGCCGCGTCTTGCCGAGGAGAGCGTGCGGCGCGCCTGCCAGAGAGAGATGGAGATATTGTTGTTATTGCGTTTAATAATTTAGAAACAATAGGTAGTGGAGGATTGCAAAGCTGAAGTGACAATGGGCAGGGCACATAACTCGCAGAATGGTCGTTGGGACAGAAAAGTTCTAGAATGGCGGCCACGTAGTGGGAGACGCAGCGTAAGCATGGTGGACCGACGATCTGGTAAAAGCCGCCAGTAAACAATAGATGAGGGCGCGGGCGGCGCGACGACGTGGCGACCGTGGAGAACCTTAGGGGAGGCTAACAGATAACTATGTCTAGCAGATAATGTTTGTTAGTACGGTGCCTGGAGGAGAGAGATGGTGATATTGTTGAAAGTTTGTTTATTAATTGAGAAATAATAATAAATAATAGTTCATGTTCCTGGAACTTCTCGTGGATGGACGTGTAACACCATAGTCTTCATGCGCACATTCCATCAGATGGCATGGATGACAAACGTCATATCCTTACAATATAAAAAAGGTAAGGCGTGCGGGGAGGGAGATGAATGTATTGTTGTTATTGGTTTTAATAATTTAGAAATAATATGTAGTTCATGTTTGAAGAGTAGACGGGCAATGCGCCTGGGGAAGAGAGATGGACATAGTGTTGTCATTGTGCTTATTATTTTAGAAACAATAGTTAATATTAGCAGACTTAGGTGTTTGCCTGGGGGAGACATGGAAATATTGTTATTATAGATTCTTTTGTTTTAATTTTGTAACTATAAACTAAGCCCGCGTTTGAAATCTGCTGACAAATATCATCGTTTCAGCGGTGAAGAGTCAGTGTAGAGCCATCTTAAGTAAATCTTTGACCTCATCTTCTCTTAAAATTATGTGAGACGGAGATGAGATGCGAGTGCTGTCACCATTAAATAACGTATCTAAAACATTGATACCAGGTGCTTGAACTAATCGAACCCACATCCTTTTATTATTGGACAACTACACGCAGGCATGACCGTTATTTTAAAGGAGTTATTGCAAAAAAATCCAACAAAGCGCATGGAAAGTTTCTTTTTGATACGGATCGTCATAGTTTAGAATGAACTGTCTGCGTCTGTTTTTCCTGACCACTACAGTACCTAATGGTTCTTTTAAATATCGAGAAAATAGGTATCTCGCGGATAGACATTTAATACTCTTCTTTGTATCGTCATTTTCCATCTGAGGAACGAAGACAAATGGGTCATCTTTTAAACCCACAGAAGCAACATTTTGAAAAGCAACAGTAACATTTTACCTTAAAATCCCAACTGTATTTTGCAACAACTCACGCGAACCACTTAAAGCCTAATAATCAATAATGATACCAAATCACACATAAATCGAAATACCAATGAAAAAGATAAAATAAATCATTAATATTTTATCTCCGCTAATCCCAATCGCAGCAATCACATCGACATATTGGCCATATTTAACCAATAAATTAAATTAGCTTAATTTATCAAACTAACGCGCCGCCAAGTTGAGCCAATAAAAATGATAATTATCTATTAGCCGTGCGGTGCCACTATTGGTGACATTTGGTCGTGTTTGCACAACACTATGGAGCGTGTAATCCTGAACGCATCTGTTAAGTTTTTGCCGCGCGGAGCTGTCATTGGCTTGTCATATTAGCGGGTTTTTGTTTGTAGAATATCCTGTTTTGTGTTTTGTTTAGTTTCCTTTCAGCTTTGTTAAAAGTTGTTTGTTACATTAGGTAGTAATACGCCATTCAATAGGTATCAGAGGTCGCAAATTCGAATCCTTGTACGAATGAACGTATATTTTCTCTGAAATTATGGATGTGTACAGTTTTATCTCTTCAATATTTTTACCTTTATTTACCTTTTATCCAGTTTCTATCACACACTACGATTCTTAATTCATAATAAAAGTTAATTTAGACATAATAATGTGGTCTGAAAGCAACAAAAACTTATCTAAGTATTATATTTGCCTGGAAGAAATGGCTTGAAGCGATAAGGTCCAAAATTTATCTTAATTTTGTATTTTTACTTTCTTTAATCTTTCATGTATTTTTTTTGTTGGCAATAAAGTTTGAATAAATAAATACATTTTTAATAGTTTATTTTTAGCAGGCTTAATTGTGTAATCGACAAAACTTTAATTACACTATCTTCTTATAACAGTTACAACGCCGTCAAAAAACTTCTTTGTTCCTTTAAAGAAGTATTTTTGACATCCTAGAACAGTTTTATTTACTAACTAAAATTATGGTTACTCTTAACTCATCGACGAACAAATGAAGACCACCGATCCACCTTCCAATAAAAAGGTAAACATTTCAAATATATTTAAAAATAAATTAAAAGAACGGATGCGTTCCAAAATTAAACAAGGAATCGTGCTTAAGCATCGACATCGGCTTCGATTTTTGAATTTCTGTTTGCGCTTCGTGACTTTTCATCGATTACTGTAAGTCAAGATGGCCGCTTTGAAGAAGTATGTCCAGTAATGTTTGTATATTTGTTGAGATCACAGTAATTGTACAATGAGAAAGAGTAATGGGTGTTCTGAAGTGAAGTGGACGAGTTTTAAAGTCAAGCACCTACCTATAATTATTTATTATTATTTAAGGCTGGTAGTTCGCTTGGTTTCACTTGCTTAGCGTCCCATCTGGTGAAATAAATGAATGTACAATTTAAAACTTGGTTTTTAAATTGGACCGTATTTTCCTGAGATTCACGCGTTCCAATAAAAATTAATAAAATCTAATCAAAATATTAGTATAGTGTATTAAGATACATAACATCATCATAACATCATTGATATGATAACAGCATGTAGAGCATAGAAATGAATTTCACCCATAATACTCCAATTCTACTTTACATCATCATCAATAACAGCCTGTACACGTCCATTGCTGGACATGCCTTCCCCATAATCAAACTTTATTTGGGCTACATAAGCTAGAGCAAATGTTACAAAAAATATCGAATATTAATTTTATTTCAAATTCCTAATTACACCCATTAACCGTGACAAGTTAAAATAAACACCCACCCTCAAGATTTAACGAGTCCCAAATTTACGACCTCATTAATAAATTTAAACTTACAAACAAACAAATTAACGAACAAAAAGGAAAAATTAAGAAGTTAACAATTGAACCCACCCTAAATATTAGGGCGCAAATGTTCACCCCACATAAAATAAAACTTAGAAATAAATATGATCCATAATACAATTGCAATAGAGTAAGAATTAGATTGAGTTTATAGGTATAATTTGCTACAAATTAAATTATTGGTAAATTGTAAGTAAAGTCATTGCCGTAATTAATTCATTCGTGTTATTTTTATTATGGCAATTTGCATCTGTCGCGATATTTTTTAATAGCAACTAAATGGTGCGTTGCTAGCAAATGAAAACTGAATTGTAATGCATAGGCTACACTACCGTGATATGCCAATAATTATTGCCATAACTTAAACAACACCTAGGTGTAACCACGTTTTACGGCCATAATTTTACAATGCCAATCAATATGGCAAATGGCGGTAGGCAATAGCTCCGGCGGCGGTCTTTTTTCGCACATCAAAGAAGATTACCGCAGTAATTATTGCGTTTGTGGCCACACTACCGTTTGTCCAGTGTGCAATATGAGCTCACCGGCGACGCACGTATCGACCGACAAGGAGTGGTCAAATAAAAAAGCGCTCGAGTTTTTAGAATTATTCCAATCCGAACCGTCTCTTTGGGATACCCTGTCTTCTTTTAGCTTTGTTGAAATTTAAAAGATTCATGTTAAAATAATTGGCACTCATAAAACACAACACAGCTGCAGCTTCGACCTCCATCTTGAAAAAGTGATATTTTCCGCCAAATTTATTGACATATCATGCAGTTTAAACGGTAATTTAATGCCATAATTATTGCCGGTACACGGTAAGGTAGTGTGGCCTCACCATTAGAATACTACCTACCAGCAGAGGATACTAGCCAAAGAAATTGTATTAATTTAATAAATCCGCGAGTTTCTTATTTATTTATTTATTTATTTATTCGTAAACATTCCATTATACAGGTGGGCTTAGTGCCACATGGCATTATCTACGAGCCAACCTTAGGGTTGAAGATTGAGTTGGTGGGCAAAGTATATTTTTATATTAAATAAAAATAAATACGTAAGTTTAATATACATAAATAAGCAAAGGGTCTAATAAGTTTATTAAAAATAAGTTATGTTTTAGAATATGGGAATAGGTATAAATATAATCACAATTTTTGTAGGAAAAACCTCTTAACTCGTTTTTTAAAAGAAATCTTACTAGCTGATTTTTTGATCTCTAGAGGGAGGGAATTCCAAAGATGCACCGCTCTCACAGCAAAGGAATGAGAGTAAGCTATCGTTATCTTACTCTCTTATCGCGGTTTTCATATATTTTTTCGATTCATCCTTCATTATACCTACTTTAACTACTTACATTCTTCTATTAGTTACGGTGATCATTAAAAGTTAATGAACACATTGACTTTTTCAAAGTCGCTATTCTCCATATTGTGCCTAAAATTGTACTATCTAGCCGGCTATAATAGTAGACTCCAAAAAGTCACTAACGGCGTGGGACCATCTCTACGGCGCCGCGCCGTCCCACGGCGGCGCCGTGTATGGCGCACCGCTCAGCGCTTCATAGGTATTTACTCTTAAAATTATTTCCATCATGGTTCATTATTGACGACCGGCTGGTGTAGTGGTACCATACATTGCCTGCTATGCCAGAGGTCCTAGGTTCGAATCCCGGCGGCGGCGGATATCTGTGTTCATCACACAGATATTAGCCGTCAAGTCATGGATGTTTATTTAAGTTTATTCTAAAAAAAATATGTATTTATTCAATATGTATGTTTATAAATTTCTTAAGTATATCAGTTATCTAGTATCCATAACACAAGTTCTTTAAGAAACTTAATTTGGGCTAGATAATGTTGCGTGAGTGTCAGAAATATTTATTTTATTTTATTATTTATTATAGAAACGTATGCCTTGCAATTATACGGTTATTTATTTATTTATTACGGCGCAAATCAATGCTTTTCAATAATGAACCATGTGGAGATCATTTTAAGAGAAAACATGAACGGCAGGGTGCCGTGTGCCGTGAAACGGCACGTCGCGGCGCCGTAGAGATAGATCCACTCCCTTACTCGTTCATGGGTCAATGTGTACCCTTCGATAGATGTAAGGATACGGTAAAACCAGTGCTGTGTGTGAAAAGGAGTAGGTACCATAACATATCCGGATTCAAGAAGATGGGATTCCCTGGCTGTAAATTGTCATTGTGTATTTTTAAAAGATGATTGCTGTTGAGTTTCTTGCCACTTCTTCTCAACAGATCGACTTTCCCAAGTGGTGGGAGATTCAGTTCAATTTGTAAATTGTTTGACTTGTTTCAAGTGTATTTAAATACCTATTTAAGTGGGACTTAAATTACGACTAATATTGACTTTTTTGGTTGCCTGGCAGAGATTGCTTACTAGCGATAAGGCCACCGATTGTGTTTTCTTTTTTAATGTTCTTTATTTTCTATTTTGTGTATGTACAATGAAGAGTAAATAAATAAATAAACTTCTATGTTTTATTATTACAAATATACGAATGTATTATAAGAATGTCGTAATCAAAATAAACCTTATGATGTTTATTTATTTATTCTTTATTGTACACCACAGAAAAAAAAACAAAGTAAAACAAAAGCAGAAACATGGTACAAAAGGTGGTCTTATCACTAATAAGCAATTTCTTCCAGACAACCTTTGGGTGAGAATTGGAGACTAATTTATAGGGTGCCTAGGCTACTAAAATTTAACTAATATACAAATACTATAGTTATAATATAGTAATTTCATAAACTTACACACGAATAATACATAAATATAAAATATATACATATATCCACTAACTATAATGCTTAATATATATACTAAATAAATTAAATACATTGTACTATAATGTCGTGTCTTTAGAAAGGAAGTACTGCTTGACCAGTCTTTTAAATGTGTCAATTGATTTGGCAGACTTAATCTCCAGTGGCAAATTGTTCCACAGTGACACAGCATGGACAGTGAATGATTTCCCGTAAAAGTCAATTTTATGCGGGGGTGTTGCAAGCATTAAATTATCAGCAGAACGTAGCTGTCGTAGGTGCTGTGAGTGTCTGTAATTAAATCTATTCCTTAAATACTCCGGTGAGGCCGGATTGAACAGTAAGCGATACAGCAGACATAGAATTTGAGTATTCCGGCGAAAGCGAATCGGAAGCCACTTGAGCTTAGTGCGATATTCTGAAACATGATCATATTTACGTAATCCAAATATGAATCTTATGCATAAGTTTTGAAGGCGCTCAAGTTTATTCATTTGGTCTTCGGAGATGTCCAGATAGCGGCAGAACCGTAGTCTAGTATTGGGAGGAAAAGGGATTGTGCAATGGAAATTTTAGTAGGGATTGGTAGAATATTGCGCAAACGCTTCAAGGAGTTTGTGGCAGCAAACATTTTGCGACTCACTTCATCTACCTGCGCTTTCCATGAAAGTTTGTTATCGAATAGGATTCCCAGATTTTTTACTGATTTGCTGTATTCGATGATCACACCATTAAAAACAAGTTTGGGGCACATGTTCCAGTCAATTCGATCAATTGTTTTTGGGCTCCCTATTATGATCGCTTGCGTTTTAGATGGATTTACAGACAAGCCATGCTGTTGGCTCCAAGAAAGTATTTTGTCCAGGTCGTTGTTTATTGTACTGATTGCCTGCGGTAGATCCACAAGGTTTGTGTTGAGATAAATTTGGAGATCGTCTGCGTACATATGGTAGGAAGAAGTTAAATTATTTGAAATTGTGTTTATAAAAATTGAGAATAGAAGAGGAGACAGCACGCCACCTTGAGGGACGCCGGATGTGATACCAATCCAGTCCGAGCAGTATTCTTCGATACTTATACGCTGCCGACGTCCGCACAAGTAAGAATGAAACCAATCAACCACGAATGGAGATATGTTAAGAGAGCGAAGAAGTTGTAACAAGATAGCGAAGTCAACAGTGTTGAAGGCATTGCTAAAGTCGAGCAGTGTTAACACTGTTAGCTTTTTGTGTTCCATGCCCAAGCGTATATCATCGGAAATTTTGACTAACGCCGTGATCGTACTGTGGCCGGACCGAAAACCAGACTGGAGTGGATTGAGCAAATCATTTTTTTGCAGGAAGTTGGTTAATTGTTTATGTACCAGATGCTCTAGGACTTTGGATAGGAACGGAAGGATAGAAATCGGTCGAAGGTCTTGGAACGACGAGGGAAGAGGTTTTTTAGGAAGTGGGATAATATGTGCATCTTTCCATAAAGCAGGAAAGTGACAAGCGCTGATGGAGTTATTTAGGATGATTGTTATGATAGGGAGAAGGAATTCAAGTAGTATAACGATCATTTTGCGACTGACGTTGTCTGATCCGACGGCATTAGAGTTAATTGAAGTGATTGCTCTCTTAACATCACATTCGGTGAATTGAGTAAAATGAAAAGAATTGTAAGAAGGCTTAGGCAAAGATGAAATTTTGAGTAATGTTTCAGCTTTCTGTTCGCTATCTATGGAGCAAGAAGAAGTAAAGTGTGAATTAAGTGCATTGAAATCTATGTTGTTAGGAATTGAATTTGTTTTATTTTTGCCTACGCCCAAAGTCTTAAGGAAATTCCAGACTTTTGCTGGAACTCCGTTCGAAACAGATTTGTGGATATGGCGATGTTCCTCAAAGGTTAGGTTTTTAAATGCAAAAATTAAATACGTGTACATAAATTACTATAAATCTATGATGATAATTTTTTATTGCTTTCTGTTTTTAATAAATAATAGCAAAACCGTAGAAAAATATCTATAAAGTATATATAGATTTACCGAAAAAGTTATACTCATTAAATAAAACTCACAACTAAGTCCTCATAACCTAATTTTTCACCAACACTTGCCGAAACCGATCCCAAAAATACACAAAAAACACCTGTTCACTATAAACTATAAAAAAGAGACACATTTATCACCAAACCTACGAGGGAAAGAGACGGAACATGGGGTTACCAAATTAGGGGTAACAAATTCGTAAATGGGGTGATTTGGCAATAAACGTAAGTACTACAACACTTAGGCATGGTCATAATTTTGGATTCAAATTATCGAGTGACGAGGGGTGGTTTTTGCCCTTTTAGTTTTATTAGTGCTCCCTTTGGCACAGTGGTGAATCGCCGCTTTGTAAGGGAGAGGATACGGTTTCGATATCTGATACTAATGTCAGGTTAATATATTTTTAAGATTTTACAATTACAATTTAAATATAGATTTTTTTAAGAATTTGCGAGTAAATTTATAAGCTTTTTTGATATGTGAATTTTATCTTAATAGGATTATTCAATATTATTATAGTAAAAATACAACACTAGCTGTATTTTTTTGTAAATAAAGTTGCCTTGAAGAGATCATCTTTTGATGTTGGACCGCCATTTGTGATCGGTTCCTGATACATTTTTGTCAAAACATTTCCAACTCGATAAATAAATAAATAAATAAAATTAAATTTACAATGCAACTGCTGGTCTAGCGGTCAATGCATTGCCGTTTATACCAGAGGTCTTGTGCTCGAATCCCGGCGAGAGTGAATATTTGTTTAAATAAGTTTATTTCTGATATTAATATTCGTAAGTTATATAAGTTTATATATTTTCTTATAAGGTTATAAATCCTGTGCAAGAGTTCACTAAGAAACTTTATTTAGGCTTGAAAATGTAATATAAGTATTAGATATATTACTTATTTAACATCCTAAAATATCAAACTAAATAAACCAAGCAAACCAACGATCATTCGACTAGTACTATCCACAGACATATACAAAGGTAGATGTCGAAGTCACCGCTACCAGCGGGACTCAAATCGAATTACGCTGATTGGTCCCTTCTGCTCCACTGAGCGTGAAGGTATTGTGCCTTGGTTGTCTTGCAATCCAATATTATACCTTGCTAGCTTTTGTCCCTGGCTTTACAAGCTTTATATACAGTATTAACACCCTGTATATAGAGATATATGGAAAATAATAACCACGATCTTGAAAATTGTACTTACTGAAACTAAAGTTTTGAATTTTAGTTTCAATTGGTTTAAGTACATAGATACATAACTTCACGCCTGCATTCCTTATGGGGTAGGCAGAACACCAGGGGATAAAACCATCTGATGTCACGTTTGACAAATTTGGAGGCATTATAAAGATGGAGAGCGATTATTGCAGTGACAGGGGGTCAGCCTTTCGCACGCAAAAACGTCAATAAAACCTCTGTCCCTTACTGACTTTGACAGTATGCCCGGGAAGAAAAGCAGCTGACACATTCTATGTTTTTCCATTACTCCCAGTCTAGCATTTAAGTTTTCATGAGATATAACATAAAATACGGCTTTTATGTGATTTCCAACCGACTTCCAAAAGGAAGAGGTTCTCATTTCGTGTGTATTTTATTTTTTTGTGTCTTTGTTACATGATTTTACGGACAATTTTGAATCGATTTTGAATATTCTTATTGATTCAATATTCATATTCATATTGATAGAGGATACTTCAGAGGTGGTCCCCTATAAATTTCATCGAAATCGATTGAGTACTTTTTGAAAAAAACTGAAACTTTCAAAAAAAAAATATGTATCTATACGGAGAATTGTACAGAAGGCAGCACATCAAGCGTTTTGTATGAAAATTGTACCTACTTGAATCTATGCCCTCGACATTAAGTTAAAATTGATTGGGGTAATTTGACAGGTAATGTAACGCTTGATCTGCTGGCTTCTGTACATTGATGACCTAACAGGTAAGATGACGTTTTAGCCATAGTTTACACTAGGATTTAAAAATGTTAGTGAAGTCGCAGTCGTTGTTTTTTTAATTTATTTATTTTCATCATCATCATCATCACAACTCTTTGCAATGAGCCCACTGCAGGGTGCTGGGTGACGAGGAGGTATAGGCCATAATCCACCAAGCTGGCCTGGTGCTGGTTGGTGGATGTCAGATATTTCAGGGTTCCAAATGGCTTCCGACAAACCCTAACGACTATTGTATACAGTATACAGCACCCGGGACCGACTGCTTAACGTGCGTGGCGTCGTGAGAAATGAATGGTCGGCGGCGGTCACCCATTCATGTACCGAGCGCGCCGAACGTTGCTTAACCTGTGATATCGCTTGATACCACAACGCGGCGCCACGACGACTTCGCGTTACAACGACTTTTTTTTAATTTTTTTTTTTTTACGAAATTTATTTTAAGTCGCTTTAAACAGCATAGGTCATTAGCGACTACAGTAGTTACAATGAAACTTAAACTAGGTTATACTTATTAATTAATTTGAGAAACTTGATTGTCGCGGTGTATCCATTTTGGTTCAAGCAATCTTTTATGTTATTTGGTACATCGCATTTTTTTTCCCTTGTATAAATTTGTCATTCTTCAAAAATATGAATTTTTTCTTGTTCCGTGCGGGAATCGAACCCGCAACCACTGGCGTCTGAGGCAGACAGGTTTACCCCATCGCCAAAGTGGTCGTCGGAGTGATGATTTGCATGAATGTATGCTGTTATTTAATAAAAGTCTAGTTAAACAAAACCGTGCAATTTGATCGTTGATAGGTAGTCACGTTTGACAACAGCAAATATCAAATCGTGCGATAGAATTGTCAAAGCGTACGTTGGTAATAAATACCTGAAAGACACATCATATGTATTATGCTAACACATTATTGAAAGCTATGATGCCAAATTTTACGATTCATTATTAAATTATAATTTTCATCCGACTTCCAAAAAAGGAGGAGGTTCTCAATTTGTCTGTATGTTTTTTTTGTTACTTTGTTACACGATATTTGGGACACTTACCAATTGATTTTTAAAATTGTTGTTTCATATGATAGCGGATACTTCATTGTTGGTCCTATTTAAATTTCATCGAAATCGGTTGAGTACCTACTTCATTGAAAATTTCAAATTTTTCAAAAATATGTATGATTTCGGAGAATGTTTGAACGTTGATGACATTCTCAACTCAGCCAAAGTTATGACTTGAAGTCGGTTTTTTAATTCTCTGCATTCGTTGATTATGTAAATTATCTACTTCCGATCACATTTCTGATTATTTTGGGTCAAGAAGGCTCTGCTTAAATAAATATCTGACAGTACATCTTAGTGAGCATATGTTTTTCATTTATGAATATTAAATCAATAATATTTTTAAGTTTTAACACTTAAAATGCTCAATTATTCTTAAATAACTGAAAAAATGTGCTAAATAAAAATCAGCCGAACAGGACTTCTCGTTTGTCGGACGAGTGCTCTTCCACTGAGCTACCGGGGCCTGGCGGTACGCCTCGAAATTACTTAGCACATTTTTGTTTTAACGTTATATTGCTAACGTAGCTCCATCTTATGGTATAGCTCTGCAGTTAAGACCACCCGAGGCCAATTTCTTTTCAGAAATTGTGAATCCTACTTAAAGTAAAGCATTGCAATGTTTAATAATATTTTTATTATTATTCTTAAATAACTGAAAAAAAATGCTAAATAGAAATAAAAATAAGTCCAGCATTATTAATTTACAACTGGACATTTATAAATAATAATTAATAAACAACCAAATGATGATATCGTACACTATACCACTTCTGACCACCCATCACGACCAGATAATCCTTCCAATAGGATTTGTGTCTGCACTGGATATTCGAAGTCACACAGAGCCATCTACTTAGCAGAAGCAGACACCAGCTACTTTAACAATAAATCTATACACGGATCCGACGTCTACTACCGTTTGCCGGAGATTTATCTTGGCGAATTTGTAGAATTGGATAGGAATAGCAAAAAAATCCTACCAAAAAATAATATCATAACGGATAGCATTTTTTGGTTTGAATCAATTCTGAGAGTTGAAGGTTCATCTTTTTTGCTAACGAGTTATCACGAGAAAACTATCGACAAAGACGTCGAGGAGAACTTTCAATATAATAGCATTCCACTTCAAGTATTACTTAAAAACTTTATGTATGTTTTTAATAATAAATATTTGATGGGTTATGTGATATTGATAATGTAATTAAGTTAGTATATAGTAAAAATATGGAAGGATGGAGCGTTTGTCTTCCATGACACTAGATGGTACTATCGAAGACACTTCCCGCTGACCACCACTAACTTCATTTTTGCTTGCACTAAAAACATAGAATAGATAATAAAATGGTTCGGCGCCGTAGCATTGTTTATGCGATATTTTTTTTTAAGTGATCAGGTGGCAATGGCCACGTCTGTACATAGTTGATCATGGAACTACCTTATTCGCAAATAAACGCTTACTTTTTTGTTGAGATGCCTCACATGGCCTATTCATTTCAACGGACAAGCAGATCTGTGATCTTACAATTTGTCATACCTACTTAGGCTACGCAAACTATAGGAATTTTTTTTCATTGTCTAATACATAAATTATCTTCTGGGGTTTGATATCTGCTGACTGGCTAAAAATGTTATGGGAATGCTTCTCTTAGTAAAGCCAAAAAATATAAAATATTTTTTAATACAGTTGCTCAAAAAGTGGCGTATTGCAGGGACGTATAGCGTTCGGGGTATGGGCTATTACACACTCGTGCTTTTCTTTACCTTTTCCAAACTCGTGCGTTCTCTTTTCCCAACTGTCAAAATAATGTCTATTAAAAAAAACAACCACGAAGTTTTTACTAAAAAAAAACATAGGAATTTTTATGATTCATGCAAATATTTCTAAAAAGCTACTAATTTGTTTCACTATCAGATTTAATGATTTGATTCAATCAGTTAAGTTAGGTTTAATTTCATTTTAACTCATTAAATTTTATTTTCATTTCATGTTAATACAAAAAATCTACTCAAGGCTTGGCTGTATGGGCATTGTTCCCTTGGCCTACCGAGAATGGGCGGAGAAAACACAAAATCTCTGTTTATATATTTTTTACGGCTAGCGCCATTTTGTATATTTATTTATTTATTTAACTTTAAATTCTTCTTCTTCTTTCTTTATTTTCTTTATATTAAATTGCTTCATTTTTTCGCAACTGTATTAAAATAGTTGTTCAGTACACGTGCGGAACTGTCATTGCAACTTGTTCCGACTGTCAACCCTCACCTTCGGCTGCGCCTCGGCTCTTGTAGACATTTGTCAGACAGAACTCTTTGCAATGATGGGCTTTGCGCACTCGTAATGAAATATACTGTATTTCATGGAAAGAAGATAATGTCTAAGATACATAGGTAGGAATAGGTAGAATAGGTAGTCGTTACATGCATATTCACTTTTCTCTTATAAGAACTTAGGCTATAGATACTGAATACTGCATCTTGATGTACTGAGCAATACTGAGAAATACTTTTGTTATAATAAATGGACCGGACACTTGTCCTCCATCTAAGTTATTAGAAAAATAAGCAACGATCCAGACGTAGTTAGTCAGTAATTTGTTTGTAATTGAAGGAAAGCACTTTGTATCCGATCCTGAACATAATTATGTAATAAAAGTAGGTACTTAATTTTTACCAGAATTCCCTATAAATCTATAAAGAGACATTACTACACTTTTCCCGTCGCGCCGCGCTGTCTCAGTCAACGCGCACACAGCAGTATTCCCGCCACAAGCACACCACCACCCGCTTAGTATCTATCTTATTACGCTTATGTAACCATGCGTTGCGTAATGAATTCTTTAACTTTACTAAGTAAATAATTTATAATTTATTTTATTTTTTTTCTCTTCATGTATGATCTCAAACTATCACGTCCTCGAATGTCGAAAGTGACCGATCAGTCACCCTAACTAGTCTATTTTAAAAGAAACAGAACTTTAATACGATTTAATTATGTTACAAGCTTCTATGAAAATGGAGCGGTGAAAACGGTTATTTCGATTCTTCAGGCCAACCTACCTAAACTGACGGAAATAGGGAGTTTAAATTTAAGGAAAGTGTTTATTTTGCGGACGCTACCAACACTAGGTTTAATCTTCGAGTTGGCCTCTGGTTTTGTTTATTGCTGAATTGATTTACGTTGGAGGGGAAGAAAAGGGTGTCTTCTGATATATTTATTCGATCTTTTGCGCAAGTTTCTTAGGAAACTATATTTGGTCGCGGGATATCTTGTATTTGCTTTAAGTTCATAATGGGAACTATCTTTATGTAAGAATTAGTAAACTTAGTATTTTCGTAGTTTATAATAAATAAAACCTATAAAATAAAAAATAAAAATCGTGATAAAGTACGGATTCTTCTTTCTTTTATGTAATTCCTCATCTCAGGCCTTTTTATGAGTCCACTGTAGGGCTATGAGTGTCAGCCCTGGGTGACGAGGTTATAGGTCGTAAACCACATAAATAAGTTATTGTATATAAGTATTATAATGGATTGTAGAATATATATTTTGATGCCCTTGAGATTTGTTCCTGTAAGAATATCAGGAAAATGTTATGCATAGTATGTATGTATGAATGGAATTAAAAGTACGTTGTCTAGAACCTAAATATTATATTGAGATATAGTATGTAAATACTCCTAACCAGGTTTATATATTTATATGTTATATGAATAAATTCAGTATTAAATAAGAAGTCATTCGTTTCACTACTCCTCACCAACACTCGAGCTTATAATATGCTGTTTGATTAGTATATATTAAGCTTTTGCATAGCTTCTATCGCGGGCCTTGAGCGTGGGGACCGAATCCAGAAATTCCGTAACGAAAAAAACCTATCACCCCCCACTCCGACCGGCACAGCGGTGATACTTTGATTTCATAACTTTACATGCGGGCTTTAATAAACAATCAGCGCCATCTACTAAGACTTGTGGAACTTGATATTAGATCAAACATTACTGCATTAATAAAATAAATAAATAATTATAATTGTATAAGTTGAAAGATGCTATGCAATAGCTTTACCGCGGCAGTCTCCGAGTGCCACACGTCTTTTTTTTAAATTTTAGACTAAGCTGGGTTTGACCCTAATCTATGTTAATACGTAGGAGCCGATTTAGATAAAGATGGAGCATCCAAGCTTAGACACTGTCTTGATAAATAAATAACACTTTGGTGTTTCATATGAATAATGTGATAATGTGAAAGTTTGAATGGATGGATGTATGGATGTTTGCTACTCAAACACGGGAGAACGACTCAATGAAATTTGCAATTGAACCCGATATTCCAGCTGCAGTTGAAATTGCGCGAGTAAAACGGCGCAAAGCCGCTAGTACAGTCACCTGCATTAATATGTATACACATTGCAAATTATTCGCTTGTGATAAGGTTCACATTTCAATGAAAATGTATACATATTAAAGTCCCGCTATACCTATCTTGTAAACATTTTAATGCAAATCACTTTTCATTAAATTCTTACCCAGAATCTCAAGAGAGCGTGGAATTGAAGTCTCCACAGGCAATTTTACCGCTGGCTTTCTTCCTCTGCCTTTTATTTACTTTTTTAACCGAGCTCTTATGATGCGTACAGATTGTTGTAATGGAACCAGTAATGTAACACTGCGCACTACACGTCCAATTACGCAACGTGCGCAGAATGTTACATTACTAGTTCCATACAGCAATCTGTACGCACCATTATATTCATTCATTGAAGTTCAAAGTGGATGTTATATACGTACTCAAACTAAATAAAAAAAATGATTTTCAATAAATTCAAATAAAAAATAGCGCAATAAATAACCTCTTAAATCTGTTTCAAAAGGACCAAGTCAGTACTTTAACAGTTACAAATATACCATATTCAATTCCACAACAATTCGCCTGGAGCTGGTCCCTGGCCCTAGTAAGTGCTTAGGCCCTATACTTGTATACCTTGAAATACAATATCATCAATGATAGTTATTCTTTAACAGCTGAAATTTTGGTAAAATGAATCCTGAAAATATTTTTTTTATTGGAGACTAATAAATCTAAATATAATACAATAAACCGAATTTTGTGCCTTTGAAAATGCAAATCTCTTGAACTAACTGTCGTCTTAAAAAAAACTTGTCTACAAAGTGCAATAGCGTCACAGTCGAGGAAGTTTATATTTTATCAAAAAATTCTGGCAGAATAAAAAAGGTACACAGATTTAAAACTGACCCATTTTTTTAGATATAAAAGGCCAATCAAAGATCTGGAAGTTCTAGAACAGTTTAATCTCTATAACTAACAGAGGAATTAAAAAATCCTATAGCCCAACTTTTAAGGTATTGGTAGGTCTAGATGTCATCAAAAAAATCAAAAGTCACACATCTAACACTTACCAAATCTTCCTCAAAATGGAGCAATCGTTGAACAGTTTCAAATATACCATATTAATTAGAGGTCCCGGAATAATGAATTCCACAACAACTCGTCTGGAGCTGGTCCCTGGGCTGCCGGTAGGGCCTAATTTGCTAAGGGTTTCATCCCTTTGTTTGTGTGAACAAATTGCTGCTGCGTAATTGGCTTATAGCCCTTGGGGTGAGGTGTGGTGCGAGTGAAAGCGGTAATAGGTTTTTTATAATATTGTCTTAAGTTTTTGCGATTCATACTATTAAATAAAACACTTTTTAAACGGATTTATCGCGTATATTTACATTTTAAATGTTGACTCGACGTTTCGGTGTCTTTGCAGACCCCGTGGTCACGAGCGACTGAGGTGTCAAGCGTCATAGGTTTTTTAGTATGGAATGTGATAGAAAATTGAGCTATCTGGTGAAGTTTTACAAAATACACGAAAAAATTAAGGTAATTGGTTTTTTAAAGCTATTTGATCAATTAGAAAGTTTTGTGAAAAGTAATTTAATCTTAATTGAAACTTTTTAACCAGTTACTTTTTTAATTACATTTTTTTCACCGAAACGGATGTTTCGGTGTCTTGACAAACCACGTGATCACGAGGTCACAGCTTTCTATTTTCTTTATTCCTATTATTAGTTAAAATTGTATTTTAATTGCATTATGTCTTTTTTAAATAAAAAAAATATCAATTTGTGCACGTACCATTATTATAGATACATGTTATTCTATGTTTTCCAACGACTTGTCTATAAGATTTTGCCAAACCAGCTCTCAATTTCTTGCCAGTTTTTGAAAATGAAGGTTAAAGACCAATATATAAAATTATAAACTTAACATTAGATTAGTTAAAATAATGAAAAGGGGTCATCACGGAGTTTTCCTGTAGTTTCATCAGCAATGAGGTTCTTTTAAGATATGAATTGCAGTGATAAACAGAGCCGGAAGGATTGCAAAGCTGTACTAAAAATGGGTAGAGCATGTACTTCATAGAAAAGGTTTAGGGAAAATGTTCTGTGACTCATAACTATTGTTTATTGAGTGGCTTTGACTCACGTTATGTCACGTATTAGTCTGGGGAAGTTAAGTTGTCGAAAGCCTACAAAGTGAAGGTTGCCGGTAAGGCAGCTAAAGGACTGCCGAAAGATTTTTAAGCTTAAATTGCATGTTTATAAGTGTTATACTGCAGAGTAACTTTTTTGGCTTGAAGTGGCGTGAAGATTTTTTTGGAAAATCATATTTTCATATAGATTTCATACAGATGGTAAAAAATACAATTTGTGGAGTTTATATAATACATACATACATAACTTCACGCATGTATCCCTTTTGGGGTAGGCAAGAGGCTATCAAACCATCTGATGTCACGTTTGACGAATTTAGAGGTTTTATAATGATGGATAGAGACTATTACAGTGACAGGGGGTCAACCTGTTGCCCGTAAAAACGCTAACAAAACCTCTGTCCCTTAACTGACTTTTACAGTATGCCCGGGAAGAGAAGCAGCTGGCACATTCTATGTTTTTCTTTCGCTCCCAGTCCAGCATAGAAGATTTCATAATTTTATATAATAGTAACACAAAAATTATGAACCTTGTTTACGCATGACAATGAGAGGGAGGATTCCTATGGTATTAAAGTTCATGAGTGGCATGGTTACTATCCCACTTTACTATGTACAAAAAAGGATAGTTTCCAAATGACGTTTTAAAGATTTTTAAGTTTTCATGGCCGTTCTGACTTCATGCAATTTCTCAATTAGGTATTCGAAAAACATTGCTTACGTTTATAATATTATCTTCTTGAAATAGTTTTCTCTTTAACCATATGGACTATAGACTTGGCCGGCTATAAAAAACCTCTTCTAACCTTCCGATTAGATGTACAGAATGGGTTTCCTCTGCGACAGTGACGCCACCCTTACACACAGTAGTAAATTTAATTACGCGACACGGCCGATTTTTTAATTAAGTTTAAGCGGGAAATTGCTTAGATTTTAACAAGTAGCCATTTTGAATCTGTTCATTAGTAGTTATATCAATTTGTTTTGGAGCATATATTTGAAATTAATTTGGTGTGTAGGTCTGTGTCACACAAATATTCGCCGCCGCCGGGATTCGAACCCGGGACCTGTGGCGTAGAAGGCAATGTATGTTACTACTACACCAGTCAGTCGTCGTATGGTGTGATATTTGGTGGCCAACCTCGCCGCCAATTTGGATTAATCGTTTTTACGTTTATCCAAGGGAGGTAGGTCTAATCTAAGCCGACCCTCTGCTGGCGGCAATTATTCCAAAAATGCCAAACACAGTTATTAATAAGTTGGCACATATAATCCGTGTTTGCCAAATTGCTCGCATATGTCACCTGCAACCGCCCAACCCTCTGCGGTTATGGGTTAAGTTACTGGATTATAGAATTTATTGAATACTGATTGGTGATTAAACGAGTTCTTTTTTTTAAATCTATATTTAAAAAAGGAGGAGATTTTGAATAAAATACTTTTTAAATGGAGTTTTTTTCTAACGTATATTTAACTGACTTTTATCGCTTATATATTTAAATAAAATGTTTTTAATAACCATTAAGCTCCCATTAATATTTTTAACTTTATTTTCTTGCAATGTTTCATCTGAACTGAAATTTATGAATTTCTGTAAATAAATTTGATCTCGGGTGGTAAAGCTGTAAAATGTATTAAATAAGTACATAACTTCACGCCTACATCCCTTACGGGGTAGGCAGAACACCAGAGGCTATAAAACCATCTGATGTCACGTTTGACAAATTTAGAGATATTAACATGATGGAGAGAGACTATTGCAGTAACAGGGGGTCAGCCTATCGCCTGCAAAAACGCCAATAAAACCTCTGTCCCTTAACTGACTTTTACAGTTTGCCCGTGAAGAGAAGCAGCTGGCACATTCTATGTTTTTCTTTCGCTCCCAGTTCAGCGTGGAAGCAAGTATTGTATTATGATTATTTCTTGCTGGACTGGGAGCGAACATAGAATGTACCAGCTGCTTCACTACTCGGGCATACTGTAGTTAAGAGACAGAGGTTTTATTGGTGTTTTTGTGTGGGCGATAGGCTGACCCCCTGTCACTGCAATAGTCTCTCTCCATCATTATAATACCTCCATTGGTCTGATGATCTTATAACCTCTGGTGCTCTGCCTGCCCCATAAGGGATACAGTTATGTAGGTATGCATGTTTGTAAGTATTCTAACAAAAAAGTCCAATATACCAAATAATTTTGATGGCAATGGCCATGACCCAGCGGGATTTATATGTGGGAGTTATTTAGTATGTTTATCTATAAGCTCCAATTTCTGATCATCAAACCAGCTTTTAAGTTAACTTCATAATTACATACATTGTTCAAAGGATAGTTCAAAGTCGATATGGTTGATATTCCGAAAAGTCGAACTAAGCGCTTTGGCAGTTCCTTTTTGATACGGGTCGCCAAGGTTTGGAATGAACTGCCTGCGTCTATTTTCCCTGACCAGTATAGTCCTAGTACTTTTAAGCGTCGAGTGAATAGGTTTCTCGTGGATGGACGTGTACCACCTTAGTCTTCATGTTCACTTAACATCAGGTGTCATGGAAGACAAACGTCCCATCCATATTTTATAAAAAAAAAAGTCATAGAGTCTGACCAATGAAAGCTGTCCACGAAAAAAAGCGAGAATTTTAAAAAGTCAAGATCAGGCAATGCTGGTTTTACCCTGCCCAAATGAAGTTGATACTATTTATTTATCACCTTCGATAAAGGAGGACGTTATTTATTCGATGTATGTGCTATAGTAGGTATTAACTTCGTTTAAGCAGCGTGAAGCCAGGTGGCGCATCTTGATTTTCAAAATTACCTCCTTTTTTCTTGGACAGCTTTCAATGGTCAGACTCTATCAACAAATTGATTTATTTAAATAAAGAATTCCGCAAACAACAGTCAATTAGTAAAGTGTCGGCGCTAACAAAGGACATCAAAGGGTATGTTGTTGTGGAGATGGAGTCTTTAAATTTATTTTTAAATTAGGGCGGGTTGTATCACAACTACTTTACGTGTCTGTCAACGTTAAAAATGGCGTTAACCACTGTCAAGCTAGAAAACGGGTTGTTTCACCTATAACGGACGTCAAAAATTAACGATTACGTTGACCGTCCATCCACCCACTGGTTAACGTAACTTTCTAGTGAAAACTGAGTTGACAGGCAGGACATCTTTGGTTGAAAGCTTTTAACATTATGGATTCTGTTTTATTTTCATATATTTTAAATGATAGTGATGATGATTCAATTGTGGAAAGGAAGAGAAAAGACATTGACGAACAGTTTTTTTTGTGATGAAACAACGCTTTGTATTTGACGTACGTTAAACATCTGATGTAATCGTCAAAAAGTTACGTACGTATGATACGATAACCAACCGTTTGATACAACCCGCCCTTAGTTTTTACTTTTCTGCAAGTGACTAAAAATGTGTTTGATCTGAGCAAGTGAAGATGAAAAAGGAATTAGTACATAAAAATAACAAAATATAAAATTGCAAGACAATCCCACTAAATACATGGCCCAAACTTAGAAATGCTTGTGATATGGGATGCCATGTAGCGAACTAGGGGAAACGCCAACTGCTCCGGTGCATCCTCTTTCGCTTCCTCCACGTTCATTTATTACGGTTACTGGTACTTTTAACTAGATCCTTTTTAAATATGTCGCCAATTTGAAAATCTTAAATATAAATACGTTAATAGACAAATACTCTGACTGAAAAAAAAATCCTTTTCTCGGTCCATGTGGGGATCGAACCCGCAACCCACGTATTACGTAGTAGCGTTCTACACAACTGCGCCATGGAGGTTATCCAAACAAACACTGTCTCTATTTTTTTTATACAGGGTTAATTTTAATTAACGCATCAGCTCTTGTAGGCAGCCTCTCCACATCAATCCCAACAACATTTGTTCCACGACTTTTCGAAATAATAGTGTTAAAAAGTTTTTCCATTCAGACAATAGTTGATTACCTTTAAACTGGCGTAACTATATTTACTGTCTTAAGTTTTCACGATTCATAATTTAAATAAAACTACTTTTTAACCGGATTAATCGCGTATAATTTATATTTCAGACAAGATCAGACAGAATCAGACCCCGTGGTCACGAGCGACTGACCACGGGGTCTGCAAAGACACCGAAACGTCGAGTTAAAATGTAAAATATAAATTATACGCGATTAATCCGGTTAAAAAGTAGTTTTATTTAAACTATATTTACTCTGAACGTAGATATGCCACGTAACTAGTGTAGGCAAAATGTCGCTATGTGCAGGGAGCAGACAATTTTCATTATTTTTTTTGTTACAGGAGCAATTTTTTTTGTGTTGAATAACTAGATTTGTAAAAAAAGGTAGAACAAATGTTGTTGGGATCAATGTAGAGAGGCCTTCAAGAGTTGTTGCGCTAATTTAAATTAACCCTGTAATAGTAATATATTTCACCTAACAAAGGTTTCTTATTAACTTATTGGATTATTTATCACCAAAACAATTAAGATGATTCATTTTTATGGAAAATTGCAAAAGATTGAATGAGAAAAACCACATCATTTATTTAGGACAGGCAAGCAAGAACGAAATTACCTAAATATAATATAAGATAAAACTGTCACATCACAGGTGAAGATAAACCAACTAATCTAATATAGTTGTTGACGATGTATTATCGACATTTTTGACATATCGATTTGTAAATGATCGATTACTGTGTTATGATGACACATTTCATCTCGTTTTGTAGGTATTGTGTTATCGTTAATAATCTTTATGTGATGTAGCACTTTAAAATAAATAAGGGTATCAACTATCTTAACGTCATCTGCCTCAAGTTGAAAAGATATTTTATTTTATCGCTCTTAGTCGTATCACTCTTGTCAGAGAGGTCGTGGTCAACATGGCACTGTTTTGTGGCAGATGTAGCTCGCCTCAAGATGTCTCGCCACCTCTCTCTCTGCTAGCAGACATTCTGGAACAATCGTGTAAGGGGCCGCCCACCATGACCTTTATTTGGTCGATCCATCGGGATATCATATCATAGGGATTCGTCCGCGCGGCCTAGTGCCCTCTACTTTGCCCTCAGTGACAAGACTTTCTATGGACTCATTGCTTCGCCTCGAGACGTGTCCAAACAGTTTCAGTACGCGAGTTTGTACTAAATTTGATAGATTTTATCGTTACGTTATAAAAATATATTTTCTTTAAGTTATCGTGGGTAAAAACGTGAATCAGCTATTTAGTCATGTTTGTTTGAATTTTTCTGTTCCTTTTTATTGGTATTTAAATCTTAGCTGATGTTATCTCTCATGGAGATAGCCAAAAGACTGCCAAGGAGATAAATATCTTTTAGGTTATAAATCATTAGTCTTAAGAAGTAAGGTGCGGTAGGTCAATCCTTATCAACATTTATTCTCTATCAACCAGTACTCTTACGTTTATAGTAATACTTTAAAAGACTACAAAATACAGATATAGACAATATCTTATTATAAAAATCTATGACCGATTTCTTATAGATATTAAAAAAATAATAATAAAAACCTTTTCCATACTCCAGCAGCCCAGGGCTAATCTCTAGCGACCCTATGGTGTGTTATTTACAGTGAGAGGGTGTCTACTGGATTATCACACCGTCCCATATGTCGGATTGATTAACCGTGGTCGCTGAATGCTCGCTTTTTATTCATACCAACTGTTGATTATTTTCAATCAAAGTTCAATCATAAATAGACAGTCGTGAAATTTCCCAAGAAATTAAACTTTTGGGTCATTATAGACAAAAATAAGTAGATTTGTAGAAATAATTCGAGTTCACATAATAAGGTTTTTTAAATAAGTGGCTGAAACCTCAATCTATTCTAAAGGCAAGTGAAGATGAGGTTGAAGACTCTTCATAAAATTCATACATAACTTCACGCCTACATCTTTTATGGGGTAGGCAGAACACCAGAGGCTATAAAACCATCTGATGTCACGTTTGACATATTTTAAGATATTATAATTATGTAGAGAGACTATTGCAGTGATAGGGTCAACCTATTGCCCCCAAAAACGCCAATAAAACCTCTGTCCCTTAACTGACTTTTACAGTATGCCCGGGTAGAAAAACAGCAAAAATATTTTTGAAATCTTCATACAATATTTCTGGAATATATCACCGGCGGAGCGGTAATAGGTCGCGACCAACTTTATATGAAAGGTCGCTAACCATGTGTACCTTGAAGGTGTCACCACCAAGCGAAGGTCACTCGGATTAGTCGCTTCTTACCTACGACACACTTCTTCAGGGGAGGTAGGTTATAGGTATAGGTGTAGGTATTCTATTCTCGGCGCAGCTATAACTGTTGAAAGTTCTCTTTAGGGGATTGATATCGAATCTTGAGTTATTATTAGAGAAAGCTTTCATAAGGGTGTAACCACACCAATAGGTAGATCGATCATCGATCGATGGCGTCTATCGATGGCAGAATGGATAGTCAACGTCGATTGATTCGAAGGACACTGACGGAATACAGGGTGTCCCGCTTACCCTATATAATACCTTCTCAAAGGTATTCTAGTACCCATAAGGATAACAGAAAAAATGTAAAAAAAAAATCTAAATTTATTTTTTAATATTTGTATTAAAGAAAATGTCGAAATTTATTGCTGACATACAAAAATTTAAAAATAAATTTCGATTTTTTCTGGTTTTCATATTTTTTCTGTAATCCTTATGATTACTAGAATACCTCCGAGAAGGTATTATATAGGGTACGCGGGCACCCTGTATAGTCGGGGTTACCGCTCGGGGTTTGAGTTTGAGTTGAGTTTGACGTCGACCGGCCGTCTATCGATTGGTTAGTCAAAATTAAATCTTTCGATCGATTAAAGCTACCTTGACGACCACTTTGGCGAAGGGGTATACCTCAGACGCCAGCCTCAGCGTCTGCCTCAGACGCCAGTGGTTGCGGGTTCCATTTCCGCACGGAACAAGAAAAAAAAATGTTCCGTGTCTGGGTGTTCATCTATTTATTTATTTATATTCCCCCTAGTTCGCTACATGGTAACCCATAACACAAACTATGCTTACTTTAGGACCATGTAGTTGGTGTGATTGTCTGGGGATTTTGTTATTACTATTTTTAGACCAGCCCAACTTTAATCGACGTCAATCGACGATCGATCGATTAATGTGATAACACGCTATTGTGGGCTTTAGTATCACGCAGCTCCGCGGTCACCGAGAGGTTGAGGTTTGGAACATGCTGTATTACATAGAAAAACTCAGGCACAAATCGCTTACGTCCACTACCACGCTGATACTTATAAGAATTGTCCTCCAACTATGTGACGCAGCAAGTAGAAAAAAATATATTTTGTCGGTAGAATCAAAAAGAAAAGGTTTTAATAGCACAAGGGTCTATTAAAGAAAGTTAATTCACTATTAATATACTAAATATATTCTTCAATCAATCAATCATTTCAATCATTTATTTATTCCATAAAACTTAAAACAATTCAAAAATAGTTTGTTTACTATATCATAGCGCAGGATTTTGACAAAGGGTTTGTCACCCTATAGAGACAGGTGTTATATTTGTCACGTAAACAGACAGGGGTGGCTTATAGTCTGTATCAACAGCTAGGGTGTGATTCTGTGAAAACCGAAATGTCAAACTTGTCAACTAGTTTATAATAAAGTTCAGAACAATAAAATAATAGTAGATTATTGCATCGAGCACGAGAGCAATATAAATTACTCAAGGCGAGGTGCTTTTCTTTCAACTATTACCTATAGGAATAGTAGATAAAAGAAACTCATATAAAAAAGGTAAAATAGAAGTTTAATTAAGAAAGTTCCCGCCGAATCACTTTTTTAAATTTCTTTCATTTTAATATCAGAGTTAGCAGTAATCATTTTTTAAATTTGGAACAGGTAGGATAGAAACGAATAATACGTACGTAAAAAATGTATTGTAATCGGCCGGCTGAATAGAGTTAATCCATTGAGATTGGCACCTTTTGGTGCGATTATTAAAAATAAAAGTGTGCGATAATGAAATTTCATACATTTTTATTGCTCTAGAGCATTAAATACTCGCTTTATACTGAGTTTTTAGTGTGATTGTGATGAAATTAAAGCATAGTTGGAAGACAAATAATTTAAATTGTAGTTTCAATAATTAATTAATGTATGGGTATATTGGACGAATATTACTGTCATCGGCGTTCACTGTATAATTTTTATGTTCTAGAAACTATTGCATAGATTTATGTTTTTCGTTTTACGTATTTAAATTGTAGATTTAAGTCTAAGTGTAGGTATTGTTATTATTATACTCTCTCGGGTAATATTTTTGTTATACTGGCTCTTTATGATGGGCACTAACTGGGTTACACCTATGAAAGGATCCTACCACCAAGCGGTACTGTATCACACGGATTAGTTGCCTTTTACGAGTCACGCTACATAAGCTTTAAAAATACATTTTTTTTTCAAAAAAGTAATAAATCGACCTCTAAAATTATATTCTTGAATTATTTATTTTTTGTTGACATTTTTTGTGAAATAAGAAAGAGATGCGATTGAAAGAGGATGTAGTGACTAAGATTGAAGGGGTATGCTACGGTGGTTTGGGCATTTGGAAAGTATGAGTGAAAGTAGATTTACGAAAGAGGTGTACAGAACAAGAATGTATGGTGTTGTTGGAAAGGACCGGCCTAGGCGAACGTATGCCGATCAAATTGGCGACATTTTGAAATAGGGCCTAGTCAAAAGTACCGGCGATCAGGTATTGAGGAACGTGGAAGAAGCGAAAGAGGTATGTCTGGATCGCAGCAATTGGTGTTCCCTTGTCTCTGCCTACCCCAAGGTGAGACGGGCGTGAGGTTATGTATGTATTATTTTAATTTATTGAATTGATTTAAGATTGATAATTTTGTAATTTAATTACATTTATGGTCATTTACACACCGCTACCAGCAGCGGTTGAGTATGATGTAGCTTACTTACCTAGCTTTAAGATCTTATTGAACCATTTTTAGCAAATAAATTTATTCTATTATATTCCAATAAAAATAATTTACTTAAATAATAAAACCTACCTCCCAATTCAGGAATCCTATGGTAGAACATCCCAGTCCTGGCCAGCCACTCCAGCTGCATGTGATGCAGTACTCTCTCCCCAGGGTGGTGGAACGCAGACGGCATCGGCCCTGGAGGAACGCCAGGTGGAAGATGAGGGTAGTTGAAGAGAGGCGCCTGAGGGAAGCTGGTGTTTTGGAGGAGTCCTGGTTTTGGGATTATTCCTGGAAATAAATATGTCTAGTTATAAAGTGTGGTTACAATAATTGTTATAAGCAATGAAATTAATAATCAACGAATGCAGAGCGTTAAAAAAAACCGACTTCACGTCAAAACTTTGACTGAATTATAAAGTCAAGATAAACATTCTCCGAATTCATACTTAATTTTTCTCAAGTTTGAAATTTTTCATGAAGTACCCAATCGATTTCCAACAAAGAAATATACTCTATCATATGAAACAAGAAATTTTAAAATCAGTTAACAAATGTCCGAAATATCGTGTAACAACGACACAAAAAAAACATACACACGAATTGAGATCCTCCTCCATTTGGAATTCGGTTGACAACATAAAAGAATATGTACATAGTATACAAATACAAGTTTTTAAATTGTCTTGTGTTTTATTTATTTAAAGTTCTCGAAATTTTGGCACTGTTGCAAGCTCCAAGATCATGACGATTAAACATGGCAACCCGTTTCTTAAGTAAATATGAATATTATACAAATGTTCGATTTTTCAATATTGTTTTTCTAACAATTTGACATGTCTCTTTAACGTTATTGAACAAATAACATTAAAATAAAAACTAATAACAGAAGAAAGGTTATTTAACCGTAACTAAGGTCAAAGTCGCCGGTAAACGCTGGATGAGAGCGGCGCGGGACCGAGCGACGCGGAAAACCTTGGGGAGGCCTATGTCCAGCAGTGGACGTGTACTGGCTGTGGATGACTTAAACTTAAACGGACCTTAGTGAATGATGTCAAATACGACATCACACGGGATTAGAAAATTATTAAACTATACTAAACACCTAGTCGTATTTGTATAATATTTTTTCATTGTTCCTTATTGATTTGATTCGACGAATATAGTAGGTACTGGTTCTGTCAAGAGTACTGAAGGTGGAGGACATATTTTTGATTCAGTAAAAATACAGAGTTTCTATGCTAAATATATTGTTCACAAAGTGTAACTCCTCTATCAAACTAATTTATAAAACAAATCATTTGCCTAGGTAATCTACAATCGGGAGCCAACGAACTTAAACAATTTCAAATCTATACAAAGCATAGTCATGATCGTGGAACCTACGTAGAATCTATAGTGTTACCGAGATATTGAGAACTCAAAATATCATGATTTGTATTGAAACCATGCATGCCGACTTTTTAACAATTACTGTGACGTCACAGCTGATATTTATTGCTGGGAAATACAAACAGCTTCAAAGACACCGATGCCGCCGATGAAATCAATTATTAAGTACGATATCGATATTTGATATCGATTTTCTAACAGAGATACATACGTGCGGACAAAATCTAGCGGCGACCAACCTTGACACTTGGTCGGGGTTCGGACACGCGAAGTACATGCATTTGCGTTGTCTATGTAGATGTATGTCTGTGGTAAATATCCTTTTTCGATTCAATTAAATTCATTTTATAAAATTCTAGACTTGCGTTTAACCTCATTCTCACCAGATTGTAAGTGCGAATTAGGTCAAAGGTGACACAAGGGCTGTAGGAAGGAATTACCTGTTTATAAAACATTGGTGGAACACATATTTGGAACCTTTCAATAAGTGAAATAAAGAAAAGATTCTTTGATTGGCCGGTATGCCTCGATTATGAATACACGGAAACTTTATTACTAACAGTTCCATAATTTTTTATTATTTTTTATTTTTATATCTTTTGTTATATGTATATCAAATTATAAAGAAAATAAAAGTAATATTATTTAATCCCCGATCCAACTGAATTATGAATGTAATGTTTAATAAATAATAAATATAATATTTAATCTTATAGATACAATTTATTTAGATTTATATCTCATATTTTCAGTATTTACAATTATTAATAAAAACTCCCAATGAATTTATAAAAAAATGAAATTGAATGAATAAATAATAAATTACATCATTTTAATATTGATTTTTAATCAAAATAGTTAAGTACTTATAGAAATAAATTACATCGCTACCGCTTTAGCAACAGTATAGCTTGCTTTTAATTTTACATCACCGCCGGAGCAGCGATATTTGGCGGCAAAATGTGAACAGTCGTCTCTATCCAGTAAAGGACTCGGATCAACCTCCTTTTACGACACCCTTTTTAAACCGACCATTTAAAAAACCGCTACCAATATTAATTCAAATTAAGATATGTTTATTGTTTACATAATATCTTAGTAAATAAATAAAAATTGATTGAATCAGGCGTTACTTTGCGGAAATCCATGACAACTACTTTAACAAAGTTACCTTGCTAATTCCGCGACTTGTACTTGCACTAGTGCTGCAGGATTTTCGTGCGTTGGTTCACCGCCCTCCCTCCCTCAAACGAGAAGCAAGAAATGCAATGAACACACACTTGGAAAACTGTAACCCACACCACAAGCTACCACCGACACGTGTTTCGCTTCAACCAGAAGCATCTTCAGGGTGCAATAGATGCTTCAGGTTCGGTGGTGGTCGTTGCATTTCTTGCTTCTTGTTTGAGGGAGGGAGGGCGGTGAACCAACTTAACTTTATTAAAGTATATAATAAATAAAAAGCTTTAAAAACTCACCGGGTCTATAAACATCACCATCTTCATTCCCTCCTTCAACTCCGGGTGAAATCGGCGGACTATACCCTTCAGAGCGATTCCCGTCATCCGAGCCAGGGCTGCCACTTCTCGGACTACTCTGCCCGGACCTCGGACTATCAGGGTTGTCAAAACTGTCAGACTTCTTCTCAATCCGATTTTGTTCGATCTGATTATCGTAATTATCAAATCTATCTATGTATGATCTATTTTGTATATAAGCGAGGTATTTCTGTTGTGACATTTTCTCTTGCAAAGTCTCGTTTTCGATTTGTTTTGAGAGTAAGGCGTCAATGCAAAATGACTTTTGTGATTTTGATATTACGGTTCGGTCTTCTTCGCTGGGTTTGTAGTAGATGTTTTGGGGACTGTTGGAGAGTTCAGGGTTCGAGTTCTGGTCTATGTCTAAAGGTTTTTCGTCGTCGGAGTCGCGTTGGTAGATGTTTTGAATTTGAGACGCCATATTTTGAGCTTCTTGTTACAAAGTCCTGGGGAAGTTATGTTAAGAAGTTCAGTTTACTAAAATGATGATAAATATTTTTGGGACATATTCAGGTACATTGAGCCATCTAGCCCTAAGCTAAGGTCAATATTTGTGTTATAGGTACTAGATAACGTATATATACAGGGTGCCTGGTGGGTCACTTTCAAAATTCCAGGACGTGATAGTTTAAGATCATACCTGAAGAGAAAAAATAAATAAAAAAATCAATATTAATTATTAACTGAGTACACTTCTCCGAAAGTTAAAGAATTCATTACGCGACGCATGGTTGCATTAGCGTACTACAATAAATACTTAGCGGGTGGTGGTGTGCGTGCGGCGGGAACACTGCTTTATTAAACGCTTTGTACAACGACGTATATGTCAAGATTACACCTGTCGATTTTTGGCAAATATGACACGTTTATTAAACAGCTTATGCGTGCGATTCTACAATTATGTCGACTTTTGACATATATTTCGAATTGTCAGCTTTATTAAACAGGGCCTTGATGTCACGTTTGACAAATTTGGAAGCATTGAAGAGAGACTATTGCAGTGACAGGGTCAGCCCGAAATAAATAAATAAATACCACCAATATGACGACCGGCTGGTGTAGTGGTAATATCCATTGCCTTCTATGCCAGAGGTCCTGGGTTCGAATCCCGGCAGCGGCGGATATTTGTGTGATGAACACAGATATTAGCCGTCAAGTCATGGATGTTTATATGTTTATTTCAGTTTATTCTAATAAAAAATATGTATTTATTCAATACGTATGTTTAAATATTTCTTAAGTATATCAGGTATCTAGTATCCATAACACAAGTTCTTTAAGAAACTTAATTTGGGCTAGATAATGTTGTGTGAGTGTCAAAAATATTGATTTATTATTTGTTTATTTATTTATTAATATAACGTATCCGTCCCTTAACTGACTTTTACAGTATGCCCGGGAAGAGAAGCAGCTGGCACCTTCTATGTTTTTCCCTTGCATGGAAGATTGCACCTATTTAAGATTATAATTGTAAAAACTTTAGACAGTACTATATTAAGTTTATTTTTATTTTGTTGGAATAAGAAAGCACTGGCTGTACAGTCACTTGTAATAAGATGTACAGACTTCGCAACTCATTTGGTTGTGATTAAAATAAAAGCAACTACGCGCTTCTACAAAACATCTTGTAGTACTACGTCGTAGTATTATCAATGAAATGACACATCGTAGTAGCTATGTTCATCAACAGCGACTATTTTTTTTCAAGTTTGTGGTTCCATATTTCTACTTTTTAGTACTGAACGACAATAAAATAAATATGCAGGTACGTTTATATCGTATCAAAGAAACTAACAATTTTGGCTGATGACTACAAATTAACCCTGTATATATGAAGAATGCTAATAAAGCAACCCGAGAAAAGGTTATATTACTAGGCACTCCAATTTTAAGGGCAACAAAACTATTTCTATAATCTATTTAATTTGAGTCTCGCCGTAAGGAGACTCGTTGATGTCTTTTGTAAGACATTTCTAAGAGTATTCGCAATTACAGTAAAACATATAAAATGGCGTAAGTTGTCACTATTAATATCTAATAATAGTCGTTTTTGAACTGAATTTAAATTTAAATTTGACTTGTTTTTTAAGAGACACTGTGGCCATTTATTGGCTCCGTTCCGTGGTTTTTAAGATAATTGCGGTAAGACGGCTGGGTTGCTGTTTATAAATGACTGATTGCTATATATATAGCTAACAATATAGCTAATTATAGCAGCTTTATATTATGTATTTAGTAAAATGTACCTTTATAGCTATAAAATAAAGCTGAAGCTAATCTCATAAACTTCCGCTAGGACTTCAGTATATCTAGTTGAATTTGATAGGCCAGCTATATTTTATAAGAAACAACCTACAAGAACAAAAAAAATACGGGTACAACCGCATGCAACTCCTTGTTTTTAAATAATACGAAATAGTTATGGTATCTGTATTTTTTAAACTTTTGCTTTTTTTCAAAGAAGAGAATATAAAAGAAAAAAATATTTTATAAAATCGAGATTCAAAGAGTTTCTCCTTACGGCGAGACTTCAAATAAAATAGATTATTTCCGTGTTAAGTTTTATAGAAATAATTTTGTTGCCCTTAAAATTGGCTTTATTAGAATTCTTCATATATATATGACGGGATCCCACCACCAAGCGGGGGTCACTCGGATTAGTCGCCTTACTACACGCACATCCAGGGGCTTATTTATTTATTTGTTAGTTATAAAATAATTTTAAAGTGAAAAATTTGTAAATCTATACTAAGATTAAAGATTTGACTTTCTGCATTTTTATCAGTATTTATTGAACTCAAAAATTACAGGACCGATTTTAAAAACTCTTTTACCATTAGAAAACTACATTACTCAGGTTTTAATCGTACCGGTTTAAGAGCTATTCGGATACCTATAGCGACGTAATAAAGGCTCAATTAGTGTAAACTTCTAATAACTTAATATTGTCATTAGTTTTCACGATTCATCTCGTAAAATGTAAAATATACATTTTCATTTGATGTTTTGGTGACTTAGAACACTAAATTAACGACCCATCGTCTAGTACCTTTAACATAAGCTTATTTTAGGGCTATCTATATTAATACCTTTTTTTAAGTACAACTTTCACTGTCGCGATAGCTTTTTGTCACATTTTTCTTTGCCATATTTTCATAAAACGAAAAATCCGATTGACATATTACTGATAATCTGAATTCCAAATATCTTTTTTTTCATATTCTAAATCTTACTCAACCATTGATAAAAATATTCATATACGAAATATTTTATTTCCCGATAAATCGTTTCTAAAATTTACGATATTTTATAAAAAGATAAATATTATAAATAAAAATAAACTTATAATGATGTATGTATTGATTTAATTATAACAGTGATCCTGATGAGTTATCACTTGAATATTGACCATGTCAGGGTTGTGGTGACCGACCTAACACTCTTGCTAGAGCTTATGGCTCTTCGCCGGCCGCTGCAGCGGCACCGCCCGGCTGCATCGCACCTATCCGTACCGACTACGACTGGTCCGGGAACCGTTCTTGTCGCATAATCTTTTTTCAACGCAAGTGCGTTTGTAAGAATAGGGTGAGGTTAATTTTATATTTAATAAATCTAGAAAAGACAATTATTGTAAGCAAAATAGTAGTAGGTAAAAAGAAAAAAAAAGATTTTGATAATCGGCTATTAAATTTTTCTAGAATATGAAACATATGTAAAATAAATTTATTTCTTACAATAAAAATATATCTGGGACTTAAAACTTCGTTAAGCCGTATTCGGAGTTTTGAAATTCGAACAAAAAAGTTTCGAAAGTGAGATAGGTTACCTTATTTTGGGGCTCAATGGCTTTGTGTGATGTTTATGTCTTATTAATATGCTCCGGTGATCGTGCCGTTTCATAAAAATTCCCAAAAGTTAATAAAAAATCACTTTCAGCTGTATCTAATAATCCAATTATAGCTACCATTATTCACCACTTACTTTTTAATAAACCTATCAGTAGTTAACTTATTTCGTGTAGATAACAGTGAAATTGTTTACCTTTTCCACGGTTCATTTAATATAGATTATATCTTTATTAATAAAATTTTATCGAAAGATAGCTTCTGATTGACGGGAGTCAATTAAGTAGCTGTAGAGTTCCGCGGGAGTTTTAGAAATCCAGAAACTATTCGATTCCCGTACGGAACAAAAAAAAATGTTCCGGGTCTAGGTGTTTATTTGTATTTATATTCTAGGTTCCTCCTTAGTTAGCTACATGGTGTCCCATAACACAAGCTTTGCTGATTTTGACGCCACATAGTTGGTGTGATTGTCTGGGAATTTATTTATTTTATTTTTATTTTAGTATGGTAACTTAAATCCAAACTGCACCCGATAAAGATGTTGGTACCTACTATAGCGGCATGGGACCCTATTCTCAAAGATATTCAAACATCCAACAAATGGCACGACCTGAAACTCAAGACACTGTCAGCTCATTTTGTGTTCACACTGAACGCTACGCTCGAAGACTGAGAAACAGATGGAAATTATAATAAATAATAAATATATATATATTTCTGACACTCACACAACATTATCTAGCCCAAATTAAGTTTCTTAAAGAACTTGTGTTATGGATACTAGTTAACTGATATACTAAAGAAATAAACATACATAATATTGAATAAATACATATATTTTATTAGAAAATAAATTTAAATAAACATATAAACATCCATGACTTGACAACTAATATCTGTGTTCATCACACAAATATCCGTCGCCACCGGGATTCGAACCCAGGACCTCTGCCATAGAAGGCAATGTACGTTACCCTTACACCATTCGGTCGACAAAATATTTTATAAATTTATGTATAACTTTTTCCACCTATTAATCTGACGCCTCTCATCTCAGTCGCTCGTGACCACGGGGTCTGCAAGGACAGCGAAACATCGAGTTATTATGTAAAATATAAATTAGGTATATGCGAAAAATACTGTTAAAAAGTGTTTAATTTTAAACTACAGCTAGTTTGAAACTACAGACGAGAGAGGGGGAATTTTAATAAATACAATTAACACCAGCAGCTTCGCGCTTTATTACCCGCTTTATTTGTGATTGATACCGTAAGAATTTCTTAATAACATAGATCCATAACCTTCTGTAAACCTTTTTCAAATCTGTCGATTTCTTTTCACAATAGACTACGCCGCGTTTGACCCAAACCTCACCTGATGGTAGGTACCGTAAGGTTTGTGTGTGACTTACATTTTGTAAATAAAGAGTTAATAAGCGCAAATCAACCTTACGACAGATGAAAGAATTACATTTGAAAGATTAAAAGTAAAATAATAAAAAAAATGGCGCGGGTTGTCCGTCAGATATTTTTTTCATTCTACACAATTGTTTTTCTTCAGAAAGTAGAAGGATCCCGAGATCCTGCTTTACCCCCCTGCCACCGACCTAATAAACGATATTTGTATTCATAAAATAAGAACTAAAATAGTGAATAATAAAAGTCTTTCTGATATTTAAAATGTTTATATTTCATAGAATAACCGCCTATCGGTCCCGCGTTACGGTACCTAACTGAAGATGAGGACGAAAATAAAGTATCGTGTGGAAAAGGAAAGAACTGGCTCTTCAAAAAAATATTTCAAGAACACATCACCTTCAGAGCGGTAATATTTGGCGGCAGATTTAATGACAGGACTCGAATCTGTGACTCCCGCTTGCCGGACGGGTGCTCTACCAACTGAGCTACCGAGCCACATGAAATTCTAATGCTGAAGATTTTTGATTGTTGTACGACCTGGTCAAAGTCGCCGGTAAACGCTGGATGAGGGCGGCGCGGGACCGAGCGACGTGGAAGACCTTGGGGGGAGGCCTATGTCCAGCAGTGGACGTCTACAGGCTGTGGATGATGATGGATGATGTACGTACTTATCTTTTAAACTGTATGTAACTTTCCATAGGTAGGTATTACAATTCAGTTGATGTACCCACGATGTACCTACCTATCTACAGTATAAGACAGGGACCAATATCGCTTTTAGTACAAGTTAAGTTCTTTTTATTTAAATCGATTATTTTATATTACGCAATGGTAATTTCAGTCTCAAAAAATTTCACTTCGAGGCGTTTTTTGTTTGTTACTTTAAATAATAATAATAAATAATAGATATTTCTGACACTCACACAACATTATCTAGCCCAAATTAAGTTTTTTAAAGAACTTGTGTTATGGATACTAGATAACTGATGTACTTAAGAAATATACACTTAGATATTGAATAAATACATATTTTTATTAGAATAAACTTAAATAAACATAAAAACATCCATGACTTGACGACTAATATCTGTGTTCATCACACAAATATCCGCCGCCGCCGGGATTCGAGCCCAGGACCTCTGGCATAGAAGGCAATTTAGGTTACCTCTACACCAGCCGGTCGTCCACCAGCCGGTCGTCAACTTGTTTCCATACTAGGCTGGGAGAACACTGTAAAAGTCAATTAAGTACAAAGGTTTTATTGGCGTTTTTGTAGGCGATAGGCTGACCCCCTGTCACTGTAAGTCTCTCCTCATCTTTATAATAATTCCAAATTTGTTAACCGTGACTTAGAATGCTTTTATAGCCTCTGATGTTCTGCCTTTCCTATTATGGATACCCACAGGCGTGAAGTGATGTATGTATTTATTACTTAGAGTATAATCCTTCAAGGGTAGTGTCCTAAGAAAAGAGCTTTCAAATGACTTGTAACCCCTTAATTAATTGAAAATATTTATTTCCGTATTCTGGAAATAAATATTTTCAGAATACGGAAATAAACAACAACAAGAATAACAAGAGGGTGGCATGTTGGTTAGTTACTTCCGCCTCTATGGTATTCGATTTCTGCTGCATGACAAATATTTATGTGATAAGGAGATATTTGTCGTGGTTATGGGTATCTTTGAATAAAAATAATTATGTATCCGTAATCTAGGTACTTCATTTTTAAAGGTTCATAAGTTTAGGGCTAGATAGCGTTATTTAAAAATAATGCTCAGTATTATAAATCCGTAATAAAATAATTCTTGAGATTTTTAAATACAATTTTGCTTAAGTTAAAAGTATACAAGGTGGTTCTGTTGATTTCCCATAACTTAGAGGTTTTGTTCCTTTCCAAAAAAATTTTTACACTTTTTGCCAAAGAATATGTGATTCAAAAGTGCATACTTTAAAAAGATCTATCTTAATATACCTAATGAGTTCATAAATTATCACCCTTGTAAAATCTCTTTAATGCCACGTTGTCGTACTTCGCATAAAGGTGTTTTACTTAATTTTGACTTAATTGAATTATTGTGTATGAAAAATAAAAACAAAAAAAATATATTCACATTTCATTTGATTCATGGCCCATTAATACCCTAGACATATGGAAAATCAACAGGAACACCTTGTATATACGACTCCAACAACAGTTCGCTTTCACGTCATCTCACAAATCTATAAAAAAAGAAAACATAATATATCTTTATTTTAATACCCATATTATCATGAAATTCTTATACATTATAATACAAATATATACATTATTATAAAAATAATATAAAATTTCGACTAAATTTGACCAAAAACTAAATTTTTCAAAATTACTTTCGTAACTTTTATCGTAAAACATAATTCGAATAACTTTTACTAACCTCATAACAAAAAAAAAATATATCAACACTTCGTTAGAACACTGGCACCAAACACTTTTTTTATTTTTCTTCTTTAAAATTCCCGCACTTAAAAACCTTTCTTTTGCGTTAAAAAAAAAAACAATACGAAATGTCAAATTCGTATGTCGACCGCGTAACGCGCGAAGGTGCGTTCAGAAACCGCCCCCTACCAGTCGTTAGGAACAACTGAATTATTTTATTAACGCGACTCCTATCACCTATTATTATCGCATATTGTTACGTATGTGGACAAACGAATGGGCGGGAACAAGGTCCAGTTTAACTTGATCTACGGTAGGAAGTTTTTACTTGAGTTCGGAGGTCTTGTTTCGGCGGTTCTTATTGACGCCCCACCCTTTTGTTTTTTGTTTCGTTCGGTTGGATGTGTTCTCTTTCTGACTTAGGCAGTTTACGCATGGTTTGGTAAGTTCTCAGCTACTGAGAGGGAGTTTAGACTGGATTTCGCAATGTTGGTAGAACTAAACAGAACAATTTGTATAGTTGGCATAATTTGTTTATTTTGTAGGTTTGAAATACCTCTTTAAGAATCGTTTTTGCTTTGTTAAAATGTTTTCTGCAATTTTATTATTTCGCGTCATATTTTAAACAGATTTTTCATTGGTTTACTATGCAGGTACAGTCTATTTATACTTTTGCTAGTGGCAAATAAAAAAACACTTACAAAAAATTCAAATACCCAAATAAACACTACTAATAGATACATAAAGTATTCAACCGTTTTTGTATTTTATACTATACTTGGTAGATATCATCATCACAACTCTTTCCAACGAGCTCACTGCTTTGAGTCTCTTCCCTGGCTGCCGATGAAGAGGTTAAGGTTAAGGCTGTGAAACACCAAGCTGGTCCAGTGCTGGTTGGTTTTTAACTACCTACTAGGTATTTACTTAGGTACTTACTCAGTAATTCATCTTCCACATTCGTTTAGACGGCGTGCCTAAATTGCCAAAATTCTGTTTGTAAGTTTTTTTTGCAAGATTATTTAAGTAGTTAGATTAAGATAAGATATATTATTATAGAGACTTTTGTGTTGGATAATCCATCTCGATATCAGATTAAAGTTTTAAAGATTTTCACAATATTAACACGGCACACCTCTTGTTTTTTTCCTATAGTTAATCTTGTAACTTTGTAGAGATTATGATATTTTATTATTTTAGTGATCATTACTTTTCGTTTTGGGTTGTATGCATAATGTTATTAGGTAGGTACATACTTTTATAAACAAATTAACTAACTGGGAATTAAAAGCTACAATCATCTAATTAAATCAAAGACCTTGCCTTATACCCTGACAATTAATTCAATAAAATAAACTGACAGTTCAAAATGTCAAATAGAAAAATAATGATACCAGTTAAAAACTTCGTAATCTAAGTAAGGTGGGTGCACCATGGAAGACCATGCTTCTTGGAAGACCAACTATTAAAAAGTCTGTGTTATAGTGATTTGATGTCAAATTACTTCCACTCAACTAAGTTATCTAAAGAGCTTATTCTGTGGTATTAGCAAAAGCAGATATTTTGATTGTTAAAACTCTATTTTTGAGATGAACGGCCGATGTATAATATTGGCCTTCTTAGGAGATGTCTGTAAGGATTGAGGAGCCCTGTTCCTAGTAAGGCCAAATGCAAGACCTTTATAAAACATAAGTTTATAAAAAAAAAATCTATGTTAGACAATAAAACAAAGTATTACTAAAATAATAATTGTTAAAATTCGTTTTTTTTTCTTTTTTTTTTATAAGTGACTAAACCCGCGTTTGACCTCAATCTCACCTGATGGTAAGTGACGATGAGGTCGAAGATGAAAGCACACGGGTTTAGGAAGGAACTGGCTCTTTATACAATATTGCCGGAACACATTACCGCCGGAGCGGTAACATTTGGCGGCAGACTTTATATAAAGGGTGGTCGCTAGCCAGGCGGACCCAGAAGGGATCCTACCACCAAGCAAAGCCGTTTCTTTTATTTATCCCATAAATAAACGAATTAAAAAGGTTTATTAGTAGAAGTAAAATCGACTTGGTTACTTCTTTATTTTTAAACTTCTTGAGGTACTTAGTCGTTAAAATGCAAAAAAGTTGCCTTTTGCTGACAGAATTATAAAAAAAGATATTTTGTGAGTCACAATTTGTTTTTCATAAATTGCGTTATTTACCTTTGTACCTACTAAATCTATTGTAATTTTCTTATTAACTATATTGTAACTTGTGTACATGAATTGTTAAATAAGTAAATAAAATTATAATAAAAAATAATAACGTCCATTCACTTAAACCACATCACTATTTTTTTTTCTTCTCTAAAGTGGGGACACTGGAACTGACATTTTACTGCATTTAATTATTTGCCAAGGTATAAGTAGGTAGTCTTTAATGAAAAAAAAGTGAAAATATATGGTAATATAGTAAGATAAATACTCATTGAAAGGTAAATTACCTATTGTTGAAAAAATAATTGATACCTGTAGGTATTGTCATCAAGATTAAAAACGGAACTCTCGGCAACTTGTCTCTTTATTAAACTGTGCGGTTATTAATTGCTTAAGTATTATCGTCAAACTTGAATAACATGCACTTCTAACACATAAGGTATTCTAAAACGAGGTATCCCATAAATATTATATAGACCCCATATGGACGACCACTTTGGCGATGGGGTAAACCTGTCTGCCTCAGACGCCAGTGGTTGCGGGTTCGATTCCCGCACGGAACAAGAAAAAAAATGTTCCGTGTCTGGGTGTTTATCTATTTATGTATTTATATTCTAGGTTCCCCCCTAGTTCGCTACATGGTATCCCATAACACAAGCTATGCTTACTTTAGGGCCATGTAGTTGGTTTGGTTGTCTGGGGATTTTATTTTATTATATTTCATATAGAAATGATTATTTTCTACAGCCATGAAAGTGCCATGAATTTAGTTTAATGCTTACGTACAACACTAAAGAGGTGGTTATTACTATTAGGTTATAGATATAAGGTTTATGTACCTAGACTTAAACCTTAAGCTTAATTAATTAACTTATTTATAAAATTACTTTATTCAATTAAACGTTTACTAAAATAATTATAGATTGACAAAAGATATTGCTTTAACTAGAGACGCTACATATCTTATTCAATGTCGTAAACATATAAGTACTGAAATCGAGATCTTATCCTAAAAGATAATCACGACAAAAGTATTAAAGAAAATGAGTCAGAAAAATATAAAAAATAATGTACAAAGCACAAAATGAACGCTACAAATCAAATGAATTCATCACAAGGAGAATTCCCTACTTAAAACTACGTTTACACTCAATTTCGGAACGCATCTTCAAGAGAGAGACAGCATCATTCTTTTCTTTTTTCGCGGCCATTGTTTTCGTAATGAGGGGCGGGCGGGAAAAATTTCCAGCCAATCCCGTGGAACGTCTGAAAGAGAAAGAATGATGTTTTGAATTGTACAAAGAAAGAGTGAGTGGTATTCTTTTTGACATATTTATGGTTGGTTCGAAGTTTGAATGCACTCGTGTTGGCGGCCAAATTAAAATTGCGATGGATGTTATTGAATGGTTACGGAGCAATTTAACAAATGACCCGTTTTAGTGAATTGTAGTTTTTGAGCGCATTGTTTTTGATGTCGTTTGAGTTGAGGGTGGAACATCTAGTCTATGGTTTTCGGTTTACATTGTTAGTAGGTAGATTTGTTTAAAGAAAAAGTTTTAACTTTATACTTACGATTACTTTAGTGATAGATAAAATTGTTTGACTACGATGCAATAGGCGCAATAGTCACGAGCTGGATTTCGTGCAATAAAGCCAAGGGTGTGTTAAGTCGGGATTTAATTTAAATATGTAGGTATATTGGAGTATATTAACTTGGTATTAACGATAGACCTTAGTTGTAAGTAGGTAGGTACACTATTGAAAAAAAATAATGGCCGTAGAGTTCCTCCACTTCTTCTAAACAGATCGACTTTCTGAAGTGGTGGCAGATTCATTTCAAAGCTAAATGTAGGTAGGTACCTAATTGCCAAATTCATGGTCTAAAAAGTTTATTATTTGTAGAAGGCTAGTAATTAATTGGGTCAACATTAAAATTGGGTAGTATTTAATCAAGTATCTGTAAATAAAAATTTTAGGTGACAAAAATAATGAATTTGGCTTACTGTTTTAGTTATGTGAGCGACTGACAGCGAGTGACGAAGAATCAATGAAACAGCGACTTAAAACATTATTTAAGGGTGCAAATAAAACTTCTTTTAAATAGCATTATTCCCCTCTAAAAATCTATGTTGCCTTCAAAATTACTATGTCAGCTACAATCCGTGCCACAAACCACGTCGGGGTTATTTAAAAAAGCTCTAGGGTTTATGATACGTGTATAACTATATGCAACCTACCTGCATCGCACCTAACCGTACCTACCGACTACGTCTTTCGGGACGGGAGCCCTTCTTGTCGCATAATATTTTTCATCGCAATGTTAATGAATATATTACTTAGTATAAAATAAATGTATGAATATAGACATTATATTTTCAATATTTTGCACCTAACCAACCTACTTGTTTTGTTATGATTGAATAGTCTGTGTTTTAGTCGCTCACTTAGTAATTCAGTCGCACTATTAATATTTATTCATTATAATTAATATTAATTAATATTAAAACCATTCATTTTCATATTTTTTTCAAGACAGTCCAAATTTTTATTATTTCCCTTTTCAGAAGTAAAATAAAGCGTAAAAGGGATTTTTGTTTTAAAATGGGTATAAACTCATTTCAATGGAAAAAGCAAATTGCTACCTCATATAATAAAATGTTTCTTATGTTCAGAATTAAAAAAAAACATGAACTAGTTTTTTGTAATTTATATATTATATGGGATATTATTGTTTTTACACTTAACTATTTAACTCGAAGTTACGGTGTCTACTTTAGTGACACGATTGGAAACCGATCAAATAACTTATTATCTCTTAATATTATTTATATTGAAAAGTTAAGCCGGTTTTTGTATAAACATTCATGATTAAAATTTATTGATTTTGAATTTACGCAGAAGTTATTCCCCTACATATTCACTCGAGTTGTCTCTACATGTATTTATATTACTGTACCCATCTATACTACATTCTACCTGTAGGTATACAGAGTCAGAGAAAGGATTTGTCAAAAATATTTAAAACAAACATCCACAACTTGTCATGTAGGTAATCCTAGTCCATCGCAGGAATATCTCTATCCCAACCGAGATTCGAACCCAGAACCAACATAAAAGGCAAAACGTTTGCCACTACACCAGAAGGCCTCAAATAATAAGTCCAGTAAATACGACCCCTAACTCACAGAGGTTATTAAAGTTACTGCGAGATATCAAAACCTCCCCTACGTCTCCCTTAGTCCTCCCCTAGCCAGGGGAATGTCAACGAAATGCAAATGGCGAATTATCCGCCATTAGCCATCTGCCTCCGTCTTAAGAAAACAAATAAAATTAACTATACTTGTTATTTAGCTAGGGGTTTGCGTGTGGTTTCGTTTGGCTGTTTGTAAATATATACAAGGTACTAGAAAACTTCATTTATTAAAAAGTAAGCTACATGTAAAAAACAATACGGTAACCATGAATAAAGAAAATCAGCGCTACACCATTGCTCAAGTAAGAAGAACGGGAGTATATATTCACGTATAGGGTTGGCCTAGAAGAGCCCTACCGCCCCTGGAAAGGCTCTAGCGGTGATGTATTTTGGCAATATTTAAAGAAGAACCAGTTTTATCCTAAGCCCGTGTGCCGAAATCTCCGATCTCACCTTCACTTACCATCAGGTGAGATACCTGTAGGTCAGACGCGGGTTCAGTCACTCATAAACAAAAATACACCATTTCTCAAGTAAGAAAAACCGGGCATATGAATACTTAAAAAAAATTAAATATAAGAGCAACCGTATTTTCTCCAAAAGCAAAACGATTCCACACCAAACAGACTCAATTCAAACACAGTCAACGTATAGACAAAGCGACAAAACAAACTTTTCTATAATAAAGTTTTTCTTCAAGTCCCCGCGGTGCAATTTGCCGGCCATCAGTCAGTTCTGAACGCAGCTCGACGATTTGCCGCCAAACTTTTGACATTTGTAATAATTTGATGGCCGCCATTTTGAGCTTTTTGTTTTATTGTCTCCGTTTATTTGAGAGAGAATTGAATATGATAGGACTTAATTTTATTTTTTAAAAGGTACTTATTTAATAATTTAATGTTATTAAATAAGTATTTAATAACATTAAATTATTGTGAAATGTTAGTCAAGTCTTTGAACCATGGTGACATTATTATTTTAGCGATGGGGTCATGTGATAAAAATCCTTACGAAGTTCTCTCAGCTCTTAGTACTTCACTATATCTATTACGAAAACATAAAGTTTTTGTCATCAACGTTCAATATAACCCTTATATAAATGAAAAATTATTAAATCAAAATATAAAATTACTCCTGAAAGAATATCATAATTGTCAATTAATTGAAATGAATTGTAGAGAAATATTTAAAATGAATGCTCAAAAGTTTAAGAGAATGTTAAGCTTTAGGTTGCTAGTAGAAATCTCGTTTATTGAACACATAAATACACAATCAATCCGTAAAAGTTCAATTGTCCATCCCAGTTGCATGACTTTTATGCATACAAACTAGCTGATAGTAACCGCACCTTAAAACCAATTAAAACTAAATGTCATACACATGTTAAGTTAAATCAAGCTCAACCTAGTTCGATAGATACTAATGCTAATGTTATTTCTGACACTCCAGGTATGACCAAAAAAGGCACAATACCATATTACTTCACAAAACTATATAAAAAATCAGACAAAAACAAGTTTTTTCGTTCCTAACTGTAACAGTAAGTGTAATAAATTGACATTTCTTCACCAAAACATAGCGGGTGCAATTAATAAAACTGAAGAAATTATATTCACACTGAATGATCTATCACAAAATCATAAAGAAATCGATGTGCTATGTCTCACAGAAACTTTCATAAAAAAAGGGACTGAGAATTTGCTTAAAGTTCCAGGTTATAAGGTTGTAGCATCATTCTCTAGAAATAAAAAAAGAGGAGGCTCGGCTATTCTAATAAAACATGAATATGAGTTTAAAAAATTAACATTTCCTAATCTTGCTAGCAAGTATGACTTTGAATGTTGTGGTATAGAAATGCAAGGCTTAATTGTTGTATGTGTTTATAGAACTCCTTCAAGTAATCCTTATTTATTTATTAAAAAAATGGAACAAATTTTACTAAAAATATCAAATCGGTCTAAAAAAATTATTCTTTGTGGTGATTGGAATCTTGATACATTAAAACCAAATAAAAGCTGTTTAGAACTTATTAATCTGTTTAAAAACTTTAATATTGAAATGCACATTAAATCTCCCACTAGGAAAAAAACATGTATCAGTAGATCAGTTTGCTAGTAATGTCAAACAAGTTCAAACTGAGGTTCACTACTTAGGACTTTCAGATCATGAAACAGGACAAACCTTAACTTTGAGTACTAATACTAGGGGACAAAAGCGCACCTGGTATGAAAAGGTTAGAAATTTTAGTAAACAACACATTGATAAATTTTGTAATTGTATTTCTGCTTTATCTTTTTCAGAAGTTTACAAAAAAAATAAACTGAGTGAAGCTTACGAAGAGTTTCATAGTCTAATAACACTCTTTTTCAATTTATGTTTTCCCATTGTTAATGTCAAAAGAAATAATTTATTTAAAAAAAGCACATGGCTCACAAAGGGTCTAAAAAGATGTTGTTTAAAAAAAAGAATACTCTTTCTAAGAAGTAAACAGGTAGGTATGGATAAGAAGGTAAATATGAAATCATATAAAAAATATTCAAGAATATTGAAACAATGTATTCATAAGTCACAACAGTAGCAAAATCATAAATACATTTGTGATAAGAAAAATAAATGCAAAGCTGTGTGGGAAATTATTAATGAAAATGTTGGAGACGGCAAGGCTCGGATAGAAATTGATCAAATTTTATTTAATAATCAATTACATACAACAGCAGATGACATAAGTAATATATTTAATAACTTTTATATCGACATAACTAATTCTAATGATTTTAAATTTAATATTGACGATATAAACGAAACAATGGACATGGATAATACTAATTCAATATTTCTAAGGCCTACAGATTCAATTGAAATTCATAGAATAATCAATGATCTGAATAATACGAATTCGGTAGGTGTTGATGAGATTAGTACCAGTATAATCAAATTATGCGCTAAATCTTTATGTGAACCCTTAAGCTTCATAATTAATCTTTCACTTCAAGAAGGAACTTTTCCTGACAGCCTTAAAACTTCTATTGTTAAACCTTTATTTAAAAAAGGAGATGTAACAGATATGTCCAATTATCGACCAGTAACTTTGATCCCAATAATCTCGAAAATTTTTGAAAAGGTAATGTTAAAAAGGCTCTATGACTTTGTTTCAAAGCAAAATATTCTCAAACAGGAACAATTTGGATTTCGTAAAAATAGCAGTACTTCACTAGCATGTTTTAATTTAATCAAACAAATAACTGAGACAATTAATGACCGAATATCAGTTAGGGCTTTACTGCTTGATATGAGCAAGGCCTTCGACTTTGTGGATCATGACTTGCTACTTTATAAGCTAGGAAAGTATGGAATAAGGGGAGTAGCAAACGATTGGATAAAAAGTTACTTAAAAGAACGCTATCAGTGCGTTGAAATATCTAAAGTACAAAATAATAGAAAAATAGTAAGCAGATCAAAATTAAAACTTAATAAATTTGGCGTACCACAGGGCAGCGTACTAGGGCCATTTTTATTCCTTATGTACATTAATGATTTGCCAAATATAACGCATCACAAAACCATTTTATTTGCGGATGATACAACAGTCATCATCAAGGGTGAAAATAAGGAAACCTATGAAAATGACATAAATATGACGCTCAATAAATTGATTAGATGGCTAAGTAATAATAATTTAAAAATTAACGTAAATAAAACTCAATTAATACAATTTCAAAACCATGGAAAAAAACCTATCGACTTAAACATAACTTATAAAAATACTAAAATACATGAAGTAAACACGGCAAAGTTTCTAGGGCTTATACTTGACAAACATTGTAATTGGAAGGCGCATATAGAATTAGTTTGCAATAAACTTGATAAGTTTGTATTTGCCATCAAACGTCTACGGCAAACGGTGTCAACGGAGGCGGCACTCAGTGCTTACCATGGATACGTGTCATCGGTGCTGTCATATGGGCTCATAATGTGGGGAAACTCCGTTGAGATTGATTTAGCATTTCGGGTCCAAAAAAAGTGTGTGAGAGCGATTTGTGGTGCTTGGTTTACAGATAGCTGTAAACCTATTTTTAAGAAATTCCGTATACTGCCACTGGTTTGTATGTATATAAGGGAACTATGTGTTTTTGTCAAACTGAATCCACAACATTTTGTTACACATTCAGTTGCCGTAGGTAGAAATTCACGGAATAAATATAAACTTTACCGTCCTAGGTGTCATTTAGACATTTATGAAAAAAATGTTTATATAAAGGCTATAGATATTTATAATAAGTTACCAAATCGATTTAAAGAGCTACCATTGACATTATTTAAAAAAAGAATAACTTTATGGCTTACAGAAAAATGTTTTTACACCCTAAATGAATTTCTAACGTTTAAAGAAAATTATTTGACAAATTTTATGTATAAAATTTAATTTAATTGTTTAACCTTAATTGACCACGTATAAATGATTTTGTTGACATTGTATGACATTGTAATGATATTTAATATAATTTAATTTAATTTGATTTAATAATAATAATGAATATTTTTTTTTCTTGACATATTTACGCACCATTGTTATGGTAGAATGTGATGGACAATATTTTATTTTAACACCATTATGTAACCACATTTCTTGTAAATAAATGAATTTGAATTTGAATTTGAATTTGAATAAATCACAAAGTTATAAATAATCATTGCAAATTTAATAAGCTAATTTTCTTAAACAAATGAAAAATGTGCTTAATAAAATAAAAATATATAAAAAGCTAATTTTCTTTTAGTGGATTTCAAATTAAAGTTAAAACTTAATATCTAAGATTAAAAAGAAAGCTTTCGCTCCCAGTCCAGCATAAAAGCTGGACTGGGAGCGAAAGTAAAACATAGAATGTGCCAGCTGCTTCTCTTCCCGGGCATACTGTAAAAGTCAGTTAAGGGACCGAGGTATTATGGGAGACTTTTTTGTGGGCGATAGGCTGACCCCCAGATGGTTTTATTACCTCTGGTGTTCTGCCTACCTCATACGAGATACAGGCGTGAAGTTATGTATGTATGTAAAAAGAAAACTTAAATAAAAAAGAACGTATTGGTTTTGGTTTTCTTATTATACCTACTCATTTGCGCTGTAGCATGGTGCAGGTGAAAGTTTCATCACGTTTCACGCCACGATTTACAAATTATGTCCTATTTCATAATTTATTTGTTATCATTAATAACTGTGCTAAATTAAATCAAACTCAACTAGAATGTCTCCAAAAAAAACTAATTACTTACATACATACCTACATAACTTTACGCCTGTATCCCTTATTGGGTTGGCAGAACACCAGAAGACCATCCGATGTCACGATTGACGAATTGGGCGGTATTATAATGATGGATAGAGACTATTGCAGCGACAGGGGGTCAGCATATCGCCCACAAAAACTCCAGTTAAACCTCTGTCTCTTAACTGACTTTTACAATATGCCCGGGAAGAAAAGCAGCTCGTACATTCTATGTTTTTATTTCGCTCCCAGTCCAGCATGGAAGCTTAAAATCTAATTGATCTCTAAAATTCAAGTGATACCTATCCATTGATGTTTTAGCGTCATTTAGGCAACTGTTAACCACACCATGCTACTGCGCAAATATAGTTAGTAAAGTTCTAAGCCCGCTCCACGGTGTAAAGAAAGACAGCCCGGGCGATTTCCCGCCAAATGTTTTGACATTTGTAATAATTTGTCTGCGTTCACTTGAGAGAGAATTGAGCATGATAGGCATTTATTTTCTCTTATGATGGATGCTTGATGAATGATGAATTAGATACTAGCATATACCTACCTAAAGTTAATGGTTGGTACAAAAGTGGTTCTCTTAGTAAAAACAAACTTATAAATATTTCAGGCTGCGCTGCGTTTCCACTGACATGGAGCTAGTTGGAGAGGAGCGGAGAAGAGCGGTGAAATGTATTGAGTGTTTCCACTGAAGCAGAGCGGAGTAGAGTTGAGTGGAGCATACTTTTGCAATTTTAATTACATTTAAGATGGGAACTTAGACGATATGAATATCCGTTCAACTCTGCTCCACTCCGCTAGTGCTGCTGCCATTGAACCGGAGTGGAGTGGAACCGGACTGAGCTCCGCGTCAGTGGAAACGCAGCCTAATTGCCAGTACTAACAAAAAACTGTCTTTCTTTTGTGGATTTTAAATTAAGTCACAACTTACAATCCAAGATAAAAAATACAGATAGCCATTTATAAAAAAACTAAAATATTTAAGTTTGAAATATACACGAATTTCATGAAAATAACACGTAATTTTCTAATATTTTTTTATCGATAAAAAAATTATTTAGTTACCTCCATTTTGGTGTAATTTTCCCATTTAGAATCATCATCTTTATTTAAAAGGATTTATCTTAAACTGTGTCAACGTATCAGTCGTTTTCCCACATTTATTATCATTTAAGGCGATGATGAGATCAAAATAAAATAGAAGTATTTTTAAAGTAAATAATAAATATTTCTGACATCTAGCCTCAGGAAGTTGTGTTATGGATATTGAATAAAAAACTTAAATACAAACCCATTGAATATACATACACAAGTTTTTTATCATAAAATTAAACTCATGACTATCAAGGACAATATCTGTGTTCTGGTGATTGTTCTGCGCCCATACAGAGTTCGCCTCAGAGCCAACAGCACAGAAATAAACATTTTATATTTGTAAATTGTCCTTAGTGCCCCATAAGAATAAAGTTTCTTGACGGACACTTTAGAGAATACACTTATTAAAAAAAAGAACAGAATTTGAGGTTATTTTTCATAAAAGAAAACTTCAGTAAAATATTACTGTAATTACAGCTTAATTATGCCTTTCAGTTACATTTATTATTTGTTTTTTTGAAGATTACTTATTATTAAGCAAGGGTGTCAGTTCTCAAGGCAATAACGATGAGAACGAGTTCGAGGTCCCAGTGTTTTATCGCATATTTATAGTACACGATTTCGACCAATATTTTCCGAAGTTGTTTGTACGCTTTGTTGTTGCCAAACTCCAGCATAATGTGCATATAATACCACTCACTTGAATCAGAAAGAACACATACTTAAAATGTAAGTAGTTATATATGGTTGCTAAGACAAAAATAATTAACAGAAAAACACGTATAACACGGTCACATTATCTGTGCACCTGGCGTCAATGACGTCATCTTTGCGCGCTGGTATGGTTGACAAAAAAAAAATGCATCGCTAGAAATGTGAATTTTATTTTGCTTTACAACAATGGAATTAAATATTTTTGTTCACAGTGTTTTTTGAATGTTAATGCATTTTAAATGAATAATTTGTGAAGGCCTGTTTTCAATTGTCGAATTAAAGTTAATGTTATCTGACTCAGCGGAACAAAAGTCGTTTTATGATGTTTTAAATTGTATGAAATAGATAAATAAAGTTGTTTTACAATGTTTTATAATGTAACAATAAACTTGAGACGACCTTAAAGCTGTCGAATATTACTGTATTCATTAGATAACTTTTATCTGACCATTGAAAAATCTAGCCTGAATGAATTAAATAAAACAATAAATCGTGTTAAACAAATAAATCATTTTTAATGAGTGAAAAAAATATTTAATTATCACTGTCACTATAAACTATTGGTTGAATCCACTGCATCAAATCTTCGACAACAAAGATGCTGACCATACTGAGCAAGAAGGGCGAGCGCGGGGAAATGAAAGGGGTAGAGGGAGGGGCTCCGCATTCCAGCGAGGTGCACAGATAATGTGACCGAGTTGTGCGTAATGTTTACTATAAAATGTCATTGTGTGAAATACACGTAATGACATTTTGTAGTAGACATTTTTAATCGTCCAACCACATAGAACCGACAGCAGAGCCACAGCTGATACAAAAATAGAAAGCATATAGGTATGTTTACCACTGCAATTCAGTAAAAATACGTAAAACTTCAGAATCACTTATAAAAAATATAACTGCATTAATCAGCCCCTTAACAGCTTATCCGTTCTTATCAAAATCACCTGAGACAGACGTTTAAAAAGCAAATAATTCTTATTTCATTGACACGTTATCTGACAGGTGTCAGCTTGACAAGTGGACAAACGAAGAAGGCGAGAAATCGGCAGAAAATGACGTGTCAATACTTAATGTAGATGAAATGGATTTGGGAGATAATGGGAGATACCAAATCTGTACAAAATTTTTTTGATTCTTTTATTTGTTTTCGATTGTTTTATATTGTTTCATATAAAAAATATGTAGAATATAAAAAATAAGTATAATAATATAATAAATACATACTTACGCACGCCTCTCTCATCCCCTTGGGGTAAGCAGTGACTAGGGAACACCAATTGCTACGATCCAGACATATCACTTTCGCTTCCTCCGCGTTCATTATTCTTTTCATACATGATCGTCGGTGACCTGAGGCTTTTAACTAGGCTTTAAGTATGTCGCCACTTTGAGCGGCAAGGCAAGGATATTTGCGTAAAAAGAGTTATAATGACATGTATGACAAGAAACATAGTGTGCTTAAAAGGTACATTATGTTAACATGAGACATTTTGTCAGTATTCTGCTAATACAATGTCTCTAGGAGAACTATCTTTGAACAACATGCAGGCTCCTGGTCGTCAACTATTTTTCAAAGATGATTGCTGTTGAGTTTTTTGCCATTTCTCCTCAACAGATCGACCGAGTGAAGTGGTGTTGGATTCATAAATAAAATTGTAACGTTGGTCCTGAATTCGAATATCTACTAATATAATAAAGCTGGAAGGTTTGTTTGTTTGTCTAAACGTTAATTTGTCTAAAATTAATTTTACATAAAATAGCCTAGCTTTTGAGAATGTTAATGAATTTTGATTTAAAAAGAAATTACAAGCAGCCGCTTCCTATATCCAATAAGAGATTTTTGATAATAATATAGGTACCATCGACCAACTGAATCATGACCCACAACAAGCTCATTTTGGCAAACCGTCTAAATGCTAGTAGGTCGCAATTCGCTTGAAGATAGGTTTCCTTGGTGACGAACTTGTTATCATTTCATTCGACACTGACATTTACTGAGTACAGAATTCGTACAGTATCATCTAAAATGTCTTAAGTGCATTATACGCAATAGACCTTACAAGTTTGACAGTTTCAAACGAATTTTCGGCAAATCATGACCATTCAGTTGGTTCGATAGTACCTAATACAGTACTATGGAACCAAAATGCAAAAATATTTTAGCAAATATGACGAATATTTTCCGAGCTTAACGAGTTTAAGCAAACAAATTATGTTTAGTATAGATAACACAAGTTCTTAGAAAATGAGTTTGGTTTGGGCTAGATACGAATGTGTGAATATTATATTGGAATTCACACATTCGCTTAAATTTTTCGGCCCCCATGGCGCGGTGGTCGAGTATTAGGTTACGGTGTGAGAGTTACTGGGTTCAACCCAGCCGGAGCTTTAGGTAAGGAAGTTTTCAACCGACTTCCAAAAGGAGGTTCTCAATTCGTGTGTATGTTTTTTTGTGTCTTTGTTACACGACTTTACGGACAATTATCAATCGATTTGGAATATTCTTGTTTTATATGATAGAGAATACTTCAGAGGTCTCGTACAAATTTCATCGCAATTGATTGAGTATATAATGTGTTAATTTTATACTTGATCAAACGAAATGTGCGGATATAACACCAAAAATTATCGACAAAACGGAAAAAAAACACCCTTTTTTTAATTTTTATTACTAGTTCATGGCTTTACCTTCAAAATAAGACTAATTTAAAAAAATCCATGGTCTACTTAGTTAGGAAAAAAATTAACAACGAAAAATGGGAATTGAATAAAAAAAAATGTTTCATTGGCTTTAATTTCTAAATGGTGTACGAAAAAAAATTTTTTTTTCGCGTTTTGTCGATAACTTTTAATGTTATATCCGCACATTTCGTTTGATCAAGTATAAAATAAACACATTGTATAAGTACTATATGAAAAATTTTAAACTTTCGAAAACAGTATATGTATCTATACGGTGAATTTTACCTTGATGACCTAATAATTAGCCAAAGTGAGTGAAGTCGGTTTTTTTAATGCTCTGTATTCGTTGATTATCTAAACTAGCTCTGGTCTGAGTGTAGGCTAGGATACAGCCTAGTTCCACTGTAGGTTCCCAATACCAAAAGCTTTGTATGTTACCGCTACACCTGACGACCGGCTGGTGTAGCGGTAACATACATTGCCTTCTATGCCAGAGGTCCTCGGTTCGAATCCCGGCGGCGGCGGATATCGGTGTGATGAACACAGATATTAGTCGTCAAGTCATGGATGTTTATATGTTTATTTAAGTTTATTCTAATAAAAAAATATGTATTTATTTAATATGTATGTTTATACATTTCTTAAGTACTTATATCAGTTATCTAGTATCAATAACACAAGTTCTTTAAAGAAACTTAATTTGGGCTAGATAATGTTGTGTGAGTGTCAGAAATATTTATTTATTTATATTTGTTTATTTTTAAATCTAAGTTTGAGGTTTCTAGAACGAAATAATGATTATTGACTTTGATTATTGATAACTGACCACAATTTTAAATATTTTGAATAATTATAATTCAAATCAAAATTTTCTTGTATCTTTACTAAGAAGATTTTTTTTTTGTGTGTATTTATTTATTTATGTTTTTGACAACCACTTTGGCGGTGGGGTCAACCTGTCTGACTCAGACGCCAGTGGTTGCAGGTTCGAATCCCGCGCGGAACAAGAAAAAAAAATGTTCCGTGTCTGGGTGTTTATCTATTTATGTATTTTCTAGGTTCCCCCCTCGTTAAGCTGACTTTGGGGCCATGTAGTTGTTGTGATTGTCTGGGGATTAGTTCACGTGTCAGTAGTTCACGTGTCAGTGTGTGTAGGTAAGTAACAAAAAAATGTGATTTTATTATGATGCTTCATTTAATATTTCAAAATCGGAACTTCTGAAACAGCTCCCTCTAAAAGCCCTACAAAGCCACGTGTACAGTCGAGTTCACAATATTTTAGGCAGTAAACATATCGTAATGGTTTCCCACAGCTTATCAGCGCTAATGTGTTTGTTTTGTGTGCGCTGTGTGTGTTTTGGCGAATAACTCGATAACAGGCAGTTCACACGACGAGTGTACACAAATGGATCGATGTAGGAACAGGTTCTATTTTTTGGGGTTTTAAGTGGGATTGATAGTGATTTGTTGATGTTTTTTTAGATTATATTTAACAGTGTTTATGTCTCAAAATATGGAGCTTGTCGATTTTAATTTTATTAGTTTTAGTTTAGTTTCGTTGGGTCGCTTCCCCAGGATAAGCGTCATGAAAGACAACTTATTTGAGTGGCCCGCGCTTGGCGGTAGGAGATTATCTCTTAAAATTTTCATAAGCAAGAAGAAGTAGCCCAAGGCAGTTACTTATTGTGACAAATGAGCTAATAGAGTTTTCAGCTTTTATACAGCATTGGCTGATTTCAGAACCAGTGGGAATAGTGTGGAAAGTTATAAAAGAGAACAAGTATAAAAGACTACTTATGAAAGGCCCTACTCTGAAGGGGATCTTAATTTGGTGATGTTTATACGTTGGGTGGAACTCTAAAGTCTGAGTGAGCTTTAACTTCCTCTACCTCTTTACTCCTTTTGCCTTTTCCCTTTAGCTCCGCTTTCGCATCTTTGACTAATTGGTGCATGCGGTCAACAGCCTCAATAACCGCAATCTCTGTCTTAATATTTCTTGCCGATCTGACCTGGATTTTAGCTTTATTGAGGCAGTGCCTTGCCTCGACAGTTCTATTGGCGAAAACGTCAGGTGAGTTTTGCGCTTCAGTTGGTGTCTCGTTTAGTAACCTTCTCCCTCAATAGAGCCGTCCTTACTCTCAGCTTTGTCGGAGACTGTTTAGTGGTGAGAGGCGATTCTGCAGGTACATCCGAATTGCTCGCTATTTCCTCCCCCTTACCGATACTGCGCCTCACGTTGGAGGTGAGGTTTGATGTTTTTGGGGGGGAATTTTCTTCCACGCCAACTAAAGATGGGACTTACAGGTTCTATGAATACAGACCCTAGGTGCCAATTTCATACAACGTGACAAAAAGTAGGTAGCTCAAGATTTCGTTGTTAATCTATATTCCCGACGAAGATGAGAGCATCGACGCATTTGCGTCGGCTGCGCCGAAACCAGATCCTCTCACACTCACCCAGTAGCACACTCAGCCAATACACCATGGAGGATTCATATCTATATTTTTTTATCGACACGTATATGAATAAATCTAACTTATTTAGCTCTTACCTAATCTACCACGGGCTCTACATCCAGTAGTTAAACCCGGATTGTTTAACATCACTTTACCGTTTTAGCTTATCTCGATACATATCACTGTTATTTAATGACTAAGTGACGGTAAGTGACGGCAAACAACCACTTTATATTCATTAATACTTTTGGGGATTACGTATGAAGGTTCGTTTTTTATATACAGGATGTCCTGGTTTTATATTGGATTTAAAAAAGTCAGAGCTTTTATAGACCTGGAAATGAAGAAAGATTTTTGCGATACTATAATGATATTTGTTATAAGTAGATATCATTGATTAGCGCGTTCAAGCAAACAAACAAACTCTCAGCTTTGTAAGTCATCCTTTTTTATTGGTGGCGAAATCCACCTTGGACCGCAATGTCACCTTATGGTAAGTGAAAATGAGTTAGAAGATCATAGTCAAGGGTTCAGGAAGGAATTGGCTATCCATGTAGGGTCGGCGTAATAATAGAACTGTTGGAGCTAACAGCTTGAGGTCATCCATGTAGAAAAGATGGGATAACCGCATGCCCCCTCTACGAAACTGAAAGCCCGATTGTGATCCCTCCAGCAATGTGCTAAGAGGATTCAGAGCCAGGCAAAACCAAAGTGGGCTCAGACAATCACCCTGGAATATTCCCCTACCAATCTGGATTCGGTCTTATTATTATTATAAATCGCGCACTCGACTATATGAAATCCATTTTCCACCTACTGATAAAAAGGAGGAGGTTCTCAATTCGTGTATATGTTTTCGTTTAATCGATTTGGAATATTCTTGTTTCATATGATAAAGAATACTTCAGAGGTGTTCCACTATAAAGTAAATCGAAATCGATTGAGTACTTTTTGAAAAATTTGAAACTTTCGAAAAAAATATGTATCAATACAGTGAATTGTACCTTGATGACATAATACTTCAGCCAAAGCTTTGACTTGGATTTAAAAATGTTAGTGAAGTCGCTATTTTTTAATGCTCTGCACTCGTTGATTATTATAAGAGCGTCGGAACAAAATTGATTACAAAACTAAATTACAAAACCATTAAGGTGGCCATATATTCACATTTTTCTACAAAATACACTAATGTGATTTATCGGTTTTTGTTCTGACGCTCCTCAATTTTAACTTCCATAACTTTTACATCGCGCACTCGAAAAAAATTGTGATGTGTTAAGTGAATGAAAGTAATTATTAAAATCTTTTGGCCAGTTTTGGCTCACAAAATATTTCTTTTTTTAACGTTCTGTTAGCAAAGGGCAACTCTTCTTGAAATTTAATTTTTAACTACAAAAATATTTAAAAAATAAAGAAGTTATCAAGTCGATTTTACTTACACTGTAATGTTTTTAAAGCACGAGGTATGTTTGGTTATTCATTATTTTCATTAAAGTTACTTCGAAGATAAAATACAGACCTCAAATTAAATTATTTATAAATTGCTATAAAATTTAATGCACAAAACGAATGAATGACAAATACAGGTTCATTTTCAATCATTCTCATTTAGTACTTACTCTACGAAGATTTTAACTGGTATCATAATTTTTGTATTTGACATTTCGAACTGTCAGTTTACAGCATTGAATTATTTGCCAGGGTACAAATGAAATCCATTTTATGTAAGAGAATGCAATGGGTTGACATAAATAGAGAGAGATCATAGGGATCAGCAGTTCATATGGGCGTGCCCCAGGGATCTCGTTTCTTGTCCTTACTGTATTTTATAATTTGCCATTTTTATTCAATTCAATTCAATTCAAATACTTTATTGCCATTTGCATAGAATGGATTATTATTAACAAACAATAATAATATACAAAAAAAACATTAAATGTGCAATTTGGGCGGCCTTATCACTTCTAAGCGATCTCTACCAGGCAACCCCAGTAACAGTTTTAATTACAGTTGTTCAAAAACAAGTGTGAAGTCATATTATATGCTGATAATACCTCTTCTTTATTTAAAGTAAATAGGCAACTGAATAACAAAAGACAATAAATACTGAAAACAAAACAAGATGTAAGTATACATACATACATAACTTCACGCCTATGTCCCTTATGGGGTAGGCAAAACACCAAAGGTTACAAAACCATCTGATGTCACGTTTGACTTTAAAGGTATTATAATGATGGATAGAGACTATTGCAGTGACAGGGGGTCAGCCTATCGCCCACAAAACACGCCAATAAAACCTCTGTTCCTTAACTGACTTTAACAGTATACCCGGGAAGAGAAGCAGCTGGTACCTTCTATGTTTTTCTTTTGCTCCCAGTCCAGCATGGAAGCATGTAAGTATAATTCTCAAAAACTTAAGATAAGAAATGAATTAAATTCTATTTTGAAATATACGATATTTGTTGGCTTGATCATAGGCTTAAAACTCCTATGGGCACCGTATATCGACGAATTGGCGAAAAATGTCCACTGGTAATCGATTTGAATTTGTTTTTGGAACAAAGAACAAAAAAATTAAAAACTTCTTTTTATCATTCTCTGTCAATATCACTCCCTTCATAATTTATTCGGGTGACATTAGCGATCTGATTGCGTTATCAATGCCGGCACAGATACAATATCAATATTGTTTTAGGATGTAGAGTGGCTACTGTATTTATATCTATCGTTTTATTTAATCTGCTTTTTTTTCGATCGCTTTCAAACTAAGAAGGTTTAGAAATGAGGTTGGCATGTGATTTATATTTTTCGAATGGTTTCGTCCTAGGATATTGTTGTGTAACTTTACTTTATTTGAATTATTTGAATTATATAATTAATTTATTTAATTATTGATGTATGTACTCACAGAAGTAGAAAATAAATTATAACATGACTTAAAGACTAATATTTGTATATACAAAAGATATAAGGGACGGAGGATTTATTGGCGATCTTGCGGGCGACAGTCTGACCCCCTGTCACCGCTATAGTCTCTCTCAATCATAATAATACCTCCAAATTTGTCAAACGTGACATCAGATGGTTTTTATAGCCTCTGGTGTTCTGCCTACACTATAAGGGACACGGGCGTGAAGTTATGTATGTATGTATGTACAAAAGATACAAAATGATTTCTAAAAGAAATTTCTTCCAGCAGACCTGTGACTGGAGATATGTAAAAACAAAGAGCAAAATAGTGCGTCGTATTAATACAAATATTTACCTTTACTATTTAACTTCCATGCTGGACTGGGAGCGAAAGAAAAACATAGAACGTGCCAGCTGCTTCTCTTCCCGGGCATACTGTAAAAGTTAGTTAAGGTACAGAGGTTTTAAAAGCGTTTTTGTGGGCGATAGGCTGACCTCCTGTCACTACAATAGTCTCTTTCCATCTTTATAATACCTCCAAATTTGTCAAACGTGACATCGATGGTCTTATAACCTCTGGTGTTCTGCCTACCCTATAAGGGATACAGGCGAGACGTTATGTATGTATGTACTATTTAACTACCCACAGGTGAGGAGAACCTTGGAGGAGGTCCACCAGTGGCAGTCTCCTGGCTGAATGTTGATGATGATGATTTTCTCTTTTCGTTTCAAGCCCTGTGCCTGATCTTTATCTCACCTGATGGTCAGAAGAAGGTCGAAGATGATATCACTCGTGTTTAGTGAGGATTTGACGCAAGTTCTGCGACAGAGGTGGTCGCTAGTCAGGCTGCTCCCTCAAGTACGGCAAGACGAGCCCTATTCGTTATAATTTTGCTTGCCATAACCGTGTACAAGGCGCCAAATGTTTGTCGAAAAAGACTTAATCTTTATACAAAATAATAGATTATCTATACTAATATATAAAGTTTTTTTGTTTGTTTGTTTGAACGCGCTAATCTCAGAAACTACAAGTGAGATTTGAAAAATTCTTTTTGCATTTGATAGCCCAACTCTTGAGAAAGGTTATAGGCTATATTTTATCCCAAAATTCCCACGGGATTAAAAGTTGCTTGGGTAAAACTGCGCGCAGTGGCTAGTTCGAAATAACTGAACAACACTTCCTTGCTTGCTGTATTATTTTATTAATTAACTAGCCGTGCCCGCGACTTCGTTCGCGTGGATGACGAAACTTATCAATGAGTCTTTTGTGTAAAGTGCTATTTGTGTAGAACGTAATTTATCGAGCATACCGGTATTAATGCTTCTGTCCCGGCGCGGGCCCGTTGTGGCTAATTACAATAGAACGCCAATTGTGTCTCATTAGCGGTGATTAAGAGGGTATATGATATCTTTGCACGCGGCATCGCTCGCGTTCTGTAAGCTTTTTGTAGTAGAATTCTACTTTATAACCTGTTTAGCAGGATAACCGATAGCGAAGCTGACGGTCATCTTATTTCTTGAATGCACGGATGTGATATTTAGCATAAAGTTTCTGAAATGAGTGACTGAATCTTTATGAAAGAAATTCCCGAAATTCTCACGGGAACGGAAAATATTGCACTTTTTATTTTTTATGAATAATATAATTCCTTGAGTGCAAGGATGCGAAATTCGGTGAAAAGGTTCTTTCAATGTTTGTCTGGTTTGTCTGTATAATGGAAGAAGTTTCTGAAATTCCAACAGGAAGGATAGCTTAGCGCGTAAGTTTCGGGAATAAAACTCGTATTTTATGAAGAACCAGTTCCTCTATCTTCGACCTCATCTTCAATTACCATCAGGTGAGGTTGAGGTTAAACGCCACCGATAAAAATAGAGTATTTGCGACCAAATACCAGACTGAACCAATGAGAATCTATGGCTATTCGGTGTTAGTATGGAAAACTGCAACGGAACGGGAAGCCTTGAGTTTTCACAATTCATGGTAATATAGAATACTAGCCACCACGCGCGGTTTTACCCGCGTAACTTTTGATTTCATGTGAATTTCGGGATAAAATATAGCTTATAACGTTCCTCAAGAGTTGGGCTATCAAATGCAATATTTTTTCTAATCCCACTTGTAGTTTCTGAGATTAGCGCGTTCAAACAAACAAACAAGAAAACAAACTCTTCAGCTTTATATATTAGTATAGATGAATGTATGTTGCATTCCATTTCACCTAAGCAGAAAGTACTTAATCTTACTAATATTATAAATATGAATATTTGGATGTCTGTTCCTCAATCACGGCTGAACGTATTCGAATGAATTTGGCATAGTGATAGAGTACAATCTGGAATAGCACATAGGCTACTTTTTATCCCGAAATTCCCGTGACATTCGAAATTGCGAGGGTAAAACCGCGCGCAACAGTTAGTATAACATATCTGCTTAATTATTTAAAATTATCTAAAAAACATTATATTTTAAATTTTGACTCGACGTTTCGGTGATTTTATAGATTCCGTGGTCACCTTACTGAAAGTTGAACACTTAAGACATTACTAGTTAATTATTTGTCTCCAACACTTCATTGTGAAACTGACAAAGCAGAACAATATTCTTATTCATAAAATACAATTCTAAGGCAAATGTAAAATTAAGTCAGTTATAACGAATTTATTCAAAATGTGATTAATCAAACAAAAGCTAATCTAAGGGCGCGACCACAGTGTACATAGCAGTACATAATATCGAGATATATAGAAGTATAAGGGCGGTACACACTGTTATAAATAGGCGCGATTAAAACAATTAGCTGAGCGAGCGAGGCTCGATGGCGTGTGGTGCAAGAGTTGAGAGATTTGCTTTTACAATCTCAGCCTTAATTCACAACAGGAATTTAGAAAATATTATTCCTTACTCAGTAGGTACTTGACGGAGATTGATAATTTTTAATAACGATGTTCAGCATACAGGGCGACTGGTGGGTCACTTTCGCAATTCGAGGACGCGGTAGTTTGAGAACATACATGTAGAGAAAAATATAATAAAAAATAAATATTAATTATTTACTGAGTAAAATTAACCATAAGTTAAAGGATTGATTACGCAACGCATGGTTACGCTAGCGTTGGCAGCGATCCGCGCGCTAGGTCACGTGATGCGATTGACTCAGGCGTAAGTAAAGTACATAGTAACATAGCAGTATTTATTTCTATTATATAAAAAGTTTGCAAAAGCACCCAGTGTCTACTTTTGTTAGCCAGACTCTATCAAAACACCTTGTTCAATTACTAATTTTGCTAGTACTAAATGTCCTGTAATTACCTACTAACGATAATGAGCTACATGGTTTTTCTTGTGATCCTATTAATGGCTTGAATTTAACCATATTGGCATTAATATATATCATCATGGCAATATATATTAATGCCAATTGTATATCATAGCAATCCGTCACTCGCTCGGGTATGGACGTGTATCGGCTTGCACTGTGGCGAATCAATTTAATGTAATAAATAAATTCAATTCGCGAACCGCGCGGCCAATGCCGCTGCCCGCTGTTACCATGAGTAAGCAACTTGTTGTCAGTGAGTTGTTGGCATTCATCCAGAATGCCATCGACATCATGGACGAGGTTAGCATCTTGCAGATCTGCAAGACTAACTTCAAGGAGGAGGAAGTTTGTCGAGGCAAGGCGCTATTATACCAGCTGCTCGACAAAACTGCCCAGATGCCATCCCGACGAAGAGATGGAGGTGAGAAGAGTCTCCAGGACATTATCACTCTGTTCAAGGAGACCGAGACCCTGACGTAGTCCTGGATTTCATCGCAAAGGAGCTGCATAGGCTTCCACCGGTGGGATTCGACCACGTCGACGTCACGAGGCTGCTGAAAGATATAAACTTCCTGAAAGCAAGCCTCGCAGAAGTTTTATTAAAGTTAGAGGCTTCGGAAAGTACGATTGGCGAGCTGCGTAATGAAGTAACATTACTGCGTAGTGTTTTGCTAAGTAGGTCACCCGTGGCCTCTAATATTAATACACGTCGTGGCGCACATAAGACATCGGTCTGCAGTTTCGAATCGGCGGAATTTGCTGACATGATCGCGTCACCGGCCGCCGACGTAGGCGCTGCAGCGAGTGCGTCACCGCGCCCCGCTCCACCCGCCCCGCGCCCCGCGCCCCGTGCCACCCGCCCCGCGCCCCGTGCCATCCGCACCGCCCGCACCGCGCCCCGCGCCCCGAGCTGCGGCGCCCCGCACCACTTCCGCTGCCGCTCCCCGCGCAGGGAAGCTGCCTCGGGACACTTGTCCTGCTCCTGAACGAGGTTACGCCGAAGTAGCCGCAGTTCAGCCTGCCCAGCCCAGCCTCACATTGAAGGGCCATTCTATGAAGAACCAGAAAGACGGCGAGGGCTTCACTAAGGTGGAGCGGAAGAAGAAGAAGACCTCCTGTAAGAACAAATGTGGTACCGCACCGAATAGAGACAATCTTCTGCTGCGTGCCGAGGTGCCAACGACGCAGCTGTACGTGTCTCGCGTGCACCACGCCTTCACGGCGAAGGATGTAGTGGAGTATCTGCACGCGAAGACAGGACTCAACATGAGGGTCGAGCGGTTGGAGTCCCGCCACAGAGTGAGCTTCAACTCCTTTGTGGTGAGAATGCCGACCGAACATCTGTCGACCTACATGAAGGAAGATTTTTGGCCGCAGGGTGTCGTATTCCGTCGCTTCCGAGGACGGATACTTGACACTAGGATGTCGCATCCCACGTCGCAGCCCATACGTGGGAATAAGTGAAGTGTAGTTTTAAGTATATTGTATGTATATTAGGTTAAGGTATATATTTTCTATGGGCCTTAGATTTAGTATTTAACATCCTGTACTATTCTTAAGTTGCCTGAAATAAATGATTTTATTTATTATTATATTATTAAAATACTTATAATTGTTATGCTGTTGGATATTTTCGTAAAAATAAATTAAAATGAATAATGAAATAAAATTAACATCCAGGTATAAGCTAGGACGTTTATAAATCATAGGATCAGCATTTACATGTTTTTCTGGATCAAGGAAGGGCTTTCTTGTGCGTCATGGCTAGTCGTCGATGTGTGCCGTCTTATAAATTTAGCTGCAATATAAACTTGACATGTCGTTACAATCTAGCGTCGGTAGATGTCATTCAAGATATATTATTCCAGCAAAGTTTATTTATTTTTTATACTTCATTGTTCACATTTTAGGTAGATATTACTCGGTTCATTAAATGGCGGCCTGTACTAACATTGACAGATAGTACAGTTAGCAAAAATACTTTCAAAACTTCAAAAAAAAATTCAGTTAATAAATTATAATAAAAACATAAACTAAAAAACCTGATTGCGGAATATAGTAAGTTTTAAATAAAAAATACAAAACAAGCACATAAGACTAAGAGCTAGTTATGTGTGTCAGCCGGTGTAGAGAGTTTTAAAAAAGACAAGTAAGTTAAGTTATTACTAGGTATATTTCTGATTCTACAAAATAAAACTTAGCCTAATTAAACCTAAAGCTCTGGGTCCACGATTGACCTCACGCAGAGCTGTCTTATTAATTAATGATTTTAAATTACAAATTATATTTCACTCGCGGTAACATGGTTGCGACACTTCCAATGAAAAAGTTAATTCAGCAAATCAATCGATGAATCAATAATTAATATTCTCACGGGAACTGAAATACCGAAGGATGAGTCACTGAGGTTGACAAGCTGAAGGGCCTTTAGGGTCCGTAACACCTCCCCTCCTAGATGAGCAACTATTTTCGAACATTGAGAGGAAATGTTGCGGCTCTTCGGTCTTCTATCGTTGAAGCTGAACTGGAAACTGCTCGCGTCCGCAAGGTTTAGCCCTCGATGCCTTGTACGTGGTCCCTGGGTGGTGCTAAACGAGCAGTAAAATCTGGTGGTAGGCTTCGGCCGTGGCTTGTCACCACCCACTAGACAAAACCATGCCGCCAAGTAACCTAGTTGCGTTCCGGCATGATGTCTAGTGTAGCCATTGAGGAGGATAGGTCTGAGTAATCGTGCTGCATCGGAGAACTGTTTACAACTCGTAGGATAATGACTCACCGGGTAACTCGTTTTGGAGGGTAGCGGGATCCGAAGCACGGTGCACCGCTGGCCGACCGCAGGTAGTAGGGGGCCCAAGTAGCATGCCAGCCACATGCAAAAGGCTGCCCCGCCACCTCGCGAAAAATCCCGGGAGGCTCCATCGTGCCGGTTGGCGACCGGTTTGAGAGGACCCGATGGCGAACTCGGGGGGGTTCGGGCGTCCCCGCAGTCTCCAAGCGAGTTTCCCAATGGTGCGTCACCCCTATCGAGTTGCTTGGTTCCATTTGCAGCGCTTCACTCAACTTCTGTTCTCCTCCCTATTCACTCCACTCCAAAACTAATGAAAGGTCCAAAGAAGAGTAAGGTAACACAGCGGTTGCACTTCCTCTCGTTTAAAGTGCACTTCTGTAACATCCGAGGAGTGCACTCCAATCTCAATGATGTCCACCACCACCTCGAGACGGAGAGACCCCACCTACTCTTCCTAACGGAGACGCAGATCTGTGATCCGTCAGACTCGGCATACCTTTGTTACCCAGGTTACATCCTGGAGTCCAAATTCCACCCGCACGCCGGGGTGTGCATGTATGCCAGTGACAAGATCTGTTGTCAGCGTCTCCGTTACTTAGAAGTGCCGGACCTTTCAGTTATGTGGGTTCACATAGATACCGGCCTAGACCAAATGGTATACGCTGGTATTTATCGGTCACACAGCGGAGATCGGGAGACAACGAGGCTTATGGACTATCTCAGCAGTACAGCGGACAGGGTTCAGCAACGTTTTCCCACAGCGCAGTTGGTGTTCCTGGGGGATTTTAACGCACACCACGGACAGTGGTTATACCCGTTTCAGGACACTGACCATGCTGGTAGAGAGGCTTTTAAGTTTTCGCTCACTCATGGCCTCTCTCAGCTTGTTGACGAGCCTACGCGCATCCCAGACGTTGCTGGCCACACTGCTTACTGCCTGGACCTTCTGCTGACAACCGATCCGGACAGATATTCGGTGCACCCTTAGGGACATCCGATCACTGTCTGGTGAAATCTGTATCGCAGTACTCGCCACCTGACACCCGACCAAGTGGTTCTAGGCGAGTATGGCGTTACAAGTCGGCAGATTGGGATGAAATGCGACATTTCTTCGCATCTTATCCGTGGCGGCAAGCTTGTTTTACATCAACCGATCCATCGTGCTGCGCTGATGCAGTCTCAAGTGTGATAGGTCAAGCAATGGAGTTCTTCATTCCCTACGCTGATCTATCCCTTGAAACCAAAGCTCGCCCATGGTTTAGTGCTGAATGCTTTTCCGCTGAAAAGCGTAAGCGAGAAGCGTACAAAGCCTGGGCAACCGCTCGCAGAAGCAAAGCCGTGGATTCGCATGAACACAAAAAGAGGTACAATGCTGCCGCCAAGTCCTGCAAAAAGGTGATCAAGAGAGCTCGTTTCGCCCACATAGGCTGTATCGGAGACAGAATAGCCTCATACCCCTCGGGAAGTAAAGCTTTCTGGTCCCTCGCCAAGTCGGTCGAAACGAACTTTTGTCGCCCGTCGCTGCCGCCTCTGCGGAAACCTGACGGTTCTCTGGCCCACACCGCTAAGGAAAAGGCGGATTTATTTGCCAGTATCTTTGCGGAAAGTTCTCGTCTAGATAGCCAAGGTAAAATCCCACCCCAATTACCTCAGTTCGGTCCTACAATGGGTACCGTTCATATTCGCCAAAAGGAGGTTCTTAAGTGCTTGCTGCACCTAGACGAGAATAAGGCTAGCGGTCCAGACGGTATTCCTGCAGTGGTGTTGAAACGCTGCGCAGCTGAGTTGTCTCCCGTTTTGACGCGTCTCTATAGACTCTCTTTGGAATCTGGTAAAGTCCCCAAATCCTTGAAGCTGGCTAACGTACAACCAGTACCGAAGAAGGGAAGCCGTGCTGATCCTGTCAACTATCGACCAATTTCAATCACCTCCATACTTTGTAAAGTCATGGAACGTGTATTGAACAATCGACTCCTGGCATACCTTGAGAACAACGAGCTCCTAAGCGATAGCCAATATGGTTTCCGCAGTGGACGCTCGACTGGCGATCTTCTCGTGTATGCCACACACTTATGGAGTGAGGCCTTGGAGGGTCATGGTGAAGCAATAGCTGTATCCTTAGACATCTCCAAGGCCTTTGACAGGGTCTGGCATGATGGTCTCTTAAGCAAGCTTCCAGCATATGGCATACCGACCGGGCTCTGCGACTGGATATCTAATTTTCTGAGGGAACGGTCGATTCGAGTAGTCTTAGACGGCTACTCCTCTGACCTAATGGCAATTAATGCCGGGGTACCTCAGGGATCTGTTCTCTCTGCAACTTTATTCTTGCTGCACATTAATGACCTCCTAACACCAGGCATTATTGGATATGCTGATGACAGCACTGTTGTTGAGAGATATATATCCAATGCGCGAACGAGCGCCCATGAAATCCAGGTTTTGAGAGAGTCTATGATTGAGCGCGTTGATTCGACCTTGCGGAATGTGTCCGATTGGGGCGAATCTAACCTGGTCAAATTCAACGCCTCCAAAACACAAGCGTGTCTATTCTCCGCAAAAAAGAGCACCTTTACTCTTACGCCCACTTTCCAGAATGTATCTGTTCCCATCACCGATCAACTAGGGCTTTTGGGCGTCACTATAACGTCCAAATTAAACTTCGGACAACAAATTGAGTCTATGGCAAATACGGCTTCCAAAAAATTGGGTATCATCTCGAAGGTCCGGCGGTACTTCAGCCCTGAACGGCTCCTCAACTTATACACAGCCCAAGTGAGGTCTTGCATGGAGTACTGTAGTCACCTTTGGGATGGTTCTGCCAAATACCAGCTCGAAGCGCTAGACTCTGTTGACCGAAGAGCCCGAAAACTCATAAATAACAACAACCTTACAAATAAAAAATTGCAGACGCTGGAGCATCGTCGTAAGGTTGCTTGTTTGACAGTATTTTATCGGCTACATTTTGGTGAGTGTGCGAGTGCTCTTTTTGACCAAATTGAACACACCCCTTTTTACCACCGGACTACCAGACGCAGACAGAACTTCCATCCGTATATAGTGGATATACCAAGAAGTCGAACAAAACGCTTCGATAGTTCCTTTTTGGTACGGATTGCCAAGGTGTGGAACAATCTGCCTGCGTCTGTTTTTCCTGACCACTACAGTCCTGGAACTTTTAAGTGTCGAGTGAATAGGTTTCTCGTGGATGGACGTGTAACACCATAGTCTTCATGCGCACTTTCCATCAGGTGGCATGGAAGACAAACGTCCTATCCTTACAATATAAAAAAAAAAAAAAAAAGCTGGAGCTGCAGTAGAAATGGTCGCTGATGCTGCGTTTGATGCCCGCCGTTTGAAGTAGGTAAAGGCAATGATTGCGGCAATAATCATCAGTATCAAAAAGGTAGGTATCGTTGTATGATAAATGCTTGTGAAGTCGTATGTTTCATAAGTTTCAGGAACGCTCATTGTTACTTGATTTTGAATTGTATGCAATTTATTCAAATCAATTGTTGTTAAATTATAATTGAATTTCTGCGATGTGGGTGGTTTCGATGCTGGGAACGACATTATTTCAATGGCATGACCGTGAACTCTGTCATCAAGGTTCTGCTGAATTCAGGCGTTTTGATCTTGCAATTATGTGGAACTGTTGCTAAAAATGATCCTTGAATAATCTTATGTTCTACGTCGTTGCAGGATAACTCTATCTTCGTAGGTTTCGGGAATGATAGTATATAGTGTCGGCTATCTAGTTCTATTAGAGCTTCTTTTTCCAGGATTACAGATGTACTGATACATGACTTGCTAATGTCTTGATTTTTAATTAATTTGTAGATGCAATCTTCACCTTTTCTAGTTTGGTGATTTATCTTCTGATGGCAGATGAACCAGCTGCTGACCTTCGGACATTCTGCCTCTATGTACGCGTATTCAAAAGAATTGGTTGCAATGAAAGGATATGTGGGAATAATTACTAAGGAATTTTTATTAGGAATGGGACTTTAACAAGCTGAGTTGATTGCGCAGGTAAAATAGTTTCGACTAAATTAATTGAAGATGAATCATATAAATGAATAGGGTTATGAGCTGATGTTGTATATAAAGTTTTCGTGGCTAAGTCGATTTTTGCTTGCCATTTTTGAAGTAAATCTAAGCCAATTAATCCATCGAAATAATTATGAAATTTATACACATATAATTTAATATTTCTCCTGTCGTTAAATTCACTAAAGTTAGGAATGGTCATCGAATAATAATTTTTCGTAGTTGCATGAATATTTGTAACAATGAATGGGTCATAATTCAATGGTAAGTTTTGAAAGAATGTGTCTACTATTTTAGGACTAATGAATGATTGGTTAGCGCCTGTATCTATCAGTAATTTTATTGGAGGGCTCTTTATCTGTATGTAAGGAAGTTGTCTTTTAGTTTGTATGTTAAGTTCTATTCTGGGAATTTCGCAAAGCGAGTTTCTTGAAAATCCGTATCGGCACTATATTGCGATTCAATTTTTGATAAATTTGATTGATTGAAATTTTCAAATTGATTATTGTGATTCAAGGGATAAGGATCGTAAGGTTGATTAGTTTCATTATATTTTTCATAGTCATAGGTGTCATCAAATGTCTGGTTAAAGTTAACTTGTGGGTGTGCATTATTAGAAAAAGGTAATTGATGGGTACTAAAATTACTAACTCCGCTCATGGGTTGTGCTTTAGCCTGAGGCTGATATCTAGGTGGTATTTTGAATCCTGTACTCATATCAGAGCGAGGCAAAGCCTTCATCATCTGCTGGGTACGAGAAACATTTTGAAAAGGATCGTGTTTAATTTGTTGATTTGGTTGCCGTTGATATCCTTTAAAATTATTTGAATTAAAATTATTTGGGTAAAAATTATTTGGGTTAAAATTATTTGGGTTCAAACTATTCGAGTTAAAATTATTCGGGTTAAAACTATTCGGGTTAAAATTATTTCGGTTAAAATTATTTCTGCCAAAATTATTTGGGATAAAATTATGTCTTAAATTATTTCTATTGAAACTTATCGGTTTTTGTGCACTAAAATTTATCATGTTGGTTTTCTTTTGTAAGTATAAAACGTTTAGTTCATCTTGCGCAAATTCTAATGCTTGTTCTAATGATACCGGTTTCATGCATCTGAGGCGAGACCCAAGTGGTTCATGTATACCTCGCAAAAATGACTGCAGAGCTAACTTTTTATATAACTCTCTTTTAGAGTCAATAGTTGTCTGTACCTGTTCGTGTAATTGTACATGAGTCATAATAACAGATAAAAGATTTTGCACTTTTTCATAAAATAATTGAATTGTGTCCGCGCCTTGTGTTAGCATTGATAAGTCTGTATATAGGGCGGATTCATCTCTATGATCTGAAAATGAATTTATAAGAGCATTTCTGATACCGTTCCAGTCTCTGGGAATACCATTATTTGCTAAGGTCCGTGCTGCGGGACCGGTAATTTTATTTAAAATTCCGTTTAATACGGCTGCATTATTTAATTCATTGCCAGGGGCAGGGTTCACGAAAGTTAAAACAATTTGATCACAAATGTCTAAAAATCTAACGAGAACATTGGAATTACCATTAAAATCTGGAACTAATCGTAAAGCTTTCCAAATTTTATCAGTATCATCCAAATTAATAGGTTGTGGTTGGGTTTGTTCCATCTTTATTAAATTATCTACTAACTTTTTGTGAAATCTACCTTTTTTATCTTCTCGATTAGTACGGTTAGCCTTTGGGTGAAAAATTTTGACTAATTATTATTTCACTATAAAATAAAATAAAATAAAATTTTAATATAGAAATGTTCAATAAATGTTAAAATATTTAAAAGTAAATTCAATTCTTAAATTTTATTCATTCTCAAGGTAAAACGTACTATTCAAATATAAAAGGTTTATTCCGCTTGCAACCTAACGAGATAAAATGAAAGTCTGATAAAAAATAATTAAGTTAACTAACCAAGTATATTATAAAAGTTTTTTAAAATGTATATCCTAAAAATATATTTTAAATAAAGTTAAATTGAAATTTTTATCTTACTCACTTACCTAATTAGTTTATTTTATAAGAAAATACTTAAATTCGTTTATTAAAAATAAAAATGTTAACGAGAATAAAATCCTTTCTAAAATCTTAATTCATTAATTTTCATGTAAGTACTTTAATAAACTTCAACTAATAATCAATTAAGTTCACATAAAACTTATAAATCTTTAATTATTTACTTATCTAAACTAACTAATCTAACCGAGAACTACAGGATCGAGTTCAGGGAGTGGAGGAGGATTTCCTATTCATGGAAACAACCAAAACCTCGAATTTACGTAATAAAACTTTACTTACAGTCTGGTACACCTCATCTTTGCCTTTTCCACTACCAAGATTTATGATCGATTTTCGGATCTCCTGGGTTCTGGGGCTGCGATGTTTCTTCTTCACCGGGCGACAGGTTCTTTTGTAGCCGAAGGAGTCAACTCGTTGACTCACGATCAGTCACGAAACGCGCGATCTACTAATTTCGACTACTTCCGACTGCGCCAGTTATGTGTGTCAGCCGGTGTAGAGAGTTTTAAAAAAGACAAGTAAGTTAAGTTATTACTAGGTATATTTCTGATTCTACAAAATAAAACTTAGCCTAATTAAACCTAAAGCTCTGGGTCCACGATTGACCTCACGCAGAGCTGTCTTATTAATTAATGATTTTAAATTACAAATTATATTTCACTCGCGGTAACATGGTTGCGACACTTCCAATGAAAAAGTTAATTCAGCAAATCAATCGATGAATCAATAATTAATATTCTCACGGGAACTGAAATACCGAAGGATGAGTCACTGAGGTTGACAAGCTGAAGGGCCTTTAGGGTCCGTAACAAGCTTTTAAATAATATTTTTAAAAACAAAATAGCTGTAGGAAAACGCGGCTTTTTGAGCGCATTTGGTGAACTTTGTCTAACACCCTGGGTAAGCAAATGTTAGAATACCATTCGGCATCAACATTTTTGATCTTCAAGTAGGTTGTGCAGATTGGACTCGGTTGTTAAGAAAAAAGTGCCACAATTTATTATTGTATTCATCGGAAACAGTACTGTTTTGGGATGAAAGGACCTCATGTCCGTTTCTGTGTACGTGACAAAGTGAATAAAAAAATTTCAGTGGAACTCTTTGATAATATTGGTTAAAATAAAACACGAATACTATTTATTAACACTATGTGTGAGACGGTCCTTCACCGGGATCATCAAAGGTTCTACTCCCAACATTTCTTCAACCCAAGAGTCCTCCATTTCATTTTTGTTAGATGACTGTTCGATATCTGTTTCAGATTCATTGCTTTCTGGTCATAAATTTATATTAAAATACTCTATTTCTTGTTCTCTGTTTACATATTTTGTCCAATATTTTGCAAGAATTTTAAAGTACACTAATTAATAGTCATTAGTTTATTTCGAGTTTCTTAAACGAAGATGAAAATAATTAAGTAATTTTTATATGCATTAAACAATCGTAGAGCAATAAAATAGCAGTCTTTATAAAATTAAAAGATTGATATGAAGTCTCTTCCAGTTGCGTGTATGCCGTTAACTCGACGTGCAACAACTTCATTCCATGCAACGATGCAACACAACGTTTTTACAAACGCCACCGATTAAAACGCTTATTTAATATTAACATCTGTGGTATCGACATCGTTAGCGAAAAAAATGATCTTCACAACGGATGTACTTCGATACCGAAAAATATCATTAATTATTAATAAAAATATATAGGTTTTTTTTTTATAAAATATGGATGCGACGTTTGTCTTCCATGACATCTGATGTTAAGTGAACATGAAGACTAAGGTGGTACACGTCCATCCACGAGAAACCTATTCACTCGACGCTTAAAAGTACTAGGACTATACTAGTCAGGGAAAATAGACGCAGGCAGTTCATTCCAAACCTTGGCGACCCGTATCAAAAAGGAACTGTCAAAGCGCTTAGTTCGACATTTCTATATTAATAAATATAATATATCTAACAATTTATTAAACTGTAAAATTATTTTCCAACCGTACGCGTGAGAGTTAGTATAGACGGCACTAGTATGCGCTGCCATTTTCAATTCCTTTCTTTAATGAATTACGTTATACAGAGCACAATAAGCGGCCTGATCACCTAAAGACGATATTTTCAGGCAACCTTGAAAGCTGAAAGTTGGAATATTTAGTCTTAGAGTTTTACTGTGTGGCGTCATTTTTGACAGCATCACTGCATCTTCTGCAACAACCTTACTCACAGATTTGGTTGCCCGCCTCCCCCTGTGGTTTGCGCCGGAGCGCGCGGGGCGAGCGGGGCGCGCCGGGCGAGGGTAATTTGTCGGGTAATGGCTCCCCCGTCGGATCTTTAATCTGATCGCTAATTGGATGGGACGCAGCGCCGGACTCAGCACGCGCTACTGTCTATCTGTAGATTATTTGTTTATTCTTGGATTCAATACTCAATTTCTATCCTCAATCTGACATTGAAAAACATACAATGTCAAAGCTCTTCCATGAAAATTGTGATTGAATATAGATCTCCATTAATCGATTTTTTTATTTGAACGATTTTTAAACGATGTGTTGCCTAGGAATCCCCATTAGTGGGCTATGATGGGGAAATGGTCTTGTGTACTGGACCATTTCTGTCGTAGGAGGGCGCTCGGCTGAGGCTGAGCGCAACCCGCCGGGGCTCACGGGTAATGCCAATGGCGGTACCGTGAGCTCCACTTATGGCGGATGAGGTACACCTGGAGGCTTTTAGTGGGTGGGTCCGGCCTTCTGCCGGATCATCCCCACATACCCCGCTGCTCCCCCTTGGGCGGTCAGGGACGTGATTGCATGTTTTCCTCCAGTCAAAAAAAAAGGAATACCCATTAGTGCTGCTAGTGTTACAGCCTGCCCGTCAAAAATCATCACACTCTGTTATGATCTGATAATTTCTGATCATAACAGAGATGGAGATTAAACTTGTGTATTTGCACAATTTCGCCGGATGACTGACGGCCCAGTGTTGGCTGGTGGATGTCAAAATTTCCAGGGTGTTGAAATGGCTTCTGACAAGTCCTAACGACTACTGCATGCTAGTAGTCGTTAATGCTCTCCGAAGCACGATAATCGCCGTGAGAAAGGAATGGTCGGTAACTCATCCTAGCACCGACCGAGCGTTGCTTAACCTACGATATCGATTAATAGGTATACACAGGACCCACTGCGCCACGACGACTTCACTCATTTACTCAGGGTTTTAAATATATAGGGTTGTTTTGTAGTTACCGGCGAAATTTTTTTACAGAATAGGTATTTCAATTTATTAGGTATATTAGGTTATCAGAATAGGTACCTATACAATTAATTTGCCCTTGGTTTGTTTTATGTTTTTTTTTCATTAATTGATTGTGGATCACTTAATTCGTTATTTTTTTGTTTTCTTTATAATATTTTTTTTTCGTTTATAGTAATTTAAATTTAAAATAATTAGTTTTGTTAATAAATTAATTCGCTTTATTTTACTTCTTTTGTATAATGGTTTATTTCTTTTATTGGCTAAATGTTATTACTATATGTAATTTTAATAATGTTCATGTAAAAGCTGTTGAAATACCAACGAATAAATAAATAAAATAATTTATTTCTAAATAAAGTAAAATAAAGAAAAAAAAAATTAGTAGAATCAATTTTTACAAAAAAAGGTATGTATTTTTTTGAAAGGAAATAAATATATTCGCTAACATATGAAGCAAAACTCTAAACTGTAAATTATGAATGAATACCACTAAAATAAAGCCGACTACGTGCTACTAGACATTTTGAGGTTGAGGGTAGCGCCACTGTGCAACCGTAACATAGCTCTTACTATTTATCCTTTTAAAAATGTTTAAATTAAGATCTTTTGAGTTATTTTGAATAAATCGTCTGTCAAATATATCAATTGATTTGTGCAAACGTTTGTGTGGTGAAAATAATTGAAAATATATGTAAACTACAAGCTTCATTGCTAAGTCCAAAATTGTGTTTGTAAACATAAGAACGCAAAAGAGCAAGTGAGTTGAGTGAACCATTTTATTTATATACCTACTGTAACAGTGCATTGTTCCATTATAAGGTTTAATCCCTTAAATAAAACTTATTACATTTAAGTTAAAGTGATTGTGCAGTGTCGGTAGATGTGAAACAACATTAACGTTACCCGCATGTGTGTAAAAGGGATAGCTCAACGACTTATTCTAAGAGACAAATATAGCTTTATTTCGCATCACATATAAGCGTTCCGTAGCGCATTTCGCTAATACACCGGACCCACGACTGTTGAGACCAGAGTTCGAATCCCAACAAGAACACTTTTTTTTTTTTTTTTTTCTTTTCTTTGTTTATCATTACTATATTATTATTTTTTTTTTATTTTATTAGTAAAAAAGGGTTATTTTGCCTTTCTACGTTTCATAAATACGAATTAATAGAAAAAAAAACCTCCAAGACAGTACTTCAGTTAAATTAATACTTTGAAAGTTTAAAATGGCTCCAAAAAGTAACTGTGGTGCTTGTGGTCGTTTTATAGCATCATCAGAAGGTGCTAAGTGCAGCAAATGTAATTGCAGTTTTCATAGATCGTGTGTTGGCATACCGGACAACGCAAAAATTATTGTCAATTGGACTTGTCCTGGGTGTAAAATAAAAATCCCTAAGACCAAGGATAATGCGGAAACTCCTGTGAAACCGCAAGGGGGAGACTTTACAACAGAAATTGACACAGATTCCCCACCAAGTTCATACCAGGTTGAACTGATGAAGGAGGTGAAGCTGCTAAGGTCTGAAATGGAGAGTATGCGAAGAGAATTACACGAATTTCGTGTAGGCGTTGAAGAGGCCATTGTTTTATGTAATAGTCGTATAGATGCTGTGGATTCCAAAGTAGATACTCTCGAAAAACGCTTCGACACTCAATGCCCCTCCGATGTGTCTGAGCTAGAATTAAAAATATCCAAACTACAGGAAGAGTTAATTGAGCGTGACCAGACAATGCTTGCCAATGACATCGAAGTAACCAATCTGCCTGAAACCAATCATGAAAATTTAGATCATATAATCACTCTAGTGGGAAAAAAACTTGGTGTCACATTGGAGGAGCGTGACGTTGTCTATGTCACTCGTGTCGGTAAAATTAAGGCCCATATCGACAACGGGGCGGCTGGCATACAGGGGCCGCGGCCTCGGCCTGTGGCGGTGCGGCTCGCGCGGCGCACGCTCAGGGACGAGCTGCTGCGCGCCGCGCGCACGCGCCGTAACGCCGACACCTCCGACCTCGGCCTCGCGGCGCCTGCTCAGAAGTTCTATGTTAACGAGAGGCTTTCGAAACATAACAAAGAATTATTTTGGCAGACGCGTGAAAGTGGCCGCCGTGCGCAATGGAAATATGTGTGGACTAAGAATGGACATATTTATGCTCGCAAAAATACTGATACTAACGCGATCAGAGTGTCCTCGTTGTCAGATATTGATCGTGTTTTTGGATCTAATTTGGTTGGAAAGTCAAATAAAAACAACTAGTTTCCATTTAAAGTTCAGTTTCAATATAAATGAAATGTTAATAAAACCAATCTTAATGAAACAGGTACAATGTTTGTTTCTAATTTATGTTAAATGTAATTCTAATCTTAATTTATTGATTGTAATTTGGTATTTTTCTTCTCATTGTATCATAATGTGCAATATAATCATACTTTTCTACTACTTAAATTATTGTAAACAATTTTATTGCATCACTGCTCTGGTTGTTATTGATATTATTTATTCACTTATAATATACATGTTTTATCCATGTTTTACATTGATATTTGATCAATTATGTAAAAACGAAAACATTTTGTGCTTCTGTAATAATTCAAAAAGACATATAACTGAGGTTCCTTTAATAATATTGATTTTAATGGATTATCTGTTGATGTATTACTGTATTTTATTTAATAACTTTTTGTTTGCACTAATGAAATGTTTGGGTTTTATGTATCTTATGTGGAGTTTATTGTTTGAAGTACTGCTGAAACTTAATATTATACACAGTACTATAAAACAACTGCAATCATTTTTGCATTCTGTTTCATATAAATGTAAAACTTTTGAGAGTATTATATTTATTTGTTACTTAAATTATTATATCTTATGTGTCTTGCTTTTGTTTATAATTTCATGTTTTCTGTTACTTTTTGTTGTTGGCTTGGGTTTTCAATATTACCAATATTTGTATTTAATTTTAACTTTTTATGATTTTATCTCTAATTTCACTGATTGTTTTTGTACTGAATTATGCCAGAAAAATAGTATAATAGCTTTGCATTGTACTTTATATCTAGGTAAAATACATGTGAAGGCTGCTTATAAACTGGTAACTTTAATTATTTTTTTATTTAGGTTTTTGGTTTTATATTGTTTTGTAATTATTGAATATTGTCTTATTTTATGTATAAACACTACTCTAAAATTCGAACCAAACTTCTGCTATGTTTTATATGATAGTAAAACTTTTGAGAAGATTATCAGAGGTAAATATTTATGCTTGATTTGTACTATATGTGATGTACATATCGCTTTAATTTTTCATTTCCTTCACAAATTATGGCTGAAAGATTATTTCAAATCCTTAATTATGTTTGCATATTTTGTACTATACTATGTTTTAATTATATATAGTTTTCTCTGTCTTACTGATATATTAGCTACTTTCAAATTACATGAAATATCTTGCTGCTATGTTTTATTTAATCCAGTCAGCGCTAATGTAATGCCATATTTTTTCAATCATGATGTTTGCTGTATCAGTGCATTGCGACCAAAACTTAAGATCTATTTTAATAATATTACCCTTAATTACTACAACTCCTTTATTTTATTATTATATTTTATTATATTGTTTCATATACAAGTAGGTAATTACATGATGAATTAATGGTTCGGACGGATAGTTTTTTTAGATTAGGATTATATAATGCGGGCTCTCTTAACACTGGGCATGATCATTTTCTTATAGCAATGAGTAACTTTAATGCCGATATAGTAGCCATTAACGAGACCTGGTTGGGAGAGGGACAGGAGGCATGCGCGCCGGCGCCACCGGGGTACAAGCTGCGTTGCCGCCCGCGACCACCGAACATGCGACGTGGTCGTGGCGGCGGCGTTGGCTTCTACGTGAAACAACATGTTCGCGTTCGTTACTTAAAGACCTCCGATGACTCCATCGAGCAAATGTGGCTGACCACTAAGGTAAATTCTCGTTCTGTACTGATTGGGACTGCGTACAGGCCGCAATGGATGCCTATAGATACATTCTTAGATGTCCTGACTGACTCAGTTGCTGGATTCTCAAATTTCGACTACATAATTATTTTAGGTGATTTTAATGTTAATATGACTAATATGTGTGATAGTAAAACTATTAAACTCAATCAGTTTTTACACTATATGGATTTACAACAAGTTGTACAGGACCCAACACATTTTACTGCAGAATCGGAGACTTTGATTGACATAGTGTGCACCAATTGCCCACACCAAGAAGTTATAGTTGCCAACATTACCGGTACGTACGGTCACTCTATGGTTAATGTTACTTTCAAACTGAAAAAGCCTAAAGTTACTCCAAGAACTGTGACATTCAGGCCGTTGAAAAATATTAAATTGGATGAATTTGATTATGACCTCAACTCTTTGGACTGGGAATCTGTAACTAAAGAACCAACCGTAGATGACATGGTCTCTAAATTTAACAACTTAATCCTGGAATTATACGACAAACACGCCCCTATCAAAACTATGCGTTTTAAAAGACATGATTCTCTACCTTGGATAACTGACACTATCAAAATGATGATTAAATTACGTGATGATGCACTTAAGAAAAAAAAAATTAACAATACCGAGTCTCAAAAACAGTATTATAAGGATTTAAAACACCTTGTTGACTCGAGTATTTATTTTGAAAAGCGAGCATATTTTAATAATTCTATTAACTCAAACATTAGAAATAGTTCAAAATTTTGGAAAAATTTAAAAAATAAAATTTTAATTGATCCAAGTAAGAATGAGTATCTCCCGAACCAATTCAACGACCCCAATCTAATAAATGATCATTTTCTTAAACTTCCTCCTGTGGACGAAATAGCATTGACTAATGAGAGAAACAGATTTGAAACATCCTCTTTCGGACCTACATGCTTTTCTTTACAACCAGTATCAGAAGCACAGGTGTCTAAGTACATATTGTCTATAAAATCAAATGCTATGGGTGGTGATAACATTGGTAAAGATATGATTTTATTAACGCTTCCCAGAACATTGTCAATAATTACTGCTGTTGTAAACGAATCAATACGAACCGGAATAGTACCTCGTCAATGGAAAGATGCACTAGTCACTCCGTTACCTAAAACAGGGAACCCTATGACGCTACAGGATCTGAGACCCATAAGCGTTTTAACTTTTCTGTCCAAAATTTTAGAAAAGGCTGTTTATTATTAGAGATGGGCCGAGTACTCGGTTGATACTCGGTACTCGGCGTACTCGGCGGGTTTTTTGATACTCGAACTCGGCCGAATAACTCGGATTGAATGCCGAGTATACTTTGCTTAAGAAAAGCAATATATTTAGGTAGATATAATAAAAACAACAGTGTTAATCATAAAGCATTTATTATTAATTTAGGAAATCTTTGACAATAAAATCAAAATTATTTTATTGAATGAGTAGTGAGACAAAATAAAAAGAACAGTCACACACAGTCAATCGTTATTTAACTAACTTTTTCAATTATTTATACACTAATACGTCTAAGACGCAACCATCTATGCGCGCAACGTAAAGTATTTGTTTGCAAACTATCAAGGGACTGGTAGATGAAAGGCGCGGGCGGGGTGACGGGTGTATCAACGCGAGCCGGCCTCTCGAACGGCGCAAACCTGTTTGTACATGAATACGCGCGCAAAATGGGAATTTGATTGAACCGAGTTACTCGGCCGAGTACTCGGTTGAAAAAAAATTGAGCCGAGTAAAACTCGGTACTCGTTACTCGGCAAAAGTATTACTCGGCGCATCTCTATTTATTATCAGCTGTTAAGTCATGTGGAGAAAAACAATATATTACCAAATCGTCAATCAGGGTTCAGAAAAGGACGTGGAACCATCACTGCGCTACTTGACGTTGTGGACAACATTTTAACGGAACACGATATTGGCCACGGGACGATCCTTGCTCTTCTGGATTTTTCCCGTGCTTTTGACAGCCTGGATATATCTCTACTGCTGGCTAAACTATCTCATTACGGAGTCAATCAACAATCCGTGCAATGGTTTAGAAGTTACCTATATAACCGGCACCAATCGGTAAAACTGACAATGTCTGATGGTTCAGTACAAATTTCTGACCGAAAAGTTCTCCAACGTGGTGTGCCTCAAGGTTCCATACTTGGACCTCTTTTATATATTATATATAGTGCTGATTTGGTAGCTGAAATTAAAAACTGTAATTTTCATGTATACGCTGATGACGTTCAGTTATATATTTCTGAATTGCCTGACAAGATTACAGCAGCCGTAAACCACCTTAATACAGATTTAACAAGGATCGCTGAGTGGTCAAATAGAAATGCGCTAATACTCAATCCTGATAAATCTAAATATATGATACTGGGGTCTAAAACACAAGTTCACAACATAAAAAGTAAATCTCTTGCAGTTAGCATATGTGGTCAAATTATTTCTTGTGTAGATAAGTCAAAAAATTTAGGTGTTTTATTAGATAGCCATTTGAGATTCGAAGCTCATGTTGAGAATTTAACTAGACAATGTTTTTATTGACTGAAAATACTATATAAAATCCGCAATATGTTGACTGAGACAGCGAGAATTCATGTGTGTGAATCACTAGTCCTGTCTCGACTTAATTACGCCGATATTCTTTACGGACCTCGGCTATTGTATAAAACTAGTCGTCTCATACAACGAGTACAAAATGCCTGTTGTAGATATATTTTTGACGTCCCCCCGAGAAGTCATATAACGCCATTTCTCAACAACGCTTCAATACTGAATATGGAGTCACGTAGGCGATTGCATATTGCGTCATTAATGTTTGATGTGATTCATTTTAAAAACCCTGACTACCTTTTTACTAAACTAAAATTTCCGGTCACTAATAAATTGCGCGATTGTAGCCCTAGATCTGCTCGTGCGCCTATTACTATGCAACACCATCGAACTACTGCATTTACTGGAAGTTTTCGATATAATGCAGCGAAATGTTGGAATAATATTCCACCACCCATACGAATGCTAACATCTAAGTATAGCTTTAAATTTAAGATGAAAGCACTCCTATTAAAAGAGCAGAGACTGAGTTTCCTACATTCTTGATCCTTCGTTTTAGAATTTCATGTAATTTATAATGCGGAATTTGTCCAGTTTATTATTTTATTTACTATTATAATTACACCATTTCATTTGTACCCAATGTTATCTCTAGTTTTTATTCTCATAGTGATTAATTACATTTTACATTTGACATTTTATTTAATATTTATTTAATTTAGGTTAGTCAATCTTTTTTAAAATAAAATTTCTATTTTTAATTTAGATGTGATTAAATTTTAATTTTAATTCAATTTAAATATTCAATTTCTATTTCAATTTAATTAAATTATAATTTATTTCTTATTTTATTTATTTAGGTTTTAATTATTTAATTTTATTTTATTTTATTTAAGGTTTTATTCTCTAACTCAATCTCGAGTTATGTTTTTATTTTTAATTAAAAATGAAGGTCAATTTATAATTTATAATTTAATTTTAGTGTAATCTGCAGTGGAAACCTAACCCCCTTAGGCTTTAGCTGAAAATCAGCGTTTTGTTCATTGGACAATAATGTCGCTGAGCTATGGCCCTTTGCACTGCTACAGCAAACATACTAAATCTGTTATTATTATTGTTCTATTTTGTGTTTATTGTATTTGCTTTGTGTATGTGTTTGTTGTAGTTGTCAATAAATTTATTCTGATTCTGATTCTGATTCTGATACTACAAAAATATTTTTAGTACTACGCTGTAGTACTAACAAAGAAAAGCCACGTCGTAGTAGCTGTGTTCATCAGCAGCGACTTTTTGTAAAACAGTTTGTGTCCGAACGTCAATAAAATAAATATGCTGGTACGTTTTTATCGTATCAAAGAAACATTTAAATTTAGCTGGTGACTGAAAAACAACTCTGTATAAACACTCATTATAATATTTTTTTCCTAACGTTGAAGAAGAAGACAGCACACGGGTTCAGGTTTGTTACAGACTTTACAAAACGAATGAACCTTAAAAAGGTCCAATAATTAACGATTATTATTTCTTTTTATCCTTTTCTAATATTTTTCAATTGAAATTTTATTGTGTTATATTTTTAATTGTTATTTAATTTAGTCTGTATTTTTTAAATCTTCCTAATTCTTTTAATTCATGTTTAATTTAATTTATAATTTTTGCACATAAATATTAATTTTAATTTTACTTATGTAATAGGTTTATTTTATTATTTTATATGTCTTAGGTATATGTCTGTCTGTAAATGTCCCTTAAATGAATGATGTGCCTGCCTTAAACAGATTTTTACATTGAACAATGGCTTTTTAATATTTTTAGATGTAAGAAATGATGTAAATTTCCCGGGCGGGCCTTATAAATAAATTAATAAATAAATTATTCGAATTTTACTTATTTATCCAAGCATGGTAGAGTTTTTCTTTTCTGACACCAAATCACGGACATTTTATCAAATCACCAAACTAACTATTATAAACCGAGAAAATAAGCATTCAACTAGATTTCACGTACTTTTTCAAGTCCTTACCTATCCAAAAAAAGGAATGACAAACCAAACCGACATTCCCGAATATTCTTCGAAGATCTTTTTTTTAATAACTTTATAAATTTTGTTGAAACTTATAATGGACTGGACTGGGAGCCAGCTGCTTCTCGTCCCGGGCATCCTGTATAAGTCAGTTAAGGGAAAAAGGTTTTAATGGAGGTTTTTGTGTGCGATAGTTTGACCCCCTGTTACTGCAATAATCTCTCTCCATCATTATATTACCTCCAAAATTTTCAAACGTGACATTAGATGGTTTTGTAACCTTTGGTGTTCTGCCTACCCCTTAAAGGACACAGGCGTGAAGTTATGTATGTATGTTGATACGGAACTACCTCAGGTAAGTATGATCTACCAAACGGAACAAGAACTATCAAAATAGGTTCATAATTGACGAAATAATTACATACAACGTACAAATGAATCGAAATAATCCTACCTTCGGACGGAAGTTGCTTGAAATCGGCACAAAACTACTACTTCCGCACTGAACATGGCCGTAACATAAAAGATTAAAAAGTCTATAACACTAAAACCTTTCCCGTAACCTCTAAATCCTCACCTTCCTAAGGAGTTACTTACAAATACATGTATAAATGCCCCCCTAATTTCACGAATTATTTCTAATGTCGTTCTTGCAGTGCAGTCGTCGCCTACTTAAGATTTCTATACGGCATCTGTAAATAGAGGAGAGGGAGAATGGAGGACCGTGTAGGAGTGACAGAGAAGGCTGCGTGGTGGCGTTAATCAACAAGAGTATTGTTTTCGATGAGCATACAGGGACGGACTTGGGTGCTTAGTTTTAAATTATTTGCTTGAAAAAAAAAAATGGTTGGAAATGCGATTGGTATAGCGACTTCTGTTATACGCAGCTATCTACTTGGTTTTTTCTTTATTTATCTGAGTTAATAAGAAAGTAAGTAATTGAATATTAGTACCGTAAGATTTGTGTGCGCCTTGTAGTTTGTAAATAAAGAGTTTATAAGCGCAAACCAACGTTATGGCAAATGTAAGAATTCCATTTGAAAGATAAAATAATAAAAAATGACGCGGGATGTTCGTCAGAAAAGATTTACTTACTCTACACAATTGTTTTTCTTCTGAAAGTAGAAGGATCCCGTGATCCTGCTATGCCTCTCTGCCACCAACCTTATAAACGATATTTGTATCAGAAAAGTAAACTGAACTATCCAAACGAATAAAAGGCTATCTACTAAATATAAGTTTTTATGATTTTTTATAATTAATACTTCGCAGTATTGCCCCATATCGTTCCCACGTTACGGTACCTATCTAACAAAAAAGTGAAATAGAATAATGAGATAAACTTCTTTTAAATAAAGTGTTTTGTTTATTTTATACGCTTTATTTACTACAGTAGTTTTACTATTATTGTGGTATATAGTCTGTGTGTGAAGCTTTGCACTCGGTCTCACCTGATGGTAAGTGAAGAAAAAGACGAAGATGACAGCACAAGTGATAGAAAGGAACTGGCTCTTAAAAAAAATTTGCTAGGGTTGTTACCCAGTGAACGAAAAAGCATGTGAGAGTAACTAGCGCTAGAAAATTGCCCAACGAAAATTCAGTTTTATTCAGTTCGTTCGGCTGGTTTCGTGTTTCGTTCGTAGTTGGCAGCATATGTTATCGACCGTATTCGTCAATGATAAAAAAAATGCCTATTTGCACTATAAAATGGTTTATAAATCGATCGCACCTGCATTAAAAATTTGCAAGATTTCGTTATCACGTATAAATAGACCCGTCAACCACAGCTTGTAGACGTCCACTGCTGGACATAGGCCTCCCCCAAGGTCTTCCACGTCGCTCGGTCCCGCGCCGCCCTCATCCAGCGTTTACCGGCGACTTTGACCAGGTCGTCGGTCCATCGTGCGGGGGGCTGCCTACGCTGCGTAGACCCGCGAACTACCAAATTCAGGTTTTATAAGTAAAACTTGGGACAATTATTTTCTTATTGCATCGGGCATAACACCATCCATGCTATGCCCGATGCAATAAGTGAATTTCCGAATGTTCATAATTCGAAGTCAAACGTACATTCTGTTTGCAACATTAAAAAAGACCAACTACTTATTCAAAATCTCAGCACTTCAGAATGTTGAGAAAATGGTTCTGGAAGATAGACAAATAGCTAATCGTAAAAATATCTCTAGGAATTTAATTTGGCAGCGCTCAATAGATTTTAGAATTATAAATAATTAAACCAGTTAACAAATATTTCAGACATTCACACAACCTTATGCAGACCATATTAAGTTCCTTGAACAATTTGTGTTATGGATACTGAACATATATTAAACTTAAAAACAATACACAAATATACTATGAATAGTTTTTAGTAAAACATAAATTTAAATATACTATACATATACCTTAAATAAATAAATAATAAATATTTCTGACACTCACACAACATTATCTAGCCCAAATTAAGTTTCTTAAAGAACTTGTGTTATGGATACTAGATAACTGATATACTTAAGAAATATATAAACATACATATTAGATAATCCTTATATCTGTGTTCATCACAAAAATATCTATCGTCACCGGGATTCAAATAGGAGCCTCTGGCATTGAAGACAATTTCTGTTGCCACTACAACAGCCGGTCACCAAATTATGAACGTACACTTTTCCTCAACATCATAAACAAAATTTAGAAAAATGCAAAGTAAAAATGTTCATATCTTTTATTGCTACCTTCTACATGAATCATCCACTATGACGACTCTTTCAGGTTCGTAAATGTTCATTTGAACGGCCAAAAATTTTTGTAGCCAAATGGCTACGTGCTTTGACAAAGAGGTAAAACCAAGCTGCTTCTCTTCCCGGGCATACTGTAAAAGCCAGTTAAGGGACAGAGTTGTCTTGACGTTTTTGTGGCCGATACGCTGACCCCTGTCACTGCAATTGTCTCTATCCATCATTATAACACCTCAAAAGTCAAACGTGACATCAGATGGTCTTATAACCTCTGGTGTTCTCCTACCCCATAAGGTATACAAGCGTGAAGTTATGTATGTATGTACTTATCTTTTCATTTCTCATACTCGGAAAGTAGTCTATGTTTGATCCAAGTATCGGGCTGAAAATGCTTCTTCCGACCCACGGGTCGGAATGTTTCATACAAATTCATTCCGAACCAAGGGCCGGAATGGATTTCAAAAATAGAACTAATTTCTTGTGAAGCCAGCTGTCAAAAATTTAGATTTTTTTATGATTTTTTTTTTAGTTTAGAAGTCAAGTTAAAAGAAGTAATTCATGAAATGAAATGAAAAACATTTATTCGGCAAAAAAAACAAGGATACAAAAATATTACTACGGAATATACAAAAATACAGTTTTTAAACCTTAAATACTAATTTTCCGAAATGGCCACAGCTCAGCATTATGTCACAGTCTAGACTGAGACGCTGATTTTCAGCTGTTGCTATCACAGAGTGCTGGAGGGCGAGCAAACTATGCTATGACAGATACATTTACCGAATTACACTAAACCATAATCTTTTCTTTGACATTTAAAACAAAACAAAAGACATAGAAATAAAATATACAATAATAATAATGAAATTAATACCTATTATAGAATTATACCACTCAATTGATGCTCAAGAACTAATTTTCTAATTCTATGCCTAAACAGCGAAACAGATATTTAAAAAATTATATTTGTCTATATTTTGCCACTATCATTTAAAAAAAATATAAATATATAATTTAATTTTCTTAATTAAATATAATTATTTTAATACATAGGGTTGTTTTATGTAAAAAATGATAGCTATACCTACATAGAAATATGTCACCGAATTATATAACTTTACGAATTGTTCGAACTTTTCCATTAATTTTAAATAAATATTTAAGAAAAATGTTTTTTTTTTTACTTTCCTTATATTCGATATGAAAAGTAGAGTGTTCCCCGCGGGTGGATGACCCTAGTTTAACAATCTACTATTACTGTATCATGCAAAGTTTTTTTTTGTTGGTTATCATTATCACGCAGTACCTTCTTCCTATCTTGTCCCAAACTAATCTTGTGATATGGGAACCAGGTAACAACAATAACACATAAATTTTTCTATGTAAACTTATTTTTTATGTGCCATGACAAATAACTGCAGATCATACAAAAAATTAAGTATAGTACGGGCGCCAAGGAAGGCTTACTTAATTTAAAACCTTGTAAAATCTAACCGTTGAGTAGAGTGAAGAAAACACATAATGGAAGTTGTAATATATTTCTTTGAGAAACAAGAAATCTTGAAAAGTACTACTGTCTTTGGCATTTTCACACAAATGTAAACCTTTTTTGGTCGCCTAAGATGGCCCGAAATATTTTATTGAAAATAAATGCATCTTAAACACTTTAAATCTTTTAAAATGAAATATCAAAATAAAATCACAGCCCTCTCATAACATTATTCATAATGGGTATTAATTTAACCAAAAAAATATACGTACGTTAAGTCTCAGATAATCAACGAATGCAGAGAATTAAAAACCGACTTCACGTCAAAACTTTGACAGACTTCCACGTAAACATACCCCGAAATCATACATTTTGTTTCAAAAATTTGAAATTTTCAACGAAGTACTCAACCGATTTCAATGAAATTTATATGGAACCAAATATGAAGTATACCCTATAAGAATTTTCAAAATCGATTCATAATTGTCTGAAATATTGTGCAACAAAGACACAAAAAACCTACAGACGAATTGAGAACCTCCTCCTTTTTTGTTTGGAAGTCGGTTGAAAATAAAAATCAACTTTAAAATAAAACAAACTACTTTTAACGTAACTTATCAAAAATGTAAATAAATCAGGTCTTTTTCTAAAATATTTTTGTTGTTTGGTCATTCATAGGGGTTAAGTATAATCTCGTAAAAATAAAAAAAGGAAATGAAATAAAAACAGTCATCTTTTATTCACGAATACATAGATCAAATAAGATGTTGAAAGTGTAGAACAAAGAAAATTTGGTTTTAATTTTTTTATTTTCAAACGTACCTATTAAGATAGTGGAGTTTATAAAACATGTATCGTCTTGATATGACCAAGCAAAATGTCATTTGTCTTAAAAATGGCGATGCGCCGGTAATGAAACACACTTGCAGTATTCTTTATGGTAGGTACTAGTAGCATTAGCCCGCGAAACAAATGTCTCGGATAATCATAACTGTATTTTTTAAAAGTGGGCCATCTTATGGGCCGGGCCTTCTTCTGCGACACTACCATAATCATATAATGCAGCGGGGATCGTACTCCCATAACCTAGGCGCCAAGGAGATCAACATACTTAACAAAAAATTTCTTGAATTTTTTTATTATGCATAGATTAAACCCGCGTTGGACCTCAATCTCACCTGATGGCAAGTGGAGATGAGGTCGCAGATGACAGCACACAGGGCTAGGAAAGAACTGGCTCTTCAGAAAATATTGCCGGAACACATCAACGCCTTAGCGCCGAATCTTACATTTGGCGCTACCTACTTCATTTTTACAGTACATGTTTATAATTGATTACTTACGTACCTTTATTTATTTTTTGATGTCATAAATATTTTCTGTCTTTTAGTAGGTAGCTTAGAAGTCTTTCAATAGTAAAGTAAAATAATAATAATACTTATTAATACAAGAGCATCAAAGTTATAAGAATAATCGTGCATATCTCATCATCCAGCATCATCCACAGCCAGTAGACGTCCACTGCTGGACATAGGCCTCCCCCAAGGTTTTCCACGTCGCTCGGTCCCGCGCCGCCCTCATCCAGCGTTTACCGGTGACTTTGCCCAGGACGTCGGTCCATCGTGCGGGGGGCTGCCTACGCTGCGTCTCCCAGTACGTGGCTGCCACTCGAGAACTTTTCTGCCCCAAAGGCCATCTGTCCTGCGAGCTATGCACCCTGCCCATTGCCACTTCAGCTCTGCAATCCTTCTGGCTATGTCGGCCATGTCGCCTGCGAATCTCCTCATTCCTGATTCGATCCCGCAGGGAAACTCCGAGCATAGCCTTACCCATTTCCCGTTGATCGACTTTAAGCTTGTTTATAAAGCCCATAGTTAGCGACCACGTCTCAGTGCCGTATGTTATCACTGGCAACACACACTCATCAAAAACTTTGTCTTCAGACATTGCGGTATTTGTGACGAGAAGATTTTACGGATCTACCACAGGAGCAGGTGCAACAAGGACGTACGACATGATCTTCGTCTTATCCATGTTCATTTTAAGATCCACTCGCTGCGAGGCTCCACTGAGGTCATCGAGCATTTTACTCAGGTCCTGCAGGGTCTCAGCCATGACTACGTCATCCTAAGTCATCCGCGAATAGAAGGTGAGTGATGTACTCGCCGTTGATGTTGATGCCGAGCCCATCCCAGTCCAGAAGCTTGAAAACATCTTCCAACGCTGCGGTGAACAGCTTAGGCGATATAACGTCGCCTTGCTTGACGCCCCACTGCATTTGGATAGGCTTCGAATTCTGATCCTGAAGACGGACTGACATAGTGGAGTTATTGAACAAAAACTACAACGCTTCGATGTATCGATAGTCAATTTGGCATCGCTGCAAAAACTGGAGTACAGCCGTCTCGATCGAATCGAAGGCTTTCTTATAGTACGTATCTATTAGTATTCAAATTGTAAGTTTAATAAAAAAAGATAATTTTATTATTCATAAAAGGTAGTCAATCTTATTACGGTGCGGCTAAGCGAAATGAAAAATATTTAACGCCATCTAATGGTGAGTAGCAAATAAAACTTTGAACTAGATATGTACAGTCACGTGCATTAATATGTACACACTTTGCAACTTATTCGGTTGTGATAGATAAGGTTCAGATTTCAATTAAAATGTATATATAGTACAAGACGTGACTGTACTAGGTACAATTTAATTAAAACAAAATACGAGGCGTGTTTTAGTGAAAGCTTTTATTGTGTTTTTTGATTGGTCCCGTCATAGTAGCAGCGCCAACTAAAAGACTTAGGGAAATAACTGTTATTAAGGGAGATTCAACATTAACTGTAAGGTTATAAAGTCAATGATGCAATGACATGATCCTGAAGAGATGCAGTTGCAGTATTTTTTTTGGTATATATATATAATATAATTGGACCCGATTAATCCGAATAAAAATGAGTTTTTTAACATTATAAAGCATGAAAACTTAAGGCATCATCAAACAATACTTTTAAACTTTTTACAGAGACATCTATTGGCGAGTAGAAATAGCTTTTACTCATAGACCATCAAGTGCCAGGTATAGTAAAAAGTTAATAAGCTTTCATGATAGGTGGCACTGTCTGCAATGTACTGGGGACTACTACTTTTATCAGGATTCCTATCCCATATTATTTTAACTAAAGTTCAGTTTCTTGTATGTCTTTTGCACAAAACCCAAGTGAGAACGCTAAAGCTATGTTATAACAGTTTTTGAAGTTAGTCTGTTTGCCTGACTATCTGTAACGCTTTCATACCGAAACTACTAATACCGCGTTTTTTTTTATTTATTCATAAGTTTTTATAAAATTTATAGGAATGTCTTATTACTATCTTAAATCTATATTAGATTTTTCTAAACAGTATTATCTCGGTAAAAATATTATTACAATACTAACAAACAGCAAACATACCGGAATATTGTTTTTAAATTACCTACTTATAACTTGGTTTAAAGATAAAGAAGCCTACTAGTATAAAATTAACTTAATATTAGCTTTATAACATTTTTTTTATATCAATCAATAGCATATCATCAATAGCAGGAGTACCTATATTTCGCACCTTCAGAATTGTATAGATCCAATTCAAAATCCAAGAAATCGGTTTCAATAGGTATCGTAAAACTGTTCGTAGCGCCTGCCACACATACTTACACAAATTCATGTCTGTATCCTTTATGGGGTAGGCAGAACACCGGAGGCTATAAATCATCTGATATCTCGTTTGTTGAATTTGGAGGTATTGTGATGATGTAAAGAGACTATTTTAGTAACAGGGGGAAAGCCTATCGCTCACAAAAACGCCAATAAAACATTTGTCCCTTAACAGACTTTTACAGTATGCCCGAGGACAGAAGCAGCTATGTTTTTCTTTTGCTCCCAGTCAAGCATGGAAGTATACTCATGACATTCCGTTGAATATTGTAAACCGGCATAGATCGATTTTGACGAAATAAAGTTAGTATGCGAAACTTTTTAGTTCCGTAGGGAAAGCTTAGAATAATCCTACCACCGCACCTGATAAGCTTATCGGTGGTAGGATTCCTTGAGGATTGTCTGACTGAATTTTGCCGCCAAATATCATCACTACAGCGGTGATGTGTCCTGAAAACATTATATGAAGAGCCAGTTCTGTCATAAACCCGTTTGCTATCATCTTCGACCTCATCTACTTACACTTAGCATTAGATGAGATTAAGGTAAAACTCAAACTTAGTCACTGATATAAAAAAAATTTGCTTCCATGCTGGACTGGGAGCGAAGGAAAAACATAGAATGTGCCAGCTGCTTCTCTTCCCGGACATACTGTAAAACTCAGTTAAGGGACAGAGGTTTTAAAGGCGTTTTTGTGGGCGATAGACTGACCCCCTGTCACTACAATAGTCTCTCTCCATCTTTATAATACCTCCAAATTTGTCAAACGTGACATCAGATGGTCTTGTAACCTCTGGTGTTCTGCCTACCCCATAAGGGATGCAGGCGTGACGTTATGTACCTATGTATAAAAAAAAGTACCTACCAAGTATTTTTTTATTTTCGGGAATCAGTGTTTAACCAATTGCTGGACCAGTCAAAACCATTGAAACAATCACGTTATTGCTCTGAACCCAATTTAATTTAAACAAATTTGATGTTGCAAATACCTAAATATTATTTCTAAGTGAAATATTAAACTTGAGGGAATATGGCCATAGGCCACCCAAAGTTCGGTAGGTATCTCGAAGAACTAACATACTTAATAACTCCATCGCATATCAATACATGAATAGGTACCTATGGCCATAGGTTATTGTGAGTCAACCTTAAAAGATGACCATATGCAGTTGCGGACTTTTTTTAGAGCTTTTGAAGAGGACAATTTTCTCAGCGCACGCAAGAGAAGCTATCTAAATTGAATAATTTTCCCCGTTTTTGCTACATTTTCCTTTATAACTTCGCTCCTATTGGTCGCAGCGTGATGTTTTATAGCATATGTTCACCGGAGATAGTGTAGCATCAGTAATTTCATTTCATTTGAATTGGGTCGGTATTTTCGGAGCCTATTCAGTGCCAGCAAACAAACAATCAAATCTTTCCTCTTTACAATATTCGGTATAGGTTATGATATCTCTAAAGTTATTGATTAAAATCAAGTTATATTAGAGACAAAATTGTTGGCAATTAAATACTTTTGATTAATATCATATGACTTTGGATAAGGATTAATACTAAATCGATATAACTCCATCGCAAATCAATACCTACATGAATTTCGAATACATTTTATAACCATAAAAAAAAATTGTGAATCAATCTTAAAAGATGAATATATCTTGTCGAAGACTTTTTCAATTTCTTTACAATTTCGTCATATCTACTTACATGATTTTTACAAAACTTAAATCGTTTACTTAGCAATAATATTCCCCGATTTTGCAACATTTTCGTTTATAACTTCGTTTCTATTAGTCGCAGCTTTATGATTTATGGCCTATGTTCACCGGAGATAGTGTAGCTTCCCAAGAATGAAAGAATTTTTTGAATTGGATCACTAGTTTCGGAGCCTATTCAATGCAAACAAACAAACAAAAAATCGAATCTTTCCTCTTAATAATATAAGTACCTACCTATAGATTGATAATTTATAGTCGCAATTTTTCCTTTGTAAATTTGGTTATCTAAATACAACTTGACTCTAACGAATCAATTATAAAAAGTGGAAATGGGACGGGGAAAACGCCATGAAATATAATGAAGTATGTACAGAAGGCATCAGATCAAGAGTTACGAATCTGTCAAATTTCCTCAACCAATTTTTAATTTAATATCGATGGCAAAGAGCTCAGATTAATTAACAATTTTTTGACAGATTTGGAACGCTTGACCTGTTGCCTTCTGTACATACAAAAGAAACGGTTTACTACAATTGTTCTGATATTGGTAACACTGCTTTAAAATGAGTCAAAACAAGCTAGTGCGTACTTCCTTTTGTTCATCAGAGGATCCAGTGCGAGTTTTTTTTTAATATAAGTACCATCGCATTAACGCTAACTTCATTTTGTACGGGATCGAAACAGCGCTAACTAGTGACGCAAATGAGAAACTGAATTAGTGAGAACGTTATTAGTAGTTTAAGTACTTTGCTCGATTAATTCGATGGAGTCATTCTTATAATATTGTCTTAAGTTTTCGCGATTCATATTATTAAATAAAACACTGCGAAACCAAAACACCGGATTTATCACGTATGTTAGTCGCTCGTGCTGGACTGGGAGCGAAAGAAAAACATAGAATGTACCAGCTGCTTCTCTTCCCGAGCATACTGTAAAAGTCAGTTAAGGGACGGAGGTTTTATTGGAATTTTTGTGGGCGATAGGCTGACCCCCTGTCACTGCAATAGCCTCTCTCCATCATTTGTCAAACATGACATCAGAAGGTCTTAAAACTTCTGGTGTTCTGCCTACCCCATAAGGGATACAGGCGTGACGTTATGTATGTATGTGTCAGCTCCCTATGGAAAAATGTCAGCAAAGTGGTTGTCACAATCAACGCCTGATGCAAGCTCTTGGAATAGCCTCTGTCTATAGCGTCTAAATCAGTACCTAGTTATTGCTGTTAAATGATAGCCCTGGTAGGATCAGCTTAAAATACCGCTCTTGGATAAGCATGTCAAAAGCGACTAATTCGACCCACCCCCGCTTGCTGGTAGGATCTGCCTGTTGTAAGCGAAAACCCTTCATATCAAATCTGCCGCCATATATAACCGCTCCGGCTTTGATGTGTTCTGGTAATATTTTATCAAGAGCCAGTTCTTCCTAAGCCCGTGTTTTTCATCTTCGACCTCATCTCCACTTCCCATCAGATGAGGTTGTTAAAATATTTATTCTATAATAAAAAAAAGTGGTATTCATTTCAAAAACCGATCAGTACTTTTTCCGTGTATCGTATTCAGGCAGAAAGACAGACGCAACGAGTACTTTTTAAAGTATTTTTTGTTTGCAGTCCCCAACATTTTTGAATGTGATCCTGTAAATTGGTTGTCTTGACAACCCTTATTCATAATCGAAGTTCTAGGATAGATTAAATATTAAAACCCACTGTTAACTTACCATTTGTTGCAGTAACTTAGTCTAAAGGAAGGCCAAAAAAGAAAACACATTATATAATTTACGCTAAAATCTTTAATATTAACAATTATATACTCTACACTTTACTATAAATCTCCCTCACAAATAAATACCATCCTACTCGAAACTTCCCTTAGATTACGGTTAAAATCGACGAAACCCGCCGAAACCTGGCAACATTCATCAGTATTGCGGAACGAAAGCGGAAAAAATCGGCAATATTTAAACAAAAAAAATATTAATTTTTTATTTGGAATTGAACGATTCAGCTATTTTATTTATATTCAAAAAGCAGTATTCTTGCAAAACAAAATATGCTTTATAGAGATGGCTCTTCTCCTTATAACACATAAGAATTTTTTTTTTTTTTGGCAAAAATAAATAATGTAAGGGGTCACCCATAAATAATCCTTGTATGCCTACTTGCTTATGTTATACTTTCACCCAGAACTAACGTTTTTTACGATTTTCTCGAAACAACTTTTGCAAATGCATCCTCGAAAATAATAAATAAATAAATTTAATTTCTTAAAATATAAAATTTATTTACCTAGTACCAAAAGACTCAAATAAAACAAAGCAAAAACCATAATTTCTTTTACATTCCAGCATTAACACAGATGTAAAATAAACCGATTTAAAAAAGTGTTACAAGTAAGTACGAAATAAAATCCGCTAATTTAATACGATCTCGTCCCGCAAATATTGGAAGTAATAAATAACAAAGGAAATAAATTTATATAATATATAGCACAATGAAGTAACGTAACTTAAGTTATAAGATTTATGTTGTACAAGATATTGCTTAAAGTAACTTAGAAAGGTACGGTGTAGATCGGAACCTATACAGGGTGTGTCTCGATGAACCTAGCGGGCTATACAGAGTGTGTCTAAATTAAAAGTACAAGAGAAGTGGGAAATTAGGCGGCCTAATGCTACCAACACAACCAAAACGGCGTTGTAATTTTTTACCAACTACTGATTTCACCACTTTATATCACAGTCAAATGAACATATTTATTAATTTTAAAGGCACGTACTTTATAAGAAACGAAAATCAAAAATACGCCCAGATTTTACACCATCTTCATAAAGGTGTTTATTTGACAACGATCAACAAAACTGGTTAGAAATAATGAAACCCTCCACATTTGTTTTCAAGCTTTTCTTTGCGATATTTAACCTATTTACATCCCACTTCACTTTACAAGTAATAAAGACGCACCCTGTATATTACAACCTGTGAATTATCGAACACGGAATATCTACTAAATAAAACATCGCAAAAAAACTTTAAAAATTCTAGTTTCTGGATTTTCTCAGATGTAAAATTTCAGGTTAATAAACGAAAATTTAATAAAAGCAGGAGGTTCTTAAACTTTCAGACTCTTCTAGTTACAGTTATGAAAGCTTGAGACTTGGGATTCTACAAATCCCAATGAGAACCAATGAAGAAAAATGAATTGCTTTATAGTAACGTTCAAGATATTTTTTGCGTTGTAAATAATTCCGTGTTCAATAATTCACAGATATCCTTTTAAACATTAATAAAAAAAGTTGAAAACGAAAATACATTTATACACAGGAAACATTTAAGGGAAACATGTTTGACAGTTCCAATAAAACGTAATCTTACGAAGAATCAACAGAAAAACGAAATCCCAAAATCATTATTCCAACAACAACATTAAGAAGCGACAGGAGTTTTTCGACCGAATTGCCGAAATACCGAATTCGGACGTTTTTCATTAATCTTCATTAAAATCACGTTTATTTTCTTTACAATTATTATCATTAACATTAATATTATCATTAATTTTCTTGTTTAGAATATCGTTAGAAGTCACTTCAGAAGTTTCCGCCTGGTTCCGTCACTGATTGATGGACTGATAGATTGACAAAGTCACGATTGTCAGACCATTGACAACAAAATCTTTACGGGTGCTAGAAATAACAGTGACCACAATAAGTAAGCTTGTTATAATTACTGAATAATCCAGTACAACTATAACCACCATAAATCAATGATGGATTACGACACACAGTCATGTCAAGAACACTGACAACGACGATCAATCAATCAGTCGGTCAATCTCAATCAGTGACAGAAGCCAAACGTAAATCGAAAAAGGAGCGTTACCTACATTAAAGTTCGTGTAAAAGTTTTTTTTTGTTTATCAGCACAATATAGAAAATATCCATAACTATAAATAACGTATTTCTTTATTATTTAACATGACTAGCTCGTTCACAGTGAGATCTCAACGCTTAGCCTGCGGCTACCCCCGGGAGTTAAGGACTCATTTACAAAATGCAAGATCCCAAAAAACTTTTAACTTAAAAAATTAACCAATTTTTTGCAAAATAAAAAGTGCTAGAATATTTTTTTATATACATAGCTCATTAAAACCGTATATTAAGCTAGATATCTTACAAACCAAATACAAATAGCGAACTATAATAAAAAAAAAAACTAACATTTGTACCTTTGAAAATAAACCAACATATACATATTTATCTATATTCCCAAATGTAGGGATGTAGTTCAGATTCAAGTAAATTTTTTTTATAGATTTGTACGATGTGCTGCCTTCTTTACATAGAAAAAAAATTTAAAAAGAATCTTGCATGTTGTAAACAGATCTATAAATTTTCAAAATATCGGAAACCGGACATGTATGAAGCATATTCTGTAGCCTAAATTAGTTATTTTTTTATTTCTATGTTTGTTTGTTTGAGTTTTTTATGACGTTTTCAAACTGTGTGTCATATACTGTTTTTTTGTCAATGACCAATAATTTCACACCTTATATGAGTGACAATGAGTGAATTTGGAAGCTTAACTCAATATTTTGTATCTGTGACTAACTTTGAAATGATGTAAACACATCATATTAGAACAAAGTTAAATTGACACACAGTTCGAAATCCAAATAAATACAAAAGTTGGTACGCTTCACAAATAGACATGGATAGACGTTGAAATATTTAATCAAATTGAATTTAATTGAATAATTGCGTAACCAGGTATCATCATCACGAATAATAACATTTTGTCTCAACGTTTTTCGCTTACATTTTATTTTAGATTTTGAATCTGGAAAACTTAAAATGATATTAAGTTCTATCCTTGTCTATTTTTCAAGCATTATGGTGACCATTGATTCGGGTGACAATACACTCAATCTGACATAACATTCCATTAATTGATAGTTCCATGAATGTAAAAACTGAACTGAATTACTTTTAAGTTTGATTCGATATATCGGTGTAATAATATTTGAATTATGTTTTATGGCAATTTAACAAACTTAAAACTTGTTTTTTAATGTCTAAAGTCGACATTAGGAAGACATTAAAATAAAATAGAGAATGGAATATCAATTTGAGTCTAGTGCTTGTTTGTTTAAAAGCTATTATTGTTTGACAAATATGTTTGTTTATTTGATGGAATGAAGACCGGGTTGATATAACAATACTTATTTCTTATGAATCGCTTCAAATAATGTTTGTTTGTATTCTGGCATGTTTTCATAGAAACATTATTAATTGAACAGCGCCATCTAGTTTTCAAAGCAGCAAATAACTTTGTTTTAACAAGACTAACGGAAAGTATAGGATTTTTGATTTCGATATCAAACAGAAATATTGAAATTATGATATTTATGTTATAATGATACAAATAATAACTTAAACTTTGTTGCGTTAGACGAGTTAGCGTAATTAATGTTATAAATTAAATTAATACCAAATATGGTCAATTTCTTCCATTACCAGTTACTATCTGTTTTGTTTCTTATGGCATACAAAATACAGCTGTTTATGTATGAATAAGTATTGACTCACCAATCGTTTACAGAAAGACACGGTCAACGACTAAAACTAACAACTGAGATATAATTTTAGTAAACAAAAAAATTGTTGTTGACATTGTATTTTAAATATTCTGTATTATTGGGACACATACCTGCAAGAACATTTAAATTAACTTTACAAACGGTATATTTATCATGTTATTTATTTATTCTCGATATTTCGGCATTTCAAAGCGCCACGATGATATCGAAAAATGTCCCACTTCTAATTTCATTTAAAAGATCATGTTACATAATTTAAAAACTTGTATTTAAAATTTATATGCCATATTCTAGACTGTTTATTATTGATATATCATGAAAAATATAATGAATGAACAAAATTTTGACGCCTTGCGTATCAATATGTACAGTCAGCATCAAAAGTCGATGAACACATTGAAGTTTTCAAAATCGCTTTTCTCTATATTGTACCTAAAAAACCACTATGACTAACTTCTATGTTAATATAGGTCGTTATTTAGGCACAATATGGTGAAAATCGATTTTAAAAACTTCAATGTGGTCATAAACTTTTGATGCTGACGGTACCTTTTTTAACGTTTACCAAACCCGCTTCTGACCTCAACCTCACCTGATGGTAAGTGAAGATGAGGTCGAATATAAACATCACACTGGTTTAGTTTCAACTATACAAACAAACATTCTTGGAGACGAAGTCGATATGTAGCAGTCCACGGTTGGATTCCGTGCAGTATACAATACTTCGGTGGTTGTTGGGGGAGTCTATCGTCGCTCGTTTCGGGGGTTGGGGTGGGCGCGTCGAGGGTTGTTCGCCACTGGAAATAAAGATAATTATCATAAAATTAAATGACTTGAGAATAAAAATAAATAAATCCCCAGACAACACACTAACATGGCCTCAAAGTAAGCGGAGCTTGTGTTATACAATGTGGACGACTAAAGAACTAGAATATAAATACATAAATAGATAAACTCTCCCGGAACATTTATTTTTTTGCTTGCTCCGTGCGGGAATCGAACCCGCGACCTTACGATTGGCCTCGTAGCGTCTATACCACCACAGATACCGTCAAATGTTATTAATTGTTTATTATATTATTGTATAGTGTAAAAGTCGTAACCTATTACGGTCGGTCTCAGTAATCTAGCTATCTTAGCTAAGAAAACAAAATTAAATAAAAACTTCTTCTTTTTATAATTTATGGCAATCAGCCATTGTTATGAGTCAACAGACTATTTTTGCCAGTATCGCGTGGAGGGGCGTAAACTATCTTTGACAGCCACCAGCCCTTACTGCTTCTTAAAATTGCTGTATGATATCAGTAGCCGAGGGATTTGAGCTAGCATTATAACCTTATATTGAATTGATGGATGAAAAATAATCTTAACCTGACTGTTAAATCACCTATCAATAAACTAGCCCAAGTGACAGATTTGGCACAAGACAGTTCTATCACAGAGGAAAGTTGCATAACACCAATCAGGGTTGTCGTGACGTCACAGTCTCAATAGCTCAAGCTCAATAGTTAAGTTATTACTGAACATTGAGTAGAAATTAAAAAAAAAAAAACGAAATAGACATTGAAAAAAAAAAATTAAAAGAATCATAAGAGAAAAAGAATAAAGTGCACATATTAACTTCGTTACCCGAATATTATGCTAAAAATCATCGAATGCAGAGCCTTCACTTCACGTCAACACTTTGGCTGAGTTGAGAATGTCATCAACGTAAACATTATCCAAAATCATACATATTTCTTCAATAGTTTGAAATTTTCAATAAAGTACGCAACTGATTTCGATGAAATTTATATGGGACTAACTATGAAGTATTCTCTATCATATGAAACAAAAATTTTCAAAATCCATTCATAATTGTCCGAAATATCGTATAAAAAAAGACACAAAAAAACATACAGACAAATTGAGAACCTCCTCCTTTTTTGAAAGTCGGTTGAAAACGGAGTCAAACGTTGTTCTTTATGTACCATGTAAGTAATATATTAAGAGCACTCACTGGTCGGATGCACCGCGGCAGGGGATCTTCTGCACCACGTCTGTGGCGACATCTAGCGAAAAAACATAACCTATATTAAAAACTAGGTTACATAAAACACTTTTTAATATAAAATTACAAAATAAAACTAAAAAGAAACAAAACTGTAAAAGTCAGTTAAGGGACGGAGGATTTATTGGCGATTTTGCGGGCGACAGGCTGACCCCCTGTCACTGCTATAGTCTCTTTCCATCATAATAATACCTCCAAATTTGTCAAACGTGACATCAGATGGTTTTTATAGCCTCTGGTGTTCTGTCTACCCCATTAGGGATACAGGCGTGAAGTTATGTATGTATGTAAGAAACAAAAGTATCACTTTTAGTAATAATTTTACGTCATAAATTCTTACAAATATTATAAAGTTTTTGTATTTAAAATGTTTTATTACTCTTAAATAAATGAAAAAATGTGTTAAATAAATAATAAGCCCCGGTAGCTCAGTGGAGGAGCGCTCGTCCGGCAAACGAGAGGTCCCAGGTTCGAGTCCTGGTCGGGTGATTTTCATAAATTCTTGTTTCTTGTGTAACGAACAGAAAAATATCAATAAAAAGTCTCCAAAAAATATGATAAATAAGATAGAATCCATTTTTTAAGTAAATCGCAGTTTCATTACAGTTTTGATTTGCTGGTCCTTTTCATCTTTATTCTCACATACTTCTTCAACGAGAGTTTCTTGATGACATATGCTTAGGTCGTCAATTATCATATGATATCTGGCGGTGCTGCAATGGTACTGACCTGGTTGTGAGGCGCGGGGGGTCGCCTTGTGTCTTGTTTATAATGTGGTCGACATTCCACCGGGTCTGTAAAAAAAGATAATAAATGAATCTCACTAATATCTTACTTCTTACTAATATTATAAATGTTAAAGTTTGGATGTATGGATGTGTATTCCTCAATCACGGGAGAACGGCTAAACAAATTTGGATGAAATTTGGCACAGTGATAGTGTACGGTCTGGAATTCTGTACTTTTTATCCCGAAATTCCCGCGGGATTTGAAACTGCGCGGGTAAAACCGCGCGTCACAGCTAGTAAATAAATATAGGGTCTTTTAATAGGGACTTCCGAACTTTGACAGTTGAACATTTTGTCTGTCTGTTTTGCCAAAGCACCACGGACGGATACAGCGTTCAACAAAACGTTTAAATAAATTTAATCTTATTTCAATATAATCTCTATTGAGACAATCATACAATTTTCTTATATAATTAAACATATTTTGACGACCGGCTGGTGTAGCGGTAACATCCATTGCCTTCTATGCCAGAGGTCCTGGGTTCGAATCCCGGCGGCGGCGGATATTTGTGTGATGAACACAGATATTAGTCGTCAAGTCATGGATGTTGATATGTTTATTTAAGTTTATTCTAATAAAAAAAAAATGTATTTATTCAATATGTATGTTTATATATTTCTTAAGTATATCAGTTATCTAGTATCCATAACACAAGTTCTTTAAGAAACTTAATTTGGGCTAGATAATGTTGTGTGAGTGTAAAAAATATTTATTATTTATATATTTATAATTAGTAGGTAGAACATTTATTGTTTTAATATATTTTTGATCTCTGGCGATTAAATTAGGCTGAGCCTGTACTATAAACGCCAGCTATTTTCATTGGACTATAACAAAGAGATTAAGTACTTTTACTTGCGGATTAGGATATAAGTAAAGTTAATATTATGCTTGCAATCAGTTATTCGGTATACATATAGTTTCTTAACTTAACAAACAATGAGTGTGAGAGATATTAATAAAAATAATATATCTTTAGTTTAATTACATGCAGGTAATCCTAGTTTAGTTCAGATTTATTCTCTTATTTTTTATAAAATGTTAGGAGTAATAAAATATGTATATGGATGGATACATTTAATTTCACCAGGTAAAGATTCTTGAACATAGATAAAAATAAAAAGTGTATGCAACGATAAAGATGTGTTATTTTATATAAAATTAAAAAGTAATTTGAAATTGATGTGGGGAAGCTGCGTGCATGAGGTGATGTGCTAATTAAAATAATCCCTGTATAATATACAATCGGACCTGAGACAGTTTTGAAAAATTGGACTCCTCAACTGCCCCGGCTGGCCAGTGGATATTTGTGTGATGAACACAGATATTTTTGCCTTTGAGTCATGGATATTTATTTGAGTTTAATTTCTAATGTTTCATTCTTAAATTTATTTATACGTTATCTTTTATCAAAAACAGAAGTTCATTTAACAAAAAACTTATTTTGGGATAATGTGGTGTGATTTGTTTTAAAATATTCCTATTGTTTTTATTGTTGGTAAAATATTTCACCATCATCAGCCTGCTGGCGCCCACTGCTGGACATAAGCCAAGGTTATCCACGACACTTCATTTATTATTTACTAGCTGTTGCGCGCGGTTTTACCCGCGCAATTTCGATTCCCGCGGGATTTTCGGGATAAAAAGCCTATACGGATTCGGAAGAATCCCTCTAAGTAATGGTAAAAGAAATTTTGAAATCGGTCCAGTAGTTTTTGAGCCTATTCAATACAAACATACAAAAATACAAAGGTTTCCTCTTTATAATATTAGTATAGATTTATTTATATTAAGTGTATAATTCTGGTTACACTCACAATGGTTCCTGGCTTGCATAGAAGACCGTATGGAGTTGACAATCGCGCGCGCCGCCGTCGACAGCTGAGATTCATCGTTTATTGGCCGCCTGCACAAACAACACTTTATTACATAGAACTATTACTTCCATGCTGGACTGGGAGCGAAAGAAAAGTATAGAATGTGCCAGCTGCTTCTCTTCCCGGGCATACTGTAAAAGTCGGTTAAGGGACAGAGGTTTTATTGGCATTTTTGTGGGCGATAGGCTGACCCCCTGTCACTGCAATAGCCTCTCGCAATCATTATAATACCTCATTAGTCAAACTTGACATCAGTTGGTCTTATAACCTCTGATGTTCTGCCTATCCCATAAGGGATACAGGCGTGAAGTTATGTATGTATGTAACTATTACTTTCTTCAGGCTCAAACCTTTTAATTTGGTATTGTCTCTGATTTGTACCATTTTTCAAACGACTTCCAAAACGAGGAAATTTCACATCCTTGCCCTCAGGGAATAAGATTTGCCACACAAACTAAAAAATTCAGGAATTTCTTCCCTAATACAACCCGACGCTCATTGAAGAACCTCCTTTATAATATTGTCTTAAGTTTTCGCGATTCATACTATTAAATAAAACACTTTTTAACCGGATTTATCGCGTATATTTACATTTTAAATTTTGACTCGACGTTTCGGTGTCTCTGCAGACCCCGTGGTCACGAGCGACAGAGAGAATTTAAAATGTAAATATACGCGATAAATCCGGTTAAAAAGTGTTTTATTTAACCTCCGTTATGCCAAGTTTCACATGCGTGCACTCAATCAAGAAGATTATTGATGCAAATTAAAAAGTAAATTTTTCCCGTTCCCTTTGGAATTTCGGGAATTCCTTCCTTATTGCTTCCCTACACCCCCTAAAGAATGTATGTTCTAAATTTCAGCTCTCTACGTCCGGTACTTATGGCTGTACGTTGTCTGTCAGTCACGCAGACAGTAACGGAACAGTTTTTTAAATTGAGATGAAGTCGCGGGCAACAGCTTAAAAAATCGATTACACGTACATTAGATCGAGCAGTTGGTATTTTGAATCACACAACTATTTCATTCGAAGATGGCGTTTCAGGTATTGGTAGCTAGCCAAGCAAGTCCTGAAGGGATACACCCTACCACCACTGCATTATGACCTAGGGTTGTCAACTTTTTGTCTAGAAATAAAATGTATTAGAGTCTGAAAAGAATACCAAACAGTATTTCGGAAAAATAAACAGTAAGCATATTTAATGTTTTAAACACATATTTTTTGAGCTTCTCGCACAAATTATTATTTTAAGTCTAGCACATAAAGTGATTAGCATTTTATGCTGAAAACAGTATTTTGTATACGTACATTATTTTCGTCAACAAGATATAATGTAGTTGACAACCCTACGCAGTGTGATATAGTGACATAATTACCCGCCAACTCGTCCATTGCAGACATTATTTACAGGATAGCTGCCGAGAATACCGTTGTTGGTCTCCCGTCTCTTTCCCTCTTCAGGCTTGCGGTATGGCTTCTCTCTCGCACTTAGTTGCGCCATCTGTGAATATGAACATTAAGTTATAGTAGGAGATCCCAACCTAAAACGACTTTCACCGGGCTGATAATAGAATGAAACATATTTTATGACAAATTTGGCATATTACAAAACATGTTAAGAATAGGTAGCCTAAAAAAATCCTAGACCTCTTTTTAAATATATAAAAACAAATGATTTTAATTAAAAGTTGAAACATCAAGATAATAAGAAAATTTATACCCTAACATGAAGTATCAAATGTATAGATTTTTAAACCGTTGGGTAGCCTACTCTTTTCCTGGACAAACTACTAGGTTGTCAGGTAAAAGCAGGTATGCCGATGCCAGTTACCTTCACTACCTTACCTACTTCAGTGGTTTACGGCCTAAACCTCCTCGTTACCCAGGGGAGAGACTCATAGCCCTGCAGTGGGTGCATTACAAAGAGTTGTGATGATCATGACTCAACTCGGATCTCCCTGTTGAACATTTCCACTCGCGTTAATATTTATTCTTAAAGATACGCAAACCCCGATTAGGACCAAGTTTTCTGCAGATAACCCTATATGAACGTGTTCGCAATAAAACAACGCTTATATTGACATATTTTTTTCTATTATCAAGCAAGTGAAGTTAACTGGCATTGACATACCTGCTTATACCTGACAACAGAGTAGTTTGTCCAGGAAAAGAAAAGGCGACAGAACGGCTGTACGTTTGATACTTAATGGTTAGGGTAAAAATTTTCTTATTATCTTGGTATTTCAACTTTGAATTAAAATCATTGTTTTTATTTATTTAAAAATAGTCTGTCCAGGATTTTTTAGGTATGGGTTACCTCTTACATTCTTACCTCTGACATTCTTAACATATTTTCTGATATACTAAATTTGTTATAAAATAGGTTTCATTCTATTATCAGCCCGGTGAAGGTCGTTTTAAGTTCGGATCTTAAACTATTATTTAAAATAATGTTTTGAGTCTATTTTCTAAGGTATTTGTACTATCGAACCAAGTGAATCATGACCCATTCTGCTGATAATTCGTTTGAAACTGTCAAACTTGTAAGGTCTATCGCGTATAATGCACTTAGGACATTTTAGATACTGTACGAATTCTGTACTCAGTAAATGTCAGTGTCGAATGAAATGATAACAAGTTCGTCATTAAGGAAACCTATCTTTAAACGAAATTTGACCTACTAGCATTTAGAGGGTTTGGCATGATTCTATTGGTTCGATTGTACTGACAACGCTAAAATTGTTTGAATAAATCGACACAAACAAGAAGTTTAAATACTATGTGGCCATTGTCCTTTGAAGCCAAACCAAAAACAATTCCTCGAAATTTCAGTTGACAGGTGACATTTTTTTTTGTTGCTATTGTAGTGTTTCACGGACCACCTTATTATACATCTATCACATATTAAATCAATAAACCGTTTACTTCAGACTAAGATAGACGTGTTTGATTCAGCTCCCTCGTCCACATGAAAATCGCTATTTTTAAACTTTTATTTTTGCAATCAGATCCTGTTAGACCTATAACAAGCTTCGCTTACTTTGAGGCCATGTAGTTTGTTAAAGCCTAGTGTCAAACTTTAACTGAGAAACTAAACGGAGCGATTGAATGGTAGGAGCTTTTGAAGGAATCCTGTGGGCTCTGTAAAATAATCCTCTAACGGCTATACAATTACGCAATCAACTTTGAGAGCGCAACATAAACTTAAAACATTTGTTAATACAATATTTTTTTATTTCTGTACTTTATTACTGTACCTAATTAAAACGATTTAAACTACAACCAAGGCCATTTATTAACACAGTCGGTGTGGTTATCTGGGGAATTTTTTAACCGACTTCAAAAAAAGAAGGAGGTACTCAATTCGTCTGTGTTTTTTTTATGTTTGTTACTTCATAACTTTTGACTGGGTGAACCGATTTTGATGACTTTTGTTTCATATGATAGAGAATACTTCCCATATAAATTTCATCGAAATCGATTGGGGACTTCATGTTTTTTTTTAAATATGTATGAATTCGGAGATCATTTACATTTCTCACCTGTTCCTTGATCTGTTGTATCTTGGCCTGTATCTCGCCCGAGTTCTGTCTGGAAAAATGTTGTTCCGAAGCGGCGGGTGAGTACTTGCGATCGTCTGCCCGATACCTGAGAAGAAGAGTGTGTTGTTAGATTCGGTGTAGAATACAATAAGTTTCTTTATGTATTATTATGGAAATAAATTTCAATAAAAGAGGTTTTTAAACAGATTTCTTCGTATTTATTTTTAAATGTTTGCCAACGTTTAAGGATCTGCAATGAAATCACAACGTGCCAACATTTATCTAGACATGTAAGGATTAGAAAAGGGTGCTTATTAAACAGACTTCTTTTAAATAGCATTATTCCCATCTAAAAATGTAAGTTGCCTTTTAAATTACTATGTCAGCCACAATCCGTGCCACAAACCACGTCGGGGTTATTTAAAAAAGCTCTAGGGTTTATGGCGCTTCGCCAGCCGCTGCCTGTGTATGCAACCTAACTGCATCGTACCTAACCGTACAGAGTACGTCTTCCGGAACGGGAGCCCTTTTTGTCGCATAATATTTTTCATCGCAATGTTAGTGAATATATTACTTAGTACTTATAAATTATTATGGTATAATTATAGTATAAATTGCTTCAAGACACATTTTTCGCAAAAGTTATTGTCTCGTGGCTAACTTATGATAATCAATGAACGCAGAGCGTTAAAAAAACCGACTTCACGTCAAAACTTTGGCTGAGTTGAGAATGACATCAACGTAAACATTCTCCGAAATCATACATATTTTTTCAAAATTTGAAATTTTCAATAAAGTACTCAACCGATTTCGATGAAATTTAAATGTGACCAACTATGAGGTATCCTCTATCATATGAAACAACAACTTTTAAAATTAATTCATAATTGTCCGAAATATCGTGTAACAAAGACACAAAAAAAACATACAGACGAATTGAGAACCTCCTCCTTTTTTGGAAGTCGGTTGAAAATAGAACCTTGATCACGTGGCCAAAAAAAATATTCTGTGGCTGGACTTATTTCTCTTTAGAAAATAACAGAGAAAATGAACGTCACGTTAAAATGAAAAATATTATTAGAGTTGCTCTTTATGATATCTTTTAGAAATTGTGTCTGTTTAAGAAAGTAGTGTAAGTTTATTTTATGGAATAAATCGCGAAAACTTAAGACCAAAGAAAAATATATGAGTTTATATTGTAGGTGTAGATCTGTTATTAAAAATGAAGAAGCCTAGGGAAGTATTCTTAGAAGGGAGTATTCTTATTATCGGCATCGATCCACTCTTATAATGCCTCTTTACAGTTAGTTCATATTGATAGACGAACGTACAGGTACATGTATACAGGGTGTTTTTGTTAAGACTTCTTCTTTTGTTTCACCTATCAATCTTGAAACTCAGTCTTAACAAGATCACCCTTTATAAATAGTACAAAAAAAAACCACCTGTCCTCATTGGCGGGAGTGTTCCTGTGGCTGGGGGGCAGTGACCCGCGTTTGTTCAGCCTCACTCCGGTATCATTTCGTCGCGTCGCCGGCCGCTCCGCCGCCACGCAAACTCCGTACGTAGGGGGCACCAGTTGCTGCCAATATTGAAATGATAAATGAATTGAAATAGCACAATTATATTGCATTTTAAAACAAGTTAAGTTAAAATGTAAAATATAAAGAACTAGCTGTTGCGTGCGGTTTTACCCGCGCAATTTCGAAATTTTGCGGCAATGTCGGGATAAGAAGTAGCCTATGCGCTATTCCATATTGTACTCTATTCCTATGTCAAATTTCATTTAAATCCGTTTTGCCATGATTGTGGAACAAATATCCATACATCCAAACATTCATTTATAGTATTAGTGATTCGGGTTTATCGCGTATATTTACACTTTGTTTTTTTTTTTGCTCGTGACTTCGGGGTCTGCAAAGACACCGAAACGTCGAGTTAAAATTTAAAATGTAAATATACGCGATAAATCCGGTTAAAAAGTGTTTTATTTAATAGTATGAATCGCGAAAACTTAAGAAAGTATTACGTTTTATTTTAAAGATTATGAATCGCTCGCGCACTCTGAAATCGCACACACTGATTTCAGAGTGTGCGAGCGCTCTTTTTGAAGAAATTGAATCAACATCCTTTTACACTATCAGTATATTCCAAAAGTCAAACTAAGCGCTTTGCTAGTTCCTTTTTGATAACTTTCACCAAGGTTTGGAACTAGCTACGTCTGATGTTCCTGACCACTACAGTTATGGTACTTTTAAGCATTGAGTGAATAGGTTTCTCGTGAATGTACCACCTGAGTCTTCATATTCACTTACCATCGGGTGTCATGGAAGACAACAGGTCCCATCCATACTTTACTTTAAAATAACCCTTTTTTATATATTGTAAGGATAGGACGTTTGTCTTCCATGCCACCTGACGGTAAGTGCGCATGAAGACCATGCTGTTACACGTCCATCCAGGAGAAACCTATTCACAAGGCACTTAAAAGTTCCAGGACTGTAGTGGTCAGGAAAAACAGACGCAGGCAGATTGTTCCACTCCTTGGCAATCCGTATCAAAAAGGAAGTATCTTAGCGTTTTGTTCGACTTCTTGGTAAATCCACTCCCGTCTTGGTTGTGCTCGAAGAAACTTCATAAGAGATAAGCTGTACTGATAATTACTTATTTTTATGCTATGGGTATTTAAGTTATATCTGAAGGTGTGTGTAAATAAATTAATAAATCAAAATGTTTATTTAATACTAAAATAAATAGTATAAATCATCGTCTTAATATAATTTTCAGTCGTAAGAATCCGCGATCCAACATATTGATGTATTGAGTGAAACGTACCAACCACGTGAATTTTTTTTGATAATGATATAATAGTTCAACATTCCATTTCAAAATATGGATTTTTATATGTAACATTTAAACTTAAGCGTCGATAATTGAGATTCCGTTAAAATAAAGTAATGACAACATTTAGCTACTTTATATGTCTTATTGGAGTTCAAAAGTTTCAAAAATACCCTTTCAAGTAATTAAACGTAGGTACGCATATCTCAAAAACTCGAAAAAATATACAAAGTAGCTTATTTTGCAGATATCCTTTTTCGACATCTCAAAACTGGTGAAACTTTTACTGAAACGAAATTTGAATATGTTGTAGCTCATGACACGATCCATTCTTAGCATTAAGATTATCCTTCATTTTTAGGACACCCTGCATAGCAATGAAATATAACATATAACTTAAATATAACCATGCTGGACTGGGAGCAAAGGAAAAACATAGAATGTGCCAGCTGCTTCTATTCCCGGGCATACTGTAAAAGTCAGTTAAGGGACAGAGGTTTAAGTGGAGGCTTTTTTTGTGGGCGATAGGCTGACACTGCAATAGTCTCTCTTCAGATGGTTTTATGGCCTTTGGTGTTCTGCCTACCCCATAAGGGATACAGGCGTGAAGATATGTATGTATGTATGGCCTATAGTATAGTTAAACTTACCGGCGGGCACACAACGCCGCAGTAGGGATAGAGCTCGTGTAGGACCACTTTAGGGCTCACTCCCATCACGGGTTGAAGGTTCGGCCATTGCATCGCATCTCCGTACTGGAATAGAAAAAAATATTTTTAATTACCTACTTAACTGACACAGCAACTTTATGGAAATAAAGTAATGTAATAAAATATATTTATTTGCCGGGTAGTTAGTACCACGGAGGAAATATATAGAAAGTTGCCCTATTCAGTTTCTCTAGGGACTCAAGTGAAGCCTACGGGCGGGGTGCGGGAGGGGTAAGCGGTAGGTTATGGCCAATCATAGCCAAACAGGCGATGGCACTAGTCACCTAGTAGCGAGTAGTAAAAACCGGTTGAAACATAAGGTAAAATATTCAAATGATCATCAAAAAAGTTCAGCTATACTTTACTAGGTGGCTCTAGTTTTAAAAAAAAATTTCATACGTTCCAAATCTGTCAGAAAAAAACCGCGAAATAAAAGTATTTTTACTTGACGCTAGATAGCGTAACATTTTTTCGCGGCATAAAAATCGCCTAGGCAACAAATAACAATCTGGACTTTTGGACACAAATAATTGGAAAACAAATAATTCGTAAAAAATAATTATGAATCAACTTATCTTCGTGTTTAGTTAATTTTATTTGGACTGTCAATGTAATTCCTTTATAAAAGTATAGAAAACTAAATTTTACATCGAGATACTATGGAGGATTTAATTTTTTTAAATATCTACGCGTGCATATACTTCACAGAAGTAAGCGTCGAACTGACGCCTCTAGTGCGGAGTAGCTTGAACTAGAGGCTGTGACGTCACGACAACCCAAATTGAAGCTGCGCCAAATCTTTGCTTACAGCAGCTCTACTTTATATCTGCTTTGTCGGTCCTAAAAATATAGTGAGCTCCAAAACATCCTACCAACAAGTGTGCGAAAAATGCAGTGATGAAATTAATATAATTTTAATAATGACATAATATTGAATTCGTTTTCATATGAATGTTTGCAATCTGAGTTCCAGTAGTAGCAGATCAAAACGAACAAGAAAGAGGGTAGTTCATTATTTACCTCTGGCAGGAACCAACATTATAATATTCTATAATAACATTGAAATATTCAGTTTTATAATCATTGTATGCTTTTAAAATATGACTTTAAATATGAGTAGGTACTAACCACATACATACATCTACATAGACAACGCAAATGCATGTACTTTGCGTGTCCGAACCCCGAACAATCGTCAAGCAGGGCTAGCATGCTCACATCGATAAATACTCAAATCGACAAGATAAATATTATTTTGTTATTTTATCCTATTATGTAAGCTAATATGCGCACCATAATAGATAGAATTACTCGATTTGATACCATGATTAAGACCACAGAACCAAATATGTCATTATATTAATAAATAACATACACTAAATTTTATATTCTAAGAAAATATCGATAAAAGGCCCGATTTATCGTTGTCGACGGTAGCATGGTAGCCCCGAAGGTCGCGTATATATGTATTTTAGAAAATCGATATCACAATGTAGATATCGATTTCATCGGCGATTTCATCATCATCCCATAACTAAATATCAGCTGTGACGTGATGTAAGCAGGGACCGGAACCGCTTACCCTTAAAGAGGTTTTTGATTGGGTTTTTCATAGACTTGTTTTAAAAAACCCTATCAACTTGGTAACCGTATCTAAGACTTACCCTAATTTAAGGCTTACCATATCAATAGAGTTAGCTTCATGTAAGCAGTAAGCCTATCGAAAACCCTATTGAAGGTTACCGATTCAATAGGGTTTTAAAACCTGCAGGCAAATTTAATCTCTAAGAATATCAAATTATCAAAAATGTCACCATCTATTCAATCTCGCACTTCGAATAATACTTCCGAATTCAACAGCATGCGCGGAAAAGAGATAGAAATAGACTAACCCTATCACAGGGTAAGCGCATCCGAAAGTAGTTAACTTTATTCAAAGTGTTACCACGTCGATAGGCTTACCATATCAATAGGGTTACACTTCGATATGTTAAGATTTTGATAGGGTTACCCTATCAATAGGCTTAATCAAATAAAGGGGTTTTCCGGTCCCTGGATGTAAGTCGGCAGGCTTGGTTTCAATACAAATCGTGACACTTGCATTGTCTATGTAAATGTGTTATTTGTGGTACTAACCGTGTAATGATGTTGAGGCAGCAGCACCCCGTGTGGATACGTCTGCGGCATCACCGCTTGAGGCAACTCCATCTGACCATACGCCACGTTATAGCTGCAACAATGCGATAAATACCTTAACTTACACACTTTAATCGTCGTGGCGCAGCGATATCGCATATCATACGATATCGCAGGTTAAGCGACGTTCGGCGCGGTTGGTTTTAGGATTTGTGACCGCCAATCATTAATTTCACTTAGGGCATGTTACCAGGCGGTCCCAGACACGGAGGAAATATATAGAGGAGCTGCCCTATCCAGTTTTCTCTAGGGACTCAAGTGAAGCCTACGGGCGGGGTGCGGGAGGGGTAAGCGGTGGGTTATAGCCAATCATCGCCAAACAGGCGATGGCATTAGTCACCTAGTAGCGAGTAGTAAAAACCGGTTGAAACATATATTTTTCGCGGGATAAAAATCACATAGGCAACAAATAACAATCTGGAATTTTGGACATAAATAATTGGAAAACAAACAATTTGTAAAAAATAATTATGAGTGAAATGAAAGATTACGGCCTAAGCCCTGTAATGAGCCCTACAGTGGGCTCATTACAAAGGGTTGTGATGATAATGACACACTTTTTAACAGGGTTTTAACAGGGCTTACCCAGGGAGCCGCACAAGATTTTCCCCACGAAGATTTGAGCTCATAAAAATTTATTGAAGATACCAAAAAATTGCCTATCCGATTTTCTGATATTATTATTATTATATTTCGTTTCTGAGATATTTTTTTTTCAAATGAACAAGCTTTTTAGAATACGAATTATTGATTTCCGGAACATATGACCATCGAAGCGGTGTTATTTAGCGGGAAATTTTCAGTCATTAGATAGGTGAACTATGATTCTGCCACTAAGCGTAATGTACATATATCTATGTTTATATATTTTGTATGTATGTATCTATATATTATTATCATATGTATATGTATTATTTGTATATATAATATATATCTTATAAGATTATGTAGTAAGTACCTGTATTAATAAAATAAGTACATGAACTGTTCTGTATTGCCTGCTGATGTCTCCATATAGTTTTTTCATACATTTGTAAGGTTGTCTGTAAGAAATCGCTCTATAGCGATAAGGTCGCCTATTGCACCCTTCAAAACTGTTTTTGTTTTTGTTCCAATGTATTCTTTTTCTTTTATAATTTTGTAAGTGTGCAATGAAGTATGAATAAATAAATAAATAAGAGGAGTTTTTTTGAGACTTTAGCCTAACCTATGACAAGCCTGTATATTAGATCTCCAGGGTTCTCTTACAATAAATGTGAGCATTTTACAATGAAGAGATAGCAAATTTTGGAGAATACTAAATAAAATTAAAATCTTCATTTATAATTGGAATTTACAAGTGTGAATTTACAAAATAAAATACAAGAAAACAAGCATGTCAACAAAGAAAAAAGGTAGGTACATACTTCAAAATTTATAATTGGTAGTACGGTAAAGAATTCAAATTCAAATAGTTCTATTCATCATAAGAACATCTAATGTACATTTGATGACGTCATAATTGTATACTTCCACATTTAACAAGTTGTTTAAAATATTAAGATATTACAGTAGATGCTTCCATGCTGGACTGGGAGCGAAAGAAAAACGTAGAATGTGCCAGCTGCTTCTCTTCCCGGGCATACTGTATAAGTCAGTTAAGGGACAGAGGTTTTAAAGGCGTTTTTGTGGGCGATAGGCTGACCCCCTGTCACTACAATAGTCTCTCTCCATCTTTGTAATACCTCCAAATTTGTCAAACGTGACATCAGATGGTCTTGTAACCTCTGGTGTTCTGCCTACCCCATAAGGGATATAGGCGTGACGTTATGTATGTATGTATGTAGTAGACCAAGAGGCAAACAAAAGCCGGCGGAAAAAACTCTCGGCACTCTCAGTTACAAAATGAAGTGTTAGTTTTATATATAAAGAAGATAAGTAGCCATAGCCTCACCTGGGCCGATGTTGATGCGTGAGAGAGTTAGGATCCACATACGCAGTGGTGCAGCCGCCGCATTGAGAATAGTCCATCGCCGGGTACGGGTAGCTCGGGTCTACGGACAAACAATTTCAATATATTAAGTACTATCATAAATTTATCAGTATGTATATATTGTCATATGTAAGAATATATGTGTATGTATATATGTATTATTAGAATTTATATGTATTACTTATTTATATTTAGGTATGACTGTGTAATTATTTGTATGAAGTCTATTTTATAGCCTGTGTTCCAACGCCCATCCTAATTGTCCACTACCTAATCCTGTCAAGACTCGGTTGCCTGGAAGATATCGCTCTACGGCGATAAGGCCGCCTTTGTGCCAATATGAAATTAAAATGTACCATTTTCTTTACTTTATTTTTATGCTGTTGGTGTACAATTTGATTATTATTATAATTATAAATTAAAAAATGCCACGACAATGTCATTTATTTATTTACACTACAATATAGATTGTCTGAAAATAAGCCTTCTTAATTATTTGACCAACCAGGTAATAATATTGCCCTGTAAACGACTTTTTGTCACCAAGTGAATTAAAAGCAATATTTATATAAAATGGAGTATTAAAAAGAATCAAGTTTTCTATTAAACCTAAGATAGGAAAAACTTCAAGGCTTTTTTACACATTTTGAATAAGATTGTGGCATTTGCCTGTGTTCATTGAATGCAAACTTCTTTAAACTATCAAATGACATAAAATTCAACTTTATAGATACACTACTTTGACGCTTAACACGGAATGAGCTTGTATAGAACAGAAAATATGCTATTTGACAGAGTTATCTATTGACTCCAAAACACAAGCGCTGCAGGTAATTTGTACGTGGATGTAAATGCGTATAGTATTGCAGCGGTCGTACTATTGTTTTGAGGCCATTGAATTCGCAGAACACATTGGTTTTAGCAGGTGTGACGGAGTCCCGCAAATGAACGCTTGATTCAATTATTTATATCTAGCCATCGACTGTTAGACATTGTTTTGGAGTCACAGAATTAGATAGGTAATATATGAATTATATCTACCAATAGGCCATTTAATCCCGGAAACCTCCCCCCCCCCCACCCTAATATACATACATCGTGCACAATGGCTCACCGATTCTAAAGCCGGTGTCCTGCGGCGGCGACGTCACCGGTTTGACTTCCTCCACTTGTGGTTGCATCGGGTGGTACATAGGCTGCATTGTCGGCTCCTACGATAAATCGTTTATTGAGAATATTGAATATAATTATAATTTATTCCTGGAATATATGTAAAGGAATATTTCGAACATTCACACATTATTAGCCTCAATAATGTTTCTTAAAGAACTTGTGTTATGGGATAACGGATAAATAAAGTAAGAAATATATCCAATGTATTCTTGAATCTGAATTCATCACAAAATGACTTCCTAACCAAGATTCGAACCCAGGTGTGCTGATTTCTACCTCTACACAACGAAGGCGACGAGGAATAAAAAAATTTAGTTGAACGTTATAAAGTAATATGTATAATATATGAGATGTTAGGCAAAGAATTATATTTTCAACACACTTGCACACGAGCAATCGTAAAGTGAGCGTTATTCTATTGAATTTAGAACTATAAACTGGGCTATAAGTCACGCGTGCATAATATATTATACCCTAGTGCATAATATAATGAATCCTACAAAGTTGAAATGTACCTTTGTGCAAATTACATGCGAGTAAACAGAGCATATTTTATTGGTCCGGGTTATACATTAAATATTTTCAGAAACAACAAAGAGGTTTTATACCACTTCAAAGCCATATACATTTTTAAATGTTTGCGCCTTATATTAGTAAAACAAATTTGTAGGTATATCAAACAAATTATTCACAATTTACAATAATTTGTTATAAAATATTAAAATATTTGCATTTACCACCCCAAATAAAAAAAAAAATCACTTAAAATAGGGTTGCTAATTTGTTACATAATATACTATTAGCTACTTATTTAAATGGGAAAATAATAATAGTTTATGTAAATTTTTCTTATTACTTACATCACCAATCAATAATAAACATATAACTCATGGTCGTCGTTATATAATATTTATCTTATTAATGTTGTTGCGCATGTATATAATTTCATATTTTATCTTATATACATATTATATTAATTGATTTTAAACTCTTTGTTTTTCTTTACCCTCTAATAAAGTAATGGCTACTAACACACTATCTATGTATTACCAAAGTGTGAGAGGTTTACGGACGAAATCTCACCAATTTTTAACCGAATTCAAAAAAAGGAGGTTATCAGTTTGACCTGTATGTATGTATGTATGTTTGTCCGCGATTTTCTCACGTTTGGCTGAACCGATTTGGATGCGGTTTTCAGAAAAAGATTTGTCATGTTTAGGAGAAGGTTTTAGTATATTGACCAACTTTAAAAAAATAAGGTTCTCAATTTATCTGTTTATTTTGTATCAGAGATGAGCCGAATGTTCAGCCGAACATTCGTATTTCGTACAACATTTGTATTCAGCCGAATGTTTGATTGATTTGCCGAATGATTACCGAGTACTAGCAGTTTCCCGCAGATTTACCTGCACAACTTCTGATTAAAAGTAGCCAACTTACAAAGAGGAGTTTAACCTGTATGTTAATTATGTTTGTCATCGATTATCTTGCGTTTGGCTAAACCGATGTTGATGCGGTTTTTAAAAGGATATTTGTTCCATTTAGGAGAACCTTTTACCTTTTACTTACTGTCAATTTAGGGCTAGCTTTTAGTTTTTTCATATTAAGTTAGTTTCCATATTTGTAGATATAAGTGATAGATTTTTTAGTGATAAGTTTTGGATAAGTTCTTAGCTGACTGTTCACACGAAGATTGTTTTAAGCGAATCTCTTTTCGTTTGTCAGTTTCTGCAGCACGAGCATGCTAGCGATACCTAAACAAGACCATCTGGTGCTGCATCAAGTCATCGTTATTTTTCGTTGGAATTTAATTAACTAATGTCTTAAACAATAATTATGATATTATTCGTGTGACAGAATCGTGGCTTAACGATTAATTTTATAGCTGCGAATGCTTTGATAGAGTTACGAGGTGTTTCGTTGTGATCGAAACCTTGATGCGAGTGGGTGCTCTTTAGACGGTGGAGTGTTGCTGGCGGTGCGGCGCCGCCCTCTGACGAGCTCCGCGCGCGTGCCACTTACCCCGACCCCGCGGCACCAGCCATCCACACCCACAACGCATATTTATGTATAATGTGTACTTACATACCTCAACATGAAACATTTCTTTCATCTTTTTACTACCGCGTAACTAACACTATATTTTCTTATCCTGAAGATACTTACCTTGTAATGGGAGATTTTAATGTTTCATTAATCACATAGGCACAATATACCAGTAAAGCACGATTTATCATTTTCTCTTACGTCAGACTTTATGAACTTTGCTCTAGTACATTAACTACACAGTGCATTTAACTTAAACGCAAGAGTTTTGGTCCTTATATCTTGCAGAGAAGTTTGCAAACTTGCAGTATATAACCGTATCAAACGGTTAGAAATGGTTCAAAAAAAGTTTATTAAAATTCTAAATTATCGTTGTAGAAGGTCTTATGAAGAATCGCCAAAATACAGTAAGCTTTTATCTTTACAGAATCGCCGTAAACAATTTGACTTAGTTTTTCTTTGACGACCATTTTGGCGATGGGGTAAACTTATCTGCCTCAGACGCCAGTGGTTGCGGGTTCGGTTCCCGAACGGAACAAGAAAAAAAATGTTCCGTGTCTGGGTGTTTATTTATGTATTTATATTCTAGGTTCCCCCCTAGTTTGCTACATGGCATCCAATAACAAGCTATGCTTACTTTGGTGCCCATGTAGTTGGTGTGATTGTCTGGGGATTTTATTTATTATTATTTCTTTATAAGCTTCTCAACAACCGCTATGACTCCTCTTTTCGTCTATCAAAAATAAATTTTGTAGACAAAGCTCGATTACCTGTCCGTCCGTCACGAAAACTTAATATTTTAATAACAACTTTATGACCCGCTGTCTCAATCAAAGAGTTTTGTAATGTAGATATATTTTATAATTCTTTGAAAGCTTTTAAAAATAAAATATTTATAAAGAAAGAAAGAAATAAGAAAGAAAATATTTATTATCAAAAAATGTAGTTTACAATTTGAACACATATCAACATATAAACATATGCATGCCCTGATAATTTTAGTTTTGTCTCTTATTTTTATTATTTCTTTCTCACTTCTCGTTTTACTTTTTGTATTCGGTAGTTTATATACCTAAGTTAATATTTTTTTTTTCGGTTATAAATTAAATAAAAATTGGGCACTGCTAGGTCTGTATTTAAGTAATTTTGCAATGTATGTTTATTTATTGTAATGACTGTTTGACGCCAAAATAAAAGGGGAAAAAAAACAGATAAATATTCCGAATAAATTCAAACGCGCTTGCCGAGCGGGCAAAGAACTTAAAAATATTAAGTAACAAATTGAAAGGTAGATAAATTAATAGGTTTTAGAACGTGCAGGGCCGGCTTAATATAGCCCCTGGATGTGCGTGTAGTAAGGCGAATAATCCGAGTGAGACCCGCTTGGTGGTAGGATCAAGTCAGGGTCGGACTGGCTAGCGACTACTCTTCATATAAAATCTGCCGCCAAATATGACCGCTCCGGCGGTGATGTGTTCCGGCAATACTTTATGAGGAGCCATAGCTTTCCTAAGCCCATGTGATGTCGAAACTCTTCGACCTCATCTTCACTTACAATCAGGTGAGGTTGAGGTCAAACGCGGACTTCGTCTTTAATATTTATTTAATATTAAAGAATAATCAACGAATGCAGAGCATTAAAAAACCGACTTCACGTCAAAATTCTGGCTGAGTTATAATGTCATCCACGTAAACAAACATTCTCCGAAATCATAGATATTTAAAAAAAAAAATGAAATTCTGAATGAAGCACTCAACTGATTTCGATAAAATTTACCTGGGACCAACTATGAAGTATCCTCTATCATATGGATCAAGAATTTTCAAAATCGATTCATAATTGTCCGAAATATCGTGTAACAAAGACACAAGAAAACATACAGATGAATTGAGAACCTCCTCCTTTTTGGAAGTCCGTTGAAAACTAACCTCCACCTTAAACGCTACATATCTATCTACACACTTTGCTATCTTAAACACTTTACTAGTCAATTGTTATCAATTGAGTAGCACCGAAAACCTAACTTTAATACTAAATACTTTATATTGCTACCCGACTCCTCTTCATCCTTAGTTCTTTTATTTTTATCAATTTTTTGCCCTAAATTAAAATTTAAATAGTACTTCAAGATGAACTATCTGTCAAGATTAAATAGTAAGCATTACTAGAATAAATTCAAGATGAAATTATGTATGTACCTAACTCATATTAGCGCAAGTAACCTAAGTGGATTTTTGTCGCTAATGAATTAAGACTTTTATAAATTGTTAAAAAGATAAATAAATTTAAAAAAAAATAAGTTTTGACTTTAGTTTATTAGCTACTTACCGTTCTATATTGATTTACATAGGGGTAGGCTTGCGGCATGGGAGCGGGGTACACCACATTCGTTAGCGTCATCGGGCCTGAAAGAAAACAATTACTTTAATTTATTTACTACGCTTAACAACAGATTACAAACCAATCCTCATTCTAAATAAATTTTGATGATTAATAAATAAAATAAATAAATATTTCTGACACTCACACAACATTATCTAGCTCAAATTAAGTTTCTTAAAGAACTTGTGTTATGGATACTAGATAACTGATATACTTAAGAAATATATACACACACATATTGAATAAATACATATTTTTTATTAGAATAAACTTAAATAAACATATAAACATCCATGCCTTGACGACTTATATCTGTGTCCATCGCCGGGATTCGAACCCAGGACCTCTGGCATTGAAGGCAAAAGACGATTATTAATGAGAAAGAAATTTCTAAGTTGAAAAACTAAAATTAGATAGTTATTGGGCCCGATTCGACAATGAATTCTCTTATTTTAAGTGTTTCTTAATGCCGTGACAGAAAGAGAACAAAATAGTTTTGTATGAGGCTGTCACGTTTCACGTCGTAAAATTTGACACTGGAGAGACTTAAAAATAAGAAAATGCACTGTCGAATACGGTCCATTGTTTCAATAGAATCAAATTAAAACTAAATACTAATAAAAAAGAAGATTCTTACAAAAATAGTAGATTGTTAAACTAGGGTCGGATGACCCGGATTAACTAGGGTCATCCACCCGCGGGGAACACTCTACTTTTCATTTCGAATATAAGGAAAGTAAAAAAAAAAACATTTTTCTTAAATATTTATTTAAAATTAATGGAAAAGTTCGAACAATTTGTAAAGTTTAAAGTGACATTTTTATTCACATATAAATCGGTGACATATTTCTATGTAGGTATAGATATCATTTTTTACAGAAAACAACCCTATGTATTAAAATAATTAAGTATATATAATTAAGAAAATTATATATTTATATTTTTTTTTAAATGATAGTGACAAAATATAGACAAATATAATTTTTAAATTACTTCTTTTAACTTGACTTCTAAAATAAAAAAAAATCATAGAAAAATCTAACATTCTGACAGCTGGCTTCATAAGAAATGTATTAGTTCTATTTTTGAAATCCATTCCAGCCCTTGGTTCGGAATGAATTTGTATGAAACATTCCGACCCGCGGGTCGGATGAAGCGTTTTCTGACCGATACTTGGATCAAACATAGACTACTTTCCGAGTATGAGAAATGAAAAAGACTTTGCTTTGTATCTAGTTGGAAAGATTTCTTGGAAGAGATCGTCTTTCAATCATAAGACAGACCTATAAAATTGTATCAAAAATAGTTCCTACCCTACAGGGTTAATTTTAATTAGCGCGTCACTTCTTGCAAGCAGACTCTCCCAATCAATCCCAAAAACATTTGTTCAAAAAAATTTAAATTAATAGTTTTAAATTTTAGTTTTCTTATACAAAATATATTTATTTACTCTGAGCGTAGGTATGCCGCGCACCTTGCGCATTAAATATAGCTTCATAATAATAATGCTGGACTGGGAGCGAAAGAAAAACATAGAATGTGCCAGCTGCTTCTCTTCCCGGGCATACTGTAAAAGTCAGTTAAGGGGCAGAGGTTTTAAAGGCGTTTTTGTGGGCGATAGGCTGACCCCCTGTCACTACAATAGTCTCTCTCCATCTTTATCATACCTCCAAATTTGTCAAACGTGACATCAGATGGTCTTGTAACCTCTGGTGTTCTGCCTACCCCATAAGGGATACAAGCGTGACGTTATGTATGTATGTATGTAATAATAATAGGTACTTCGTACAAAATATAGAGCTAGGAGAAAACGCTTTTTTGGATTTTTGTATTATTTATTAAGATTTGTAAAAAGTCGTAGAACAAATGTTGTTGGGATGGATGGGATTGATTGATGAGATGAATTGATGTGGAGCTGATGTGCTACTTTAAAGCAACCCTGTATGTGTACAATGAATATTACTAATATTTTAAATAATACTAATATTATAAATATGAAAGTTTGGTTGGATGAATGGACGTCTGGATGTTTGTTCCTCAATCACGGCGGAACGGGACGAATTTGGCATAGTGATAGGGTGCAGTCTAGAATAACACATAGGCTACTTTTTATCAAGATATTCCTGCGAGATTCAAATTGCGCGAGTAAAAACCGCGCGAAAAAGGTAGTGAAAATTAAAATCATCGTCATAACTCTTTGTAATGAGCCCACTGCAAGGCATGAGTCTCTCCCCTGGGTGACGAGGAGGTATAGGCCATAATCCACCAAGCTGACCCAGTGCTGGGTGGTGGATGCCAGAATTTTCAGAACCGAAATGGCTTCTGACAAACCCTAACGACCACTGTATACAAGTATACAGCACCCAGGACCGACTGCTCTCCGAAGCACGGAAGTTGCCGTGAGAAATGAATGGTCGGCGGTCACCCATCCAAGTACCGACCGCGCCGAACGTTGCTTAACATGTCGTGATATCGTATGATGCACACATTAACCATGGCGCCACGACGATAATTAAAATAAAAAAAAGACGTGTGGCACTCGGAGACTGCCGCGGTGAAGCTATTGCATAGCATTTTTTATCAACTTATGGAATTACAATTATTTATTTATTTTATTAATGCAGTAATGTTTGATCTAATATGAAGTTCCACAAGTTCCTAGTAGATGGCGCTGATTGTTTATTAAAGCCCGCATATAAAGTTATGAAATCAAAGTATCACCGCTGTGCCGGTTGGAGGGGGGGTGTTAGGTTTTTTTCGTTACGGAATTTCTGGATTCGGTCCTCACGCTCAAGGCCCGCGATAGAAGCTATGCAATAGCTTCAAAATAAATACTTACGTAAGTTGGGGTCATGTAAGACAGTCGGCTGCATTTTTTGTTGCAGCATAACTTGGGACATATCGGGTTGCATGTATACTGACGGTAGAAGCTGAGGCGGTGATGTCATCTGCAATGAGAACAATACTGTATGGAGAAAGGTATAAGATTCAGTATTTATTTTCGTTGGTTTCACATGTTTGTATCTAACATAGTTTAGCTGCTGCTGATTACTTTTAGGTTTGAAGTAAGACGATCGGTTTTAAGATTGGATTATTAAATTGCTCAGACAGGCGTTAGAAAGATATTGTAATAAACACTATTGGAATTTGACGTCTTTATTTAAAACTTCATGGTTAATTTATGATACATTAAAGTGTAGTTTTTATAACTATGTTTTTTTAAATGCTTAAGATGGAGGACACCTGGAAGATAGCTTTACAGTGATAATGCCGCTTTATTTGCATTAATTGTATAAGCCTTCTAGTGCATTGTTGTTTTCTTCGATGTTAAAAAGTATTTGAATTGAATTAAGTGTATAATTATAACTTACCTCATCCGTCCTGTACTGCATATAGCCCTGCTGCGGTAAATAATGCTGAACTTCAACACTTTCATGTTTACTCATAGCCCTATGATTTACCCCATCACTAGCCGGCCTCTGATTGGCTGTCACCTCATAACCCTGCTTCTGATTGGTCGATTCATACGACGGCGGCCTGTGATTGGGTATATACTGTTTTCTGTCGTTGTAACGTTGATTGTGATTGTTTATATCATGAGGGTAGTTTTGTTCTTTGTAGTTCTGTTTGGTCGGTTCGTAAGATGGTCGGTATTGGTCGGGCTGGGGTTGGGGTTGGGTCGGCGGGGTTTTCGGGGTCTCTTGAGGTTTACAGGGGCTGGGCGGTTTGATATTTGGTTTCGGTTCTGGTTGGGGTTGGGGCGGTGACGGCTGGAACAAAAGAATAGAATCACGTTATTTGTAGTGCTTTAAAACGTAGAAAGGAAACGCAATATAACAATATAAACTATTTTAATTTCATTGCTGGCAAAATTGATACCATGAATATTATATTCAACCGCAGAACATAATACATTTAACCGCGTTATTTTAATGGCTGTAACAAAAGTCAGTCCCATATTTCATACTTTAAACAAGACAAAAAAAATAAAATTAACTGCAGTTAGGTTTATGACATACACTTCAATGGACGTCGTTATTATAAAATTACAATAACTTTGCCTGGAAGGCCTTATAAGGCCTTTGCAGAATGATATACAGAATCTGTAAACGATATATAGAATGATTCTGTAAACGGTTAACGCAATGATTCAGTATATCGTTTACAAAATGACCTAAGGCGCGGTAACAAGTTATCACTTGGGATATGAGGGGTTAATCAGTCTAGCCGGCCTTTAAACCGGTAAAAATACCCAAAATCCATACCAACCTTGTCCACTTGTCGCGGCTGCGGCGCGGCTGTCTTCTGACACTCGCAACAACATTTAGTTCTCAAGTCCTCCGCCGGCGTTGACTGGCATTCACATTCTAGAAACAAACAACATAAATAAAATAATAAAAATAATAAAATCCCCAGACAATCACACCAACTACATGGCCCCAAAGTAAGCATAGCTTGTGTTATGGGATACCGTGTAGCGAACTAGGGGGGAACCTAGAATATAAATACATAAATAGATAAACACCCAGACAAGGAACATTTTTTTTTTCTTGTTCCGTGCGGGAATCGAACCCGCAACCACTAGCGTCTGAGGCAGACAGGTTTACCCCATCGCCAAAGTGGTCGTCAAATCAATGAAATTCCACCAACTGCATGCCATAAGCTAAATGATATGGGATATCATGAAGCTTACTGAGAACCTAGAATATAAATACTATAAATATACATACATATTTTTTCTTACTCCAAGTGGAGATTAAACCCACAACTTTTTAAAACTTTGTAGTACCTTACACCGCCGTCACAGTACAGATATCTACAGTAATTCAACTTCATACAAACGGACAAAACGCGACCTATACCTACGCGGCTAAATCTCGGCATGCGGCCAGTCGCGAGTGTTTGTATGCCGAAACAATTGTTGATTGAGCCTTACATTAATATGCGGATTGTTTATAATTTAATAATACATGTTTTCGTGCGTCTCAGTTGAGGCGCAACTATTTTTCAGTAGCTAATTTATAAGACCGATTTGTTATTCAAACGTAAACATGGTTTTTTGACACAAAACGTATTTTTGTTGAACACTTCCTTTTCAATTCACAAAGTATTTTATTTGTTTACATAAAAAAGTACATTTGCAGTCACAAAACGAAATGTCAGTAAACACAAAGTAGGCAAATGTAATTTAAACGCTGAAGGCGGGCGGCACTATGACATGTGAACGGACCGCGGCGTTGTAGGCATTTATTTTAAAGATGCGGCCGAGTTGAATTACTGTAGATATCTGTACTGTGCCGCCGTCGGCGTCAGAGGTCGTATATGTATATGTTTGAATTTTAATGTATTTTACTGACTCGAGTTTTTAAGTCGTAAAATAAATAATACAAATCTTCAGCATGATTTGTCGCATTTAATTATTTTTACATTTTGACTCCACAGGTTTATTTAATCTATAAAGACACTGAAACATCGAGTTAAATGCTAAATACAAGGTGTTCCTGTTGATTTTCCCTAACTCTATGGTATTAATGGGACCATGTAATAGATTCAAATAACATGTGAAAAATATTTCAATTTTAATTATTTTTTTTGTTTATTTTTCATACAAAATAATTCAATTAAGCCAAAACATCTTATGTTAAACACCTTTAAGCGAAGTATGACAACGTGGCATTTTTTATGCCTTTTTTATGGCTATGCACAGGTACAGTTCGCAACAATTTGTGTTGTACATTGTATGCAACGTTCCTCAACGTTTAAAATGTTTTTGTTGTTTATTGTATGGCTTCAGTGACACGCGTCTATTGAATGAGATTTAGGAAAGGTGATAATTTATGAACTCATTATATTAAGATTGATGATATCTTGGAAAGTATGCATTTTTGAACCACATATTCTTTGGCAAAAAGTAAGTGCTTATTATTTTTTAGTAAGAACAAAGTTATGGGATATCGAAAAGAACACCTTGTATAATTATATCCGGTTAAAAATTTGTTAAATAAATGAAAATGTGATAAATAAAAATTACCCGACCAGGATACGAACCTGGGACCTCTCGTTTGCCGGACGAGTGCTCTTCCACTGAGCTACCGGGGCCTGGCGGTACGCCTCGATATTACTTACCACATTTTTGTTTATACGTTATATTGCTAACGTACCTCCATGTTATGGTATAGCTTTGCAGCTAAAACCACCCGAGACCAATTTTTTTACAGAAATTGTGAATCCCAGTTAAAGTGAAGCATTGCAATGTTTTAATAATGTTTTTAAGTTTTTGCATTTAAAATGCTCAACTATTCTTAAATAAATGATTTATCATTTATCACATTTTTCATTTATTTAAGAATAATTGAGCATTTTAAATGCAAAAACTTAAAAACATTATTAAAAATTTGTTTCATATAAAACAACATATTTTATAACATCTCGTAAAAGTAATCTTCGGACTTATTGAATCTTATGAGATTTCGATCCATCTTACACAACTACAAGAGTATTTCTTGAGGGTAAGCTATTAAACATCACGATGCGAGTTGTCAGGGTTTTTATCAACAAAAACACTAATAATAACATAAAGTCATTACATTTAATTTTCATTTCATTTCAAACTGCGTTAAACATTGAATGACCTTACCATTATCTATGAAGGACTGTTGTTTTTCTAAGCGTCCTCTTCGACGGTCGTTGTTTGCATCCACCTGTAAATAATAATAATAATATTTATGTATTCTTCATTGTACACCACAGAAAAAAATTACAATGTAATACAAAAACAGAAACATGGTACAAAACGTGGTCTTATCACTAATAAGCAATTTTTCCAGACAACATTTGGGTGAGAAATTGGAGACTAATTTATAGTGTGCCTAGGCGTACATATACTAAAATTTAACTAATATACAAATACTATAGTTATGATATAGTTATTTCACATACGAATAATACATCAATGTAAAATATATACCTACATATATCCACTAACAATACTTAATATATAAAAATAAATTAAATACATTGTACTTTAATGTCGTGTCTTTAGAAAAGAAGTACTGTTTGACCAGTCTTTTAAATGTGTCAATTGATTTGGCAGACTTAATCTCCAGACAAATTTTTCCACAGTGATACAGCGTGGACTGTGAAAGATTTACCGTAAAAGTCAGTTTTATACAGTGGTGTTGATAGCGTTAAGTTATCAGCAGAACGTAGCTGTCGTAAGTGCTATGAGTTTCTATAATCAAACCAATTCCTTAAATACTCCGATGAGATCGGCTGCCTTATCACGTAAATATTAGCGATCAGCTATAATGGCGCAGTCATCACGCCATGGACGCGCGATCCATTGCTTTGCATCGTATTATGTAAGCGATAGCTGTTCAATCGTTCGTTGAATGAATTCATTGCTACGATACTAGCACCAAAACAATTTGGTAGCTAAAAAAGAAACTAATAAAATGTGTTTACTTTTAAAATTTCGCAGAAAAGTACACACGAAAAGTATGAAAGTCAAAGAGATGGACTTTTAGTAGATCGATTGTACGATAGAGGCAGCACAGTCGTCGGATTGTTTTGGCTTTGTTTTTGCTGTAACGTACTAACGAATTTGTTATTTTTTAGCAAATCTTGCGCAATTCATGCCATCGCTTTGCCCTTGCAAGTTACGTGATAAGGCAGCGAATTGAACAGTAAGCGATACAGCAGACATAGAATTTGAGTATATTGGCGAAAGTGAATCGGAAGCCACTTGAGCTTAGTGCGATATTCTGAAATAGTAATAATCGCCGGTCTCTGTCCCTCTTGCCCTGATCCTAGACCGACTGGTCAAATTGTCAGGTCATTCCGCCTTAAAGGCGTGCAGCTTTTAGGATACTCAATAATAATAAAAATATTAAAACTGATCTATCAAACATCTGATCGATTAACAGCTACAGGGCGACTGGTGACAAATTTTAGATACTGAAGGAGAGCACTCTGTAGATACTCGATTCTGGTCATAATTATGTAATAAATGTTGGTACTTAATTTTTCACTAGAATTTCCCATAAATAAATAAAGTTTTGTTACTATTTCCTTAACATGCACCTGAGTCAATCGCGGCTAGTGTAACCGTGCGTTGCGTAAACAATTCTTTAATTGAAACCTAATCTGATCGCGTTAAGTCAGGTGAAAGTTTTGTACAACTGTCATAAAATTTTTGTAAACCAATATTTCTGTACAAGCATACACAAAATCTTTTATGTTAAAATACTTTTTTTATATCTATACAGGGTTATGTTTTACTTGGACCCGCATACGTTAACGGGTTGTAGAGAAATGGTCAAGAAATGATTTTCACTATCGAACTACTCCAATAATTAACTGTTTTTGATTTATTTAAAATTTTAGAATTTTTCAGCAGAAACCTATTTTTTATTAGTTTAAGTGAAAAATGAAATGACATCTAATGGATACGGGGTCCCATAAAAAATAACCTAATAAATAAGTATACACCAAAGACCATCTACATAGACAACGAATGTGTCACGATTTGTATTGGAACCAAGCGCGCCGACTTTTTAACACCTACTGTGACGTCACAACTGATATTTATTGCTGGGAAATACAAACAGCTTCAAAGACACCGGTGCCGCTGATGAAATCAATTATTAAGAACGATATCGATAGTGACATTGATTTTCTAACAGACATACATACGCGCGGACTGAATCTAGCGGCGACCAACCTTGACTCTTGGTCGGGGTTCGGACACGCGATGTACATTTGCGTTGTCTATGTAGATGTATGTCTGTGGTATACACCAATAGACATGGTAACTTACCGCTTCATCATCGTTTTCCAAACAGACGCCATCTTCATACAGTACGGGCGGGTTGGAAGGATCGAAGTGGTACAGCGAGCCGTCCGGATTTGTTAGTGGTCGACCCGACTGCAAGCATATTTTATAGCGTTACGCATTACATCCGATACGAAGCCAATACGAATCCGAACAATACCCATCCGTAGAATTATTTCTATGCTAGCTTATAAGCACTAGATTTAAACAATCCGTCTTTTCAAACTGTTCACACAAACTGGGAGCAGGCAAGCATCGTTCCCGCGCGCCGCCGTCTCTGCCCGGCAGCACAGAATAAGTAATAGTACCGGGGGTACAGAAAAATTACTCCGGAAGAAGATCTAAATAAATGTGAGTCTTGCTACGACGCGATACGGTGGAATTCAGCTCGCACAGCATCACGTACCTGCAAATTTATATACCTAGAAGTTTTGTCTCTTTCTATCGCATGCCTCTTATCTTTTCTTACGCTGTTAGGGTTGCTGCCTAGTGAAGAATAATTAATCTCCTTATTTGTAATTAAGTATCTACCGATGTAGGTATTACTGTTATTTTACCTTTGTAAAAAATATTATTTCAACTTATCTAAAGTACAAAATGAAAAAAAAGTTACGACGAATAATTAGTAATACTACCTATGTTTTGTTTGCTAAATTGAACATAATCAAATCTAAACATAATCTAATTAAATATTTGTTTCTCTTTATGTCCATTTTTCAATTTGCGAGCTCGATCATAGAATGACTGTGAGTGCTATTAGGTAGGTAGGTATCTACAAGGCGCGCGTGACACTCGACATTCGAAGTCCGCCGGCGGAGCGCTTCGCTGTAGGTAAATAACGGATGTACCGCGCGGAGTGAGCCAGGCCTGTCAGCAGTCACATGCGCGGCTCGCCCCCTGCGCCCCGCTACCCCTCTGCCCCTCGCGCCTCGAGCACATTTGCCCGCAGCTTTCTTTTCCAACGCGACGTCGACACAAGCACACGCAAACGCTAATCGCTAATTAAGGCCATCCGCCATGTTTAACCGCCATATTATACAGTAGAATCCGTTTATTATGACTCCGCTTATATTAACCAACCGCTTATTATGACGTGTTTACACAGTGAAGTTAGGTTTTCATATAAATTATATAACTAAGTCGGATATAATGACTTCGCCTAGTGACATATCGCTTATTGTGACCCTTTTTTAACAAATTTTGTCCGCTTATAGTGACCGACCGTATGATTAACATCTTTGGCAGTGTTCGAGAGAGTCACGTTATACCTAAAGACTTTCGCCGCGTGAAAGGCTTTTTTGATTTGAGTCTCAGAGCGTAGATTTACTTATTGAGTCTACTTATTAATGTCTACTTTGATTTATCTCTATTTCATTCATTAAAATGAATCACATACTAACTTAAATATTTTATTTATTCTTGCAGTACCTATGCTTTGTATGAAGTCTGTTTAGTATGACTTGTTTCTTATTTCCCTTCGATGTCATTATAAACGGATTCAACTGTACATGTAAAAACAAAATGTAAATCAAGTCAACATAAACTCTTGTAAAACCTCTTTAATTCGGCATCAAGTCTATCTCTGCAGTTTCAATTTACAACCCTGGGACTAGACACAAACCAAAATTTTTAGATTCTTATTTTCTCGGAATCGGATCGGGTGTAATGCGTATCCGCTCCTAGCTTAAAATAAATCAAATTGTCATTTATTTCCTAAAAAACACTTTTGTTTCGGAACTTAATTTTTAACTAGTTGTACATTTCAATGAAAACAGGTTTTTCTGTGATAAATATACAGGGTCAATCGTAATAAATGTAAAACCTATGATTTAATGAATTTACGGGGATCTTACCACGACTTTTGATTTTATTTTCGCACGTCCGAGATTTCGATGCTGTTACAAGCACCATGATCGCGGCCAGAATCCCGTAAATTCTTTAAATCATAGTGAAAAAACCGCCATAGTTTAAAACAATGAATGTATAACCTGTTATCCACATTTGGTCCGGACGTGGTAAGAAAATCACACTGTAAGGAAATCATATCTTTTTACCAGGATCATGAAGCAAATGAAAATATCCTAGACTTTTTTACAAATTTCTTTTAGAATCACATACTAGATAAGTGTTAAGATAATGGGCAGCTAGGTGCCATACTTTTTTTTTGTCACAATTTCGAACGTTGACGACAATCAAAAATGCCTTTAAACGATAAATTTGATAATGTGTCACGTTAAGAACACCATAATTGATGAAATGGCATGGGAATTAATGAAACAAGTAGAGAAATTTATAAAAAAGTTTAGGCTAATTTCATACGAAAATCCTGACAAGAAGATACGATTTTCTTACAGTCTTACATCCGGACCAACTCTTGTTAACAGGTTATCCATTCATATATTTCAAGCCTAAAATAAAATAACTCAAATTCGAGGACATGCAGTGGCAAATGCTGGACTGGGAGCAAAGGAAAAACATAGAATGTGCCAGCTGCTTCTCTTCCCGGGCATACTGTACAACTCAGTTAAGGAACAGAGGTTTAATTGGGGGCTTTTTTGTGGGCGATAGGCTGACCCTCTGTCACTACAATAGTCTCCATCATAATAATGACTCCAAATTTGTAAAACGTGACATTAGATGGTTTTATAGCCTCTGGTGTTCTGCCTACCCCGTAAGGGATACAGGCGTGATGTTACGTGTGTATGAGAAAGCCTTGCTTACGACTGGAGGGCACTGACCTGCGGGTGTATGACGAGCGCGCCGGGCGGCACGCGCGCGAGGTCGGTGACCGCCCACACGAGCGCCGGCTCGGGGCTGGCGCCGCCTGCCGATGCAAACATACACTTATTACTTTTATAGGTATAATATAAATATAAATATTTCCGACAATCACACAACATTATCTAGCCCAAATTAAGTTTCTTAAAGAACTTGTGTTATGGATACTACATAACTGATATACTTAAGATATACTCTAGTTTATGTTTATGAATGATGATATTCCACTTTTTGAAACTCATGTCGACAGAATAGATAGATAAAAAAATAAATATTTGTGAAGGAAGCTACTTATTACGACCAGAAAAGGGTTGATAGAGCAAGACACGGTTACATCTTGAGTGACAATTTATTAACAAATAGAAATAGTTTATATAGTAAGATATACGTGCATAATTAAGTTAACAATATTTAATCTTATCTTGGTATTGATTTTATCGAGCACGTTTGATTAATAGAAAATAATATATTGATTCTCTGTGGGTCACGTCGGAGGACGCCACAGATACTCCCCCCTTAAAAAAAGGTAAACACAAAATAACAATTCAATATTCTTACTCTAAAATTAAATACTACATAACAATTTCAAGCAAAACACTCATTTTTTGTTGACATAATATTAGAAATATTTGCAAACCTAGCAATTTCTATAGAACCACGACGTCAGACCACAATAACAATTAAGTCGAATAGCTTGCGTTTGATGCTGCAATTAATTGAATTAGGTACTTATTATAATACATATATTTTTGTTTGGAAGGAGGTCACAACATTTTTCTTTAAAAATAATAACATTTTAAACAGACATAGTTTTAACAAAATGAATGTTTTTGAAAATGTAAGCATAAAAATAATTAAACAAAGTTATTTAGGGATAAATTATTATGCTATCGCAAACAAACCTAACTGGTGGCTTACGAAGTCTGCGTGGTCGAGATACGTCATTATTTCTCTCGCTGAGGACTTGATAATTATTCGAGCTATCGTCAGCATCTGCGAAAAATGCTGGTTGAACACGGTCGATGGAAATATACGACTGCCGATTATTCATTTGTATCTTTAAATATTTATCGTTTCTTTCTAGAACTTGATAAGGGCCTTCGTATGGCGGTATTAAACTTCGCTGCATGCGATCGCATCTTACGAACACATGTGAACACTTAGAGAGTTCGGGATGTACGAAAGTAGAATTTCTACAGGGTGTTCTTTTATATCTATTGTGTATGTTCATAACTTTCGAAATATTTTCTCGCAGGTTTTCTATGAACGTTTCGTACGTTGTCAGGCTCGTATTCCTTTCGAAAAACTCTCCCGGTAATCTAATGGGGGTGCCGTCAATGGGCAATCATTTCCGCAGCACTGAGTCCTGTATCTTGGCGGAGACTTGCACGTAAACCCAACAATACGGTGGGTAGTTCTGTAGACCAATTTTCCACACAGCCGCGAGCCATTATTGAGGCTTTCAGGGCGCGGTGCCATCTTTCAACCATCCCGTTCGATTGGGGGTGGTATGGAGTGGTTCTAATCATTTCAATGCCCATGAGCTTAGCTAATTGTTTGAACGTTTCTGATTCGAACTGTCGGCCTTGATCCGTTGTAATTTTCTCTGGACATCCAAATCTTGTGATCCAGCCATTGTATATTGTTTTGGCGACTGTCTCCGCTGTGATATTCGAAACCGGGAACGCTTCAGGCCACGATGTACAACGATCTATTATTGTAATGATGTACTGTTTTCCTCGCGAAGTAGGTAGTGGTCCGACTATGTCAGTATGAATGTGTGCGAATCGCTGAGCAGGCAAAAAGGTTCCGAGCGGCGAGACAGTATGTCTGGTTACTTTAGCTTTTTGACATTGTAAACAGGAGTCACACCATTTGTTTATGTCTGAGTTCATTTTGTACCATATTTATTTTTGAGTAATAAATTTTCTTGTAGTGCGTTTTCCGGGATGACTTAGGCCGTGAATATTGTGAAATATAGTTTTTCGCATTGATTCGGGAACGTAGGGGCGAGCTTTGCTGGTTGAAACGTCGCAATAAACATATTGTTGACAGTTGGAAGGCTGTACGTATGTGATTTTCAAGCTCTTACTTTGTTTGAGCTTTTCCAATTCTGGATCATTTTGTTGTTTCATTGAAAGAATTTTGTAATCCACTAGCGAAGGTAATGATATTTCTTCGACTACTCGAGATAATGGGTCAGCCACAATATTGTCGTACCCGCTGACGTGTTGTATCTCGGTACTATATTGTGATATGTAATCCAGCTGCCTTATTCTTCGAGGGGTGTCGTTTACGGATGGTTTTTTTGAAAATGCGTAGGTGAGTGGTTTATGATCAGTATAGATGGTGAATTCTCTGCCCTCGATTAATCGTTGAAAATGTTTTATCGACATGTAAATTCCAAGCAGTTCTCGGTCGTAGGTCGAGTATTTTGTTTGTGCTGTGCTTAGCACTTTTGAAAAATATCCCAAAGGCTGCCACTTGTTACGTATTTTCTGTTGTAAAACTGCGCCTACGCATTTTTCGCTAACGTCGGTAAATAATGCTATGTGAGCATTTGCTGCGGGATAGGACAGCGTCACGGCCTCTCGCATACTTTCTTTACACGATTTGAAAGCTTATTCGGCTTCTTGAGTCCACAGAATTGGAATTTTATCGTTTTTCTTCGAATTTTGTAAATATTTCTTTAGCACTGATTGTTTAATAGCTGCGTGTGGTAGACTGCTCCGGTAAAAATTTACCATTCCGAGAAATCGTCTCAATTCTTTAACAGTTGCAGGTTTTGGGAAATCTAAAATAGATTTTGCTTTCTCATCAGTTGGAGTGATTCCTTGGCTCGTTATATGATAACCTAGGAAATCGAGTTCTGTTTTGAGAAAATCACATTTTTCTAAGTTAATAGTTATCCCATGCTCATGCAGACGTTTTAGAATTATGTCAAGTTGTTGCATGTGTTCTTCTTTTGAGCTCGAAGCGCAGAGCAGATCGTCGACGAAAATATAAACGAAGTTAAGGTCTCTGAATATTGAATCCATGAATCTTTGAAATGTTTGTCCAGCGTTGCGTAGCCCAAATGTCATCTCTGTAAATTCGAATAGTCCGAAGGGTGTTATTATTGCCGTCTTAGGTATATCCTTTTTTGAAATGGATAGGCAGTTATAAGCTTTCCGGATATAGAGTTTACTGAAGATTTTTTTTTTTTTTATATTGTAAGGATAGGACGTTTGTCTTCCATGCCACCTGATGGAAAGTGCGCATGAAGACTATGGTGTTACACGTCCATCCACGAGAAACCTATTCACTCGACACTTAAAAGTTCCAGGACTGTAGTGGTCAGGAAAAACAGACGCAGGCAGATTGTTCCACACCTTGGCAATCCGTACCAAAAAGGAACTATCGAAGCGTTTTGTTCGACTTCTTGGTAAATCCACTATATATGGATGGAAGTTCTGTCTGCGTCTGATAGTCCGGTGGTAAAAAGTTTTCCTTCCAGCAGGCGTAGCACGGCTTGTCAAGACAAGACTTGTGTCACAGATTATATCACAATTTGAGCGACATAATTGCTTAGTCTTATAGAGCAGCACGAAGCAAGTTTAATTCATCTAGAATGCGTGACAAACACATCTTGACAAATGTTTAAGACTTTTTTCAAGTTCTATCTCTTATTTAATAGCATGGCGGCATCGTTTTGTTTATTTTTGTCACAATTTGACACATCGATAAACATTTTTTATCACTGCGGTTCGGAGGTTGTGAGAATTTTTTTTCATAATAATAATTATGAAATCGTCGTGGCACCATGGTTAATGTGTGTATCATACGATATTACATGTTAAGCAACGTTCGGCGCGGTCGGTACTTGGATGGGTGACCGCCGACCATTCATTTCTCTCGACGACTTCCGTGCTTCGGAGGTCACGTTAAGCAGTCGGTCCCGGATGCTGTATACAGTAGTCGTTAGGGTTTGTCAGAAGCCATTTCGGCGCCCTGAAAATTCTGGCATCCACCACCCAGCACTGGGCCAGCTTGGTGGATTATGGCCTATTACCTCCTCGTCACCCAGGGGAGAGACTCATGCCCTGCAGTGGGCTCATTGCAAAGAGTTGTGATGATAATGATGATGAATAATAATTATGTCTATCAATTATTATAATCAGATTATTTTAAGACTTCAACGGTAAAAGTACTTACTGCTTTTTGGCACTTGACATGGTCACAAAACTTAAAAATAATATTAAAACTAAAAATTCACCAACTAAAAAATTACATTTGGAGGTTTAAAGTTGTTAAACTCGTTCTTTGTATAAACGTCAAGACAAAGATATGTCGCGGCAAGCATTTTTGCCACGTCGTGTGCCCGTGCTGTCATATAACACAAATTACCGGACTGTGACAAGAGTATGTCTTGTCTTGTGACTTATCTCTTATGAAAACCGTGCTACGGCTGCTGGATGTAGGTAAAATCTAACAATCTGGGCAGTGGGTATTTATCTGGAACTGTGACTTTATTTAACATTCTGTAGTCACCACATGGTCTCCATTCTCCGTTCTTTTTCTTTACCAGGTGAAGTGGACTGGCCCAGGGGCTGTCTGATGGACGATAGATACCCCTTTTTATCATTTCATTGAATTCTTGCTTTGCGATCTTATATTTGTCTGGTGGTAATGACCTGGCACGTGCTGAAACGGGCGCTCCTTTTGTTTCAATATGATGTTCCACTTGACACTTGGAGTTAGATATGTTTGCAGCTGGCTTGGTGATATCTTCATATTTTCCCAGTAATTTTCCCAGTAATTTTCTTATGCTTTTTTCTTGTGAAATAATTTCGATGAAAGGATGATTTGCTCTGATACTTGTTGCAGGCATTGTCAGCTCAGTAACTTTCTCAATGAGCTTTTTTCCGTCTAAATCGACGAGTAATTTATGGTACTGTAAAAAATCGGCACCAAGGATTGATGTGTTGACGTCAGCAATAACGAAATTCCATTTGAATTGGCGACTTAGACCTATGTTAAGGTTCAATGTTTTTTCACCGTATTTATTTATAACGCTACCGTTCGCAGCGCGTACTTTATGGTTTGTAGCATGCTTGTGCTTGAATGAGTTTCTTCTTAAGACTGATATATTTGCCCCGGTATCGACTAAAAACCTCTCGCCACTTTGTAGGTCGGCTAGGATAAGGCGGTCGTAGGCACGGAGGAAATATATAGAGGAGCTGCCCTATCCAGTTTTCTCTAGGGACTCAAGTGAAGCCTACGCGCGGGGTGCGGGAGGGGTAAGCGGTGGGTTATGGCCAATCATAGCCAAACAGGCGATGGCATTAGTCACCTAGTAGCGAGTAGTAAAAACCGGTTGAAACATAAGGTTAAAATATTCACATGATCATCAAAAAAGTTCAGCTATGCTTTACTAGGTGGCTCTAGTTTTTTAACGAAATTTCATACGTTCCAAATCTGTCAGAAAAACCGCGAAATAAAAGTATTTCTACTTGACGCTAGATAGCGCAACCTTTTTTCGCGGCATAAAAATCACCTAGGCAACAAATAACAATTTGGAATTTTGGACACAAATAAGTGAAAAACAAACAATTTGTAAAAAAATAATTATGAATGAAATTATCTTCGTGGTAAGTTAATTTTATTTGGATTGTCAATGTAATTCCTTCATAAAAGTATAGAAAACTAAATTTTACATCGAGAAACAATGGAGGATTTAATTTTTTTTAAATATCTACGCGTGTACATACTTTACAGAAGTCAGCGACGAACTGACGCCAGTGCCTCTAGCGAGGAATAGCTTGTACTAAAGGCTGTGACGTCAGGACAACACAAATTGAAGCTGTGCAACTTTGCTTACAGCAGCTCTACTATGTATCTGCTTTGTGGTCGTAGGGGTGAATAGCACAAAGTTCCGCCCTGGTTCGAGCTAATTGTAGAGTCCGTTGTTTGATCTGGTTTCTCCTGGCACATGGTGGTTGACATTTATTTGACTTTTTCTTGAATCGCTTACAATATTGACCTTGGTTACGATACCTCGATGCACTTCTTGACCTTGATCTTGAACGGAATTCACTGCGTCGATACTTTTCGTTTTCGTAGTGCAGCGATTTCAGTTTTCATATGTGTCAGCTGATTTGCAAGTCTAGTGACCTCGTTAACTTAATTACTTAAGTTTTCAAATATCCGGTCTGCCATCTCACTAATTTTTTCAAGTGTTGTGTTTTCTAAAACTGTAAGGATGGATGTTACAGTATTCGGGAGTTGACGTAGCCATAACGACCGGATCGTGTCGTCGTTAGTAATGTCTTCTCCTAGTTCCTTCATTTGACGTAACAACTGAGATGGTTTTTTTGTGACCGAGATCCATTTTGAATAAACGTTGAAACCTCATTTGCTTCGAGTCTTCGTAACAATAAATGAGGCGGTCCTTAATAGTTTTATATTTGTTTTCTTCCGGAGGGTTAACGATGATGTCACTGACTTCGCGTAGTTCATCCTTCGATAAATGTGCGATTACCAGATTGTACTTGTAGTCATCTCCGTGTTTCTGTGCGGCGACTATAGCTTCGAAATGGGTAAACCATAATTTAAGTTGGTCTTGCCAGAAGCGTGGGATACGTTCTGATATGTTTCTGGCGGCAACTTCAGGTTCCAATGTAACAGGATTGACTGGAGCACATAGAGCCATTTTCCTTTTTATTTCTGGTCGGGTCCTCAAAACTTCTTGCTTAATTGGCTGCGTGACTAACTTCGGGGTCACCACTTATTACGACCAGAAAAGGGTTGATAGAGCAAGACACGGTTACATCTTGAGTGACAATTTATTAACAAATAGAAATAGTTTATATAGTAAGATATACGTGCATAATTAAGTTAACAATATTTAATCTTATCTTGGTATTGATTTTATCGAGCACGTTTGATTAATAGAAAATAATATATTGATTCTCTGTGGGTCACGTCGGAGGACGCCACACTACTTATGAAATTATAAACCCTAAATGTAGTTTCTATGATTACAGGTAAGGATTTATATTATTGTGTTATAACCACTATGTAATTATGTAAATCTTGTTCTAATAAAGTTCAATCTTTGATTACAGAGCAACAAGTTTATTTCATTTCATAGTACTTCAAGATAACTAACCTTACATATCTATACAAATATTGAATTAATACATATTTTTTACTAGAATAAACTGAAATAAACATCCATGACTTGACGACTAATATCTGAATTCATCACACCGATATCCGCCGCCGCCGGGATTCGAACCCAGGACCTCTGGCATAGAAGGCATATGTTGGCATATGTTATCACTACACGAGCCGGTCGTCTAATACAGGTACCTATACAGGTTTGATTTGTAGTCACCAGCAAAATTTAATTGTTAGGTGCATTGATACGATATAAACGTACCTGCATATTTATTTTATTGTCGCTCAGTACAAAAAAATATGAATATGGAACCACATACTATAAAAAAAATTGTCGCTGTTGATGAACATACCTACTACGAAGCAGCATTTCATTGATAATACTACGACGTAGTACTACAAGATGTGTTGTAGTAGCGCGTAGTTGCCTTTATTTTAATGGTAATTTATAGTAAACATGGTTTGCTTATGATTTTGGCGAATATATTTATTTCTCTGTACAAAAATATATACTTTTATTTTGCAAAAATAGTTTCTATAAATGATACTTATTGTGTAAAAAAAATTGACAGGTGAGTACAAATGAACCCTGTTTTTTTGCCAAAACCTAGAAACTAGATTTTTTTTCTTAACCATTAAAAAAAATTAATTAATAAAAGTAAACTTTTTCTAACTCGCACAACCGTGTCACTTTTCGATCGCCGTTGTTCCTATACATAAGCACATGCCTAAAGTTATGACATTCGAAAATTTATATAAGTTCGCGATTTATTAAAATGAGTGCTCGCCGGCAGTGTGAACTAATAATTATAATATAATGAATCATTTATTTCAGGCAACACAAAGTTTACAAGGATGGAAAATATAAACAAAGGGCCCATAGATATATACCTTAAACTAATACATATAAAATATACATTAATAACTACATAAATACATTATTAGCGACTCTTTTGATACACACTCAGTGCTAATTATGCGACTCTTTTGTTAAAACAGAATGTTTATCAATTGTACGTATTTTGAGCGAGAAAATCGCAACTAAATTTATGATCCATACAAGAAAGATCACGTGACGAATTACTTTTATAATTAAAAGCTGTCATGCCCAAGCAAGAAAAATCATTATATACTAGAAATTTTTATGTAACAGTTTCGTAATTCCGGCTATCAAATTATAGAAAACCATTACATAAACACAGGATTCTATTACATTTAATTGTCAAACGAAAAGATAGATTTGATGGTTTGTCGCTATTGATTAAATTCAAAAACGACGCCAATTTTAAATATAGTTTTATTAAAAAAGCTACATTATTAAAAAGTACGAAAGACCATTATTTAACTAAGAATAATAATAATAAAGTCTTTTTCGTCATTTCCGTAATACTCTAGATTTAAATTATTTTAACATTGTTTTAAGTAGTAATTAGAAATCACCTGTCCTCATTATCATCTAACTCTAAGTTCGGCAATAAACAACTTTAAATTTTTAACTTCTACTCTATTAACTTTTTATCCATCTATCGTAAAACCTGATATTCCGAAAAGTCGAACTAAGCGCTTTGACAGTTCCTTTTTGATACGGGTCGCCAAGGTTTGGAATGAACTGCCTGCGTCTATTTTCCCTGACCAGTATAGTCCTAGTACTTTTAAGCGTCGAGTGAATAGGTTTCTCGTGGATGGACGTGTACCACCTTAGTCTTCATATTCACTTAACATCAGGTGGCATGGAAGACAAACGTCCCATCCATATTTTATAAAAAAAAAAAAAAAACCTTCTGAAACTGCCACCAAGCAATTCACTTCTACAATACCTGTAGGAGAGGGAGTGACAGAGTCCGTACTCCGCAAGCTGAGGGTCTTGTAGCCTGAAGAAGATGGAGATAGTCGCCAACTGCTGGACGCCAGGTCTCCTGGAATTCAGAAATAGGTGTGGTAACGCTAAGTACAGACATGCATGCATAACTTCACGCCTGTCTCCCTTTGGGGTAGGCAGAGACAAGGGAACACCAATTGCTTCGATCCAGACATACCTCTTTCGCTTCCTCCACGTTCATCAAAAGTTTCATACATGATCGCCAGTTACGGGTACTTTTGACTAGGCCCTTTTAAAGTATGTCGTCAATTTGATCGGCATACGTTCGCCTAGGGCGGCCCATTCCAACAGCCCCATTCGATCGAGCTCTGTACACCTCTTTCGTAAATCTACTTTCACTCATCCTCTCTAAATGTCCAAACCGCCATAGCATACCCTTTTCAATCTTACTGATGATGATGATGATGTCCTCCCAGACGTATCCGTCGACGGCGACACCCTGTCAGTTGCACGGATTCTGTCTTCGCTCATGTGCTCGAACTACTACTCAATCTTACTACTATCATTCATAAAAATCATTCATAAAACTGGTAATAACTAAATGAATTTGCATTGACTGAAAAAGGCATAAATGGGCATAAATGACTTTGTCTTTGACAAAAATCTTTGTGGTCCTTATTTTGTTTTGAGTAGAATACATCAGAGTTTCTGTGTGGATATGTATGATATCATGTAAAGTGTATTACCTGTTGGCAATTTATAAATAAATAAATAAATATTATGAGTTAAGACAATATTGTGTTTTATTTAATGTATTAATGCTTAAATAAGTACCTTGTCGACTAAGCAGGCGCGGCTGCGGCGGGTCCCCGGCGGCGTACCCTCCGAAACTGTGACTTTTGGACACCGCCCCGCGCGCGCGCCACTGCGCCGCCGGGGCCGCGCCTTCAAGAGATTGTACCTGGAACGATATGCAACCATTTAAGTGTACGCTTTTATAATTAAACGAGCGTTTGCCCGCGACTTCGTACACGCATAAACTCAAAAGTCCTTTTTCGTTTCATTTTCCGTTCCCGTAGGAATTCCGGGAATTCCTGCCATTATACAAACAGACACTTATTGAGGAACCTTAGACCTAGTATCACATCCATGCACTCAAAGAATAAGATTTTATCATACAAACTAAAACATCATATATTTCCCGTGCCCGTAGGAATTTCGGGAATTCCTTTCATAACACAACCAGTCTCTTTTTGAAGAACTTTTATGCCAAGTATCATATCCGTGCACTCAAGGAATAAGATTTTTCATTCAAACTAAAAAGTCCAATAATTTCCGTCCCCGTGGGAATTTTGGGAATTAGTGCACCCCTACATCCCCCCCAAAGAATGTATGTTCCAAATTTCAGCTGTCTACGCCCAGTAGTTACGGCTTTACGTTGTCTGTCAGTCACTCAGTCAGTAACGGAACAGTTTTATAATAATATATTGATTACAAAAATATTTAAGATTAACCCTTCGATAGATTTAAGGATAAATGTTGTGTGAAAAGGTGCCGGCGTCCGGAGAAGCTTGACCGGTCCCGCGCTCAGCCACGGCCATTGAGACTTCCTCAACCCGTGCGCTGCCATCTTCGACCCCATGTTCACTTACCACCAGGTGAGAGGGTCAAACGAAGGTTTAGTCACCAATACAAAAAAAAAAACTGGCTTTAGTTAAGTTATTCAATGAAGATAATTTATTAAAAAAAACTTTATTTATTACAAATTAAGTATAATGTTTACAGTTAAAAGTATTAATTAAATACAAATATATTTTATTGATTAATAGAAATAAGCACTTCCATTGTCTTTCGGGAAACGAATCTAGGTCAAAATTCAAAAATTCAAAAAGTTTTATTCATCTTAGGAATTTCACAAAACACTTGATGAAGTCAGTCATCACATACTTCGGCTTTAACTAGTTGTTGATAGTTGTTAAATAAGATATTACAGTAGACCAAGAGACAAAAAAAGCCGGCGGAAAAAAACTCTTGGCACTCTTTTTCAGTCAGAATTATCAAATTAATACAAATAGGTACAGTACAAATTGACCGTGACATGAAAAAAAAACAAACACAAGAGTGCTGATTGTGAGAGCCAATGTCATGCCACAACCAAATTGCTTACATAGCAGATGCAATGAGCTATGGATGCACAATACGAACATGACAAACTGGGACCAGAGTGTTTGAACAAGAATGGAATAAAATAGTCATAGGTCGTCAGCAACATGGTCAGCGTTCCTATGGCTGGCAAGTGTCAGGCGGTTGCCTAACTCTCTTCATAAAATATTCTTCGAAAAGATCATCAGCAGGGCTAGCATGCAACCAGCGATAAATAGTCAACCAGATAAATATTACTTTGTTATTTTATCCTATTATGTAAGCTAATATGCGCACCATAATAGATAGAATTACTCGATTTGATATCATGATTAAGACCACAGAACCAAACATGTCACATTCTTAATAAATTACGTACACTAAATACCATATTCTAAGAAAATATCGATAATAGGCCCGATTTATCGTTGTCGACGGTAGCATGCTAGCCCCGCAGTGGACCGGTGATATTTGGCGGCAAATTTTAAATGAAGAGCGGTCGTTAACCAAGTGGATCCTGAGGGGGTCAGTCGGGTTATTCGATATTTTACTTATCCAGAGGCGTAAGGGCTATACTAAATCTAACCCCAAAAAACCTATAAAAATACCTTATTTTCAACCGACTTCCAAAAAAGCAGGAGGTTCTCAATTCGTCTGTATGTTTTTTTTTGTGTCTTTGTTACACGATATTTCGAACAATTATGAATCGATTTTGAAAATTCATATGATTTCATATGATGGAAATCGGTTGAGTACTTCAATGAAAATTTGTATGTAATTGTATGATGACATTATAACTCAGCCAAAGTTTTGACGTAAGTCTATAATAATATTGTTTTAAGTTTTCGCGATTCATACTTTTAAATAAAACACTTTTTAACCGGATTTTTTTACGAGCGACTGACCAGTCACCGAAACGTCGAGTTAAAATTTAAAATGTAAATATACGCGATAAATCCGGTTAAAAAGTGTTTTATTTAAATTTATAACAAAGCCGAGTAATACTAACTTTGACGAGCGGTTTTCTGCCGGCGTCGGGAGTTAGCAGCTTGACCGGTCCCGCGCTCAGCCACGGCCATTGAGACTCGTCTTGGCAGTTCTCCTGAAAAATTAAACAATAATATTGTTGTTATCTATGTTAATATATAAAGCTAAAGAGTTTGTTTTTTTGTTTGTTTGTTTTAACGCGCTAATCTCAGAAACTACAAGTGGGATTTGAAAAATTCTTTTTGCATTTGATAGCCCAACTCTTGAGGAAGGTTATAGGCTATATTTTATCCCGAAATTCCCACGGGAACAAAAGTTACGCGGGTAAAACCGCGCGCGGTGTCTAGTTATAAATATACAGGGAGGACCGTTTAGATCGGTCAGTATGGGAATCTCTGAAACTAAAGGACATACCTGCTGATGTTTGTACAGTTTTTCTTTTCCTTTACAACTTTGGGTTGTCTGGAAGAGATCGCTTTACAGCGATAAGGCCGCCCATTGCACCATTTTTAGCATCGTGTTTGTTATTGTATTTTTACTTTTTTACTTTTGTGCAATAAAGTGTAAATAAATAAATGAATACAAAGATCTGTTCTTAGGAAACATGTCATCGACTTTATTTAAAAGATAGAGTGCATTCACACATATTACAAAACCTTTTACTTAGCTCAGGAAGTGAACCTGGAACTATTGAAAATTAAATCGATTGTTAAGGCATTAAGTAATAATTTTTACATATTCTAATTTTTGCATGCAGAAAAACTGTACCTTCACGTTTCGTCTCGCAAGCGCAAATTACTTTGAAAACAATATTATTTTCTGCTTTGTCAAATTTTCAAACCCAATTATTGAAATTTGATCTCAAACCACGTCGCTCTTAATTCTAATCTTTGCTTTTCCATTGATATTTTCTGTTTTTGTTTTAAAATATATTTTATGTAGCACAACTTCCAAATAGATCATTCAGTCTCACCTCACTAAATATCCTGCTTCTCACTCTCTCATAGTCCCTCTCTCTCTGTTCGAGCGACTTGCTTCTGTTCTGTGCGAAGGAAGAATTGCTGCCCTCTTCTAGAGATTGTGTGGCGCGTTTTAATATTGATCTGTAAGAGAGATTTTTTTTAAATCTATCCTTAAAATAAATCTGTAGAGTAAAAATTCTGTATATTGAAAAATTCAAAAAAATAAATGGCAGGGGGTGTTAATAGACCGACACTAAACCCAAAAATGTGTTTAAAAAATTTTTTGTCTGTCTGTTTGTTCAGGCATCACGTAATAACTGCCGGTTCGATTACGATGAAACTTGGTATAATTATTTTTTAATATCCTGGGCACCACACTGGGTACTTTTTATCCCGGAAAAGTATATACAATAAAAAACAAACTTAATTTTTCGGTTCGATTCCCAGACCCGAGTACTGTACCAACCGTAAATAATAAGTTTGTCGTCACACGCAGTTCACTAAGTTCTAATTTATGCTGTAAATGTAGTGCTGAAGGTTGAATTTGGCTTTCACCGTTCGCAGCACACGTGTGGTGGGTATGCGGCCGCAACGGATCGCTACCGTGCATAAGGACGGTTTTATGAGCTTTGATTTGAAAAGACGTGTCAACAAGTCACCAAGTGGCGAGCGTTTGTTCTTATTAGCATGCTTTTCAGTGCGACCTTTTTATTCCTTTTAGTTTTTACTAAGTACAGTTTAAGGTAGAGTTATTTAGTTTTATTTCTATAAGTCATAGGTATAGATTTTAATTTTTTATTAAATTAAATTGATGTAAAATTATAATTATAAGTTAATTGTGTGGAGTACATTGCAACTTGCAAGCCACATTGTAATTTTACAATTATTCAAAAAAACAATTTCACAAACATTCACAATTAACAAGGCACACATTTAAACACTCGAATCGATAGAGTTCTATGATAGCACTGCTGTAAAGAAAACCATACCATATTCTCTTAACATTTAAAATATAAAATAAATAATACTCACTTGGTATTATTAATAGGGTTGCTGTTATCCCTATGCAGGTCCGGAAAATTGGTGGTGCACCATTCCTTAAACCCCGTGCACGGGATTCGACCCCCGCTCGTGCCTGGAAACCATTAACTTAGGTAAAGTTTACGATAAAACTGATTTTTAATTGATACTGTACATTAAATAATCAACGAATGCAGAGCATTAAAAAAACCGACTTCACGTCAACACTTTGGCCGACTAATAATGACATCCACATAAACATTCTCCGAAATCATACATATTGTTTTAAAAATTTGAAATTTTCAATGAAGTACTCAACCGATTTCGATGAAATTTATATGGGACCAACTATGAAGTATCCTCTATCATATGAATTAAGAATTTTTAAAACCGATTCATAATTGGCCGAAATATCATGTAACAAAGACACAAAAAAAAACATACAGACGAATTGAGAAGCTCCTCCTTTTTTGGAAGTCGGTTGAAAAAACACTTTAAACCGGATTTATCGCATATAAGCAAATGTAAAATATAAATTATACGCGATAAATCAAGTTGAAAAGTGTTTAGTATTGAATTATTAATCGTCAAAATTAAAGTTAATGCAATGATACTGTGTGTGCTAATATAAAAAAGTGTTTTTGGTAAAAGCAAAAGATAGAATGTAAAAACATAGAATGTGCCAGCTGCTTCTCTTTCCGGATATATTTTACATATTTACAGTATAAAAGTCAGTTAAGGGACAGGTTTTATAGACATTTTTGCGGGCGATAGGCTGACTCCCTGTCAGTGCAATAGTCTCTCTCCATCATTATAATACCTCCAAATTTGTCAAACGTGACATCAGATGGTTTTATAGCCTCTGGTGTTCTGCCTACCCCCATAAGGGATACAGGCATGAAGTTATGTATGTATGTACGCAAAAGATCTTCATACAGATTGATAATTAAAAGCTGGTGCCTTCACAGTACTCACACATATGCAATTTCGCTATACAGAATGTTCAAAAATAAATGATTTTGATTCAAAATGCGACTCTAATTGTTGACTAGAGTTTCATTTTAGTAAGAAGGGCGCGTTGTAGATAGTTTAATACCATTAAAAATATGTGTTATCTACTAGTAATAATTTATTATGATTATTAATCTTGCATTTTTAGTACGCAGGTGCGATCGATTTACAAACTTTTTTAAGAGCGCTTTTGACGACCGGCTGGTGTAGCGGTAACATACATTGCCTTCTATGCCAGAGCTCCTGGGTTCGAATCCCGGCGGCGGCGGATATTTGTGTGATGAACACAGATATAAGCCTTCAAGTCATGGATGTTTATATGTTTATTTAAGTTTATTCTAATAAAAAATATGTATGTTTATATATTTCTAAAGTATATCAGTTATCTAGTATCCATAACTTAAGTTTCTTGTTCTTTAAGAAACTTAATTTGGACTAGATAATGTTGTGTGAGTGTCAGAAATATTTATTTATTTATTTGTAAACTAGACACGAATTATAATAAATTCTGCGTATTTATAAATATTTATAATAATATCATAGTTTCTATACCTACCAGTCTTAGAAACGAGCACACAAGTCTTGTTGTTGGGGTCGAGTCGGTGCCCCAGTTGGAACAGAGCGGCGCAGCGGTGAATTAGCATGCGCCCGTAGGACGTCATCGCCGGGAACCGAACTATGCACCGTCTGGGGGGGGGCGGTTTTAATGTTAGTTTTTTGGCAATACACAATAAAAAAGGTTTTTCCTGGTGTCTCTAAATTTGTAAAGACAACGAATTAAATAGTAAAAAAATAAATTAAATGTGGACTAAAATTTTTCATTATCTTCAATGAAACTCCCGATATGTAATAATGAATGTAATTAACTCTATTAAGTACTAACAATAATTTATTAAAATCCTTAATGATCAAGTTATTGTAGGTTGGCTAGGGTTTAGCATCGAATCATCTTATTTTTAAATACAGTCTACTCTATGGATACTGGTTCAATAGAAAATAACCATGTATCGATGAGAAAAGAATAACTCACCCGGTATCATTAACAAGGCAGTGTAGTTCTTTCTCTATCTTTAGCAGTGTGACTCTGTCTCTCGCGTTCTTGTTCAAAGTATCCTTAATGAACTGCACCAAATCTGGCCCGGAGAGATCTGATTTGTCGTCCGCTGGAATATACATTGAAAAATAGACTTCATTGCTGTGCTAGTAAATTTAATTTAGAATAAATTTCACAATGTTATTAAAGAAACAGATTCTATGAGACTGTATAGGAACAAGCTTATTCATAACTTAGTCTAGGTTTCTATATTATTATTAATTATAGCATTCAAATTGATAAACTTTAATATTATGTATAAAATTGTAAGTGAACTTAATTATGTTCTTATATAAAAATAATAATCAATTAATGCAAATCACAAGATTTACTCATATTTTCATCTATCATATTCATCTTTCTAAACGGTCTCCGCGGTGCAGTCCGCAAATCGCGAGGTCGCGGATTGGATTCCCGCACGGAACAAGAAAAATATCCGGTGCTGGCTCTATTACGTATGTACATTCTAGGTTCCTCCTAGTTCACTACATGGCATTCCATATTACAAGCTTTGATTAATTTGGATGTACAGTCTGCAACAGAATTATGTATACCACCCAGTCTCCCGCACATATACAAGGCGTATGCATATTTTATGTGTGTGGGAGACTTGGTGGTATACATAATTATGTTGCAGACTGTACTTGGTGTGATCGCCAGGGGATTTTATTATTTATTATATGTCATACATACAACTCTTAAAAAAAATAGATTTTAACTTAAATAATAGAAATAGCAATGAAATCGTCGTGGCGCCGTGGTTACTGTGTGTATCACACGATGTCGCAGGTTAAGCAACGTTCGGCGCGGTCGGTACTTGGATGGGTGACCGCCGACCATTCATTTCTCACGACGACTTCCGTGCTTCGGAGGGCACGTTAAGCAGTCGGTCCCAGATGCTGCACACTTGTATACAGTGGTCGTTAGGGTTTGTCAGAAGCCATTTCGGTTCTGAAAATGCTGAAGGTATTATAGCCTATACCTCCTCGTCACCCAGGGGAGAGACTTATAGCCCTGCAGTGGGCTCATTACAAAAAGAGTTGTGATGAATAGCAACACTAGGTGTCTCACCCGAGTCGGGCGGCACGGTCTTCTCTGTCCGTCTACAACTGCAGTACTCCGCATCCGCACTATGCCATTTGCGACTCAGCTCGCAAGCACCCGATCCTAAAATGACAATAACAGTAACATTAAAAATAGAGTAATAATAACATATTATGTCCTTCCTAGCCTAAATTAAGGTTCTTATAGACCTTATGTGGGCGTGTTAAAGAGTTAACATTTCAGAAAAAAAAATCGATTTGCCATCTTAACAGTATGAAAGATTGTCATTACAAAGGTAAAAACAAAGACTTTTGTGATACTTGGCAATCTAAAAGTTGAATTATAATAAACAAAAAAATTTTTCTGCCACTCACACAACATTATCTAGCCCAAATTAAGTTAAGAACTTGTGCTATGGATACTAGATAACTGATATACTTAAGAAATATATAAACATACATATTGAATAAATACATATTTTTTATTAGAATAAACTTAAATAAACATCCATGACTTGACGATTAATATCTGTGTTCATCACACAAATATCCGCCACCGCCGAGATTCGAACCCAGGACCTCTAGTATAGAAGTTAATGTATGTTACCACTACACCAACCCTGTCGTCAATATTTACTGCAATTTTCAGCCATACCGAAATATACATAAAAATACATAGTAAATTATTGTTGTTGAAAAACAGTAACATGCTTTCCATATTTTAAAATACATTTGGTTTTGTTAACCATGGGGCCTACACTGCTTATATTGAAGAAACTATCGGAAAGTGGTCGCGTATTGTATCCCCGCAAATATTTATGTCCATGAACATGAACATGTTTTTTTGCATTGTTTGTGTATCCGAAGGCTTTTACCTATAATAAAAGCAATGTGGTTTGTTAAAAAACACATTTAAAATGTATATGGTCGCCATATAATAGTCAATAATATTTTAATAGCAGATTAGGACTGATGAGTGGGTCATAATTACGAAAAAAATATTTTTCATAAATTAAAATTTCAAAATTCTTCTGAGTGATCAAAATTTAAGTTTCATCTGTAGTTTATACACAGCAAGTAATAAAAGTGTTTCCAACTAATTGTATGTAGTCATAAAATGTAGATAAACCTTAAATTTTACTCACAGAGAAGAATTTTGAAATTCTAATTTATGAAAAAAATAAAAAATAATTTTTTTCGAAATCCAGACCCACTCCTCATTCTTAATCTGCTATTAAAATATAATTGACTATAATAAGCGGACCCTGTATAATGAAAAAGTTGAGGTTTTTGGTTATCATGGCAATGCTTTAACACTGTAAGGTAGAATAGAATAGAATATAACAGAATAGAAAATTATTTATTTGCGTCCACAACATATTTACAGGTAATAAAATAAAACTTATTCACAACAAAAAAAGTAACATTAAAAAAAAAAATAACTTAAAGAAACACAATACATATTAAAAAAACTTATAAAATAGTTAATGAAATACATATTTTATAGAATAAAGGAAAGTTATGTTGCAGCAGCACAAAAAGGCCATGGCTCAGTGCATTGATTTGCTCTATAGATCTGATAATTCTGCCATTGCCTGACAAGGTTGCACTAGTTAAAAAAAGAAATCTGTTAACGAAAGAGATGAAATAAACACGTATAGTGGTGAGTCTGAAATATATAAATAATTTTTGTAGCTGTTGTAAAATAGCAGCAACATACCCGTGTGATCAGAATCCGTACAATCAGGACAGTCGTCGGAGCACACGATGCCGGAGTCTTGCTTCGTCGGGCACAGGTGCTTGCGCCGGCGACCCCTGAGGAGGTAACACACGGAGGTTATTGAAAGTTATAAGTAAACTAAGTAAACAGTTCTTCCATGCTGGACTGGGAGCAAAGGAAAAACATAGAATGTACCAGCTGCTTCTCTTCCCGGCCATGTTAAAGTCAGTTAAGGGACAGAGGTTTTAGGGTGTTACCACACCACACTAATCGATCGACGTTATTTATTTATTTACCCTTTATTATACACAAAAACAAAACCAGAATAAAAAAAAACACAAATAAAAGAACACATCATGTATAAAGGGCGGCCTTATCGCTTGGAAGCGATTTCTACCAGGCAACCCAACCGTTAATCGTAAGATGTTTTTCTGATCGGATTGGCCTAGTAAATACCTACTATCGATCAACGTCGACTAATCCATTCAAGCATCGAAAGGCGATCTATTGATTGGTGTGGTAAATTGTTGGCGTTTTTGTGGACGATAGGCTGACCCCCTGTCACTGCAATAGTCTCTCTCCATCATTATAATACCTCCAAATTTGTCAATAGTGACATTAGATGGTGGGATACAGGCGTTAAGTTGTGTATGTACGCATTAGAAATGTAAACTATTTTTGTCCACTTCCCTATGCTACCTCTGCCTTACTTGTGATGTAAAACGAGTTATAAAAATGCGGATTTATCACGTCTGTATCTTCCTGGTCCTATAGAGAAGAGTTAAAAGGACACCCAGGAGGTCAAAAATCTAGTGTCTACTTTGAAAAATGAGTTCTTTGACCAGAATTTCAAGATTATACATACATAACTTCACGCCTGTATCCCTTTTTTATATTGTAAAGATAGGACGTTTGTCTTCCATGCCACCTGATGGAAAGTGTGCACGACCATCCACGAGAAACCTATTCACTTGATACTTAATAGTTCCAGGACTGTAGTGGTCAGGAAAAACAGACGCAGGCAGATTGTTCCACACATTGGCAATTCGTACCAAAAAGGAACTATCGAAGCAAAAAATCTGCCAGAGGTTATAAAAACATCTGATGTCACCTTTGACAAATATGGAGGCATTATAATGGTGGAGAGATACTATTGCAGTTACATGGGGTCAGCCTAAGATTATATTTTAATTTTTTAGCGGGCGGTGAACCAACGCACAAAAATCCTGAATCACCAGAGATGTACAAAATTGTTTTAAAAAAGCATTTAAATTCAAAATACAAAATACTTTTCACATTTACTATTTCAAATGTAAAATACCAAATAGTTTTGCGTTTTGTATTTCAAATGCTAATTGCAAAATAGGTATTTTCAATTAAATACGTTTTGACTAAATTTGAGATATTTTTATTTATTTTAGGTTATTTTTCAACATGAGAAACAGACACACAATGCCGAGCCGAACAAAAATTTTTATACATGACATTTTGGTCATATTTATCAGTAAGTACGCGTATCAAAAATTCTGTTATGCTGTTAAGGACGCGTTTCCGCAAATCTTCAAAATAGGGTATTTTCTGGTACATATTGTGATAAAATGGCGCAAAGTTTAGTATAATTACAAGTACTAATAGATAGATAAGACTTTCATCTCCATTTATTATATAAAAATAATATAAATAAATTTGTTTTTGTGGCTTAAAAACTAATTTTGCGATGCCTCGTCGCACGAAAATGACGATTTCAAGCCAATTTACGGTACCACTTTTGGTATGAAAACACAAGTATTTATGAATAAAAAAAATACTATTCGATGGTTGACATGTTCTTTTTTGATAATACGCATTTTTTTCTTTGAAATTACTACTAAAAACCCTTGAAAAAAAATAAAACCAAACACGTAATTTTCTTCATGTTGTAAGGGTTATTATACTTTAGCAAATAATGTCAATATCATTCCAAACAAAAACTAGATATCTTCAGTCTGCGCTCAGCCGCTGTCGAGAGTGGACCTGTATCGCTTTTGAGTTATTTTTCGTGCTAAGAAACATCGCTGTACATACACAATTTATTACATCAAACAAGTCTCGATACTTGACGCTCTCTGAACTGAGTTGAAAAGGTAATAATATAATTTTATTGAAAAAAAAAAATTACAAAACCTTTTATGATTAGGATTGAATTTGGAAACTTGGAATCATTATGTTTGTTAGGACTAAACCTTATCTCCAGTTCTGGTAGTGGGGTCTGAAGGTATACCTCGAGGTGCTACTGGTACTTCTAGACGGGTAAAGCTAGGTATATCGAGTTTGGGCTCATTTTGATTCGAAGGAAGAGACCTTACCACCAGTTTTGGTAGTAGGAGCTGAAGGTATACCTCAAGGTGCTACTGGTACTCGTAGACCGATAGAGCTAGGCATGTCAAGTTTGGGTTCATTTTGATTCGCAAGACGAGACCTTACCACCAGTTCTGGTAGTGGGAGCTGAAGGTATACCTCGAGGTGCTACTGGTACTCCTAGACGGGTAAAGCTAGGTATATCGAGTTTGGGCTCATTTTGATTCGAAGGAAGAGACCTTACCACCAGTTTTGGTAGTAGGAGCTGAAGGTATACCTCAAGGTGCTACTGGTACTCGTAGACCGATAGAGCTAGGCATGTCGAGTTTGGGTTCATTTTGATTCGCAGGACGAGACCTTACCACCAGTTCTGGTAGTGGGAGCTGAAGGTATACCTCGAGGTGCTACTGGTACTCCTAGACGGGTAAAGCTAGGTATATCGAGTTTGGGCTCATTTTGATTCGAAGGAAGAGACCTTACCACCAGTTTTGGTAGTAGGAGCTGAAGGTATACCTCAAGGTGCTACTGGTACTCGTAGACCGATAGAGCTAGGCATGTCGAGTTTGGGTTCATTTTGATTCGCAGGACGAGACCTTACCACCAGTTCTGGTAGTAGGAGCTGAAGGTATACCTCAAGGTGCTACTGGTACTCGTAGACCGATAGAGCTAGGCATGTCGAGTTTGGGTTCATTTTGATGCGTAGGACGAGACCTTACCACCAGTTCTGGTAGTGGGAGCTGAAGGTATACCTCGAGGTGCCATTGGTACTCCTAGACGGGTAAAGCTAGTTATATCGAGTTTGGGTTCATTTTGATGCGTAGGACGAGACCTTACCACCAGTTCTGGTAGTGGGAGCTGAAGGTACCATATTTTAAAAGAACTGAACAGGACACAAGGAACTGAAATCTATAGGCGGTCAGATTTGGTGGAATCGGGTTTTCATATTTTAAAAGAAATAATAAAATTTATGGACAAAGGATAATGCAAGTGATTGGGCTCCAAAAAAAAAGTCATTGTGCAGAGATGAGATGAGAGTCAGATTATAGATTAGACACATGTCATTCATACTTGTTAGGACGCCAAACAAATTAGCCCTGGGAAAAAAAAGATATGACCAAAAATACATTTTGCGTTTAATAGAATAAAAATCGTTTTCTTTTATGATACAGAAACTGAACGCCCGTAGATTTCTGCGAGTGTATTCGTATAACCTTTACAGCCATTGACTACGAAACGAGTGAATATTGTAAATAAATACGATTATTGGTAAAAAAAAGTGCTTGTGTGATCCTTATAAGTACCTAATGGGTTGGCTACACAGTAGTAAACCGCGATTAGTTCGTCTCTTTTCTTAGTATAGCGACTTCCCTTCTTATTATCGTCGAGCGAGACAGCAGTGCGCTGTCACAAAAGAGATGTTATTAATCTGTCTCTTTTCTTACTATAGCGAACTCTTTGCGGCACTGGTTCGGCGACATTGGAAGCACGGTTTACAACTGTGTAGCCACCCCTTTTGATTTGATTTGTCTTTTTTCTTACTTTAGCGATGTCTCTTATACGGCACTGGTTCGGCGACATTGGAAAAGCAGTTTACAAATGTGTAACCACCCCTTATGAAATAATGGTATGTATGGTTTATCTAATACTGCCATTTAGAATAAGCTAATGTGTTGGTATAAGTGGTTATCGTTAATGAAAAAAGTAAGACTTTTAAACACATGATTTATTATTTCATTCATTACCATTGGTAAGAGTTCTTAAACATAAAATAAGTACTATTTTTTGAAGACGTTATTCATTATTTCAGTACAATTAAACAGACATCATAAATTATAAAAGGAATAGTACTTTTAAACACATGATTTATATTAACAATACAATTAAATATCATAATCATAAAAGAAGTTCGACTTTCGACTCGAACCCCGAAATGTTTCGAATAAAATGGACAATGCGCGCTAATAATGTGCTCCGAGAAAGAGTTAGAGAGCGTTAATGAAATCTAGTTGTAATAATTATATAACCACTATTAGACTTTATTAACCACTTATAGCAACATACTAGCTTATTCTAAACGGCAGTATTAGATGAACCATACATACCATTATTTCATAAGGGGTGGTTACACATTTGTAAACTGCTTTTCCAATGTCGCCGAACCAGTGCCGTATAAGAGACATCGCTAAAGTAAGAAAAAAGACAAATCAAATCAAAAGGGGTGGCTACACAGTTGTAAACCGTGCTTCCAATGTCGCCGAACCAGTGCCGCAAAAAGTTCGCTATAGTAAGAAAAGAGACAGATTAATAATAACATCTCTTTTGTGTGTCGACGATAATAAGAAGGGAAGTCACTATACTAAGAAAAGAGACGAACTAATCGCGGTTTACAACTGTGTAGCCAACCCATTAGGTACTTATAAGGATCACACAAGCACTTTTTTTTACCAATAATTGAGGATCAAACGAACTTCTAAAGTGAAGTTCGATCCTAATTATGTGAACAGCTTCTTTCGAAGCGATTGAGGTTTACTTTATGTAGTAGCGCCACCTACTGCTAGCCTTTGCACGGATTTTAGAGTCTATGATAAGGGTTCTTTTTTTTTTTTTTTTTTTTAACAACTGTCACGTTTCGCTCCCTATGTCAGCATCCAGTCTACAGAACTCATTTTGTTTAAAGTCAATCTGTCTTATTCCTGTTTGTTCATTTCACTATATTGGGGTTGGGTAAAATACAAATATAAATTGAAATTACTCCATGTTGAAACATATTCATATTATGCTTATTTCAAAGCATAATAACGGGTGGGTTTATATTAAATCGCTTCGAAAGAAGCTGTTCACATAATTAGGATCGAACTTCACTTTAGAAGTTCGTTTGATCCTCAATTATATTTCACAGCTTCTTTCTTTGCGATTGAGGTTTACTTTATGTAGGATGTTTAAAGATTAGTTATAGTGAAATGAATTGGCAGAGTAGTAAGGTAAAACTCTTCAATAGTAAATAAACACACTTATTGAAAACAATTCAACAATGATTAGGCAAATTATTTTTCGTTACAAAGTTTGTTATAATTTCTAGCAAGGACTGAGGAAGAATCCGACCATCCTGCAGTCTTTTTGATAGGTCAATAGAAACTCCTAAATAAATAGCTCTTAATGTAGCAGCATGTCCTGTACTATGTGCACTAAAAATATTTTCATCAATACCACTGAGAGTTAAAGTGTTTTTAACCCAGTGACTTAAAGTTTGGAAACCTATATGTTTCTTAAAACTAATAAACAAATTATCAGGTTTCCTTAAATTTTCGTTTTATTTATATACCTACATCTGTAAGGTTTTTGCTGGACAAATTTCTGGACGAATATTAAAAAACGGAAACTTTACCAAGGTCTGTTTACTATTAAATTTAGAGGTTTTTATAAACCCTTTTATAAGTACCTTTTTTAGTTATTAAAATATTTTTAATCTTTGTCACGGATAAAATTTGAACACGATGTTCCGTTACAAGAGCTATTAGTGTAACAGTTTTCTTGGAAAAGAGTCTTTAAGTCAAGGTCTTCATTAGGAAATTTTGTAGGTAAGTAGCTCAATACAACTGCTGGATCCCAGGTAAGATCATACTTGATGTGGTTGGTCTTCACATAACGACTCCTTTCATGAAACTTTTTAACCTGTCATATTGGGAATTTATGTTTAATATTAATGATAATGCAGATCTATAGCTATTAATAGTACCGTACTTAGCACCTTTTTCGAAAATTTCAGTTAGAAAATGAACAATTATTGGTTTAGAAGTTTGAGTAAAACTAAAATTATTATTTTTGCAATATTCAATCCACGCCTTGATACCTCCTTCACACTGTCTCGGTAAGAATTATCCAACAAAGATGCCAACATAATTTCAACGGACTTTGAAGACAGTGATCTTTTTACTAACGCTTTCTGAACAATTTCGCGGCAACCAAGGTTAATGTTTAATGAAGGTTGAGCGCAGATCTGAAAGGAGATTTCAGCGAATTAGTATTTAGTAAATACAATCACAACACAACCTTTTAAACAATGGCAACCATAGTTGCGTGGGCCAGTATGGTACTACCACAATACCCACAGACTTTTCACTAACAATTTTCTGAAGAGTTTTTGCATCTGGGTCATTTTTCCAGGTTACATAAATAGGACATTATAAGTTGCATCTGTTTGCAAAAAGATCAACCGATAGTATTCCAAACCTATTTGTTATATTATTAAAGGTATAGTCACTTAGATCCCATTCAGTGTCATTAAACTGTTTTCGTGACAAACTCTCAGCTTCTATATTATCTTTTGAAGTAATATAAGATGTAAAGATATTGATCTTACGCATTTCACGCTATTTCCATTGGTCTCGGGTAATATGATCCATATGTGAAAACTGAACACTACCTACCCATTCTATTTATACAGGTAATGGTAATATCTATTCTTAACAATATATCACAATCGTAACTACCATAATTATGCGAATGTTTTAAGTCCGAAAAAACTGCTTTTAATTCCAGAGTATTAATGTGTAGCGACGACTCGCTTTCCTTCCAATGACCCGCTGCCTCTTTTCCATCACAAAACCCGCCCTAGCCAGTATATGATGCGTCAGGATAGATAGTTTTAGTGTATTGGCCTGTTCTAAGAGGAGAAAAGCCCTCTTCTAGATAATTTAACCACCAAGTAAAATCATCTTTATTATATCTGGGTAAATTCACTACCTGATCATAAGTAGGATTTTTATTTGGTGACAATATTTTAAATTGCTCGAATAACTTTGTGTATTATTTTTTCTATTTTAAGAACTTTTTTTTTTTTTTTTTGTGGGTAGTTTTAAAATAATTTTATCTGAATCAAAAATAAACCCAAGGAATTTACATTGTGTTCTAGGAACAAAGCAACCTTTTTTCCGTATGCATTATGAAACCTAAATTTATTAAAATATGTTTTGTAATCCAAACATTCTCATTACAATCATCACAATCTTTGCCAATGTAAAATATATTATCTAGATATATTATGGATGAAAAAATTATCCCGACGTAAAAATTCCATGACTGGTTTTAATATTTTAGTAAATACTTATATAAAGAGCGGTGCATAAGTCAAACGTTTAATATTTGAATTCATATAAAACGTTGTTATATTCAAATCGAAGGTACTTTCGGAAAGACTTATCAACATTGATGAAAAAATAACATGTAGCATTGTTTTGTTAACTTATCAGCGGTTCTGTAATCTTCCATTTTGAAGTGTTTTGTAGTAAATTAATTCAAAGATTTTAAATTATGTATGAAGCGATTTTCACCGTATAGCTTGAGCACAAGAAAAAAAAATTGTGATAAAATTTACCTGGCTCATGAGAACATACGAATATAGCATTTATTTTTAATAGTTTATCCAACGCTAAAATATAATCTTTATGGCCATGTATTGACCTTGGGTAAACACAAGAGCTACTTTGTTTAGCGGGCAGATATTTAAAAGGTCTTTAGTAACCAGCTATTCACGATAATATTAATGGATCACTCGTTATCTAAGCCCATTTTTGATGAAAATATCGTAAACGTCCATCGCACTGCACCTGGTGGTTTATTTCCGCTGGTTGCTAGTGTTCCACGACCGTTCGTGGTAGGTCCTACGTGGCGGGTACGTGTAGCTCTGCTGTGGAGCTCGAGCCGGCAGCTATGGCTGCGGAGATGACGTCGTCGTTTTTTGCAATTTGCAGCGTTTCAGCAACATCTCCTCCCAATAGATAATCATCGCAACTTGTATTGGTCAGCGTGTCACGCAGGCATACGTTTATGGAACTCATTATTATGTTACGATGAGTTTTAGTTTCCCTATTCTGGCTATCGCGACAAGCGTAACTCAGCAGTTTTAAAAGTTTTTGCTTCAAAGTTCCATTGAAAATGATTACCATCGCTTGCGATAAAGCTGCCAAGGCGATTCCAATTTGCCCTTTTTTTTTTTTTTTTTTTTTTTTTGTTGATGTATAGAATCTCGTTTGGTAAGAGTTTCAGCCAATGCTGCTTTTGCTTCTAAATTTAATAAAGGGAGCAAGTAAATATTTGCAAATTGCGGGTACAAGATAGTCCTCAACAGGCTTATCTTTAGATTCTTTAGATCTTCAGCCGACAACTGCTGGTTTTTAGACCTCTTCCGGGACATTAATCGTATCAAAAAAAAGGCTGATAATGACGGAGGTAGCTCGGGCACTTCAAATCTTGGATTCGGCGTGCAAGATCGTCTCCACCGCAAATCAGATTAATCGCCAACGGCGATATTATCTGGTAACTGACTAATCAAAAGAATTAATTATATGCATCGAAACTCGATGACTACACGCACATACCATGTGGGTAGTTTTGTGTCAACGACATTTTTTCTAATATTTATTAAAATTATATTAGAGATTCTCCACCGTACATCAGATTAATCGCCAACGACGATATTATTATCGAGTAACGGACTATTAAGGAGAATTAATTGTATGCATCGAACCTCGATGACTACACGCACATACAATGTGGGTAGTTTTTGTGTCAACGACATTTTTTCTAATATTTACTAAAATTATATTAGAGATTCTCCACCGTACATCAGATTAATCGCCAACGACGATATTATTATCGAGTAACGGACTATTAAGGAGAATTAATTGTATGCATCGAACCTCGATGACTACACGCACATACAATGTGGGTAGTTTTTGTGTCAACGACATTTTTTCTAATATTTACTAAAATTATATTAGAGATTCTCCACCGTACATCAGATTAATCGCCAACGACGATATTATTATCGAGTAACGGACTATTAAGGAGAATTAATTGTATGCATCGAACCTCGATGACTACACGCACATACAATGTGGGTAGTTTTTGTGTCAACGACATTTTTTCTAATAAGTCCCAACACCGTTGGGTTCTTCGGAATTTGTAATTTGATGTCTCAACCTCCTCGAATTATTTTCTTGAGAATTTTCTCTTCCTTCGATGCACAATTTTTACCATTTAAACTTTTTAAAATTTAACTAGCTAATTAATATATTTTAGTCGACGTGCGCAGGCTACAGCACGGAAACGCAGAATGAGTTCTGTAGACTGGATGCTGACATAGGGAGCGAAACGTGACAGTTGTTAAAAAAAAAAAAAAAAAAAAGAACCCTTATCATAGACTCTAAAATCCGTGCAAAGGCTAGCAGTAGGTGGCGCTACTACATAAAGTAAACCTCAATCGCAAAGAAAGAAGCTGTGAAATATAATCGTATTTATTTACAATATTCACTAGTTTCGTAGTCAATGGCTGTAAAGGTTATACGAATACACTCGTAGAAATCTACGGGCGTTCAGTTTCTGTATCATAAAAGAAAATGATTTTTATTCTATTAAATGCAAAATGTATTTTTGGTCATATCTTTTTTTTCCCAGGGCTAATTTTTTTAGCGTCCTAACAAATATGAATGACATGTGTCTAATCTATAATCTGACTTTCATCTCATCCCTGCACAATGACTTTTTTTTTGGAGCCCAATCACTTGCATTATCCTTTGTCCATAAATTTTATTATTTCTTTTAAAATATGAAAACCCGATTCCACCAAATCTGACCGCCTATAGATTTCAGTTCCTTGTGTCCTGTTCAGTTCTTTTAAAATATGGTGCCTTCAGCTCCCACTACCAGAACTGGTAGTAAGGTCTCGTCCTACGCATCAAAATAAACCCAAACTCGATATACCTAGCTTTACCCGTCTAGGAGTACCAGTGGCACCTCGAGGTATACCTTCAGCTCCCACTACCAGAACTGGTGGTAAGGTCTCGTCCTACGAATCAAAATGAACCCAAACTCGATATACCTAGCTCTACTCGTCTAGGAGTTCCAGTAGTACCTCAAGGCATACCTTCAGCTCCCACTACCAGGACTGATGGTAATGTCTCGTCTTATGAACTCGAACTTGACATGCCTAGGAATAGGAATTCCAGTAGAAGCCCTCGAGTGTACCACCAGCTCATCAGGTTCGATGGTGAGGTTTTATCGTTACGAATAAAACGAGCTCAAACTTTCCGAGCACTTTAATTAATCTTACCCAATTTAATCGTTTTAATAAAAGAATTTGCAAATATTTAAAACTAAAGTATCAAAACTGTTCAAAACCTTTCGTCTTTTTCACGGCACGCTTGTGTGCGTGAATCTTATACATGTAGTAGTAGAATTCGATACCTAGCCTTTTCGGAAACGCATCCTTAATGATAACAATACGCCGATGAAGAGTCAATAAATAATAACTGACATTTTGGCCATTTTCGTTTTATTGAATAATTAATTGTTAAATATAGTAATACAATTGTTGATTAAGGTATTGGATCGATTTCTTATTAATTTTCCAAAAAAAATAGTAATTGCAATATATACTAAGTTTTGTTACGTCTTTTATGATGGCAATATATACTATCTACGACTCATCACGTTCACTCGTGTTCGTTGTAACAGGCGTACTAACTGTTTGCGATATGTCTGTCGATTTGGTGCCATTACTGAGAGAGAGAAAGAGAGGAGTATACAAAATACGAAATGACGACGATGACACGGCCGCTACTTAGCTTCCACTCGACACTTAAAAGTTCCAGGACTGTAGTGGTCAGGAAAAACAGACGCAGGCAGATTGTTCCACACCTTGGCAATCTGTACCAAAAAGGAACTATCGAAGCGTTTTGTTCGACTTCTTGGTAAATCCACTATTTAAGGATGGAAGTTCTGTCTGCGTCTGGTATTCCGGTGGTAAAAAGGGGTGGGTTCAATTTGGTCAAACAGAGCACTCGCACCCTCACCAAAATGTAGCCGATACAATACTGTTAACCTAACCAACCTTACGACGATGCTCCAGCGTCTGCAATTTTTTATTTGTATGGTTGTTGTTATTTATGAGTTTACGGGCTCTTCAGTCAACAGAGTTCAGCGTTTCGAGCTGGTATTTGGCAGAACCATCACAAATGTGACTACAGTACTCCATGAACGACCTCACTTTTGATGTGTATAAATTGAGCAGCCGTTCAGGGCTGAAGTACCGCCGGACCTTCGAGATGATACCTAATTTTTTGGAAGCCGTTTTAGCCATAGACTCAATTTTTTGTCCGAAGTTTAATTTGGACGTTATAGTGACGCCCATGAGCCCTAGTTGGTCGGTGATGGGAACAGATACATTCTGGAAAGTGGGCGTAAAAGTAATGGTGCTCTTTTTTGCGGAGACACGCTTGTGTTTTGGAGGCGTTGAATTTGACCAGGTTAGATTCGCCCCAATCGAACACATTCCGCAAGGTCGAATCAACGCGCTCAATCATAGACTCTCTCAAAACCTGGATTTCATGGGCGCTCGTTCGCGCTTTGGATATATATCTCTCAACAACAGTGCTGTCATCTGCATATCCAATAATACCTGGTGTTAGGAGGTCATTAATGTGCAGCAAGAATAAAGTTCAGCGAGAACAGATCCCTGAGGTACCCCGGCATTAATTGCCATTAGGTCAGAGGAGTAGCCGTCTAAGACTACTCGAATCGACCGTTCCCTCAGAAAATCAGATATACAGTCGCAGAGCCCGGTGGGTATGCCATATGCTGGAAGCTTGCTTAAGAGACCATCATGCCAGACCCTGTCAAAGGCCTTGGAGATGTCTAAGGATACAGCTGTTGCTTCACCATGACCCTCCAAGGCCTCACTCCATAAGTGTGTGGCATACACGAGAAGATCGCCGGTCGAGCGCCCGAAGATCGAAATTGGCCGATAGTTTACAGGATCAGCACGACTTCCCTTCTTCGGTACTGGTTGTACGTTAGCCAGCTTCCAGGATTTAGGAACTTTACCAGATTCCAAAGAAAGTCTATAGATACGCGTCAAAACGGGAGTCAACTCAGATGCGCAGCGTTTCATAACCACAGCAGGAATACCATCTGGACCGCTAGCCTTATTCTCGTCTAGGTGCAGCAAGCATTTAAGAGCCTCCTTTTGGCGAATATGAACAGTACCCATTGTAGGACCGAACTGAGGTAATTGGGGTGTGATTTTTCCTTGGCTATCTAGACGAAAATGTTCCGCAAAGATACTGGCAAATAAATCCGCCTTTTCTTTAGCGGTGTTGGCCAGAGAACCGTTAGGTTTCCGCAGAGGTGGCAGCGACGGGCGACAAAAGTTCGTTTCGACCGACTTGGCGAGGGACCAGAAAGCTTTGCTTCCCGAGGGGTATGAGGCTATTCTGTCTCCGATACAGCCTAAGTGGGCAAAACGAGCTCTTTTGATCACCTTTTTGCAGGACTTGGCGGCAGCATTGTACCTTTTCTTGTGTTCATACGACTCCACGGCTTTGCTTCTGGGAGCGGTTGCCCAGGCTTTGTACGCTTCTCGCTTACACTTTTCAGCGGAAACTCATTCAGCACTAAACCATGGGCGACCTTTGGTTTCAAGGGATCGATCAGCATATTAGACCAGAAGTATTAGACCAGGTCGTAAGGTTGTAGATCCACATGTCGTTGATATTAGGGCTATAAAATATGAAAATATCACAATTGAAATAAAATAAAATTTCGATCAAGACTGACTTTACCACAGCGGACCAAAAATATGAATGACGAAGTAATCTATAATCGATTACATTCCAATAGACTACCAATAAAAGCCACTAAATTTAACCATTTACAACAACTAAAAGCAGTTATTCCTAGTGATTGTCATCCCTATTATGATTCTTTGCCTCTTGAATAAGTATTCCTATCTTGATCAATATTTCATATAACTGATCCGAGTTTTTCTTTGTCTAAGTTTTGACTTGATTATTGTTTTTCCTTGTTGCGTGTACTTTTAAGCGATTAATGCGCCATTTTAATTATAATAAGGTCTTTCATAACGAATTGTCTACTGCAAGTTGATTTACTTTTTTGATCTAATTTACTACCTAGGTACCTAAAGAGTTAAAAAAGGTTGTTAATTTTTCTACGTAATTTAAGTTTTACTTTTGTATTTTTGCATGTTTAATTTTATTTTTCAAAAGCACCGTTGGTGTTTTCATTCTCTTGATTTTATAATTAAGATAAATAACGCAAATTTACTTTGCGATACTGTTACACAGTGCAAATAACTGCTCGTTTAAGTGATTTTATTCAAATATTTATCTTTTATTTCTACTTCACTATTTTTGTAAGTATACCCCTTATTTTTTAAATAAAATTTAAGAAAAATGACATTAAATTACAAGCAGCATTTGTGTTATCTTCCTGGTATTTTAATATTTTTGTGTAAATTTAGAAGCAATTTCTTCTATCTGCACTAGCAATACCGAATATCTTCAAATTCCAACATTATATTTCATTCGAGGAAACAATACCTTCTATCTGCAGTTTATTTAAAAACCAGAAATAATTTAATAAAAATTTTAATGTCGTTATACGGTAGTTGGCTTAAATGAACATTTTAAAGAATAATATATAAGAGAAAACCTTTGAAACGGACGTGGTACGTTTTTTTCGCCTCCTGAAAAGTTGCGTTTTTGTAGTTATTATTTATTGCATATTCATCGGCGAATACTCACTCACTTTGAACAGGGAAATAACTATACCTACAATATGTTTTTATGGTGGTGGTTATAATGCCACCTGAAATTTCATGTAACTAACTTTTAGTGTAGGTTATTATAACGCTAATTATTCTTGCTTATTTGCATAGCTGACTTTTAATGATGATCAGTGTTAGATCGACTATCTATGGGTTTGCTTCTTACCATCCCTCATCTCTCACTCAATGTATAACTGTACAACTAGGACACAAAATATTATACGCATGGCTAGCATCATTTCATTATGTTTGACTGGTAATGTTGGCTTAACTTAATCACAAAGTATTTTGCATTTTGAAATGAATATTAAAAATGTAAAATACATCTCGAAAGGCATTTCAAATAAAATACAAAACGCTTTTTACTAAAATGCTTTTAAATACAAAATACAAAGTAGGTATTTTGCATTTTGTATCTGCGTAAAAATAGAAGTATTTCAAATAAATCGCATCTCTGAAGGTAACCTAGTTATAGTAGTTATTTTATATGAAAACTAACTTTGAAATGTTGTAGATATTCATAATTTATGTTGTGGTTATTAAAGCGCTAAAAACTGAAGCAAATACACACACCACCTATCACACTCAACTACAATGCGGTGAAACATTTTATCGAACTTAATGTAATCACAAGATTCTTACCATGATTTCCGATTTTTATTTCGCGTCAGGTCGCGCGAGCTGGGTTAAAAAGGAAGAGTAGGAAGTAAAAAGTCCAGTATGTAGTTTTAATATTAAAAAGATTCTTTGACTTTAATTTTCACGATTTGAAATCGATATTTCGGTGTCTCATGAAAGATTCTTCTATTAAAAATCTAGTTAAAACATACCTATTCCTTTATTCTACTCACCTACACTGCGGACACGCGCAGGCGCCGCACACGCACGTGACCCGCGGACTGTTGGACAACAGGTCTCGCGACCAGTCGCCCGACTTGTTGCCCGACCATCGTTTGCTGCGTTGCCTCTGATCAGCTTGCGTTTCGTCCCAGTTCCCGGACGTTATCTGGAGAAGGAATCATCATTTAGTAATAATAAACAAATAATAGTCCATAACTATCCCACATGACGAGAACTTCGTGAAGGCCGAGACCGAAAAGCAACGCAAGTACCTTGCACACGAGGTGACCGAAATGTGGGAAGTTATGTCCACCGAAATCATCCCGGTTGTAATAGCCACAAAGAGGTTTTGCTTGAAACTGGCCGAATCGTTCGCCGGCTTCCGTCTCTCTTGCCTTGATACCCGACCGACTGGTTAAATTGTCGGTTCATTCCGCCTCAGAAGGCGTGTAGCTTTTAAGTCCATCGAAATAATCCCAGTTGAATATTAGACGCCAGCCACACTGGTTTAACACCTTAAAAGGTATTCATCGATGGTTCGCTTCCAGCACGCATGCAAAAGCGGTTATCCCCGAGACTACCCGAATCGTTTGCCAGTTCTTGTCTCTCAGACCCTGATTCCGACCTTATATTCATTTGCCACGAGGTGAAAAACAGGTAAGTTCCAACGCTGTGTCACGCGTTCGAACGCGCGTTTCATACAAAACTACGGACGTTCGGAATGCGCCAAATGCCGCGTATGATACGCACGTTCGGTACGGACGTGGCCGAACGCGCGTGCCAATTCAGTCGGCAACGCTCCGTGGAACGTGTCACACGCGCTTATGCCCATGAGTTTTGATACAGAGCGACTGAATTTTAAAACAAATTCCCCGCACAGCAACCTCGATTCGACAAACGGACTAACTGGATGCCTTTTTTTAATTTTTAAAAGACGATTAGCCAAATAGTAAGAAATTATATTCCATTGACACGACTGTACAGGCACACTTATGAAATTGTACTAGCAACGCTGAGTTCCGCGTACGGTATGCGCGTTCGAACGCGTAACGCAGCGTTGGCACTAAATTGGGTTTCGAAACTGATAAAAAATAAAATTTAAAACAAGGACTGCATACCGGTATCAATTTCTGTACATTTTTTTTTCTGTATGACGTCATACCGTTAAATTATGTGTATTTAAAAATAACAGTGAAATAATTCGTGTACCTTTTTTATTATTGTAGCATAACTGATTTTTTTTTTCAGTTAACTGGAATTATTATTAATATTGATATTAAAAAAATATTTTTAAATAACTGTAGAATGTTCGATAGTTTAGTTGCAAGCCTATGAAGCGTAGGGACATATGCTTTCCTATACATTTCGGTACAGAAATTAAATAGGTTAAAATATTTCTGTACTAAAAACATCTACAGGAATTAAACCGGTATACATTATTTGGGTACTTATATAATTAAGTTATATTTTCATAACTTGTACAGGTATTTTGTTTGATGAAGCAGTACACTAATAAGGGTACTGAAATTTTACTAGTACTTACTATTTAAAAAATATATACCGATATGCAGTCCCTGGTTTAAAAACTAAAACCAGACTACTAAAAACACACTCTAAAAAGTACGAAACAAGATAATACTCTCTGCTGAAATATTTAGAGAATTTATAGAAATATTTATATATAATATTTATGCCGATAGAGAGTGTTGAAAGGGTAGCTGTGATCGTATGCCACTTTGATTTTATTTTATTATTATAACGAATCTGTGGCGTGGCCGTTGGTTCGCTATTAGGTTATTTTATGTATTTATCTTTATTGGAGAAACAAACATAACAATTATAATAATTATTAGCTTATTAAAAGTAATACAGTATCCAATCAAGTTTCCACTATTAGTTAAACATGATAAGAAAATTAAAATAAAGTTACTATGCAATCTTATACTAAACAATAAAAGTATAGTATAACTTAAAGAAACTATATATGAAAAGTATTTATAAAAATTTAAAAGTTAAGGCAATGCAAGTACATAGTTCTTTTACAAGTGCTTTTCTATAATTATTTTACACTTCTTTGATACCTACCTACGTAACTGACGCTTATGAAGTGAAATATCTTTAGTAGCCCTGTTAATTGTTAACAATTATGAGAATTTTCTAGAATGTTCGAGAATGCACGAAGCAGATAATTTTTGTACGGAAGTAGTAGGTGGTTTTAAATTTATCAATAATTTATTACCGAAAACCTATCCTAGGCTCGTTAGGACCAGCAAATGACGAGGCCGTTGGCTCGCTATTAGGTTAAGCTGAATTTCACATAAATAAACTGCTTGAACAATGTTCGGTGGAAAGAAATACGGATGGATGGGTATCCACTTACCTAAGCTTTCCAGAGTTCAGTATCACCTTTTTCACAGTTAATTAAGTACGTACAGTAATTAATAACGTTAATTATATAAAGTTTATAAATATGGGTTTTCGATGGTCACGTGACCGTTGTCAAAGCGCAAACTGCCCTCCCCATGAGTGAAAGAGATAGGTAAAGAAGGCATGGGAAGGAGTAAAAGGGATGGCAATATACCAAGCATTGTTCAAGCAATTTGTAAAACTAGAAATAGTAAGATAGGTAAATTATTAATTTAAGTAAATAGGTACATCGTAGCCTACAGCTATATGGCCCGAACAATCTGTTTTGCTATAAAAGGTGGCATACGACCACAGCTATCCTTTGAACATATCTCTATCAATATGACGTAAATACATAAATATTTCAGCGGAGACTATTTTCTTGTTTCGTACTTTTTAGAGTGTGTTTTTAGTAGTCGGGTTTTAGTTTTTGAACATTAAGTATTTATTTAAACTTATTTTGGAGTAATAATATTTACATATTTGAGCTGTGCTAATAAATTTCTTTTATTTGATACCCAACACAAAAGCGAAAAAAATTCTTTTGTTCTTTATACAAAGTCCCCTAGTTCGCTGTAATCAATTTAACGTAACGTTATATAAGAGGCTTCCGACGATACCTCATTTGTCCAATTATGATCACTAATTTAGAAGTTCTGACGAACATTGCTTCGCCTTAGTCGGATAAAATATTGTCTTAAATTTTTACGAAGATTAGTTCACGAAAAGACATTTTCAAATATGTTTGAATACGAGAACATGTTATCTTGTGACATTACACCCACAAATAAAAAGGTATAACGATTTGAAAGAATGAATTTAGGTATTTTCTAAAAAAATAACATAACTCAAGTACCGTGACACTTACTATACCCGGCGCGGCGTACCTTGATCCCTATGACACTGACAGTAGTTTCCACAACACAACCTTGTTGTGCCGTCACCGTTACATGAGAATCGTATTGGAGGCGTCTAAAAATGGCGCCTACGTTCTGCAAAGGTTACTTCGTAAATTAGGATTTAATAAATACCCTACGAAGTAACTTTTGCAGAACGTTAACGTTAAGTGTGATTCGAGATAATTTCTTGTAAATGTTATGAATTGTTATGATTCCAACGGAATATCATTGTATTGGAATATGGCTACGTAACATAAATAAATGCCACTTTTAGACGCATCCAATACGATTCTAATGTAACGGTTACTGCACTACAAGGTTATGTTGTGGAAATTACTGTCAGTGTCATAGGGATCAAGGTTCGCCGCGCCGGGTATAGCGCATGATCTCCCAAAACCCCCCTCCCCAAAAGCCTGTCGGCCCATGCGCCAAGAACACCAGCACATCCCTAACCCACCTGAATCTCAACCTGCAGCTTCTTCTCGTCACAGCACTTCTCCACATCACTATTACTAAGACTAGACACATCACTGGCGGCCACAGTCCCGTCACAGTCCTCGTGAACGGCGCCGGCGCCGACCGCCGCTTCGGTCGGCGGGGACGCGGCGCGCGGCGGCGACGGCGCTTCGCGTAACGCTTGGCTGCGCACGAGTTGTTTTGATTTGAAACTCTGGAAGGATAAATAAATAAATAATTTATTTATTTAGGAAATCAAACAGTTTTTTACAAATCATTTTACAACTAATAAACCTTAAGTTCCATTACAAATTACACAAGCATAAAAATGTACTAACAAGCTCTAAGCATAAGAGAGAGTGGTCGCTTTTCTCACAAATAAAAAAAAACATTAAAAAAGCAACAAAATATACATGTAAATACAAAAATACAAATACAATTATATAATTAAAAAATAGCAAATGAAAAACAGAATATGCCAGCTGCTTTTCAACCCGGGCATACTGTAAAAGTCAGTTAAGGGCTGGAGGTTTTATTGACGTTTTTGTGGGCGATAGGCTGACCCCCTATCACTGCAAGTCTCTCTCCATCATTTTAATACCTCCAAGTTTGTCAAATGTGACATCTGACGCTTTATGGCGTCTGGTGTTCTACCTACCCCATAAGGGATACAGGCGTGACGTAATGTATGTATGAATGTATAACTAAATTGTGAATATTAATAGATAAAACTGATAAAGACATTGCATTTTAATAATATCCGCTGCCCTAAACATTTGCAAACATAATCTGTTAACGGGAAACTACTAAATTTCGTTACAGAATTTCTGGATTCGGTCCCCACGCAAGGCCCGCGATAGAAGCTATGCAATAGCTTAAAAGCTACATTAATGTTAGGTATATTTTGCTTACTTTAATACTTTAATTATTGTTTGTTCAGTTTGCAACCGAACACCCATAAGCATCATTTTACAATTTTACCTAAAAACAATCAATTATAACTAATTAAGTATCAATTACTATTCAGTGTTAAGCTAGCATTCGATGAATACACTCGCTTATCGTTTTATTATATAAGTCATCAAATTTCGTTGCAGGCCGAACATATTGATCCGGCTCGAAGGATCATAATTATTATAAGCTCGGACTAAAATTATACAATGCTAATTATGGGTGTTCAGTTGCAGACTGAACATAATTATACAGGATTATTTTTTAGTCACCGGCCAAATTTTTTTACACAGTAAGTATCATTTATACAAATATTTTTTTCCCAAAAAAAGGTTCTTTTCTCATATTGTAAGGATAGGACGTTTGTCTTCCATGCCACCTGATGGAAAGTGCGCATGAAGACTATGGAGTCAAACGTCTATCCACGAGAAACCTATTCACTCGACACTTAAAAGTACCAGGACTGTAGTGCTCAGGAAAAGCAGACGCAGGCAGATTGTTCCACTCCTTGGCAATCCGAACCAAAACTGAACTATCGAAGCGTTTTGTTCGACTTCTTGGTAAATCGACTATATAGGAATGGAAGTTCTGTCTGCGTCTGGTAGTCCGGGGGTAAAAAGGAGTGGGTTCAATTTGTTCAAAAAGTTCAATTTTTTTACTAAGAAATTAATATATTTGGTAACACATTAAGCAAAGCATAGTCACTTTAAATAACGAATGAATAATAATAGTAATAATAGATTAAATACAATCTGATCCCCCCAACAGTTGTTCCCTAATACAAATATCAACCCGAAACCGTATTAGAAAATTCAACATACAAATTATATTTTGATAGAGCCATTTTGACTGACAGAACCACACATTTCAATAGACCTGATATAACAATAGTAGATAAAACAAACAATACAGCTCAATTGATAGATATAGCAATTCCGAACACGCATAATTTACAAAACACTATTTCAGAAAAACTAGCAAAATACGTTCCACTTAAAGACGAGATAACTAGAATGTGGCGATTAAAAAATGTAGTCATAATACCAGTTGTTATTTCTACAACAGGTGTTATCCCAAAGCAGATACATAGATCATTTAAAGTATTAGATTTACCAGCCCACTCTACCTTAATAAAGATGCAAAAATCAGTAATTCTCAACACCTGCAGACTGGTCCGAAAATTTTTGAGCAATGCCGAAGATCTCTCATAGAACAATACCCCTATTAGTACCTAGTTACCCAAGGTGCACACTTGGTTTAGGCCCGTGTGCACTTTTATTCCGGTGCTTACCTAGTACCGAGAACACTTAATGTTTTAAAGTAATAATAATAATAATTTCTAAACCCTTTCATCCACTACATTTACTTGGTGTAACCCGTAAATGTAGTCATAACCAGCCTAGAGCTGAGAAGACAAAACGTCCCCAAAAATAATAATTTATTTATTTCCTTCTTCTTAATCTAATACAAATATCTAATACCATTAAAATAAAGACAACTGCGCATCATCAGTGAAATTCTACGTCGTAGTAGCTATGTTCATCAATAGAGACTATTTGTAAAAAAGTTTTTGGCGTCATATCTTAATTTTTTGTACTAGGCGAAACTAAAATAAATATTCAGTTAATTTATATCGTATCAAAGAATATAACATTTAAATTAGACTGGCGACTCAAAAAACAACCCTGTATTATTTGTCCGTATCGATATCCGGAATCCATCTTGAGTCAAGCACCTGTCTTTTTAGCGATGTTTGGTCTAGTTTATTCTTTTATACACTTACTTGACATCCGTTTTATCGTTTTACCGCCAAATTGTGTCGGCTTCGTTCCGGTTTGCGCTTGGATTTTAAATCATTATAGCGTCGTTTTTTAAAGCGAATTGGTCTAGTCGTAATTAATAATTGAGTTTTAAATTATTAATTCAATTTAAATATTTGATATATTGCGCCAGTATCTTAATTGATAGTAAAAATAACAAAATTTCATAAAGTTACTAGTTGAAATAAGTGTGATGGAAAGTGATTGTGAAAATAATATAAGTGATACGGAGAATCCAAGATGGCGTAAGAGAAAACGCGTAGTGTCTTATAGTTCATCGGATGAAGATTCTTCATGGGAATCCAGTAAAGAGCCGAGAAGGTACAAAAAACCAAAGAAGGTAGGAGATTTAAAGATCGAATTTTTATCTCAACAAGTTGCATTTCTGACAAATCTAATTACGAATAAAGCCAATGACAACAAGCAAAATTCGCATATCTCACCATCACAGCAACCAACCGCATCCACTTCAAAAGAAGTTATAAATAATTCAGATGAACTGCTTTTGTCAATACGTAAGGACCAACCATGTACAAAGTTAATGTTATCTGATTTTTCTACTACAATTAAGGAGCCTGTGTATCCAAAGGCAGATGATGATCACCTACTTAAACTTAATGATTTACAACATTTTAAACGTGATGATTGGAACTCGATACGCTTCTCCGAGGCTCAAAAGAAATATGTGGCATCCCCTGGCTTTATTGAACTTAGTGTCAATGATGAGTTAGTTCGCTTAAACTCCACAACTACAGATTCATCAGCTAATTCGAAAACGTATTTGTTAGAACGTACATTTGCAGCATTAACGAACGCAATTTTTACACAAAAGGATGAACTTCGATCGACGTTGCAAAGTATAATAGATTGGTCAATAGAAAATCAAGTTCAGCTGTCACCCCAGGCCTTATGCGAAAAGATTTCTCAGATTTTTAAAGATTCTCAGTATAACAAAATAACTGATGACATTTTGCAAATTGTATGTGGCAGACGAGCTAATTGCATACAAACGCGGCGAGAGTCATTATTAAACAAAATTCCAGATGCTTTTCATTCTGAAGCGTTACACAAGATTCCACCAAATGCTGAAAACTTATTTGATGGCGATAAGTTGTGTGCGTATGTTCAAAAGATTGGTGGCCTGGATAAACTGTTTTCTACAGTTATTTCGGACACCAGAGTGCCAAATTCACGAATTAATCAATTTAACAAAGATTTGCAGAGACCCTCAACAAGTAAACAGACAAACGATACCTTTCGTCGCAGTGGACCACCTGTGCCGCGAAAGAATTTCGGACAGGAGTTCAACAAACGATCAGGCCCAGGTAAATCTTCAGGAGGCAAACATAAATCAAACTACAAAGGTAAGAAACCACGTTCATATTCACCAAAATCTAGAAATCGTAGAGCATGACTTAGAGCGCTTTCGTGGAGGCTGTCTGGCGCAATTTTAGCGTGTTTGGAACAGCCTCGGGGCGCCACCCACCATATGCAAACTCCTGAATGGCATTCGAATACCTTTCATGCTAAGGCCTCCATTAATATACCCGAGTCAGCTAGTTATGGACAAGTTCAAGACAAAATCCAGCCGACAAATGTCGATACAAATACAGGGTATGCTGGAATCTGGGGTTTTGGAAAAAGCCGATTTATCTCCAAGTTACCTTACAAAATTTTTCCTTATACCGAAACCAGACGGGACCTTTCGACCTATTCTCAACCTGAAACAGCTCAACAATTTTGTAAAGACAAAACACTTTCAACTGTTCAGCCATTTTCGTGTACCGAGTTTCTTACAGAACGAAGATTGGATGGTAAAGGTAGATTTGAGCCAGGCCTACTTTCATTTGGCGATTGCCAAGGTGCATCGCAGATTCCTGAGGGTAAGTTACAACGGCAAATTGCTCCAGATGACCAGCCTGCCTTTCGGTCTTTCCTCGGCGCCTCAAACGTTCGCCTCACTGACCAACTGGGTGGCCGAGTACCTGAGAAACCAGAACATAAGGTGCGTAGTTTACCTCGACGATTTTTTGTTAGCGAATCAATCACGCCACAGACTACAAGAACAAGTCACATATACAATGCAGTTGCTCAGGAAACTCGGTTGGACGATCAATTTGTACAAGTCTGTATTGGTTCCGACTCAGCAGTTAGAGTTTCTGGGTGTCACGTGGAATACCATGTCCAACAACAGGTCCCTGTCGAAATTGAAATGCCTTACGCTCCGCACGGCACTTCAACGACAATTAACGCAAGGCAAGTGGTCCCTCAAACAGGCCCAGTCCCTAATGGGGAGACTCAACTTCGCCTCATTCGTAGTACCCAGAGGACGCATGCACTGTCGAACGATGCAGTACTACAGTCGACGGCTTCCCAGGACGCATCCATTCAAAGCCTTTACGATTCCCGAACCGGTTCTAAGGGATTTGAAATGGTGGTGGAATGCGGCTCACGGCTCTCTGCCCATTCACCCCTCTCCTCACACGCACGTGTTGACGACGGACACGGGCTGGGGCGCGCAGCTGGAGCGGCGCGAGCTGGCGGGGCGCTGGACCGCGCGCCAACAGAGCTGGCATGCCAACCGCAAGGAACTGTTCGCGGTGCTGGCGGCGGTGCGCTGCGAGCAGCACACACTGACGGGCGCGCGCCTGCTGCTGCAGACCGACAACCGCACCGTGGTGGCCTACGTCAACAAGGAGGGAGGTACCAAGTCCAAGCCGCTGCTGGACCTCACAATTTCATTATTGACTTTAATGGATCGATTAAATGCTACGTTGACAGCGCAGTACTTCCCGGACCGCTTCAACGGGGAAGTCGATGCCTTGTCGCGAGGCAGACGGAAACCGGAGTGGCATCTGACGGGTCGAGCTACGGAAACGATTTTTCAAATGTGGGGCCGACCGAAGGTGGACCTCTTTGCATCGGAGTTCGCTCACGTAGTCGAGAGGTATGTGACATTGGACCTTCTAGATCGACAGGCGATTGCCCACGACGCCTTTTGTCACCAGTAGAGTTACGACCTGGGTTGGATATTTCCGCCCCCAAACTTGATTCCGAAAGTATTGTCCCACTTGAACACGGCGCGAGGTCGTTATATGATAATAGCACCGAAGTGGAACAAGGTCTTTTGGAGAGCCGACCTAGCCCAGCGATCTTTACGGAAACCGTATTTGATTCCGGACCTTCCACAGGTGCTAATAGACACAGAGACGGGGCGACATCCACCTCAAATTCAGGATATACAACTCGAAGCCTGGCTAATTTCGGGTGGGCTGATTTAATTCAAGACTGGTCTGAATCTGAAAAACTTCTTCTATTGTCTAGCTGGAGAGTGTCTACATTAAACACCTATATGCCAGCTTGGGCCAGATGGAAAGCTTGGTGCATTTTCAATTCAGTTAACCATAACAATCCCGAGCCAGTACAGGTCGCTCGCTATTTAGCACATTTACACAACGATGAGAAACTAGCATACAGAACCATATTAATTCATAAGTCTGTCATCTCAACATTCACTAACATAACTTGTAAAACAGATTTGTCTTCTAACTTTTTTATAAAACACATTTTAAAAGCTATTTCAGTTGCTAAAGGAAAAAGAGTCAGACCCCCAATTTGGGACGCAAGAGTTGTTATAAGATATCTCAGCTTGAACTCTCCAGATCTAAACAGTCTATATCAGGTCAGTAGGCGCGCAGCGATATTACTTTTGTTGACCTCGGGCCGGAGAGTCCACGACCTCACTCTTATTGCAGTTGATTCAGAAAGTTTTGTAGATGAAGGCGACTCGATTGTTTTCTGGCCTATGTTCGGCTCGAAAACCGACAACGCCGACTACCAGCAGTCCGGGTGGAGACTGCGGCAACATCCCGACACAAACTTAGATTGCGTATACTGGGTTAGAAAACTTATAGAGATATCACAGGAACGACGACAATTATGTAACTGCACTCAATTGTTTATAACAGCTAGAGGAGACCCTAAACCAGCTTCTCGAACGATAATTGGGAACTGGATAAAATCTGTATTGCAGGAATCAGGTATCACTGCTAGCCCAGGATCAGTTCGCTCTGCAGTGGCTTCATTAAATTGGTTGGAGAATTATCCAATAGATATGATTTTGGAAACGGGAAACTGGAAACAGGAGCATACCTTTCGAAACTATTACCAAAGACAAATTCGTCAGGCCGGTGACAATCATATTAACGAAACAAATTCATTGTCTAATTTCTTTAAACCAGAACGTTGATTTATCGATTGTTTTCTTTTTTGAATAATACCTTTATTTTGCACTTGCTACCCTTTTTATTTTCTATCTATTTTATTTTACAGGAATTTGTTAATAACCTAATCGTATATAATTCACACATTATAGCATCCTTGTTTGCGCTTGGCAAACCCTTCAACCAGGAGATAACAAACACATCACTCAAGATGGATTCCGGATATCGATACGGACAAATAATAGAGAGTTTTACCTTAAAATAAAACTTACCTATTATTTTCCTGAGATATCCGGAATCCAGGTAATACCTACCTGGTGCATCATGAGCATAATGATTTAAAATCCAAGCGCAAACCGGAACGAAGCCGACACAATTTGGCGGTAAAACGATAAAACGGAAGTCAAGTAAGTGTATAAAAGAATAAACTAGACCAAACATCGCTAAAAAGACAGGTGCTTGACTCAAGATGGATTCCGGATATCTCAGGAAAATAATAGGTAAGTTTTATTTTAAGGTAAAAGTCTCTATTTTTAAGGCTATGCGCATACGCACCCTCGCCCTCGTCAGCTGAGCGCAATCCTCGCTGCCAGGATATGGTTTATCCATCTCCTGTTTTTCCATTACGCCTGGTAACTGGAATATAAAAAAAATAACTATAAATAATAATTTTTACTTTGGAAAATTCGGCTAGGAATGCTTCTGTCGCCATTGAATTATTCCAAAGCCCATGTTCTGTAATTTACAGAAGCCAGCAGATCAAGCGTTACATTACCTGTCAAATTTCCCCAAACAATTTTAACTTAATGTCGAGGGCATAGAGTTCAGATTCAAGTAAAATTGTAACGCTTGATGTGCTGCCTTCACTTTCCATCAGGTTAATTTGAGGCCAAACGCGAGTTTAGTCACCAATGAAAAAAAAAACGAATAAATATCTCGTAAAAGTTGTTCAATCATATTGGTGATAGTCTTTCAGGGTCTGCCTGGATAACGGCAACCCTTTGCACAAGTCCTGTAGTCAAATATCACTGTTCCCTTGATGTTTTCCGTCAGTATTTTACGAACCATCATGTCATCATCCTGAGTCTGCGACGCGAGGATTGATTGACTTTGAAAAAATTGACGAAAAGGCGGTGCTTGTCCAAATCTATAACTCCTACAATTAGTTTTTCTAGCTGATTCCGCAACTTGTTTAAAGAAGCTGTTAGATGCAAGTGGCTTAGACCTCTTTGTCACTAACCAGCAGATAGAAGTTAAACATTGAGCCACCGATAAAAAAAAATATTACGTATATCGGGATTTGAACTTTAATAATACGACGGTAAGGTTTTTTTTTTTTTTTTTTAATGAATTATGGATGGGACGTTTGTCTTCCATGCCACCTGATGTTAAGTGCACATGAAGACTAAGGTGTTACACGTCCATCCACGAGAAACCTATTCACTCGACGCTTAAAAGTACTAGGACTATACTGATCAGGGAAAATAGACGCAGGCAATTCATTCCAAACCTTGGCGACCCGTATCAAAAAGGAACTGTCAAAGCGCTTAGTTCGACTTTTCGGAATATCTACCACATACGGATGGAAGTTCTGTCTGCGTCTAGTAGTCCGATGGTAAAAGGGTGAGGGTTCAATTTGTTCAAACAGAGCACTGGCGCACTCACCAAAATGTATCCTGTAGTACACGGTTAAACACGCAACCTTACGACGATGCTCTAAGGTCTGCAGTTTTTTGGTTGTAAGGTCGACGTCGTTAATTAATTTACGGGCTCTTCGGTCAACGGAGTCTAGCGCTTCGAGCTGGTATTTCGCAGAACCATCCCAAAGGTGACTACAGTACTCCATGCACGACCTCACTTGGGCTGTGTATAAGTTGAGCAGCCGTTCAGAGCTGAAGTACCGCCGGACCTTCGAGATGATACCCAATTTTTTGGAAGCCGTTTTTGCCATAGACTCAATTTGTTGACCGAAGTTTAAACCGGATGTTACAGTTACGCCTAAAAGCCCTAGATGGTCAGTGATGGGGACAGATACATTTTGGAAAGTGGGCGTAAATGTGAAGGTGCTCTTTTTTGCGGAGAATAGACACGCCTGAGTTTTGGACGCGTTGAATTTGACCAGGTTAGATTCGCCCCAATCGGACACATTCCGCAAGGTCGAATCAACGCGCTCAATCATAGACTCTCTCAAAACCTGGATTTCTTGGGCGCTCGTTCGCGCATTGGATATATATCTCTCAACAACAGTGCTGTCATCAGCATATCCAATAATGCCTGGTGTTAGGAGGTCATTAATGTGCAGCAAGAATAAAGTTGCAGAGAGAACAGATCCCTGAGGTACCCCGGCATTAATTGCCAATAGGTCAGAGGAGTAGCCGTCTAAGACTACTCGAATCGACCGTTCCCTCAGAAAATCAGATATCCAGTCGCAGAGCCCGGTTGGTATGCCATATGCTGGAAGCTTGCTTAAGAGACCATCGTGCCAGACCCTGTCAAAGGCCTTGGAGATGTCTAAGGATACAGCTATTGCTTCACCATGACCCTCCAAGGCCTCACTCCATAAGTGAGTGGCATACAAGAGAAGATCGCCGGTCGAGCGTCCGTTGCGGAAACCATATTGGCTATCGCTTAGGAGCTCGTTGGTCTCGAGGTATGCCAGGAGTCGATTATTCAATACACGTTCCATGACTTTGCAAAGTATGGAGGTGATTGAAATTGGTCGATAGTTGACAGGATCGGCACGGCTTCCCTTCTTCGGTATTGGCTGTACGTTAGCAAGCTTCCAGGACTTGGGGACCTTACCCGATTCCAATGAAAGTCGATAGAGGCGCGTCAAAACGGGAGACAACTCAGCTGCGCAGCGTTTTAGGACCACTGCAGGAATACCGTCTGGACCACTAGCTTTGTTCTCATCTAGGTGCAGCAAGCATTTAAGAACCTCCTTTTGGCGAATGTGAACGGTACCCATTGTAGGTCCGAACTGAGGTAATTGAGGTGGGATTTTTCCTTGGCAATCTAGACGAGAATTTTCCGCGAAGATACTAGCAAATAAATCTGCTTTCTCCTTAGCAGTGTGGGCCAGAGATCCATCGGGTTTCCTCAGTGGAGGCAGCGACGGGCGACAAAAGTTCGTTTCGACCGACTTGGCAAGGGACCAGAAAGCTTTGCTTCCCGAAGGGTATGCTGCTATTCTGTCTCCGATACGGCCTATGTGGGCAAAACGAGCTCTTTTGATCACCTTTTTGCAGGACTTGGCGGCAGCATTGTATCTTTTCTTAAGTTCATGCGAATCCAGGGCTTTGCTTCTGCGAGCATTTGCCCAGGCTTTGTATGCTTCCCGCTTTCGCTTTTCAGCGGTAAGGCAAGCACTATTGAACCATGGGCAAGCTTTGGTTTCAAGGGATAGGTCAGCGTGGGGAATGTAGTACTCCATTGCTTGAACTATCACACTTGAGACAGCATCAGCGCAGCACGATGGATCGGTTGATGTAAAACAAGTTTGCCGCCATGGATAAGATGCGAAGAAATGTCGCATTTCATCCCAATCTGCTGACTTGTAACGCCATACTCGCCTGGAGCCTTTTGGGCGGGTGTCGGGCGGCGAGTACAGCGATACAGATTTCACCATACAGTGATCGGATGTCCCTAAAGGTGCAGTGACGGACACCGAGTATCTGTCAGGATCGGTTGTCAGCAGAAGGTCCAAGCAATACGCAGTGTGGCCAGCAACGTCGGGGATGCGCGTAGGCTCGTTAACAAGCTGTGAGAGACCATAAGTCAGCGAAAACTTAAAGGCCTCTCTGCCAGCATGGTCAGTGTCCTGATACGGGTATAACCACTGCCCGTGGTGAGCATTAAAATCCCCCAGAAACACCAACTGCGCCGTGGGAAAACGTTGCTGAATCTTATCTGCTGTATTGCCAAGGTATTCCATAAGCCTCGTTGTCTCCCGATCTCCGCTATGTGAACGATAGATACAGGCGTAAACCACTTGGTCTAGGCCAGTATCTATGTGAACCCACATGACTGAAAGGTCCGGCACTTCCAAGTAACGGAGACGCTGATAACAGATCGCGTCACTGGCATACATGCACACCCCGGCGTGCGGGCGGAATAGAGACTCCAGGATATAGCCTGGGTAACCAAGGTATGCCGAGTCTGACGGATCGCAGATCTGCGTCTCCGTTAGAAAGAGTAGGTGTGGTCTCTCCGTCTCAAGATGGTGGTGGACATCATTCAGATTGGAGTGCACTCCACGGATGTTACAGAAGTGCACTTTGAGGGAGAGGAAGTGCAACCGCTGTTGAACCTTACTCTTTTTAGGACCTTTCATTGTAGATTGGTAGTGGAGTGAATAGGGAGGAGAATAGAAGTTGAGTGAAGCGCTGCAAATGGAACCAAGCAACTCGTAGGGAACAACGCACCATTGGGGAACTCGCCTGGAGACTGCGGGGACGCCCGAACCCCCCCGAGGTCGCCATCGGGTCCTCTCCAACCGGTCGCCAACCGGCACGATGGAGCCTCCCGGGATTTTTCGCGAGGTGGCGGGGCAGCCTTTCGCATGTGGCTGGCATGCTACTTGGGCCCCCTACTACCTGCGGTCGGCCAGCGGTGCACCGTGCTTCGGATCCCGCTACCCTCCAAAACGAGTTACCCGGAGAGTCACTATCCTACGAGTTGAAAACAGTTCTCCAATGCAGCACGATTACTCAGACCTACCCTCCTAAATGGCTACACTAAACATCATACCGGAACGCGACTAAGTCACTTGGCGGCATGGTTTTGTCTAGTGGGTGGTGACAAGCCGCGACCGAAGCCTACCACCAGATGTTACCGCTCGTTTAGCGCCACCCAGGGACCACGTACAAGGCATCGAGGGCTAAACCTTGCGGACGCGAGCAGTTTTCAGTCCCCAATACGGTTGAGGTTACACATAGGATTAGCTGCAGTACCTCCGATCGGGGGCAGTTTGGGTTGTTGTTGGTGTATTGCAGTTGAAGTCGCCTAATGTATAAATATAATAGTAGACCCCAGAAGATCACCAACTCGTTCATGGGTCAATGTGTACGCTTTTATAATAAAATTCCAAAATATTTAAGATTAACCCATAGATCTAAGGATAGTTGTTATTATAAAAAGTTTAACTATAAGATATCCGGATGCAAGAAGATGGGATTCCCTGGTTGTAAATTGTTATTGTGTATTTTTAAAAGATGATTGCTGAGTTTCTTACCACTTCTTCTCAACAGATCGACCTTCCGAAGTGGTGGTAGATTCAGTTCAATTTGTAAATTGTTTGACTTGTTTCAAATGTATTTAAATACTTATGAAATAAAGATTCTTTTGACTTTGAAGTTTTTTGAAAAAATATTTTCACCGACTTCTTGGGTATAAACCGTGATATCAATATTAAATAAATAATGATAAGTCAGATCGTAGACAATGTGTTTTATAGTGTCCCTAAATAGCGTTTGGTGTTTGGTGTTTTATACAACAACGGTGCAAACCAGATCAACATTTATTCAGCAATTCCGAATATAACTTCAAACACACAAACTTTCCCGTATTATAAGATGAAGAGACCATTCCATTATTTTCTTTGAATATTAAGTTTGGAATTTGTTAACAAGAGAAAGTGGATGCTAATTCCATTTTTAAAAACCCTAAAACTACTTATAAAGAATCAAATAAAAAAAGAACTCACCTTTAGTTCTCTCCGATATACAAATGAAAACACTGATAGTCTTTTTAAAAAAAAACGTCCCGAAGTAGCACTACCACTTATGAATAAAAAGATAGTTGGACCAATCGAACACTACCACTACGTTGAGAAGGCAATTCAAATTATTAATAGATTCTTTAAATACTAATGAAATATCTAAAAAGTTTTATCTCAAAAAAGTTTGCAATACTTTTAAATTAAAGCTTTCTTTTTTTAAAGACGAGAAACCGAACTGGTGTTGTTTTTTTTATTTTTTCGTAATGGTAACTTTTTCGAACACTCATTCAGTTTTGTCGTGGGTAAGCTCAGAGATTTTCTTTTTAATTTTTAGGTTATTTTTTGTTGTTGTTTTCTGTGGACGGCGGGCGGGGGGCTGCATTTTCCCGTCTACCCCGATGTTTTGGGGGTGGAGGGAGCTTTGGCGATCGGTTTTAGACGATGCTTCTTCACTATTGGTGACGCCATAAATCTGTAACAAGGGAAAATAAAAATAATTAATTGATACAAAACGACTCGAATACAGGAGGAGGAGGTCGAATACAGGTCCCCGAAAAATCTAACGCTGTGGGCATGCAAAAACAGAAAAAAAATGTGTAGGTAATAAATAAAATAAAAAGTGCCATAGTTGAAAGTTACCTTAAAATATGTATATGCTGATGTAAAATGACTAATCCCAGAGAATCGAATTTAAGAAAACTAGTGATTTCACAGTTACCGTAAAAAGTTAATCAACTAAAAAATATATATACGTACGGTTTAGTTTAATTTATTCATTTTTACCGTAACTAAAAAGTAATATTAAATAAATTGGTGGAACATTTAAATTATTTCAAAAATGGTTTGCCTTATTGGCATACCTATTTATATTTTAAATAATAACTAGGTACGTATCACAAATATACATATTATAAGACATAACAAAAAAAAAATCACAGTGCTATCAATAAATTGCCTCTTTATCACAATTGTTTTTATTTAATTTTTCTGATAATTTTGTAATTATTATTTTTAATTGTACTTAATTATAAGTTCTTTTTTTCTTTGCAACTGTAGTGTGCTCTTTTTTGTGATAATAAAACTTATTTCTTTCTTTCTTCTAAATTGAACTAGATAGTACATAGGATGCTGAATTACTGTTGTGATCTTTGATCATATATTTCTGAATATATATATGATCGAAGGTTGTGATAAGTTAAAAAAAAGCAAATAGACCTAAAAACCTCTGCATATCTTAAAATCACTTTTCGACCAGATGTATCGCACATAATTATATTGCAGATGTTTTATACTGTCTTACATTGAGAATGGAACCCGCAACCTTTCTCGAGCTACCCCTGCACCAGCGGCATATATACATACATAACTTCACGCCTGTATCCCTAATGGGGTAGGCAGAACACCAGAGGCTATAAAACCATATGATGCCACGTTTGCCAAATTTGGAGGTATTATTATGATGGAGAGGAATATTGAAAAGAAAGGGGGTCAGCCTATCGCCCGCAAAAACACCAATAAAACCTCCGTTCCTAAACCGACTTTTACAGTAAGCCCGGGAAGAGAAGCAGCTGACACATTCTATGTTTTTCTTTCGCCCCCAGTCCAGCATGGAAGAAACCAGCACCAGCAGCAATTGTGAATCATGGCCTTGAGCAAGTACAATTATACCTTCGGCCCAGTCGGTACGAGCATGGGTAACCGTCGATCATTCATCACGGCGACTTCCGTACTTCGGAGCACACGTTATATACAGGGTGTCCCGCTTTCCCTATATAATACCTTCTCGGAGGTATTCTATTACCCATAAGGATTATATCACCCTGATCACCCTGTATAATATCCCCAGGCAATCACACCAACTACAGAGCCCGAAACAAAGCAGAGCTTGTGATATGGGATATCATGGAGCGTACTAGGGGGGAACCAAGAATATAAATACATATGTAGATAAACGCCCAGACCCGGGACATGTTCTTTTTTATTCCGTACGGGAATCGAACCCGCGACCCCTGGCGTCTGAGGCATACTATGTTACACCATCGCCGTCCTTAAGAAGTTGGTCCCGGGTGCTGTATACTTGTATACAGTAGTCGTTAGGGTTTGTCAGAAGCCATTTCGGACATCCACCAACCAGCACTGGGCTAGATTGGTGGTTTGCATACCTCTTCGTCATCCAGGGGAGAGATTCAAGCCCTGCAGTGATCTCACTGAACAAGTATCCTATTGGTGCGTACAGATTGTTATATTATGTAACACTCTGCGCACGTTGCATATTTGGACGTGTAGTGCGCAGGATGTTACATTACAAGTTCCATTACAGCAATCTGTACGCACCTTAAGATGAAGTTTATTTATCCATTTTCAAGTTTCCTTAACACAAGTTCTTAATAATGTAGCTAGATAATGCGGTGTGACTTTTCGAAACCTGTTCCTGATGCGCTAATAATCATCGCTAACTTCACACTATCGATGTTTTCCTGGTACCTCTGATTGCCATAATAGAAATTAATGACTTATTAATAGGTAGGTAATTATTTCAAAACCTGATTTGAAGTTATGTATGTATGTATGTATCTATCCTTTCAATTGTGTCTTGGGTACAGGAGTCCTTGTACCTACAAACATTGATAACATGTTAATAAAAAGTACCTCAAATTATATATACTCTCAAGGCCCTAGCAGGTTACTGTACTGCAGGGTTATTTCTTTTGCAAGTTTCTTCGCCTTATCATCAAGATATCTCAGGCATCTCGTGCGAGTAATGTACACAGTGAACTTCGGTAACCAGCTCCAAGGGGGAGGTCTGATAATAAATGACGATCTGCAGGGCATGCAACCATCGACACATAGTCGAATAGACAAGATAAATATTATTTTGTTATTTTATCCTATTATGTAAGCTAATATGCGCACCATAATAGATAGAATTACTCGATTTGATACCATGATTAAGACCACAGAACCAAATATGTCATAATCTTAATGAATTACATAAGTACACTAAATACCATATTCTAAGAAAATATCGATAAAAGGCTCGATTTATCGTTGTCGACGGCAGCATGCTTGCCCCGCTGGTCGAAGATGAAATCACACGGTTTTTGAAAACATTTGACTTTATGAACAATTGCCGGAACCCGCTACAACCGGTGCAGTGATATTTGGCGGCCAAGTGGGGCTATCTCGGTTTACTCGCTTTTTACAATTAGCTTATTCCAATAGTAGTAGGGTTATTACTATATACTATATATACTAAAATAGCCTAGTCTCCGTAGATAGCTTTATTCCGAAAAATTGGGCTTTTGAATGCAAACAAGATTTAGTGAAAAGGCTTTAAAAACAGTTCTCCAGGAATTGTCGTACGATGAAACCGAGATGCTACTGACTGTTATAAGTTAATTTTTGATAATGTTTGCATAAAAGTGTAATTAGGTTTAATACATAAAACAATTATGTAGGTAAATCTCTTAAATTTAAAATATTTCTTAAGAATAGTTAAATAGATTCTACTATGTTGTATTTAAGATCTATATTTTATTTTATAGAAGTTATATTTTTAAATGTTATTTTAGCACGCTCCAGCCTGAAAACAGGATTATCCTAGTTCAGGCACCAATGTTCTATCCTTCCTTGTATATTTAAGCCAATTTGTAATTTATGTTTTCTGAAATTAAGAAACATTTTTTTATTAGATTAGTTTAGTTTATTTCCTTCTCGCGGCTAGCACAGTAGAATAAATCGAACGAGACCTTTTCTCAGTAATAATACTTAATTCACAGGCTCACCAACGACAAAAGTGTTTTTTTTTTAAATCATTCGAACAGGAGGCCAAATACAAAGCTTTATATCAAAAATTAATTGCTTGGTGGTAGGATCCCCTCTGGGTCCGCCTGGCTAGCGACCACCCTTTATATAAAGTCTGCCGCCAAATGTTACCGCTCCGGCGGTAATGTGTTCCGGCAATATTGTATAAAGAGCCAGTTCCTTCGTAAACCCGTGTGCTTTCATCTTCGACCTCATCGTCACTTACCATCAGGTGAGATTGAGGTCAAACGCGGGTTTAGTCACTTATAAAAAAAAAAATAACATGTATACAAGAAGTGTATTTATTTCTAAGGAAGTATATTTATACTACTGCAGCGGTAGTATTTCTTTAGCGAGTTTCTTCGCCTTATCATCAAGATATCGCGGGTATCTTGTGTGAGTAATGTACACAGCGAACTTCGGAAACGTGAGCCAAGGTAAAGGTCGAGGCCGGCGCGGTGTTTTACTTAAAGTACACACGGCTACGATTAATGTCACGAAAAAATAAACAAAATTGTTCATTAAATACTTTTTTTGGTATTTTCTATGAAAAATCCTTCTTAGTTTATTTTGAAATTCTAGTAAAATGGTTTTTAGGACATTTATATCTTAGTGAAAACATTTTCATTAGCATGAGTACAGGGCTATATATTTTCAGGGCCTGGAAATGGATAATAAATAGATTTATAAAGGCCATAATAATGTGCGTATAAAGCAGACAGAAAAATATTACAGCAGGGCTAGCATGCAACCATCGATAAATACTCGAATAGACAAGATAAATATTATTTTGTTATTTTATCCTATTATGTAAGATAATATGCGCACCATAATAGATAGAATTACTCGATTTGATACCATGATTAAGACCACAGAACCAAATATGTCATAATCTTAATAAACTACATAAACTAAATACCATATTCTAAGAAAATATCGATAAAAGGCCCGATTTATCGTTGTCGACGGTAGCATGCTAGCCCCGCAGGTTAAAATAGAAGCATCCTAGCATGACAAAAAGTGAAACAGGACAATCGATTCTTACGATTATAAAATGTCCACTCCATTTCATAGCGATTTGTTATATTTAACATTTAAACAGCTTGCTGTGAATATACTCTAGATTTTATGACACAATCTTACATAATGTGTGAAGATCGCCAAGGGAATTCCGAAAGAGTCCACTGCACTTACAAAAGTAGGTACGTACACAATAGCCACTCTGATTAGTCGCTTTTGCGATTCGCTTATTCAATTACAGTAAAGCTATTCTTAGGCCACTCTACGCCGACAAATAAGACGGACCAGCGTCGAATAATAAGTTTGAAGAACATGAAATGGGTAAAATACATACATACATACATAACTTCAAGCCTGTATCCCAGTGGCTATAAAATCTGATGTTACATTTGACAAATTTGGAGGTAATCGAGAGACTATCGAAGACCTTTTGGCGATGGGGTAACACTGTCTGCCTTAGACGCCAGTGGTCACGGGTTCGATTCCCGCATGGAACAAGGAAAAAAAATGTTCCGGGTCTGGGCGTTTATATGTATTTATATTCTGGTTCGCTACAAGGTATCCCATATTACAAGCACTGCTTAGTTTGGGGCCATGTAGTTGGTGTGATAGTCTGGGGATTTTGTTTATTTATTTATTATTTAACTTGCTGACTAACTAGCAAGCACACAGTTTTATCCGCGTAACTTTAGATACCGAAGGAGCTAATCGATAATAGCCTATAAACCTCAACAGCTGATTTGATTGCTGTGACAGCCTATCGCCCACAAAAACCTCTGCCCTTAACTGACTTTTACAGTATGGTCGGGAAGAGAAGAAGCTGGCACATTCTATGTTTTTCCTTCGCTCCCAGTCCAGCATGGAAGATGTATGTTAAGTTTTACGAATACATTAGCGACTGATTATGTGACTCGTGACCATATGGTGTCTGTAAATACGCCGAAATGTCGTGTTATTATTTTCAACTGACTTAAAAAAACGGAGGAGCTCCTCAATTCATCTCGATGTTTTTTTTTATGTTTGTTATCTCATAACTTTTGACTGGCTGAACCGATTTTGATGATTCTTTTTTTATTAGAAACATACATACATAACGTCACGCCTGTATCCCTTAGGCAGAACATCAGAGGTTACAAGACCATCTGATGTCACGTTAGACAAATTTGGAGGTATTATAAAGATGGAGAGAGACTATTGTAGTGACAGGGGAGCAGCCTATCGCCCACAAAAACGCCTTCAAAACCTCTGTCAATCAACTGACTTTTACAGTATGCCCGGGAAGAGAAGCAGCTGGCACATTCTACGTTTTTCTTTCGCTCTTAGTCCAGCATGAAACCTATCTTTCCTTATATAGTCCCATTTTAAAATTTAGTCTAGTTCTAATAAGGAAATTTTTGAAAAAATATCTAGGTATGTATTAGGGGGGATTTTTTCATATAAATATGACTACAGTCAAATTTTCGGATGTGAAGTCGATTTTTTTAATGCTCTGCATTCGTTAATTATTTTTATTAAGTAATCTAAACTCGCGTTTGACCTTCGTCTCACCTGATAGTACCCAAGGGAAGATGAGGTCGCAAATATCAGCAGCATGCGGGTTTAAAAAGATTTTATATGAAGTGTTTGCGCTAACCAAGCCGACAGCTGAAGAGGCAATGGGTAGGGCACATATCTCGCAAAACAGATCGCTGTTGGGACAGAAAGGTTGTCGAGTGGCGACCACGTACTGGGAGACGCAGCGTAGGTAGGCCCCCGCACGATGGACTGACGATCTGGTCAAAGTTTCCTGACCACTACAGTCCTGGAACTTTTAAGTGTCGAGTGAATAGGTTTCGCGTGGATGGACGTGTAACACCATAGTCTTCATGACTACTATCAATCAGGTGGCATGGAAGACAAACGTCCTATCCTTACAATATAAAAAAAAGTCGCCGGTAAACGCTGGAAGAGCGCGGCGCGGGAACGAGCGACGTGGAAAACCTTGGCCTTGGCTATGTCCAGCAGTGGACGTCTCCTGGCTGAATGATGACGGTGACGAAGCGGACAGTGAAGGGGTTCTACACATGCGAGGATTTGTCACCTTTTAGGACACGCTGATCCAGAGGCGATATGACTATTCCAAGCCGACCCTACACCGTTAAAATAAAATATAATTCAAAATTAAACGTCTTTTACGAAGTTAACAAGAAGGCCTTTAACCGACGTCGACTGTACAACCAACCCAATCTAATAGAAAATCAGTACCGAATCAAAAACACCATCAAAACACGAATTACACACTACAAATATCACATTATCATAACCGTGGCATTCCCGCTGAAAACACACTAATTACCACTTATAATCAAGCGATAACCTACTCTGGCACTTACGCCATAAAACACAATTTACTGGGAACCGGTGACGCATCATGAACGACCTTGGGAGAAAAGGCTTTGGGCGGAAACTTTATCGAACGGCCAGAATTTTTAATGGATAGAAGGCCAGTTCTAAGAACCTTTTTTTATTTATGGGAAAATAAGGGATATTTAGAATGTGATAACTAATATTATTATATTAATTTAATCTATACTAATATATAAAGCTGAAGAGTTTGTTTTTTTGTTTGTTTGTTTGAACGCGCTTATCTCAGAAACTAGTACAAGTGGGATTTGAAAAAATCTTTTTGCATTTGATAGCCCAACTCTTGAGGAAGGTTATAGGCTATATTTTATCCCGAAATTCCCACGAATTCAAAAGTTACGCGGGTAAAACAGCGCGCGGTGGCTAGTTTAGTATAATTAGGTTAAAGATAATTAATAAATGATATCCGTAACATAAATGTTATGGTAGGCAATCGTTGTGATGTAATAAAGATAAACAAAGGTAAGGGCTCATGCGGCTCTGGGTAATTAATGTGAGAGAAAATTACCTGTACTGCAACAATGAATCTTGTTAGTTTTACTAGAATTTGACATTATTTGTTCAAATTACCTATTTCTTAAAATGTTACAATTATTAAAAAAGGAAATGCAATCTTTAATTCACTTCCCTATATTTTTTCCTACATAATTATAGGAAAAAAAACAGCTTAGAAGAATTAAACAGTTGAATAATATTTGTTATGTGATAATGTAAGTTTCATAAAAAATTGTTATACGATTATAATTGTTTTTTTTTAATGTAAGATTTATAAATGAACAGGATTAAATTTAAATAAAAACTCCTGGCACCATTTCTGTATTCTTTTTCACTTTCACTCTCATAACTTTTAAGCGACTCAGCCTATTTTCATCAAATATTCTCTAGGAACACTCGCCTGTAAATTATAATTCATACGAAAAACAACTAAAATGTTATTGCTTCATCCGTTCGTGAGCTATAATGTCACAGACAGACTCTAACACACATAGACACGTCAAACTTATAACACCGCTCCTTTTGCGTCGAGGGTTAAAAATATGAAAACGTGAATTCTTAAAGACAATATTATTTATCACCCTTCTCCTCCTAAAAATCAATCGGACCCAAAATTATGCGATGGTATTCTACCTTCTGTAAGTGTTATTTCATGGTTCACCTGTGATTCACAATTACCCAGAAAACGCGAATACAAACGCAACTACGCAACGAATTGGGCCAAAATCACTTTATCAGCTCCAATCAGCCGCCATCAGCGTAGCTGTAATGTATTATGATCCTTATCGCGAGGGGAGCAGCGCTCAAGGTCGCGGCAAGGGTTGGAGATCATTTGTTTCAGTGGAATCGTGGTAAAGTATAGGTTTCTGGGTCATAGACGAGGTTGAGAACTTTTGGTTTTAATTCGTAGAATGTATTAGGTATTATAGTTGAATTGTTTTCGAATGATTTTCGTGACAGTTCTCATTTTCCATTACGCGCAAACTATTTACACCTAATAAAATATAAATTGGCGCATTAAGAAAATAAAAACTACGTCAATATAATTGTTTATTTTAAAATTATAACTTGAACTATTAATAAAGTGTAATTGTTATTATTAACTGTAAAGAAATTAGGTAAATGTCATGAAAATATTCATCTTAAATGGACAGATTCAAAGAAACGGAACGTTCAGTTGATAGTGATTGACACTACTGAATCGACATTGAATCGATGAATATGAGCGGCCATCTTGTAATCGGAAGTTTGTATACATTTTTTTCACCATCTGATTCGATACGGCAAAGCCATCGAATGGAAGATCGAACAATTTCATTACGGCAACGTCACAAAGATTGTCAATTTTGAACTGTCACAAAAACCACTTGAAAAGAATTCAACTATAGTTTTTGTGGGTAAAGCTTTGACTTTTGCCTGTTTTTGCTGTGTCTAATCCCGCGTTTGATTACTCGTACAACCTGATTTGAAGTTTGTAACAAGTTAAGATAAAGTTGAAGTTCACAGCAGCACACAGCTTAAGGACGGAAGGGGATCTTCATAAAATATTTCTGGAACTCATCACCGCCGAAGAGGCGATATTTGGCAGCACATTTTTTTTTTCCCAGACAATCACACCAACTACTTGGCCCCAAAGTAAGCATAACTTGTGTTATGGGATAGATACCATATAGCGAACTAGGGGGGAACCTAGAATATAAATACATAAATAGATAAAGACCCAGACACGGAACATTTTTTTTTTTCTTGTTCCGTGCGGGGATCGAACCCGCAACCACTGGCGTCTGAGGCAGATAGGTTTACCCCATCGCCAAAGTGGTCGTCCCTATTAAGGATGGTTGCTTGTTAGGCGGACCTAAAGGGATTTTTCAGAAGCCATATCAGTATCTAGAAAATTGGAATATTCACCTACCAGCATTGAGCCGGTGGTTCATGGACTAAAGCTCCTCGTGACCCTCATCACTACATATTTTCACAATCAAAACTAAATAGAGCTTGTTGTGATTTAGACACCAGATAAAGAATAAAATAAGAGGTTTTATTGGCGTTTTTGCGGGCGATAGGCTGACCCTCTGCCACTGCAATAGTCTCTCTCCATCATTATACAACCTCCAAATTTGTCAAACTTTACATCAGATGGTTTTAAAGCACCCATAAAGGATACAGGCGTGAAGTTATGTATGTATGTACCTATTTAAATACTTCTTTTTTGCAAATATAACCATGACAAATATCTGCAGATATTACAAGTGTTTGTCATGCGGCGGAAATCAACCCTGTGAGTGACCTATCACGCAACAGTTATTCAGGATTCTTATTTGCAACTCATTGGCAACGATGAACTTACAAATAGGCAAACGCAAACATGTGCCTTATTCTACTGTTACACATGCTCATTTCAAGTACGAAACCATGCTTGACTTGAGCATGTGCGTCGGAATGTTGCTTAAAATTAGCATGCTCAATTCGTGCATACTCGTGAATCGACAGGCTTGCGATTTTCGAGCATGCTACCAGAGACGCGGGTGCAAGGGTGTGTGCGTTAAGCGCGTCTTAACAGGTTTGCTTATTAAGCATGCTAGTATCGATCAGTTGCTTATACTTAAATATATGTATAAGCTTACTTAAAATACATACATACATACATAACGTCACGCCTGTATCCCTTATGGGGTAGGCAGAACACCAGAGGTTACAAGACCATCTGATGTCACGTTTGACAAATTTGGAGGTATTATGAAGATGGAAAGAGACTACTGTAGTGACAGGGGGTCAGCCTATCGCCCACAAAAACGCCTTTAAAACCTCTGTCCCTTAACTGACTTTTACAGTATGCCGAGGAAGAGAAGCAGCTGGCACATTCTACGTTTTTCTTTCGCTCACAGTCCAGCATGGAAGCTAGACTGGGAGCTTCCATGCATACTGAAGCATACTTAAAACTAGCATGCTTATTGCTAGCCAATGTAAACAGCATCCTAAGCATAATAATAATAAATATTTCTGACACTTACACAACATTATCTAGCCCAAATTAAGTTTCTTAAAGAACTTGTGTTATGGATACTAGACAACTGATATACTTAAGAAATATATAAACATACATATTGAATAAATACATATTTTTTATTAGAATACACTTAAATAAACATATAAACATCCATAACTTGACGACTTATATCTGTGTGTTCATCACACAAATATCCGCCGCCGCCGGGATTCTAAACCAGGACCTCTGGCATAGGAGGCAATGTATGTTACCTCTACACCAGCCGGTCGTCAGCATGCTCGTATTGAGCATACTAAATAGCAAGCTTTTAAGTAAGTATGCTTTTTTCGAGCATGTGTAACAGAAGCTTAAGGTTGCTTATTTTGAACGAGTGTTTTTTAATGCTGTCATCACCAATCTCACTCATCATCTGATCAGATCGATTTCAAACGCGAATTTTGTCACAGATAAAATATATTTTTGGGGAAGACCCGAAAGCTCTTTTTGAACAAGTCCAACCACAGGACTACTAGACGAAGACAGAACTTCCAAACGAAATACTCAGATACTTGCTTTGTTGGTGTGTGTGGAACAAAAATATTTGCGTCTGTTTTCCCTAAACACTATAGCCTTGGTCCTTTTAAGGTACGAGTCAAAGACCTATGGCTTTTAGATAATGTGGTGAAATATAAGAAATAGTCATTCATTCATTCTATCTAGAATATAAGAATATTGGCACGTAAGAAATATCTATTAATCAACCTTTATTCTTACTTAACCAATACCTGCTCAACTGTTACTTTATTTGTTAACTTGAAGACAATTTACAGTGGGTAAAATTGATATAATTTTTACTCCACAAACACCTAGATAACATCACCATTATAGGATCTCACAGCTCGCAGCATCCCTACAGTCAGTTCACTAGGTCACAGCCCAGGCCGGGCCGGGTCAACGCCCGGTTGTATTTGGGTCACCCGGTCACTCCCGCCCCCCGCACCTCCTGCATAGTATTGATATCCTGTATGAGATTCCTGGGGATACCGGGAATAGGAACCTACCTGCAGCAGTGCCTAGGTACTGAAGGGAACTATCAAATTTGTTGAAGTTTTCATATGATATCCAGTTCTAAATAACAAAATTAATAAAATTCCCAGACAATCACACCAGCTCATATAATAGAAGATACTTCATAGTTGGTCTCATATAAATATCATCGAAATCGGTTGAGTACTTCGTTGAAAATTTCAAATATTTGAAAAAATATGTATGATTCGGAGAATGTTTACGTTGGTGACATTCTCAACTCAGCCAAAGGGTTTTTTAATGCTCTGCATTCGATGCTTACTTATAATCAATTATAATCATCCGTTGATTTTGTTCAATGTGTTTTTTAATTATATCTAAACTTGTGTGTACATAAATTGTAAAAAATACATAAGTACAATCCTTCACGCCTCTATCCTTTATGGGGTAGGCAGAACACCAGAGGTTATAAAATCATCTGATGGCACGTTTAACAAATTTAGAGGCATTATAATGATGGATAGAGACTATTGCAGTGACAGGGGGTCAGCCTATCGCATACAAAAAATCTCGAACAAACCTCTGTCCCTTAACTGATTTTTACAGTATGCCCGGGAAGAGAAACATCTGGCGCATTCTTTGTTTTTTCTTTGCTCCCAGCCCAGTCCAGCATGGAAGGGATACAATAAACATATAAATTGAAATAAACATATCCATGACTTGACGGCTAGCGTCTGTGTTCATCACACAAATATCCACCGCAACTGAGATTCGAACCCAGGACCTCTGGCATAGAAGGCAATGTATGCTACCACTACACCAGTCGGTTGTCTATATTATCATTGAAGCTAAATCTTAAGTTTCCCTGTCTGAATGGATGACGCAAATGCATGTACTTCGCGTGTCCGAACCCCGACCAAGCGTCCAGTTTGGTCGCCGCCGCTAGATTCAGTCGTGCGTATGTATGTCTGTTACAAAATCGATATCACAATATCTATATCGTTCTTAATAATCGATTTCATTGGCGTCATAGGTGTATTTGAATCGGTTTATATTTCCCATCACTTAATATCAGCAGTAACGTCACAGTCGGTATTAAAAAGTCGGCACGCTTGGTTTCAATACAAATCTTAACACTTGCGTTATCTATGTAGATGTATGTCTGTAGTCTGAACGCAAATCTCGGAAACTTGCAGACAGATTGGAAGAATTCCTCCTGCATTTCCACGCTGGACTGGGAGCGAAAGAGACATAGAATGTGCCAGCTGTTTCTCTTCCCGGCCATACTGTAAAACTCAGTTAAGGGGCAGGGGATTTATTGAAGGTTTTGTGGGCGATAGGCTGACCCCCTGTCATTGCAATAGTCTCTCTCGATAATACCTACCTCCAAATGTCAAACGTGACATCAGATGGTTTTATAGCCTCTGGTGTTCTGCCTACCCCATAATACAGATGGCTTGAGGTTATGTGTGTTTCATAGCAGGGCTATATTTTTTGAAGAAACGCTAACGAGATCGAAAGTTACGCAAGTAGAACTGTATTTATATAAAAAGCTGAAACTTTGTATTCAGGGTTCCTTACAATTTATTTTCTTTCAAAAACTACCTTAACTGTAAACACATAACGACCTATTTACCTTCGCCCATTAAAAAAAAAAAACAAAAGACAAGCTAAACCCCTTATCTAACTACTAACTGTAGCTATGCGCTGAAGCCTGCAGTTACCATTACAAGCAACCTCATTAAAAACTCGCCATTATTTCCATAATTTAATAAAGACTATAATAGCTTGAGGCGAACTTCTGTATTATCATTACATTACTAGGTACAGTCGGAGGCTTATGGGAAACTAAGGATTGCATAATGAGTGCACATTTAATTGTGAACTGTATAAGTATAGATTAGAATACAGTTTTCTATGGAGATTTGGCTGCGATCAACTTAAGTCATGCTCATGATCAAATAAATCAGCGTCACAGCTCAATAAGCAAATAAAATGATGGTGACGGATAAAACCGCTGTTTTTGGGCACTTTTTCACAAGAAATGAAGTTAAAAATCAATACGTCTATGTATGTGGGTTATTTGGGCTACCTAAATAAATAAATAATTTCTTTTTTTATTTAATCTACTATCGAACGAACTGAATCATGACATGACCCACAACAAGCTCATTTTGGCAAATCGTCTCAATGCTAGTAGGTCGAAATTCGCTTGAAGATAGATTTCCTTGGTGATTTCATCACTTGTTATCATTTCATTCGACACTGACATTTAATGAGTTCAGAATTCGTACAGTATCTAAAAAGTCTTAAGTGAATTGTACGCGATATAGTACGAGATCCGGCTGCAGGATTAGTGCGTTCATCTGTTTTTTGCAGAAAACCGATTTTTTATGTATTTTTATAATTAGGAGAATATATATTTATCAGGTTGCCTATCAAAATTTGGCCGCCAGTATTTTTAATTAAATTATTTTTTATAGATTTTTGGGAAAAAATTTCGTTCACTTGTTTTTTAAATAAAATAACGTCTACATCACGGCAATTTACATGAAGATTCAAAAAAATCACGGTTGCCGTTGCGCACTTGGCCGCACCTCTTCGCAGCCAGGTGTAAACAGGTATGATTTCGATACATTTATACGTTCATAACGTTTATTCATTAATTATATATCAAATTAAAGCTAATTTTTTTCTATTTATTATAATATATGGTTGCCTAATTAAAAGTACCCGCAAATAAGGGTTGCTGGCTTTTAAAAATAACAAATATTTAAGGTAGAGTGAAAGAGAGTTAGCGCGTAACATCATTTGTCAGACGAGGATAGCCACTCTTTTAAGCCATTGCGCATGCGTCGAATGTTAGTGTTCTCAACCACCGAGGAGTAATAGAGACGACTTAATAAATACTCCAAAAAATATGTCTTCCTTTTCAAAATGACAAATTTAAAAATCACAAAAAAAATTATAATATTCATTTAATATATTTAATATTGAATTAATATAGAGTTGTCTCCCGTTTTGACGCGTCTCTTTAGACTTTCTTTGGAATCTGGTAAAGTCCCCAAATCCTGGAAGCTGGCTAACGTACAACCAGTACCGAAGAAGGGAAGCCGTGCTGATCCTGTCAACTATCGACCAATCTCAATCACTTCGATACTTTGCAAAGTCATGGAACGTGTATTGAACAATCGACTCCTGGCATACCTCGAGACCAACGAGCTCCTAAGCGATAGCCAATATGGTTTCCGCAGTGGCCGCTCGACCGGCGATCTTCTCGTGTATGCCACACACTTATGGAGTGAGGCCTTGGAGGGTCATGTTGAAGCAATAGCTGTTTCCTTAGACATATCCAAGGCCTTTGACAGGGTCTGGCATGATGGTCTCTTAAGCAAGCTTCCAGCATATGGCATACCGACCGGGCTCTGCGACTGGATATCTGATTTTCTGAGGGAACGGTCGATTCGAGTAGTCTTAGACGGCTACTCCTCTGACCTAATGGCGATTAATGCCGGGGTACCTCAGGGATCTGTTCTCTCTGCAACTTTATTCTTGCTGCACATTAATGACCTCCTAACACCCGGCATTATTGGATATGCTGATGACAGCACTGTTGTTGAGAGATATATATAAAATGCGCGAACGAGCGCCCATGAAATCCAGGTTTTGAGAAGGTCTATGATTGAGCGCGTTGATTCGACCTTGCGGAATGTGTCCGATTGGGGCGAATCTAACCTGGTCAAATTCAAAGCCTCCAAAACACAAGCGTGTCTATTCTCCGCGAAAAAGAGCACCTTTACTTTTACGCCCACTTTCCAGAATGTATCTGTTCCCATCACCGACCAACTAGGGCTTTTGGGCGTCACTATAACGTCCAAATTAAACTTCAGTCAACAAATTGAGTCTATGGCAAAAACGGCTTCCAAAAAATTGGGTATCATCTCGAAGGTCCGGCGGTACTTCAGCCCTGAACGGCTGCTCAACTTATACACAGCCCAAGTGAGGTCGTGCATGGAGTACTGTAGTCACCTTTGGGATGGTTCTGCCAAATACCAGCTCGAAGCGCTAGACTCTGTTGACCGAAGAGCCCGTAAAATCATAAATAACAACAACCTTACAAATAAAAAATTGCAGACGCTGGAGCATCGTCGTAAGGTTGCTTGTTTGACAGTATTTTATCGGCTACATTTTGGTGAGTGTGCGAGTGCTCTTTTTGACCAAATTGAACCCAACCCTTTTTTACCACCGGACTACCAGACGCAGACAGAACTTCCATCCCTATATAGTGGATTTACCAAGAAGTCGAACAAAACGCTTCGATAGTTCCTTTTTGGTACGGATTGCCAAGGAGTGGAACAATCTGCCTGCGTCTGTTTTTCCTGACCACTACAGTCCTGGAAAGTTTCTCGTGGATGGACGTGTAACACCATAGTCTTCATGCGCACTTTCCATCAGGTGGCATGGAAGACAAACATCCTATCCTTATAATATATAAAAAAAAAAAAGATTAGGCAACCATAAATTATAATAAATAGAAAAAAAATAGCTTTGATATATAATAAATGAATAAACGTTATGAACGTATAAATGTATCGAAATCATACCTGTTTACACCTGGCTGCGAAGAGGTGCGGCCAAGTGCGCAACGGCAACCGTGATTTTTTTGAATCTTCATATAAATTGCTGTGATGTAGAAGTTATTTTATTTAAAAAACAAGTGAAAGAAATTTTTTCCCAAAAATCAATTAAAAATAAGTTAATTAAAAATACTGGCGGCCAAATTTTGATAGGCAACCCGATAAATACATATTCTCCTAACTATAAAAATACATAAAAATTCGGTTTTCTGCAAAAAACAGATGAACGCACTAATCCTGCAGCCGGATCTTAGACTAATAGACCTTACAAGTTTCAAAATTCAAAATTCAAATTCAAATTCGAATGCACGATGCATGTGGTTCAATGCAACAAATAAAATTTAAATGGCACCGTAATACACAAACGAAATAACTTTTAATTTTGCAGAGGCTGATACGTAACCTAAATGACACCCAAAATGATACTCTAAACGATATAACTTTTAACTTTTAAATTTATATACATTACTTTTCTTATATAGTTTCTTTACGTTATAATTATACTTTTATTATTTAGTATAAGATTTCATAGCAACTGTATTTAAATTTTCTTATTATGTTTAACTAATAGTGGAAACTTGATTGGATACTGTATTACTTTTAATAAGCTAATAATAGTTAATAATTGTTCTGTTTGTTTCCCTAATAAAGATAAATAAAATAAATATATTTGTATGGCCAGCTATTTACACCCTCTATGTTATAACATTGCACCACTTCACCACAAAAGTAAAAATGTATACTATTTGAAACATTTATCTTCAACTAGCCACCGCGCGCGGTTTTACCCGCGTAACTTTTGATCCCGTGGGAATTTCGGGATAAAATATAGCCTATAACCTTCCTCAAGAGTTGGGCTATCAAATTCAAAAAGAATTTTTCAAATCCCACTTGTAGTTTCTGAGATTAGCGCGTTCAAACAAACAAATTCTTCAGCTTTATATATTAGTATAGATATACACATAACGCTTTACGTGAATCATAATTTCTTTGGTATTTTTGAGACGATAAACATACCATACTTACCTACCTACCAAAGGAAAGTTATATCTGGGAATTTTTCTCCTAACGTTTCAATGTCCTGAAACTGACGAACGACCTAATAAGTATTTAATTTCATATATTTTCCTGTTTATTATATCAGTAAGATGTTACATAACAGAAAAGATAGCTTCCTCAATGATCTGAGTGTACCTACAGTCGGCAACTCGGCAAGGTGAAGGCCGCATACTACAACCATGAGACTCGGGCTAGAATATTATTAAATGGACATTTATTCACACAGCGCCATCTACCGCTAAAGTAAGCTCTTATGTTATTTTTAAGTTTTGCATTTAAAATGCTCAATTATTCTTAAACTAGCAATTCCGAATCCCGCGGGATTACGGGATAAAAAATAGCCTATGCGCTATTCCAGACTGTATACTATCACTATGCCAAATTTCATAAAAATCCGTAGAGCCGTTTTGCCGTGATTGAGGAACAAACATCCATACATTCAAATTTATAATATTAGTAAGATAACTGAAAAAGTGTGCTAAATAAAAATCACCCGACCAGGATTTCAACCTGGGACCTCTCTGGAACGCAGCTCCATCTAATACGTTAGCAATATAACGTTAGAACAAAAATGTTCGAGGCGTACCGCCGCCAGGCCCCGGTAGCTCAGTGGAAGAGCACTCGTCCGGCAAACGAGAGGTCCCAGGTGCGAGTCCTGGTCGGGAGATTTTTATTTCGCACATTTTTTCAGTTATTTAACCTCTTAAGCTTGCTTTATAGTATTAGATATAGTATATATTTTAAGTATTAGAGGGCCGCCAGACTGTTGAAAACACGTTGAAAACCAATGCTTCCAACCAAGGTTAAGGAAGGTTAAGTTGTTGTCAACCAATTCCGAGTCATCCACACTGTTACAAACGGTGGTTTCCAACAAGGAGACAAACAAGAACACAAGCCAAGGTCACGCCAGGCCACGCCCCTTAATCGTCAGTGTGCTCTGATCTCTCGCGTTGGCAACATCTTCGCGATGGCAGTTTTGTATGCAATTGAGGATACAAAGAAGGAAAGGTTGAAACGCAGGATAAAAAGCTTCAAAACTCGAGTCATTTCTAGTTATAGTTACATAGTAAAATATACAATAACAAGCGTACACACTGTCCTAAAAACAGACATACATCTACATAGATAACGCAAATGCATATCCTGTGCGTGTCCGAACCCCGACCAAGCGTCAAGGTTGGTCGCCTCTAGATTTAATATGTATTGTAATATGCGTGTATGTATGTCTGTTAGAAAATCGAGTCCACGATATCAATATCGTTCTTAATAATCGATTTCATCGGCGGTATCGGTGTCTGTGAATCTTTTTGTATTTTCCAATAATAAATATCAGCTGTGACGTCACAATAGGTCTTAAAAAGTCGGCACGCTTGGTTCGAATACAAATCGTGGCACTTGCGTTGTCTATGTAGAGTTATGTCTGTGATTCTAAACACCGCCGTTTCCAACCCGCCAAGGTCATGTAATTTGGTTGTCAACAGCCGTCTTCACTGTTGGAAACACGTTGTAAACTAGCAAGGTCACCTTGGTTTGATGTTTTGTTTCCAACAGTGTATTTGGGCTCTTAGATTTCGAACCTAGGAGTTCCCACGACGCAACTGTACACACTGCTATCCCTTCACCGCGCAATGTAAAGATAAGAACAATCGCCTACACGGCAAGGTGAAGGTCGCGTGCTGCAGTCGGCCACGTCATGGTACAGATATTTACAGTAATTCAACTCAGCCGCATCTTTGAAAGAAATGAATATAATTAAAATATAATGAATATATATTGAAATTAACTAGCCACCGAGCGGGGTTTACCCGCGTAACTTTTGATCCCGTGGGAATTTCGGGATAAAATATAGCCTATAACCTTCCTCAAGAGTTGGGCTATCAAATTCAAAAAGAATTTTTCAAATCCCACTTGTAGTTTCTGAGATTAGCGCGTTCAAACAAACAAATTCTTCAGCTTTATATATTAGTATAGATATACACATAACGCTTTACGTGAATCATAATTTCTTTGGTATTTTTGAGACGATAAACATACCATACTTACCTACCTACCAAAGGAAAGTTATATCTGGGAATTTTTCTCCTAACGTTTCAATGTCCTGAAACTGACGAACGATCTAATAAGTATTTAATTTCATATATTTTCCTGTTTATTATATCAGTAAGATGTTACATAACAGAAAAGATAGCTTCCTCAATGATCTGAGTGTACCTACAGTCGGCAACTCGGCAAGGTGAAGGCCGCATACTACAACCATGAGACTCGGGCTAGAATATTATTAAATGGACATTTATTCACACAGCGCCATCTACCGCTAAAGTAAGCTCTTATGTTATTTTTAAGTTTTGCATTTAAAATGCTCAATTATTCTTAAACTAGCAATTCCGAATCCCGCGGGATTACGGGATAAAAAATAGCCTATGCGCTATTCCAGACTGTATACTATCACTATGCCAAATTTCATAAAAATCCGTAGAGCCGTTTTGCCGTGATTGAGGAACAAACATCCATACATTCAAATTTATAATATTAGTAAGATAACTGAAAAAGTGTGCTAAATAAAAATCACCCGACCAGGATTTCAACCTGGGACCTCTCTGGAACGCAGCTCCATCTAATACGTTAGCAATATAACGTTAGAACAAAAATGTTCGAGGCGTACCGCCGCCAGGCCCCGGTAGCTCAGTGGAAGAGCACTCGTCCGGCAAACGAGAGGTCCCAGGTGCGAGTCCTGGTCGGGAGATTTTTATTTCGCACATTTTTTCAGTTATTTAACCTCTTAAGCTTGCTTTATAGTATTAGATATAGTATATATTTTAAGTATTAGATTTCGAACCTAGGAGTTCCCACGACGCAACTGTACACACTGCTATCCCTTTACCGCGCAATGTAAAGATAAGAACAATCGCCTACACGGCAAGGTGAAGGTCGCGTGCTGCAGTCGGCCACGTCATGGTACAGATATTTACAGTAATTCAACTCAGCCGCATCTTTGAAAGAAATGAATATAATTAAAATATAATGAATATATATTGAAATTAACTAGCCACCGAGCGGGGTTTACCCGCGTAACTTTTGATCCCGTGGGAATTTCGGGATAAAATATAGCCTGTAACCTTCCTCAAGAGTTGGGCTATCAAATGCAAAAAGAATTTTTCAAATCCCACCTGTAGTTGCTGAGATTAGCGCGTTCAAACAAACAAACTCTTCAGCTTTATATATTAGTATAGATATCCTCCTTGCAAGCTTTGTGAAAAAGACCTATAAAAAAATAGAAAAAGTAACTAACCAAAAAGTAAATATCAAACAGGAATACCTACGAAAGGCACACTGGGTAAAAGTAATGGGGGTATTTATAAGGGTAGGTTTATAGGTAGGTAGGTATATTACATAAACTGTGCCCGCGACTTCGTCTGCATTGAATGAGTATTTCGAGTAAGTTATTTTCTTCTCCAAGGTCCTATCTATTAAGGTTCTATCTTTAATCACAAAAATAATAATCAACGATTGCAGAGCATTAAAAAGACCCACTACACGTCAAAACTTTGAAATTTTCAATGAAGTATACAAGCGATTTCGATGAAATTTATATGGGACCAACTATGAAGTATCCTCTATCACATGAAACAATAATTTTCAAAATCAATTCATAATTGTCCAAGATATCGTGTAAAAAAGACACAAAAAAAGAACATACAGACGAATTGAGAACCTCCTCCTTTTTTGGAAGTCGGTTGAAAATTTAGGCTTTCGGCGAAACGAGCATTTAGCGAAGGATGTTTCGACTTGCCGTAGTGAGCCGATTTGACAGCTGGTCTAACATATGTTTTTAGATAGATAGATAGATAAAAACGTTTATTGTTACTAAAATCACTCACTTATAGACTTTATTATCCAATTGTTAGAAATAAATTATTATTATTATTCTCAATTCAATTTACTAAATTTTTTAAAGATTTTTAATTTTTGAAAGAAGTTTATGCGAGTAAAAATCTTTATTATTATTGTACATTCTTAATATCTTATCAAAATATCCCTAAGGCATTACAAGTGACGCAAGTAAACCCACGCGCTGCTACTAGTCATCAGATAAAAGGCCAAGGTTGTGCTATAAAGTAATTGGCCGTGTCGTAACTAGGGGGCGATTCCGTCAGGGGTCGTCTTTGTTAGGGGAGGCTCGTAGGAGCTTAAAGTTCATGGGTGGAAGATTATAAAATGCTTTATGTAAATATCAAGCTCTTGGTAATTTCTGAAGATTTAATTTTTTACAGCTTATCTGTAGAATATTCTAAACATAATAAGAAAATAAAAAGACTTTTTTTTCTTTATATTGTAAGGATAGGCGTTTGTCTTCCATGCCACCTGATGGAAAGGCGCATGAAGACTATGGTGTTACACGTCCATCCACGAGAAACCTATTCACTCGACACTTAAAAGTTCCAGGACTGTAGTGCTCAGGAAAAACATACGCAGATTGTTCCACACCTTGGCAATCCGTACCAAAAAGGAACTATCGAATCGTTTTGGTCGATTTCTTGGTAAATCCACTATATAGGGATGGAAGTTCTGTCTGCGTCTGGTAGTCTGGTGGTAAAAAGGAATGGGTTCGATTTGGTCAAAAAGAGCACTCGCACACTCACCAAAATGTAGCCGATAAAATACTGTCAAACAAGCAACCTTACGACGATGCTCCAGCGTCAGCAATTTTTTATTTGTAAGGTTTTTGTTCTTTATGAGTTTACGGGCTCTTCGGTCAACAGAGTCTAGCGCTTCGAGCTGGTATTTGGCAGAACCATCCCAAAGGTGACTGCTAGTTTAGTTTATATTAGGTAGCTCATCTCTGAAGATAGGTAAAAGTTGAAATTCTTTGCTCTAAGCTTGAAGAAGGCTATAGGCTATAATAGTTTATTCAGAAGCTCCTTCAACATCAATATTTACGGGAGTAAAACAGCGTGGCTCTACTCATAAATACATACATTACTTCACGCCTGTATCCCTTATAGAGATGGGTTTATGCCCTGGCGTTTTTGGCGCATTGAGTAAATGCCTGATAAATGCCCGTAAATGCCGAGTAAATGTCTTTTGTCTGGGCATAAACTTAAACAGATTTTTTTATTTATTTATTATCGTATCTTATATCTAAGTATACTTACAAAAAAAATAATTCATTAAAAACATATTTTATTTTAACTAATATATGTACTGCAATAAACCTTAACATTTTACCAAAATCGATTGGTTAAAATTATAACTTGGTTCGAAAGAACAACGGGGGTAGCTGGAGTTTACTGTTGAAGCGGGAGGGGAGTAACACTGTGATTATTTAATGACTGATTATTTGATTAAAAGTTTTGATTTACAAAATACTTAAAGTTTCATTTTTATTCAAGTTCCTGCTTAATTTTTTACAAAATTAAGTTGTTTGTTTTTGTGCCTAGTGATCGGGCATTTATTTGGACGTAAACTCATTTATGCCCAATATGCCTAGTTTATGCCCATTGTGTCCATATTTGTTTATGCCCCCGACCCATCACTAATCCCTTATGGGGTAGGCAGAACACCAGAGGTTATACAACCATTTGATGTCACGATTGACTTTGGAGGTATTACAATGATGGAGAGACTATTGCAGTGACAGGGGGTCAGTCTATCGCCCACAAAAACGCCAATAAAACCTCTGTCCCTTAACCGACTTCTACAGAGGACGACCACTTTAGCGGCGGGGTGACACTGCCTGCCTCAGCCGCCAGTGATCGCGGGTTCGATTCCCGCACGGAACAAGAAAAAAAACCCAGGTCTATGAATATGTATTTATATTCTAGGCCCCTAGTTCGCTACGTGGTATCCCATATCACAAGCTCTGCTTAGTTTGGGGCCATGTAGTTTAATACAAGAGAAGCAGCTGGTACGTTCTATGTTTTTCTTTCGCTCCCAGTCTAGCGTGGAGCGCTACTAGTATTAAACAAAAGACATAGATTTTTGACGTGTGGGCTACAGCTGTACCACAACCAATGTTACGCAATGTGTGTGAAAATTTTTAATTCATTACCAAAAACATTTAAATTAATGACAGTAAATAAACTCAAAGTTGAATTGACTAAATGGTTAAGGATAAAATGTTTTTTTTCAGTTAATAAATTCTAAAACTCTAAAACGTGACATTTTTAATTACCCTTTGACAATGCTGCAATAATATTATAATTTGATAATTTTATCAAAAATTTTAAAATAATAGATCTAAAAATTGTATAAAGAATGACATTAGAATATTGCATACTGTAATAATTTCAGTAAAATATGTGGTACTAATTTTATATTATGACTACCACCACCATTTTTAACCATATTTTTGGCAATAAAGATTGATTTGATTTGATTTGAAGCGTGTCATAAAAGACGACTAATCCTACTGGGTGGTTATTAGGGTTCGCCTGGCAAGCGACCACCCTTCATTTAAAATCTGCCGCCAAATATCAAAGTGATATGTTCCGGCGATATTTTTTGAAGAGCCCGTTCTTTTCTTATCCTTTGTGCAGCCATCTTCGCCTCCATGTTACTGTTACGCATGCTCATTTCAAGCACGAAAGCATGCTTCAAATGCTACCAGGGGCGCGGATGGTAGGGGGGGTGCTTTAAGCGCGTCTAAACAGGTTTGCTCATTAAGCATGCTAGTATCGATCAGTTGTTCATACTTAAATAATAAGCATACTTAGAACTAGCAAATGTAAACTGCTCCTAAGCACACTCGTATTGATCATACTAAATAGCAAGCTTTTTAAGAGCATGTGTTAGAGTAGCATCATAATCACCTACCATCAGGTGAGATGTAGGTCACACGAGGGTTTTGTCACCAATAAAAAGATAACTTCTGATATTCTAATTTTAATTTTTAACTCGAAGTTAAGGTGTATTTCTCTGCGTCACGCGTGTCTACGACGATAATACAAAACTGCTACGGACGTAGCTACGCGCTACGGTACGGACTACGGAACACGCTACGCACGCCGTGTGTACTACACGCTCGTACATAGTTTTTTCTATTTTAATCGAAGTTTAGCTAAATAGTAAAAACACAGTACAGATATCTACAGTAATTCAACTCGGCCACATCTTTGAAATAAATGCCTACAGCAGCGCCGCGATCCGTTTTTGCTAACTGCGGTATTTATCAAAAGGAAGTTGATAGTTATTTTCATACAAAGGAAGTGCAGTATAAAGTAAATTCTAGGAATTCTAGGCAAGGTTATATTTAATAGATAGTCACTTATTTTAGGCTAAATGTTAGTAGTTACGATTTTGCTAGAAAGGTTGGTAGCAATAAGTCGGTACTACCAACCTCCAGAAGTGAAGTACGATTGTAGCTAATAATCCACGCCACGGTCTAAAATCTGATAATATTCTTTATATCTTTACTAATATAATAATGCTGAAAGTTTGGTTGTTTGTGGTTTAAAAGATTGAATTAAAAAAAATTGCTATGTTTTACTGATAATTAAGATAAAGTCACTTGGGTCAAACCAACCGCGGCAGCGGTTTTCCTTACAAGCTTAAAATCTATTGCCAAATAAAACGGTTTCTGCAGGGATATCCCAACAATATGTTTTAAAGAGCGATTTATATCCTGAATCTAAACTTAACCACAGACATTCATCTAAATAGTTAAAAATAAATAATAAAATCCCCAGACAATCACACATACTACATGACCTCAAAGTAAGCGGAGCTTGTGTAATGAGATACCATGTAGCGAACTAGGTCCCCCATAGTTAATAACCTAGAATAAACGGCCAGACCCGGAACATTTTTTTCTTGTTCCGTGCGGGAATAGAACCCGCAACCACTGGCGTCTGAGGCAGATTGGTTTACCCCATCGCCAAAGTGGTCGTCATTATAACGCAAATGCATGTAGGTACTTCGCGTGTCCCAACCCCGACCAAGCGTCATTAGATTCAGTCTGCGCTGTATGTATGTCTCTTAGAAAATCGATCAAGGGCATCGATGTCTTTGAGTCGGTTTGTATTTCCCATCACTAAGTATCAGCTGTGACGTCATAGTAGGTGTTAAAAAGTCGAGACTATTGGTTTCAATACAAATCGTAACACTTGCGTTATCTATGTAGATGTATGTCTGTGTGTCCTACCTAACACTATATGGTAATTTTATACCTATACTCACATCTAAGATTCAAATCAAAAGCGAAAACCATCTCAAAATCGACCACAGAACCATCCATTCATCCATTCACTCATTCATATATCCAAAATTCCATTAAAACTAACATACTTTTCTACGTCAGCAAAAACTCATTAAATCTCCATAAATAACTCGCGGCAGAACTTTACAGATTTATGACGCTGAGTGACGTTGTTCTTACGTCACTGCACAGCGCTCTGCATCAGCTATTTCTGGCGTTCAATTGGAGAAGTGTGCGTGGTAGCGCACGGTGATACGGAATTAGCACCAGGATATCTTTAATGGTGGAGTGATGGTAGCCGTTGACGCAAGATAGTGGAGAGGATACGTAGTTCAATATACAAATCTAGGTAGAATAAATAAATATTTCTGACACTCACACAACATTATCTAGCCCAAATGAAGTTTCTTAAAGAACTTGTGTTATGGATACTAGTTAACTGATACACTTAAGAAATATATAAACATACATATTGAATAATACATACATACATAACTTCACGCCTGTATCCCGTATGGGGTAGGCAGAACACCAGAGGTAATAAAACCATCTGATGTCACCTTTGACAAATTTGGAGGCATTATAATAGTGGAGAGAGACTATTGCAGTGACAGGGGGTCAGCCTATCGCCCACAAAAAAGCCTCCCATAACACCTCGGTCCCTTAACTGACTTTTACAGTATGCCCGGGAAGAGAAGCAGCTGGCACATTCTATGTTTTTCTTTCGCTCCCAGTCCAGCATAGAACCATTGAATAAATACATAAATATTTTTTATTAGAAAATAAACTTAAATAAACATATACATCCATAACTCGACGACTAATATCTGTGTCGCCGCCGGGATTCGAACCCAGGACCTCTGGCATAGAAGGCAATGTACGTTACCCCTACACCAGCCGGTCGTCATATCATCACAACCTTATGAATATCATCACAATATCATCACAACTCTATGCAATAAGCTAATAAGCAATAAGCCCACTGCAGGGCTATGAGTCTCTCCTCTGGGTGAGGAGGAGATAGTTAAATATACTATAACGTACAAATCTACCAAAGCTCTAAGGAAGGCTCATAAACTTGTAAGTAAGTAAGTACCGTTTATAAAAGAAATCTACACATCTATAGACAACAAAAAATATATTTAACAAAATTTTCAGTGACAGCCAGAGATCAAAAAGAAGTGCTTAAAGGTTTTAGATAACAGATAGCATACTTAAGTATACTATAATTTGTACGGCAATACATAATACACCCAGCTCAATGCAATATTTCACTTATATTTGCACTGAGCTGGAATCGAACTCACGACCGCTAGACCGGCTGGTGTAGCGGTAACATACATTGCCTTCTATGCCAGAGGTCCTGGGTTCGAATCCCGGCGGCGGCGTATATTTGTGTGATGAACACAGATATTAGTCGTCAAGTCATGGATGTTTATATGTTTATTTAAGTTTATTCTAACAAAAAATATGTATTTATTCAATATGTATGTTTATATATTTCTTAAGTATATCAGTTATCTAGTATCCATAACACAAGTTCTTTAAGAAACTTTGACGACCACTTTGGCGTTGGGGTAAACCTATCTGCCTCAAACGCCAGTGGTTGCGGATTCGATCCCCGCATGGAACCAGAAAAAAAAAATGTTCCGTGTCTGGGTGTTTGTCTATTTATGTATTTATATTCTAGGTTCCCCCCTAGTTCGCTATATGGTACTTATCCCATAACACAAGCTATGCTTACTTTGGGGCCATGTAGTTGGTGTGTTTGTCTGGGCATTTTTTTATTATTATTTAAACTTAATTTGGGCTAGATAATGTTGTGTGAGTGTCAGAAATATATTTATTTAAAGACCCCATTTTGTGGTAGACACTGTAGCCCCTTCAATAAAAAGAAATACCTAATTTGGTTATACAGGGTGTCCCATAAATTGACGTTACAATCGAAAACAACAAGTAAGTTAATTTTTTTAAAAGTCTAATATTTTATTTTAAGTTTAAATCGCATAACTTTGAAATTTCTTCATAAACTATATTATTATAAGTTTATAATATTTAAGTAGGTAAGCTTTTCCAAAATTTAAGAGCAAGATTTTTCAAAAGTAGTTACGGAGATTATCACGTGCAAACAAACAAACAGACTGAACATTTTTACATTAGCATACAGTATAGATTATCACTCAAATAAAGCACATGTCTATAATTCTCTCAAACACACAAATACACCTCTCCCATACACAACTAGAACAACGCCTTGTCCCTCTAAAAATAAAGTCGAAAATCGATCGAGCGTCCACCAGCTCCATTACTAGGACACTGCACAAGCGCTATCCAGTGTTTAAACCAACTAAACATTCAATTCTCAACTTTAACGACTCAAGTTTCAGGTCGGATTCCGCTTGGGGTTTCAGAGACCCAATTAGGGAAACAAATAAAAAATAGGTCAAATATTAGTTTGGGTATTGAAATTCGGGATCTCGTCTGAAACGTCGGTGCAAGTGTTTTCGTATTGAGTCTGGTGTTTTTGAAATTGCGAATTTGAATCAACTGGTACAGCGTCACACGGTTTAATTTCCTTCTTGATAAAATAGAGCTCATATTAATATTGTCTCAAGTTTTCGTGATTCCTACTATTAAATATAGGTATCAATTATCAACAGACTTCAAATAAAAAACAAAATAAAAATATTGATAAACCCACGACGCGACGGTTAAAAAGAAATTGAAAAAGAATAAAATAATTTAAAATTCCCCGACTGAAATTATTTATGTAACGAGATAATTAACGTGAAAAGCTTTTTTAAAAGTTCACTTGATCTCACACAGAGTCGGTCATATTATGAACAACATACTATTCGTTTTCATAGCACTTCCCTACGCTTACCTATTCGGTTCTCGAAGATGTAGATGTCGCATAACATAGGTATTCAACTCTCTATGAACTTTATAAGAAGAGCAAGAAAATCCGTCTGGGGCTGCCATTGAATGAATTCGTTTTGTAGTTTTATATTGAAATTTAACATATTGATGGCACAAACACCCTCTCACCCCAAACGCATATACCGTCTCCGTTCCGTCGTGGGTAAAAAAAGGAGGTACTCAATTCGCCTCTATGTTTTTTTTATGTTTGTTACCTCATAACTTTTGACTGGGTGAACCGATTTTAATGATTCTTGTTTCATATGATTTCATCGTAATACATAAATTGAGTAGGTACTTCATGAAAAATTTGACGACCTTATACTTCAGCCAAAGTTTTGACGTGAAGTCGGTTTTTTAAAGCTCTGCATTCGTTGATTATCCAGGATGGAGATAGGTTCGGCTTACAATATCCCTACCGTCACCCTTGGATAGGTGTGCGATAGTCCGAGTGGCTGCTGGCAGCTTGCTGGTACCCGTCAGGGTCCGCCTGGCAAGCGACCACCCTTTATACAGGGTCCGCATATAATAGTCAATTATATTTTAATAGCAGATTAGGTATGATGAATGGGTCTAAAATTCGAAAAAAAAAAATTTTTTTTTCAATACTTTTCATAAATTAAAATTTCAAAATTGTTCTCTCTGAGTAAAATTAAAGATTAATCTAGATTTTATGACTATACACAATTAGATGGACACGTTTTTATTACTTGTTGTGTAGTCATAAACTACAGATCAAACTTAAATTTTGAACACTTAGAAGAATTTTGAAACTTTAATTTATGAAAAATATTTAAAAAAAGTATTTTATTTTTAGTAATTATGACCCACTCATCAGACTTAATCTGCTATTAAAATATTATTGACTATTATATGGCGACCCTATATAAAATCTGCCGCCAAATATGACCGCTCCGGTGCTGATGTATTCCGGCAATACTTTATGAAGAGCCAGGTCCTTCCTAAGCCCGTGTGCTGTCATTATCAACCTCATCATCACTTACCATCAGGAAATATTGATGAATGGATGTTTGTTCCTCTCTCACGGCAGAACGGCTCAACGGATTTTAATAAAATTTAACATAGTGATAGTGTAAGTTTGTGGAATAAACTTCCTGTAAATGTAAAATCCGCAAAATCACTCCTATCCTTTAAAAAACTGCTAAAGTCCCACTATTTGTCAGCTTGTGAAGTAATCTGATCCTAATATTGTACTTAAATATATATTTGTGTATATTTTTTGACATATTTATTATATCTATGTGTGTATTTTATATTTATATAAGTATATCTGTAATGTAAGTATATTTTATTTAGTGTATATTCTATATAGTAGGTATGCCTTTAACCCCAAGCTACATTACTAATTTTCTATATCCATGGTTGTCTGGTAGAGATCGCTTTCCAGCGATAAGACCGCCAATTGTATCTCAAAAGTGTTATTATGTATTTCCTTTTTTTGTACTTATTAATGGCATACAATGAAGTGTAAATAAATCTAATATATAAAATTCTCGTGTCACAGTTTTCGTTGCCATACTCCTCCGAAACGGCTTGACCGATTTTGATGAAATTTTTGTGCTTATCCGGTATCTATGAGAATCGGCCAACATCTATTTTATTTTTATTTTATTTATATGGCAAAACAACGTTTGCCGGGTCAGCTAGTAAATAATAAAATACAGTCTGGAATTACACATAAGCTACTTTTTTGAGGATATTCCCGCGGTATTCGAAACAGCTAGTTTAACATAAAAAAACTCTAACACACACTCATAGCATTAATCAGATCAAACGCAACATAACATAGATCGCGTTTTCAAGGCGAAGCTATTTCAAACCGGATGGGTATGCGGATATGTATGGAAACGTTCAGCGAATATGCGCGTACGCCGCGTCATGTCCGCTGAAAGCGTTTTAAATAATCATAATTACTTAATTATTATAATAACTCTATTTTGAGTTAAAAAAAAAAAACAAGATTTACATCTGGGGCCCTCTGTTAAGCTCAGAATGGCTGTGTAAGAAGGTCCCACTCCGCCATACATTATTTTAAAATACACAAAGGTACATCGTCGTCGTGGCGCCGTGGTTACTGTGTGTATCATACGATATCACAGGTTAAGCAACGTTCGGCGCGGTCGGTACTTGGATGGGTGACCGCCGACCATTCGTTTCTCACGTGCTTCCGTGCTTCGGAGGGCACGTTAAGCTGTCGGTCCCGGGTGCTGTATACTTGTATACAGTAGTCGTTAGGGTTTGTCAGAAGCCATATAGGCACCCTGAAAATTCTGACATCCACCACCCAGCACTGGGCCAGCTCGGTGGATTATGGCCTAAACCTCCTCGTCATCCAGAGGAGAGACTCATGCCCTGCAGTGGGCCCATTACCTACACGGAGTTGTGATGATGATGATGATGATGACATCTACAGTTATAATAATGAATTGATTTACTTAACTTCTCTACTATTAAAAATGAAACTAATATTGTCTTAACTTTCCACGACTCATAATCCTAATTCGATCACTAATAAATTAATACGAAAGTCTGTCTGTCTGTTACGCTTCTGCGGCTAAGCCACAGCTTCGATTCTAATAAAATTTGGAATTAAAATAGCTGACAATTCAGAGTAAAAACAACACCTAATCGATAAAGGATGAAGGAAATAAGGTATAAAAATTGTATGAGAAATCTAGACCGCTGAACCGACTATAACGAATATCGAAAATATAAAATCCTGCGTTCAAAAGCTGATGTAAATGTTCAGCGAATATGCGCGTACGCGTCATTTTGCGAGATCCCAGATTCGAGTCCTGGTCGGGTGATTTTTTTTTAACACATTATTTCATTTATTTTAGAGTAATTAAGCATTTTAAATGCAAAAACTTTAAAATATTATTAAACATTGCAATGCTTCACTTTAACTGAGATTCACAATTTCTGTAAAGAAATTGGTCTCGGGTGGTCTTAGCTGCAAAGCTATACCATTAGATGGAGCTACGTTAGCAATATAACGTAAAAACAAAAATGTGGTAAGTAATTTCGAGGCGTACCGCCAGGCTCCGGTAGCTCAACGAGCACTCGTCCGGCAAAGGAGAGGTCCCAGGTTCGAGTCCTGGTCGGGTGATTTTTATTTAACACATTTTTTCATTTATTTACCTACATCTTTTTATTAGAAAATAAACATCCATGACTTGACGGCTAATATCTGTGTTCATCACACAGATATCCACCGGCCGACGTCATTCGATCTCTCTGGAAACTTGGAAAACTGCTAGCAAGGAAACAGCCCTTCAGGCTTATTACGGAAACGTCTCCTCCATTTTGAGCTATGGCATAGTTCTATGGGGAAACTCATGTCATGCAAATAAAGTTTTTTTAGCACAAAAAGCATGCATTCGGGCCATACATGACATTGAAAACTGGGTTTCATGTAGACCTAATACAAAAGCCTTAAAATCTTAACAGTTCCTAGTTTATATATTTATGAAAATTGTATTTTTGTTAAGAACCATTTGAACTTATTCGAATGTTTATATGATGATCCACGACCTTACAGCTGTAGGCGCCCAAATAGGTTATTGTTACCAACTATGCGGACAGCCATAAAATCTAGAAACTGTACATCAATGGCCGTAAAAATCTATAATAAATTGCCTAGTGACATAAAAAATCTTGTATGCAATAAATTTAAATATAGACTTAAGATGTGGCTAGTCCAAAATTGTTTTTATGACTTGAAAGAGTATTTTAATTGACATGAAATAGTATATTATATGTACCTATATCTGACCTTAGAATATTTTAAGCAATTAATTAGATAATAATATTATAATAAATTTACTTAAACTTTGTTAGAGTTAAATTTTTGTATGCCCTAAACGGGTGAATGTGTCTGCACTGAAATTAATTATAAGAACTGTATTTACCATATTATAACAAAGAAATATTTTCTTTCTTTCTTTCTGGCCACAGTAGAGATATATACAGTAATTCAACTCGGCCGCATCTTTGAAATAATGCCTACAGCGCCGCGTGATAGGGCTGCCCGCCTTCATTGTTTAAATTACATTTGCCTACTTTGTGCTTACTTCCATTTAGTTTAGTGACTGCAAATATATTTTTTTTATATAAACAAATAAAATACTTTGTGAATTGAATAGGAAGCGTTCAACAAAAATACGTTTTGTGTCAAAAACCATGTTTACGTTTGAATAACAAATCGGTCTTAAAAAATAGCGACGGAAAAAAACATGCACTATACAGTTGCACGAAAAGATGAATTATTAAATTTTAAAGTATAAACAATCCGCATATTAACTTAAAGCTCAATCAACAATTGTTTCCGCATGCAGACACCCGCGACTGGCCGCATGCCGAGATCGAGAGCCGCGTAGGTACAGCTCGAGTTTCGTCCGTTTGTATGAAATTGAATTACTGTAGATATCTGTACTGTGCTCTGGCATAGAAGGCAAAATATGTTACCGCCACACAACTTGTCTTCAAGGTATACCTGGATGCTGGTCCACGCATCCATTAATCTTACGGTTACTAATATTATAAATGTGAAAGTTTGGATCGATGGATGTTTCTCCCTCAACCACGACTGTACGGCTCGACGAATTTGAGTGAAATTTAGCATAGTGATAGTGTACAGTTTGGAATAGCACATAGGTTTTTTATAACGATATTGCCGCGGGATTCAAAATTGCGCGGATAGGTAAAACGCGCGAAACAACTATTTAGTTTCTTTATACTACGGACCTTACTCTTCTCTCCTCGGAACATTTCCAAAAACAAAACGAGATAATCACTGCCAAACTGCTGTATCTCCGTCGAGAACTCGTCAAAACAATCGTAAAACTACCTCAAAAACGGTTTAGCACCGTCGTTGAGTTAAACACCGCTGTTAACGTAAACAGTCATGAAATACGAATTGGTATTTCATTTGGAAAACATCAAATGAGTTAAAGTTTAAGAAAGTCGTCGTGACGCAGTGAATCATTTATTTATTTACTTTACTAGCTGCTGCCCGCGACGTCGTCTGCGCGAACGCTATGCAGCACCAAACGCGCCTACGATTATAACACTGCTAGCGTGATAATATGTAGCCTATATGTTGACCCGACTTCTTAACTATCTTCATGCCAAATTTGAAGTAAATCCATGCAGTACTTTTTGAGTTTATCCCGGAAAGACAAACAGACAAACAGACAAAAATTCTAAAAACTATATTTTTTGTTTCTGTTTCGATTGTAGATCATACCCCAAGTATTCTTTTAAAAAAATATTCAATGTACAGTTTTGACTTTCCTACCATTTTATTATATGTATAGATTAAGAAAACCAACAGCGTTATTAAACATTATTTCTTAATCTAGTACGGACAGACGTGATTTTTTTTAATATTTACACAAATAAAATGAAAAGTTAAACAGATACATACAAAATTATCATACATATAAATACATATTCTATACAATATTACATACCTACAAATAATTACATATAAAGATAATTGAATAGTTTTATTACATAAACATACGTATTATAATAAAATTACACATCGATTTACTTATTACAATTTAGATAATCAGAGCAAGCAGTCGATTTGAGTATGTCTTTTGCTTTGAGTATGTCATCATGCGCATATCATTCGATTTGCAGGTGAAGTCGTCGTGGCGCCGTGGTTACTGTGTGTATCATAGGATATCACAGGTTAAGCAACGTTCGGCGCGGTCGGTATTTGGATGGGTGACCGCCGACCATTCATTTCTCACGACGACTTCCGTGCTTCGGAAGGCACGTTAAGCAGTCGGTCCCGGGTGCTGTATACTTGCATACAGTAGTCGTTAGAGTTTGTCAGAAGCCATCTAGGCGCCTTAAAAATTCTGGCATCCACCACCCAGCACTGGGCCAGCTTGGTGGATTATGGCCTATACCTCCTCTTCACCCAGGGGAGAGACTCATGCCCTGCAGTGGGCTCATTACAAAGAGTTGTGATGATGATGATGATGAAGCAGGTTAAGGAACGTTCCGCCTGGTTGATATAAGGATGGGTGATCCTGATCAGCTGTTTCAACGCATTGAAACTGCATTAAGCGGCTGGACCGTTAGTGCGTTTGGGCGCAAATGCTTTGGGAGTAGATAGATTTTGGTGAAAAATTTAGGAAATCATTGACAAGAGTAGAAGCAAATAAGAACCATGACTTTTTTGGAATAAAAAGTAGACTATGGGCTGTTCCAGACCAGAAACAAATTTTATGCAAAATTTTATTGAATCGATCAGCCGCTGTCTTGATTGGCAAACAAACATACATACCTCCACCAAAACTTTCGCATAATAAGGAGGATAGGATGAAAACATCTTTGTTTACAAAACTCGATTACCTGCTTGCCAACGATCGTACTCCGGCGTCATGGCACACATTAAGACTTTTGTGTAAACTATTAATAATGTCACAGTTACATCACTAGCCGCATGCGATAGCACGGTCAATGTCGACTTGTGTTACTCGCTAGGGATGCATTTTTGCGCGATGTTTGTCGATGATTTATAGATACGACAGAACAAAGTTACTGTGATGTCTCTTTCTTAAAAAACGCAAATACGTCTTTTACTTGTCATCGTCATCACAATTTGTAATGAGCCCATCATTGCTGGTCTATGAGTCTCTTCCCTGGACGGCGAGGAGGTTTAGGCCGTAAAACACCAAGCTGGCCCAGTGCTGGTTGGTGTATAGCAGAATTTTTAAGGAGTCGAAATGGCTTTTAACAAATCCAAAAGACTAATCTTCTACATCGCTTTGATATTTTGTTACATACACAAACACAACTTCACGCCTGTATCCCTTATGGGGTAGGCGAACACCAGAGGTTACAAAACCATCTCTTGTCACGTCTGACACATTTGGAAGCAATATAATGGTGGAGAGAGATTGCAGTGACAGGGGGTCAGCCTATCGTGCGCCAACAATCTCCAATAAAACCTCTGTCCCTTAGTTGACTTTTACATTATACCCGGGAAGAGAAGCATCTGGCACATTCTATGTTTTTCTTTTGCTCCCAGTACAGCATGGAAGGCTATTATATTTTGTTACAGAATGGTTATAATTAACTATTCAATTATCCAAAACAGACGTAAACTTTCGCTGTACTTATTTAATTCAAAAATTATATCATGTTATTTTTATCGTTACATTCTTACGGGGAAAGTAGTAACACGGATAATGATCAAGCGAAGCGCCTAGTTAGACAGACTACAATGACAATCAAATAAACACAATTTCGTATGAAAAATCGAAGACATATATATATTTTTTATTTACGAATTAGCAAAATAAACATTCCGTGTCTAGTCCATGACATTTGTAGTGATTTAGGAATCTACTAGAAAAGAGGCATTAAATTAATATTAAAATTTTATTCAAAAAGTTTGAACAATAAGAACAATCTATCGATAACATCATCAACTCCCACTGCACATCCCTACTCTTAAACTGCGGATGGTGCGCGTAAAAGCGAAATCTCCTGACAGACGAACATCGGCACATCTGCTTTAATAGAAAACGTCCAAAAACTATCAACAGTTGCTTTGATATTCTGTTACAGACGGGTTATAAATAACTATGTAATCATGCGCAATTAACAGACGTCTTGCCTTAGCTTCCCATCTCAATAATATCAATGTTTATTTCTGAAATAACAATAGAGGCCCAAAAATATTATATGCAGCCCTTTACATTAATAAGAACTAAATCATCATCACGACTCTTTGCAATGAGCCCACTGCAGGGCTATGAATCTCTTTCCCCGCGTGACGAGGAGATTTAGGCCATAAGCCACCAAGCTGGTCCAGTGCTGGGTGGTAGATCTCATAATTTTGAGGGCGCCGAAATGGCTTCTGGCAAACCCTAACGATTATACTATTATACTGTCAGTCATAGTAATCTAACTAACTTATAGAACTAACAATATTACACACACGCACGCTCACACACACGCACACACACACGCATAACACCGCTCGTATTGATTGATATTGATATTAATAATTTATTTCTTTAGTGTACTTTTGTTTGATTACCTACTCTAAAAAGAAAAAATATGTCTAAAAATTGTGAACCTTTTATTGGCAGTAAGTTTTATGTATCTGATTCTTTCTATTATAATCTAAAGTGCTGTTGGTTCTGTGAGAATTAAATAAATATACAGCAACTGTACAACCCTGGTGAGCACCACCACATTTTCAAATCTACGCCAAAACTTTGGCTGGAGTGAAACGTCGCCGACGTACATATCGATATATTTAATTTTCCTCGCATTTAATTTTTTCAAAAAGTATGTAGGTACTTCTAGGTCCATCTTGCGGAGGGCCTACCTATGCTGCGTCTCCCAGTACGTAGCCACCACTCGAAATTTTTACTGCTCCATCCGTTCTGCTAGCTATGAGCACATTGCCACTTCAGCTTTGCAATACTTGGGGTTCCCTGGTAGAAATCGCTTCCTGGCGATAAGGCCGCCCTTTATACATTGTTTTCTTTTTATTTGTTCTTTGTTCTGTATTTTTTATTGTGTATAATAAAGGGTAAATAAATAAATACTTCCGGCTATGTCGATGGCTTTGTCGCCTGCGAATCTTGTCATTTCTGCAGTGCGATCACAGAACTTTATCGAATCGTAAGTTAACGAATGTTTACGAATGTTCGTATAGTATGGAGACGGTTTTTAAGAAAAAAATTAAATCTATCCATTGCCGCACGGCCAGCTTAAATAAATGTGTGCCTTGTTAATTTTGAATGTTTGTAAACATGTTGTAGTCATAAATATCTGTAAAATAAAAAATTACAATGTTACTCAAAACTTGCAACCGACTCCATACTATACGAGCATTCGTAAACATTCGTTAACTTACGATTCGATAAAGTTCTGTGATCGCACTGCTGATTCGAGGAGAAACTCCGAGCATAGCCAAATTCATTGCCCGCTGAGCGACTTTAAGCATGTTTATAAGGCCCACAGATAACAAATTAACTTATTTGTTTATTGATGCGATGCTTCTATGCTGGACTGGGAGCGAAAGAAAAACATAGAATGTGCCAGCTGCTTCTCTTCCCGGGCATACTGTAAAAGTCAGTTAAGGGACCGAAGTGTTATGGGAGGCTTTTTTGTGGGCGATAGGCTGACCCTTTGTCACTGCAATAGTCTCTCTCCATTATTATAATGCCTCCAAATTTGTGAAACGTGACATCAGATGGTTTTATTACCTCTGGTGTTCTGCCTACCCCATACGGGATACAGGCGTGAAGTTACGTATGTATTTTTAAGTGATGTTAAACTTTAGAGAAAAACGTAAACAAAAACTTTAAATAAATTTTCCCCTGTAGTTTAAAATCTAAAGACGCAACAATTCACCCGTTACACGCGTATATTTACACAAACATACAAACAGACACACAAACATTCAATCTATTCGTGGTTTATGATAAACATTGCCATTTTTATGAGGTTTCGCCGGCCGTCAAAATCGTCATGGTACATTTCTGTCTGTCTACATATACCTACTTGTATCCACACAAATAGAGTTAAAGAGTTTGTTTGTTTGTATAAACGTGTCAGTGACTGAATCCGCAAGTAGGATTTGAAATAATCTTTTTGAATTCAATAATAGCCTTAGTAAATAATTTATTTAAGAAACTGACGAGGATCAAAAAAACAAAAGCTGTCCGTAGGTACGTTCGAGATAATCTTTGAAGTTGCACTCCAGATCAAAATACATACATAACATCACGCCTGTATAACTTACTAGCTGTTGCGCGCGGTTTTACCCGCGCAATTTCGATTCCCGCGGGATTTTCGGGATAAAAAGTAGCCTATACGGATTCGGAAGAATCCCTCTAACTAATGGTAAAAGAAATTTTGAAATCGGTCTAGTAGTTTTTGAGCCTATTCAATACAAACATACAAAAATACAAAGGTTTCCTTTTTATAATACAATATTAGTAGGTATAGATGGGGAGGCAGAACACCAAGAGGTTATAAAACCATCTGAAGTCACGTTTATATATTACTTAGTTATATAATTTATATGAAAACCAAACTTCACTGTGTAAACACGTCATAATGAGCGGTTGGTCAATTTAAGCGAAGTCATAATAAACGGATTCTCTAACAACATTTTATCGCACACGAAAAAACTTCCAATAGAACCTTTGCACCTAACTGACTTTTACAGCATGCTTGGGAAGAGAAGCAGCTGGCACATTCTATGTTTTTCCTTCACTCCAGCATGGAACTGACAAAAATCTCATTCTTGGAAGTGATCAAAATCTACTCACTGATTTTGATCTGGAGTGCACCATTCTAGGGTACTTCTCGAGGCTCACTATAGGCTATACGTACCTACAGAAGGCAGCAGATGTTAAATTTCCCTAACCAATTTTTTACTTAATGTCCAGGACATAGAGTTCAAATTCAACTACAATTTTTGGACAGATGTGTAACGCTTGATCTGCTGCCTTCTGTAAATTACGATGCATTACCTACAAGACAAGTTATCACGTTCTTTGTCAACTAAAGACCAGTTTCAATAACTTACCAAAAAGTTAAAGTTAAGTAGTAATACTATCGTATAAGAATTTCAATCTTTACTTTTACAACTTTTAGCGGAGTAACTTTATTATATGAAAGCTAGTTCAATATCTCCTGTAGTGTCAAAAACAATTTTTTAAACTAGCTTTTAAACAATTATATCAATAAAACATTTTGGCACGTCTTTCATTTAAAAACATCGATGTTACTAAAAGAAATCACTTAAATGGTACTTCAGGTTTACCCTTAGCTTGGCACCGCATCATTTACCAACCATCTGTAATAAATGATGTCATCTTTACTGCCAGGCATTCTTTATCGAATCATATCTCAACCCCCACGGCGCAGGGGGTGCAAACAATACCGTCAATTACAGCACACGGGCGGCTAAATGTCAGGGCCGAGATTGAGTCACGAAGAGGTTAAAAAGTGGAACTGAGTCACCGTGAATAACCGCTTGCTAGTTAGTCTGGGGGAGTTATGGGACAGAATAGAATATATGATTTAATGTTTACTTACGTAATTCTTAGACAAAGGCGATTCGTACGCTGTAAGTATCTCCATTTGTATAGGAAATCTTCAGAAAACCTTTTTACGCGCGTTCATGATAATCACGCGCCTAAGTGCGTATAAAATTACGCCCGTAGGCGCGCGTCGAACTAGACGCAAGGTACGGCACACCAAGTCCCATAATGCTTTCGGAAGGATTTAAATTAAATTAGTCGAACAACTAAACACGTTAGTGCGCCGCTTGCCTAGCAAGGTGATAGCTGAAAATCAGTGATTTGTTTTGAGAAGCAAATATGATCGCAGTTTATAACCTTTTCACACAATTTTGCACATCTATCTTTTTTGATCTTATATTTTCTTTCCTCATTTAATTGACATATACTAGTTTGTAAGTTTTCATTCATGTAATTTTGTGATAATTTGTAGTGAATAAACTTTTCATTCATTCAAGCACCCCATGATGACGCAGATCTGCAAACCCGCTCTGGTACGCACGTTGGTCCGTCCGGTACGTCGGCAGTGTGGAAACTACCTAAGGCTTGAGTGCATCAAAAACCCGCACGAAGTTCTGCACTCCCGCAAGTAGGAACTCGCGTAGATGCAAATGACAAACTTATAGTCGATATAATTCATTGAATCAGGCGTTACTTTTCGGAAATTCATGACAACTACTTTAACAATATGTTTACCTTGCTAATTCCGCGACTTGTACTTGCACTAGTGATGCAGGATTTTCGTGCGTTGGTTCACCGCCCTCCCTCCCTCAAGCAAGAACTCGGTGGTGGTTCTTGCGCCCTGAAGATGCTTCTGGTTGAAGCGATACACGTGTCGGTGGTAACTTGTGGTGTGGGTTACAGTTTTCCAAGTGTGTGTTCATTGCATTTCTTTCTTCTTGAATGAGGGAGGGAGGTGAGCCAACGCACGAAAATCCTGCATCACTAGTGCAAGTAAAGTCGCGTAATTAGCAAGGTTACTTTGTTAAAGTACTTATAGTCGAATTTAAAAAATCCCTTGAGGAAGGTAAAGCTTTAATAGCTGTATACAGAAATTCTACAAGATCAAAAGTTGCGCGGGTAATATCACGACTTGAGGGAGGAACATTAATAACTACCTAATTATGATAAATCGGCGACTTCCATGCTTCGGAGGACACGTTAAGCAGTCAGTCAAAGGTGTTTGACAGTAGTTGTTAGGGTTTGTCAGATTGGCCTTTCAGGGCCCTGAAAATTCTGACATCCACCAACCAGCACTGGGCCAGCTTGGTGGATTATCGCCTAAAACTCCTCGTCACCCAGGGGAGAGACTCACAGCTCTGCAGTTGACTCATAAAAAAATGATTGTGATTTACTTATAAATTCCGGTCAAAAACTTTTGTATTAAAATTGATTTTCCTTTTCCTTTGATTTAAAAGACAGATAGCAAATAAAATAAAGGTAATATTTATTAATTTCAATACTAACTTACAAATAATCGCAGTTGAAGTATGCAACTTATTTTACATTATCTTTTATTGCATTTTTTCCTTATCCAAGATACCGTGATTAAGGAAAATAACAATTATTGTACATTATGTATTATGTTACATAATAAATTAATAAGCCATAATGATCGCAGACTAGACAACATGTAATATTCCGACGTTTTATAAGTTTGAGTCGTTTTCATAGAAGATGTCCCGTGCATTGCTCTTAATATGTCATACACATAGGGTGTATTATCGCTCAAATCGCGGGTCTTCTTTCATGGAACGGACTCTAATTCAAACCACAGTTCAGACGTAGTACATTTAAAAATATATATTTACCCAAATAGACACCCTACTGTGTGGCCCAAGCGATTTTTATAGTGTTATGGAAACCAGACAGAGGAACTAAGAAGTATCCAGTTCGATTCCCGCACGGAACAAGAAAAAAATGTTCCGGGTCTGGGCGTTTATCTAATATGTATTTATATTCTAGGTTCCCCCTAGTTCGCTACATGGTATCCCATATCACAAGATTTGCTTAGTTTGGAGCCACCCAGACAAAAGCCAGTGTATAAATGGTCCTTTCAAGTGGATTATACCAAATTTCGAATGTTAAGGTCAATATTCAGAACTACTTAATACATTGTGATCTGGTTTGCCCTAAGGGTCGTACTTAGGGCTCACTATAGGTACCATCGAACCAACTGAATCATGACCCATTTTGCTGAAAATTCGTTTGAAACTGTCAAACTTGTCAATGTCAACAAAATTGTTATCAAAAATAAGACAATAAATCCCTTTCCTAGTAGTTAGACTGCCTATCCTATAAATACACTAAATTGACCACGGGATCTGCAAAATAGCCTAAATGTAGAGTTAATATGTAAAAATATAAAATTATGTGATAAATCCAGATAAAAACTGTGTTTTTAAGATCGCAAAAACTTAAGACAATATTATACAAGCTGTTCTTTTTGATATCCCATAACTTTAAGGTGTTGTTCCTTACTAAAAAATAATACTTATTGCCAAAGAATATGTGGTTCAAAAGTGCATACTTTCCAAGATATCATCAATCTTAATATATTGAGTTCATAAATTATCACCCTAGTAAAACGCATGTCACTGAAGCCATACAATACACAACAAAACATTTTAAACGTTGAGAAATGTGCTATACAATGTACAACGCAAAATGTTGCAAACTGTACCTGTGCATAGTGATAAAAAAGGGATAGAAAATGCCACGTTGTCATACTTCGCTTAAAGGTGTTTTACATAAGAATTGTTTTGTATGAAAAAATAAACAAAAAAAAAGACGTGTGGCACTCTGAGACTGCCGCGGTAAAGCTATTGCATAGCATTTTTTATCAACTTATGCAATTACAATTATATATTTATTTTATTAATGCAGTAATGTTTGATCTAATATGAAGTTCAACAAGTTCCTAGTAGATGGCGCTGATTGTTTATTAAAGCCCGCATGTAAAGTTATGAAATCAAAGTATCATTGCAGTGCCGGTCGGAGTGGGGGGTGTTATTCGGTCCCCACGCTCAAGGCCCGCGATAGAAGCTATGCAATAGCTTAAAAAAAAATTAAAAATTATTCACATGTTATTTGAATATATTACATGGTCCCATTAACACCCTAGAGTTGTGGGAAATCAACAGAAACACCTTGTACGATAGTTTTTCACTATGCAAAACTCAAGATGACATTGCACATAGTACCTAACCATGAGATTGTTTTAAAAAATATGAGCATTAAAACCGGCTTTCAAATATTTAACCGAACACTGACTATTGTGTTTAATTTAAGGCCAAAAATCCTGAAAGAGGATCGAAGAGATCCCAGATATTCAACGAATGCAGAGCATTAAAAAAACCGACTTCACATCAAAACTTTGGCTGAGTTGAGAATGTCATCAACATAAACATTCTCCGAAATCATACATATGTTTTCAAAAGTTTGAAATTTTCAATGAAGTACTCAACCGATTCCGATGAAATTTAAATGGGACCAACTATAAAGTATCCTCTATGATATGAATCAACAGTTTTCAAAATCAATTTATTATTGTCTGAAATATCACGTAAAAAAGACACAAAAAAAACATACAGATGAGTTGAGGACCTCCTCCTATTATGGAAGTCGGTTAAAAACATATACAAAAACATGAATAGATACCATTTGATTTAAATACTTCCTGTTCAAATTCATTAATGTAAACATAAGTTAGTAAATAAATGATAAACAACAGCTAATTTAGAAAATTATGATTAATAACATTTTGTTTATTAGTTTGTGGAAAAGTAGAGTGAGGAAAACAAATTCAGACTATCTTAATGCCCTCCATGGATAAGCATTGTCCAAATAATCTTTGATAAGCACTTATAAAAAGTTAATAATAGATCAAAATTTTGTGCTGAGGCCGCACAAAATTGTTTGAATGGATAATGTGTAGGTCATCTGATGTCTATTATGATGTAAATTGTGCCTTCTATTCTGTGGTTCCATCAAAGGCATCAAAGCTTTTAGTTGCAATTTGAGTTGAGTTTGATTTAATAATAGATTATTTAACTATAAAAAAGTGATAGATTTTTAGTATAAACCTTATTTGAATTATTATATTAAACCTAAATAAGTAAAATTCCTGTTTATCGGTTAACTTTTTCGAACTAATAATTAATATTACTAAATGATAACTTTTGAGTGTCAATTAGAAAAAATGTTATGTTGTTTTTATCTTAAACTTCAATGGCTTTAATGCAAATATTAATATTTGTAACAATTAGTAAGTATAAGCTAAGTTGGTCTCATTTGTGTATCTCAATAATGTTTATCTAGAACAATGAGGTATTTTGTGGAAATTTAAATTTCGGCAATAAAATTGTTATTTCACATTAAGAAAAGTTGCATGATAGATTTAAACATTTAAGAAAATAGACACCTTAAGGATATTCAATTTAAATGTCTGAAGCCACAGATATAAACCTAAGAGTTCTTTTAACTTATTTTGTTTTGAAACATATGTTTGGATGTATTTTTAGTAACTTTAATTTGTTGGAACCAGATCCTAATAAAGTACCAATTCATTTTAAATAAATTGCTGAAGAATTGTAAACAAAAACTATAATTAATTACTTTTTATTCAAAGTTATAAATATTCAAAATATTCTTATCTTGATATCCATTGTTTATCACATAACAAATAGTTGGTTTAGATGAAGGTATTCTTTGAGCCTAGATTTAGCCTACGAAATTACCTTCAATTATTTTAGATCCATGGCCTACCTAACACAGATTCGAAATATATTTAAACTTCTTATCGTACAGAGTGTAATGGCAAAGAAATAGTACTTACGCAATTTGATAGTCCCTTGTCGCTTGCAATTCATCACAAAACAGCACTCACAGATATATTTATAGATCAAAATGCAGTCAAAAATAGAAAATTCCTACACCGTCAAAAACACAGTCACAGCACCTTCATATTGAAACTATTTATTAAATAAACTATCCCAATCACTAAGGATGGAAAATCAAAAGGAAATCGAGTAGAAAAACCTAATTTTTCACCAGAAACATTGCTATTAAAGAAAACTATATTTTCTGTTAGAAAAGTTCCTTGTTGTTAAAAGTTATAGTCCGCAGGAAGTAAAGGCACATGCCTGGAGTCCAGAACACCACCACGTCCAAGTATTTGCACAAAATCAACTTGATTTTACGATATCACAAAAATAATGCGAGTGAATGACATTTGTATTTTTGACATGCGCACAGCAGGTAGTTGAATGAATCCACCATTATCACTACGCTTACGACATCTTTTGACAATAACTACTACTAAATTTGTGCTTTCAAATGCTTTTGCTACTTGCCAATAGATGGCTTAAACTTCATTGCTAACAATATTTTTTTTCTACAAAGAAATTAAATTAAAAATTCACATTAAATTAGTGTATTTACCGATTTAATAATCTATGGTTAGTTTAAAGTATTTACCATCTTCCGGAAACAATCAGTGAACTCGTTAGCATTAGTTTGGGTTTCATTAATTACTTTTGTTTGAGTAAAAATGTTCCAAATTACCTAGTTATTTATTACCAAATAATTATTACTTACTACAAATTCATACTTAATTAGGGTAATGATAAATAAATAACCACAAATCACCAATAGTCTTAGCTAATTTAATTAATATGAGTACGATAGTAGGTAATTGGGTAGGTAATCTATTATCTATATATAATATTATAAAGAGGAAACCTTTGTATTTTTGTATGTTTGTATTGAATAGGCTCAAAAACTACTGGACCGATTTTAAAATTTCTTTTACCATTACTTAGAGGGATTCTTCCGAATCCGTATAGGCTACTTTTTATCCCGAAAATCCCGCGGGAATCGAAATTGCGCGGGTAAAACCGCGCGCAACAGCTAGTAAATTATAAATAAGTTAAGTTATCACAGTGTGTTAATGATGTTTATATGTACAACACTATATCGTTAGGAACTTTTGTTAGGACTTTAGTTCTGTAAGTGATGTGCCAGAATAATAAAAATAAAATAAAAACTGTTCAATTGCTACTGCAAGACTCGTGCACCCAGGATTCCGTAGTTATAGTAATGACGGAAAGCAAGTAGGTACGTACCTTATAGATTTTTAACAGTTATTACAAGTTCCTTTACTGAGCACATTTGACAAGAGAGCTTTTTTCTGTCGGTCTACTTTAGTTTCTAATTTTATTTCGTTTTTTAAGCCGAAGTTCGAATTTTAATTTCGACAGCAGCAGGTCCCTCTCCTGCTATAGCTGGCTAATTGAGAGACAAAAGGTGAGCATTACTCCTTCTCCCTCGCTGAATTGGTACCGAGAAGTCAAGAACTCGCCCACTGCAGGGTCATGATGTTGATTAATAATGTTGCTTTACGATTTTTTATAAATGTATGCCAATGACTAAGAAATATATGTAGGTAGGTAGGTAACTAACCAATAAACTTCAGACGATCTTGAAACTGTCGAGTAATAATTTATTAATTAAATAACTTTTAATGAATTGTTCAGAACCATTGAAGAATCTAAACACTAAGCATTACAAATCTATCAAAAATTTTAACTTGAATGAACTATATTATGCCCTCGACATTAAGTAAAAATTGGTTGTGGAAATTTGACAGGTAATGTAACGCTTGATCTGCTGACTTCTATACACATACAAAAATTGCAGTTTCTATGTAATATTTATAAGTTAACAACACAATAATTAGTATGTAGGTACAAAAGCGAGCTTCACTTTGAAAAGAGTTTTCTTCCAGAAAACTTTTGACGCCAAAGGGAGATTAAGTATTAACTAGTAGATTCAGGTAGAAAATTAGAACAAATTAATTTATAAACTTTATTTCATTTAGTAAATATACGCTAGTTAACGTAAGTAATATAACAAATATGTTACTTCTTCAGATCATAATAATAAAAGCTGCTACAAACTTAAACGATACAGAAAAAATACCTAGTGCATTAGTTCTCGCTACCTCTCTGACAGCAAAGCTGCACTAATGGCACTCGACTCCACGACGGGTGACTCCAAACTGGTGAAGCAATGCCATGAAACTCTAAACAGGCTGGGAAGACAAAAAAGAGTTTTTTTAAACGGGTTTCGGGCATTTCCGGTACCTATAGACGGCAACAAAGCCACTGATGAACTCGCAAAAGCAGAAGCAATGGGTAGTCGATATGGTGCCGAACCATTCTGCGGCATCCCGAAGAGCTTGATCCGTTTAATACTCACCACCCAGTGCCTCTCAGAAAGCAAAAACCTCTGAGAACTTTCACTAGGCATGAAACACTCAAGGGAACTGATAGAGGGATACTCCAAATCCTACACAGGATCGGTAGTATCTCTTAACAAACCCCAACTACGCGCAGTGACAAGATCACTAACAGGACACTGCAAACTAAACAAGCATGTGTCCAACCTGGGTCTCACTGACACGGCGCTCTGCAGATACTGCGAAAGCGCAGAGGAAACCCCTCTACACCTACTGTGCCACTGTCCCGCAGTTATGCACAAGCGCTCCGCTCACCTGGATAAGCATGAACTGGATCCAAAAGAGATTAGGAGCATCCCGTCAAGAAAATCTTATATTTCCTGGACTCCATTGGAGTGTACGGCGAGTTGTAGATGAGGACTCACACAATAGATCTTCTAGGTCGCAGTGTGAAGAGCGGAAGACTGCTCATATAGTCCCGTAACCCCAAATAATAATAATAATAGTTCCCGCTTACTTTCTAAACTTCCGTCAACATCAAGGTTGCTTGCAAAAGATCGCTGTCTGCGATATAGCCTTTGTCCATCTTAGCTTCAAGCTCTTCTAAAAGTGACTAAGGCCGTATGTATATCCGTCTCACATAATCGTAAACGATAATGAGGCCGACAGCTTTCAGCTCTGGGAAGAAAATACATTCTTAAAAAGGGCCTAGTTAAAAGTAACCGGCGATCATGTATGAAAAGATTAATGAACGTGGAGGAAGCGAAAGAGGTATGTCTGGATCGAAGCAATTGGTGTTCCCTTGTCTCTGCCTACCGTGGTGAGGCGTGAGGTTATGTATGTATGAAGAAAATGACTTTTCATAAAACTTTGGCGACGACCACTTTGGACACTTTGAGACGGCCACTTTGGCGATGGGGTAAACCTATCTGCCTCAGACGCCAATGGTCGCGGGTTCGATTCCTGCACGGAACAAGAAATAAAATTTTCGTGTGGGCGTTTGTCTATGTGTCTATGTATTTACGAGTATATTGTAGGTTCCCTCCTAGTTCGCAGCATGGTATCTCATAACACAAGCTTACCTTACTTTGAGGTCATCTAGTTGGTGTGATTGCTAGGGATTTTATTGATTATCCTAAATAATAAAGAGTGATTTTGTTACGAGTTATACGACAGAAATTCATTTAGATATTTTCCTGACAAAACATTGCCCGTATGGCAAAAAAAGACGTGTGGCACTCGGAGACTGCCGCGGTAAAGCTATTGCATAGCATTTTTTATCAACTTATGCAATAAAATTATTTATTTATTTTATTAATGCAGTAATGTTTGATCTAATATGAAGTTCCACAAGTTCGTAGTAGATGGCGCTGATTGTTTATTAAAGCCCGCATGTAAAGTTATGAAATCAAAGTATCACCGCTGTGCCGGTCGGAGTGTTAGGTTTTTTCTGTTACGGAATTTCTGGATTCGGACCCCACGCTCAAGGCCCGCAATAGAAGCTATGCAATTTTATAGTTGTATTATGTTTTGAGCATTAAATAAATAAATAAATAGCTTAATAACTTTGCCGGAACATATCACCGCTGGTGTGGCGCTAGCCATGTGAACCCTGAATGGATGCTACCTCCACGCTGGGCTCGATCGGATTAGTCGCTTTTACGACGCGCTTATTCAGGGACAAGCCGACAATATTGCGCGGGAAACATCCCGCACTGCGCATTTTATTGCGTGACTAGCCACCGCGCGCGGTTTTACCCGCGTAACTTTTGATCCCGTGGGAATTTCGGGATAAAATATAGCTTATCACCTTCCTGAAGAGTTGGGCTATTAAATACAAAAATAGTTTTTCAAATCCCACTTGTAGTTTCTGAGATTAGCGCGTTCAAACAAACAAACAAACTCAAACAAACAATATATTAGTATAGATAGATTAGTGTATTAATTAAACAATATAGATAAACGATTTAAAAGGAACAAGAAATATTGATTTTTAGGTAATTCTATGTCTTTCGATGATAAAAGAAATTTTCGTACATCTTAACGAGGTAAAAAAACATGAGGTATATTGGCCTGGCGCTCCAGGTAGTAATAAGAATATTGAGTAGGTTCTTTTGTGGCGAAAATATCACTACTTATATACTTTATGTAAATATTTGTTATAGTTTACCCTCGAATAGAAGAGATGTTATGTTTCTCTGTACACTTTCAGTAAATGTGAATATATTGGAAAGCAGGAACGTTGTTTCATTATAAAGCAAGAACAAGAATAACATTCGTTCCCGCACTTTTATATCCATAGCAGTGAAATATACATAATTTCCCCTGTCTCTCCTGATCTTTAAGATCATTGAAATCTCTGTCTATCTTACTGATACAATAGTTTTTAAAAGCGACTTTAAAAATCTCTGAGGTCTAATGCTCGTATTACAGAACGAGACTTAATACTCGTTTCACGTAAGCGTTGTTCACCAGCTGATTCTTGACTTGAGCTTTAGTCTTATTACAAAACAATTATCAAAACCAGATTACCTGAAACTAGTTTCAAATATCTGACTCAGTTGATACTGGGTTTTCTTTGAAGAAAATTTGTTTCCCATTACATTTAAAAACAAAAACTAATGGTCTGTTACGTTATACGCAACGTTTAGATTATAATGTCTTATAAATTGCGTTAAATTCTATATGATATATGACAAAATTGCCAATGTTTTGAATTATTTATCTGTTTTTCGATAGAAGCAGTACCGTTAAATTATAACTGTCGCTTCTTTTTACTATGAAAATATATTTATATTTATCACTCAAAAATAATATGAAACGTAAAAGCTAAATGTAATGTTGCCAACTACTAAGTAAAGTCACTTAAAATTATAAATTCCAATATAGTTTTTATTTACGAAAAGCAAGTTCAAACTTGTTTTAAAAAGTTCAAAAAATATTATCGTAATGGTCAATATCACTGAGAGGATCTATTGTAGTTAATACAGATCACTATTAAAGAAGGCACGAATCGCGTACCTATCTAGTTTTTCTCTAAGCCACAGTTCACAACATCAAAAACTTATTTTGAAGTACGCTCAAGTATGGTAGACAGCACACTCAAGTGAATACAGTTGTGAAACTAGTTTCAATCATTGGCATATGCATAAGTAAAGTTCTATAATAAGCGTGAACACAGTTCAAATCATTTAGTACTCAAGTGATATCTGATCATTGAATCTAGTATTAGGCAACGTTTTGTAATAAAGAAAGTCGTTGATACTAGTTTCAAAACTAGTATCAATACATGAGTACTGTTCTGTAATACGACCATTAGTAATGACTAATGAGCGATCAATGTTGCAAGCATGACATCATTGCTTACCTGGCAGAATTCCTAGAAGGTCTGTGAGTTAGACCTGTTCTACAGAGTTAGTAATGTGCAGATCTGTCCATGAAATAAAAAATAAATGTGTTTTTTATTTTTATTTATTCAAGAAAAGACTTTGGTAAATATTACGTTTAGGAACGAGAATGAAAAAGTCAAATCATAGAAATATCAATAGATATTATTATTATAATACATTTTATATTTCAAGGAAAACTTACATTACTATAAAAAGTTATTTTGCTAATTCCGCGACTTGTACTTGCACTAGTGATGCAGGATTTTCATCGTTCCCACGTTCGGTGGTGGTCGTTGCGCCCTGAGGATGCTTCTGGTTGAAGCGAAACACGTGTCGGTGATAGCTTGTGGTGTGGGTTTCCAGGTGTGTGTTCATTGCATGTCTTGCTTCTTGCTTGAGGGAGGGAGGGCGGTGAACTTACGCATGAAAATCCTGCATCACTAGTGCAAGTACAAGTCGCGGAATTAGCAAAATAACTTTTTATAGTAGTTGTCATGGATTTCCGCAAAGTAACGCCTGATTCAATCAATTAAAACTTACATTGTTTTTTTGTCATAGAATTAAGTTTTTTAAATTGGTGAATAAACAGAGTTTGATGATGAAAATGAGAGAGAAGATTAAAGCACACGGGCTTAAAAATTACCTGGCTCTTCATATAATATTGCCGAAACACATTGCTTTGGAACACATTAATTTTATATGAAGGGTGTTCGCTGGCGAACTCTCAAGGCACAGGTTACTCGGAATAGTCGTCTTTTACGACACGCCAAGTTTTTGAGCAGTAGGGCTCTTTCAACCGACTTCAAAAAAGAAGGAGGTACTCAATTCATCTGTGTTTTTTTAAATGTTTGTTACCTCATAACTTTTGAATGGGTGAACCGATTTTGATTATGCTGTTTCATATGACAGAGGATTCACTTTGTCACTCCAGTGACAGAGTCCCATATAAATTTCATCGAAATCGATTGTACTTCATGATTTTTTTTTTGTTTTAAATTATGAATGTTTTCGAAGATCGTTTACCTTCAGCCAAGGTTTTGATGTGAAGTCGGTTTTTTAATGCTCTGCATTCGTTGATTATTAAGCCAATCCTACGCACTATGTTGCAAATCCCATTAGAATATTATTTTTCTAAGTCAAAATCTTGGCAGAACTCATTTACTTTTTTAAACTTACACTCTTCCCTATACCCTCTCTCTGCTTATGACAATGGCGTATCCGTTTTAAAACGAAAACTCACAACGAATATTTGGAATAGATATAGGTTCTGTTTTCCGCACAAATAAATACATACATAACTTCACGCCTGTAGCCCTAATGGCGTAGGCAGAACAGTCTAAATAAATTAAATTAATAAATAATTGTATGCAGCGTCATCTATCTCTAAAGTAAGCTCTTATGTTTGTGATTAAGTAACTGCTAGATAACCGATAAACATACTTATAGTATTTATTTTTTTCGTAAAAACATACATATTATACATAATACAACCAGACCAATGCAAACAAACATGTTCATGTAAACAAATACGAGTATCTGCATTGTGCGGGAATCAAACCCGCAACCACTGCACTGGTGTCTGAGGTAGACAGTGTTACCCTTTCGCCGCAGCGGATTTTAAATTGCAGTAAAACCAAAAATTTATCGCTGATTCACCAGCAAAAATAAAAAAGCCAGTTCTGCACATTCCTAGCTCTCTATGCGTACATAAAGTCGGACGTAGGTTGTGTCACTCGCTATTTTGGGAAAAACGTAGAGCACGGAGACGACTCGCCAACGACAGTCTACACATTTCAATTTGGTTTTATAGATAATTCAGAGTAATGTAAAAAAATAATGTATAACCAAAAAAATTAAAACTCTACTTTACTTATATGTAGCTTTTCATTATGCAAGTTAAGCACTTTTGAGTGTTATACATGGTCAATTTTAATCTCAGCTTCTCCACATCAAAACCACACAAAAAATAAAAACAAAAAAAAATTGCTTCTTACTCTACATTTTGTAAGAAATAGCTTTTATTACAATGAAGCGATATTTTACTGCACAAAGTGCGTTGCATATCTACACTCAGAGCAGATAGAGTTACGCCTCTAAACAGAGGCTATAAATATTTTTGTATGGGAAAACTAAAATTTTAAAAACTATTAATTTTAAAAAGTTGTAGAACAAATGTTGTTGGGATTGATGTGGAGAAACTGCTTGCAAGAGGTGATGCGCAAATTAAAATTAACCCTGTATAAAAATAAATAAATAAAATAAATAAATATTTCTGACACTCACACAACATTATCAAGCCCAAATTAAGTTTCTTAAAGAACTTGTGTTATGGATACTAGATAACTGATATACTTAAGAAATATAAAACATCCATGACTTGACGGCTAATATCTATATTCATCGCACAAATATGCGCCGCCGCCGGGATTCGAACCCAGGACCTCTGGCATAGAAGGCAATGTATGTTACCACTACACCAGCCGGTCGTCAATTATATATGTATAATTTTTTTCTTTTTATATGTGACGAAGGTAGGCACCCTAGGAAGTGCTAGGTAGACCGACAATCTAGTCAAGGCCGCCGGTAAATGCTGGAACCATTGTCCAGCAGTGGGCTACTCCTGGCTGATGATGATGATATATGACTAAAGCATGTTCATCAAGTTATTTCATAACAGATAGTCCCAATAGTAGAAGATTTATAAGTTTTTTTTGTTTTTTTTTTTATAATAAAATCCCCGGACAATCACACCAACTACATGGCCCCAAAGTAAGCATAGCTTGTGTTATGGGATACCATATAGCGAACTAGGGGGGAACCTAGAATATAAATACCTAAATAGATAAACACGCAGACACGGAACTTTTTTTTTTTCTGGTTCCGTGCGGGGATCGAACCCGCAACCACTGGCGTCTGAGGCAGATAGGTTTACCCCAACGCCATAGTGGTCGTCCATGTTCCATGTTGGTACTGGTTTTCAAAGTGTAGAACGAACTGTCTTCGTTGTTATTCCTGAACACTACAATCCTGATACGTTTGAGTGTCGAGTGAATAGGTATCTCGTGGACTTGTAACAGCACGATCACACATGGTCCGTTTTACTGGATACGTTTTACCGGATACGGTTTCTTTTCATCGATAGCGCGCAGAGTTGTATGAGCGATTTCACATATGACACAGTATTTAGTATACGTATTTACCATACAAAAACATATAAAACGGACCATGTGTGAACGGGCTGTAACACATTCGTCTATAAAGTTTTTAAGTTTTTGCATTTAAAATGCTCAATTATTCTTAAATATATGAAGAATGTGATAAATAAAAATTACCCGACCAGGATTCGAACCTTTTTCATTTATTTAAGAATAATTGAGCATTTTAAATGCAAAAACTTAATAACATTATTAAAACATTGCAATGCTTCATTTTAACTGGGATTCACAATTTCTGTAAAGAAATTGGTCTCGGGTGGTCTTAGCTGCAAAGCTATACCGTAAGACGGAGCTAAGTTAGCGATATTACGTAAAAACGAAAATGTGGTAAGTAATTTCGAGGCGTACCGCCCGGCCCCGGTAGCTCAGTGGAAGAGCACCCGTCCGACAAACGAGAGGTCTCAGGTTCGAATCCTGGTCGGGTAATATTTATTTATCACATTTTTCACTTATTTAAGAACATTTGTCTATATCACCACTTAATGTTAATGGGCTATTTCTACTAATATGATAAAGCTTTGTTCAAACACGCGAAGATCGGGCGAACCAGCAGTCACTTTAAAACTACATCTAAATGAGCATTTGAAAGTTTAGATTTTGGAAAGGCTTTATCAAGAAATTCTTTGATGAAAATTAACACGTAAACTATCAGATTATAAAGGGAAGTACGGCATTTCAGAAATTACTTCCATATGGCAACCAGACACCCATTGAAAAACCTTTTTACAAAGTTTCACATCGATGCACTCAAGGAATAAGATTTTTCATACTCACTAAAAAGTCCTATATTAGTCCTATCATCATCATCATCATCACAACTCCGTGTAATGAGCCCACTATGAGTCTCTCCTCTGGGTGACGAGGAGGTTTAGGCCGTAATCCACCAAGCTGGCCCAGTGCTGGGTGGTGGATGTCAGATATTTCAGGGTGCCGAAATGGCTTCTGCACCCGGGACTGACTGATTAACGTGCCCTCAGAAGCACGGAAGTCGTCGTGAGAAATGAATGGTCGGCGGTCACCCATCCTAATACCGGCCGCACCGAGCGCGCTTAACCTGCGATATCGTTTGATATGCGCAGTAACCACGGCGCCACGACGACGACTTCCTTTATATTCGACTTATGACGACCGGCTGGTGTAGCGGTAACATAAATTGCCTTCTATGCCAGAGGTCCTGGGTTCGAATCCCGGCGGCGGCGGATATTTGTGTGATGAACACAGATATTAGTCGTCAAGTCATGGATGTTTATATGTTTATTTAAGTTTATTCTAATAAAAAATATGTATTTATTCAATATGTATGTTTATATTTCTTAAGTATATCAGTTATCTAGTATCCATAACACAAGTACTTTAAGAAACTTAATTTGGGCTAGATTATGTTGTGTGAGTGTAATACCAATCACCTCACCAATCACCTATATTAGTCCTATATAATCCCGAAAAATCCTTCCTTAGTGGACCTCTACTCCCCCTAAAGAGTGTATGTCCCAAATTTCAGCTCTCTAAGCCCATTAATTAGTTATGGCTGTACGTTGTCTGTCAGTCACTCAGTCAGTAACAGAACAGTTTTATATATGTATTTAGATTATCAGTAAAGTTAATGGCAAAAGGAAAGTTTGGCGGAGAAGAAAGTCTTGGCTCAGGAAAATTCCAGAATGGACTGGAGTAGTGAGCGCTGCATAGCTGTTTTGCCTCGCTAGACAGGACTTGTTACGCATAGCTGATTGTCAACTTTCGCTTGTCAGAGAGGCACATCAACTCCTTGGAGCGAGCGCCAGCTCAATATACCTACCTAATGTTTTTCAGCTCACCCTGATGTACGAAAATCTCTTTTATCATTAAAATACATGAAATTATCAAAAAAAGCTTCTCTTCCCGGGCATACTGTAAAAGTCAGTTAAGGGACAGAGGTTTTATTGGCATTTTTGTGGGCGATAGGCTGACTCCCTGTCACTGCAATAGCCTCTCTCCATCATTATAATACCTCATTTATCAAACGTGACATCAGATGGTCTTATAACCACTGGTGTTCTGACTACCCCATAAGGGATACGGGCGTGAAGTTATGTATGTATGTATCAAAAAAAAAGTACATAAAATTGTTTTTTTTTTCCTTATTAAATTGTCTATCTTTATCATATTTATGATTATGTTGAAATGTTTAATAAAACCTCTTATGATTATGACGTAAAAAAAGCTTATAAACACACCTGTTGCTATAAGGCGCAATACAGGAAGAAGAAGAAAAAATTGCGAAAAAATTTAGTTTTTAACCAATTTAAACGTATCCTTAAGATATAGGAATTCAGAATTGTTTTCACGATACCTACTATCGAATAATTAAAGCATAACTTGACATTTAATCGTATCGTGACATAATTTTATGAATAACATTAACATTTTTATTTGATAATTATTAAAATAGTTTATTGTGGAACGTAATTTAAAGACTAGAACTTTAATAAAATAATTGACTAAATTATATCTTTGCAGACTTAATTACACTTCACAGGACGCGTTTTCCCCAGTACTGTAACTGAGGAGGTTCTTTTCAAAACTTGACTATTCCACTTTTGACAAAACAGATTTAAAAAAAAAAGATATATAATTTCGTTAAAAATTGATTATTCCCCTTTAAAATGGCATACCTTAAAAAACTATTATCTCAAATCACGCAAAAATACAAAAAGTAGAATAGTCAAGTTTTCAAAAGAACATCCTCAACTTGGTCTTACTGCGCCACGGAGGTATTCACTGCCGTCAGTCAACAATATACAACCTCTATGCCCAAAGGTTGTATAATATGTTCCTAAATCAAAGGATTAATCCGACTGATAGACATGCGCCTTCAAAAAAACGGACAAAACCGGCAACTTTATTATATTACAGGCTGATTTTTCAATGGTCAGATAAAAGTCATTTTGATGAATAAAGTAGTAGGTACTCGACTCGAAAAGATTACTTCAAGCTTGTATTAAGTTTATTATCATTTTATGTAATTGTCATACAATTCTTAAAAATCGTAAAGCAACTTTATTCTGCTGATATTCGTTCGATAACTTTTATCCGGCGATTGCAAAATTAGACCTTAATAACAAGGTTTAATTAATATTAAATTAAACCTTAATAACACACCATTTTCTTTGGTGAAAGTCCGTTCAGTAGTTCATGAGCATATCGCGTTCAAACAGAAAGCCGCAGCTAGGAACTTTGTATGTTATGATTTGTATAGTTGATTTTTATTGGTATAATTGTCAAGACAAGGAGAGAAATATCATTTTCGTGGCTACATTGACAGTTTTTGTTAGTATTCTGTCTTATCCAGGGGATTTTCAGCTTTTCCGAGCGAGCGTCTTTATCACTACACCATATGGTGCGCTAATCGAGCGGTGCAACGAGTTCGTCTTTGAATTTTAATTCGCTGCGAACAGTTGACTTGTTTTTTTTTCTAAAAGAACGCAAGGTCTTATGTGTCACGGAATTCAGACATACTGCATTAGGCTAGGTTGCCAATGGGATGAAAAATATACGAGTTTTGTTGATGAGCTTGGAACATGTGCCGAAGTGTCATACTTTTGAATCTGAAAATTAACCTAGATACACTTTTTAGGTTTTATTATTTTACTTAGAATCTATTTTTTTTTCAGGTATTGTCATATACTTCCATACTGGACTGGGAGCGAAGAATGAGAAACAAAGAATGTGCCAGCTGCTTCTCTTCCCGGGCATACTGTAAAAGTCAGTTAAGGGACATAGGTTTGATTGGAGGATTTTTTGTGGGCGATAGGCTGACTCCCTGTCACTGCCATAGTCTCGCTCCATCATTATAATGCCTCCAAATTTATCAAACGTGACATCAGATGGTTTTATAGCTCATGAAGATAATGATCGCCCATTATCCACCAATGTTTTGGTGTTGTCTACTACTGCTTCTTTGGCTTTAAAAAAACGAAATGAAAGTAAAACCCTAGGCAGACCGAGAGGAAAAAAGCCGGCGGAAAAAAACTCCCGGCACTCTTTTGTAAAAAGTGCTCATTATAGGTACAATTTGGCAGAAATTCAGCTCTGCTATGACATGAACAAACAAACAGAAGACAGCTATTCGTGCTTGCCAATATCATGTGATTAATGTTTAATATTTGGAAATAACCTGTGGAGACATCAATCCCACGCTCTTTTATCATCTAAATAATCTTTGAGTCTATAGTAGCCTTTTTGCATAATGTTCCTTTGATAGTTCTTTTAAATTTATTAAACGTTGGGGATTGAGTTGACTTCGGTATTTTATTATAAAAACGTATAAACGTTTATACGTGTATACGTTTGTGATTTGAGCATTCAAGAATTATTAAAGATGTTCTTAATTTCAGAAGTTATGAACTGAATTAAATTCGACCAATCAGATTGCATCTCCGTTTTTTATTCATAATGACGTTCATTCATAATTTAGTTACTATGTACTATTTTTGCAAAAATGGTTTTTATTAATGATAGTAGGTATCATTATTAGATACAAAATATGCCCGGTGACTTAAAAACAACTTTGTATATACGAAACTCCATTATAGTGTTTTACGGATAAATAAATACAAATATTACATCTCAACAAGCATAAAACTGCATTCTAATTTCTAGTGTTCTTTTGATTTTATAACTAATATAAATAAATAAATTTAGGTAGTTTTGATAGCTAATATTGCATGCTGTAATACAGTAAGGTTATCCTCATATAATAACGTGTAACATCAAATGTTACGTTACTTTTAGCAATAAATTAACTAATAAAAATCAGTTCTCAATGGCCGCCGGCCTAGCCCCGCCTAGTCAGTTCTGGCTGCCACATTCAGAGGCAGGTAACTGGCGACCGCTGCTAGGTCACCGGCGTGGGCGCAAGACTAACCCTGATTTTACATACCTATTACCTATCAACGAGTGAAGCTGCATCGAGAACTGAACATTTGAATATTTAAGAATTATGTGGGATGTTATTGATTTCAAAAAATTTACCCCAATTACATGTTTGATGCTCACTGATGGTCACACATGTGAGAGTTGGTTAACGCAAATAATTCGGCTTATCAGATTGTATTTCCGTTTTTCATCATAATTTATTATACCCATGCTGAACCATGCTGAACAGATACATCAAGTTCCTGATAAAAAAATATGTTTTTGCAAAAATGGCTTCTATAAATGATTAATAGAAAACAATTTTTCAATAACATGGTTGTCTGGAAGAAATCACTGGTCAGCGATAAGACCACCCATGTATACATTCTATTCTTTTGAGTTTTTATTTGTGCTTTTTAGCATTACATGAATTGTAAAATAAATTAATAAATTTTACCACAGTGCCGTGCTGACTGTCACAGCGATCGCGCGTATAATACTGTGCTCGGTGCGTTGGCGAGTTAATTTACGATACAAGAAATTTGAGTAGATAAGTGTCGAACAAAAGTGAAGTATACAGCGTAACTCCTGACTACAGGGGCCCTTAAAATGTACTCACAGTCCCCATCCAACCCAATGTACCATCAAATCAACAGTCAAAATAATTCCAGTTACGCAAATGTTACATCAACCGTGTGTTTTCCCAAGAAAGACCAAGCAATCGTACTGGATTCTATTGATGGAATAAAACGTTGAGAGATTATCTTGTGTCAAATTCAAATTCAAATTCAAATATTCTTTATTTCGTAAGTATTTACATACATTTGAAATAAGTCAAACAATTTACAAATTGAACTGAATCTACCACCACTTCGGAAAGTCGATCTGTTGAGAAGAAGTGGCAAGAAACTCAACAGCAATCATCTTTTAAAAATAAGAGAAAAATAATACATAGTAACAATTTACAGCCAGGGAATCCCAACTTCTTGCATCCGGATATCTTAAAGTAAAACTTTTCACATAACACTTAACCTTAAATCTATCGAAGGGTTAATAGGTTAATCTTAAATATTTTAGGATTTTATTATAAAATGAAGCGTACACATTGACCCATGAACGAGTTGATCTTCTGGAGTCTACTACTTATTATATTTATAAAATAGGCAATCAAGTACTAGAGAGAAACGTAGACATAGATATAGAGGCAAAGATAGAAGCAGAGATAGACGTAGCGATAGAGGTGAGAGAGAAAACAGATAATGTGGATGGAGATGAGGATAGTCGTGGACATAGACAGGACGTGGACACGGAAATGGGGAAGTCAGAGTCAAGTTCAAAAAAAGTCATAAAGTCATCAGCAAAACGACCTGGCACCGCTAGCAGCACCCGTTCACGAGTATAACGCAAGCACCAGCCATCACCCTCCTCAACCATATTTTAGGGAAGAGGGTGACCCGACACCCGACGCTACCGCTAGCCATGCCGCCTGAGGGAGCATGACGTTCTTGCTGTTGTATGGAAGGAGATGTAGATGGCGTTGGATAAGAAGGAGATGGAGTTGGAGATGGAGATGGAGTTGGAGATGGAGTTGAAGGTGGAGTTGGAGATTGAGCACTTTAGAAAAACAATTACAACCAAGGACTTTTATCGTCCATATATTCAGATATTGTATAAAAGCCTTTATTACACAATTTTTGTTTAATAGTTACTTTAAATTTATCATCGTCATTATCATCTATCATCCCAGCAAAATTCATCAGGTTTATATCCCGTATTTCTAATAGTGAATATGTATATATTTAGACTCGAAATCTACTGCTGACATTCTTATAGGAAAAAGAAAATATATTTGCAAAATAACATTTTGGAAATTGAAACATTAGTTTCTTGAAATAAACGCAGAGTTTTATCCAACGTGTGTCCTGTTATACCTAATCAAGTTATTGACAAAAAATTTGGTATAGGAGATGAACATAAACATAATGTCCCCCATATCTTTTATGAAGGTTGGGGTGAATGATCCAGTTTTCTCTCATATTTTATGAAGGTTGGGGTGAATGATCCAGTTTTTTCTCATATTTTAAGTTTTCGACGACAGTTATATGCATCTCCAGAGGATGATGAACGCTTACCAGAATCATTCCAAATTACCTTTGAAGACACTAATTATAGGATTTACATATCTACGGATTACCTTAAAGGTTTTGCATGCAGTACGATGGGCCACTTAGCAAGTAACTGTCCACAAAATACACAGAACTTGCAACCACCTTCTCAAGAAATTATTACACAAACTCCAACAGAAATTTTAAATGAAAAAAAAAGAACAAGCTCACTAATCGAATGTTCCAATACTACAAAAAATGCTCAAATTGAAGACAAGGGCACAAAACGGCTCCACTCTTCCACCACAAGTGAATCCACCAAATTTGAATTCGTAAAACGAGTTTTTACAAGAGAAGATGACTCAGGTATACGAGAAAATGAAACAGATGAGTCGGGCAGTAGTATTTCACTTGATTTGACCGAACCAAAATCTAAGCCTAAGAAAAAAAATAAAAAAACCAACCAGAGGTCTGAAGAATAGTATGGATAGACATTAAAATTAGCTTAATTGAGTATGAATACAGTTCTAGATGGCCCATAAACATAGCTCAATTTATTAGTTTACTCGACAGTAGCCGTGGTGTAAAAAATATAAAAGAAATTGTTTATTCCTATACCGATGATATGAGTGGCCTCATTCACATGTGTGATTATTTGCATTCTAAAATGAACAAGACCTTAAAAAACAGATGTTCTCGCCTAAATAAAAAGCTAGGTACATGAAATATTAAATTCAAATTATACAGGCAATACAGTCTCAGATTCTAATAACATGGAAGTTTAAATTGTTTATTTTAAATAGTATCCAAACTTACTCTTTAAACAGTGAGTCTGGTCACCGGTGTCCGACCCATTAAGGCGATGTAATATGATAAATTTTATCGACAAACCCACATTAAAAAGGCATTTTGGGCCTACTGTTTCGAAACGGTGGCTATTTTTTTTTTAAATTTTATAGTGTAGTTATAGACGCTGCTAATAAATCGATCCCCAAGACCTCGGGATCCTTCAAAAAGAATAATGCACCGTGGTGGAATGAGGACTTTAAAATCGCCTTAAAAGAAACAAAAACAGCTTTTAGACTTTTTAAAAAACATGCACTTAATGATACAGATTCAAAATACAAAATAGACTATAAAAAGAAAAGGGCTCATTGTAGACGTCTTTTTAAAGAGTGTAAAAGTAGTCATTGGCATAATTGGATTTCATCTATTAACAGCAATATTCCTGTTGGTGAAATGTGGCACAAAATTAATAATATTAACTCCCATAGTTCTAATTTTGGTACTATCACATTTAAAAAATATGATGATTCACTTACAAATGACCCTGTATATACCACTAACCTTTTGGCGAATAATGTTGCTATGAACTCAAGCTCTAAAAACTATGATAACGATTTTATTAATATGAAAAGTACTGAAGAATCAAACACTGTTTTTGCAATTAACGATAACTCTAACCCAATTAACAGGGAATATCTATGCATGAATTAAAATTTATATTTTTTCAAACTAAAAACTCCAGTCCAGGGCCTGACAACATACCAAATTATATAATTAGACTACTCCCACTATTTGGTTTTGAATATTTACTTGAATTATATAACTATACATGGCAAAATCTATTATTTGCAGACTGTTGGACACAAACATTAGTTAGTAGTACCAATACTTAAACCGGGGGAAAATACTCACTTGCCCAGCCTCACAATCCAGCACTATACTTTTACACAATCCAATCCATTGCACAATCCAGCAATACAATTACTATACAAATTCTGAATATATGTTTATTTATTTATTAATAGTTTGCTCCTAATAAAATGTATCATGAATATTTATTTATTTACAAAAAAAAAATACTAGAATGAACTTATGATTAAATAACAAAAATGAAAATCATTGGTGGCGGAGGCCACTAATTAAAAAGGCCCTTGGCAATATCCGGGGCAAAGGTGCCCATGACGCTCGCTGGATTGCTATGGCAATTCTTTGCCCCAGAAATGTCCCGGCCCTAGGATCGCATTCTTTTTCCCTTAGTCGACGGCCGATAGCATTAATATTTTTTTTAGTGTCCTCGCCCCAGCACCCCATAGTTTCCACTGCTAGAGGAATAAATGAGTAACTATCTGTGAGGGCTAAGTATTTTAAACGTTTTCTTTCGGCCGCCAACTCTGCCGCGGCTCCAGACACTTTCATAGTACTTGCGATATGACTGGCCGCAAAGGTGTCGACGCAAGTAACGTCCCACAACAAACAAATTCCCCTCTCCCACGGTACCATGGTCAAACCATCAGGCCTTTTGCCATCGGTCCTACTAAGGCCTGGGGGCTCCAGGACACAAGGAACACCTGCAGACACCATTGCTCTGCGAATTATATCGTTGAGTGCATGGTGGCGAGAAAACCTACCCGAACATCACCGACAACTCAGCGAGTGGCGGCCTATTGAACCCTTAGTTACAGTTGTGGAATATCAAAATCGATCAAATTTACCAAAACCGCTACGTATACGGGTAGCTGATTATGTAAACGCACTAAACTTAAAGTATCCATCTTTATTCACTAAAAAAGTACCTACTTTTGGTCCATGGGAAAACTTTGATATTCCTATTAACTTAACTTTAGCCGAAAATTTAAAAGCTGATAACCCAAATTACATATACAAAAATATATTTTATGAAATTAATGATACACACAAAGATAGCATAACTTATTATACAGATGGATCAGTTTTGAATGGCAAATCTGGATGCGCAATAATATCTGGTAATGATAGTTATTGTTTTAGGTTGTTCGACTATAGTAAATTTTTTGGTTGTGAAGCTATTGCTATTCTCAAAGCTTTAGAACTTGGATACACAGACTCTAAATCAAAAAAAAATGGTAATTTATACCGATTCCAAATCCTGTCTTCAAAATGATAGAAATATAGATCTTATTATCATGTTAATAAAAGAAAAAATGGTTGATCTTCTAAAAAATTTAATAAATTTTGAGATAATATGGATCCCAAGTCACCAGGGTATAGCGGGCAACAAAAAGCTGATACTGAAGTAATAAAAGCAACAACTATAACCACCGTAGATAATTCTTTGCGTTCCAGTTTTCCCGATTTAAAAAAGTTCATTAAATTTAAGATGAAATTTTCTATTTCTATATGGAAGATAAATAACACAAGTACATTGTATAAAGTGAGAAAGTCTATATTTGATAAAACTCCATTGTCGTTTAACTGTAGAAAAGATCAAGTTACCATCACAAGACTTCGTATTGGACACACCAACTTAACTCATATATATTTAATCACAAAAAGTAATAAAACAAAATGCAAATGTGGGTTCGATTCAACTGTGTATCATCTGTTTGAGGAATGTCAAGTTTATGAGAATGAGAAAAAACTATGTAATCTCCCGAATAATTTAACACAATGTTTGAACGATTTTGGTTGTGAAAAAACACTTAATTTCCTGAAAGTTATCAAATTGTATAAATGTTTGTAAACTACTGTGGTCGCTAATGACCTTTGCTGTTGTAAAGCGACGTTAAATTAATAAATGAAAAAAAAATACCAAAAACTGCCAGATTACTGAAATAACCAGGTCTGCTGGAAGATATTTCTATAGAAATAAGCTGTACCTTTGTACAAATCTTTTTTTTTTGCTAAGTTTATTAAATGTATTTTTTTTTATAAGTGTGTACATAAATTGTGAAATAAATAAATAAATAAATAACCCTGTAAAACTAAACTCCATTAAGTACAGTGTTTTACGGATAAATAAATCCAATGTTTATATCTCAACAAGCATAAAACTGCATTCTAATTTCAAGTGTTTTACTGATAAATAAAATAAAAATTCAATGGCCACCTGGCCTAACTCCGCCTAGTCAGTGTAGTCTGCACATTTAGAGGCAGGTAACTGGCGATCGCTGCTAGGTCACCGACGGCGTGGGCGCAAGACTGGCTTAAATATTCAAATGATCAGTTCTCGATGCAGCTTCACTCTTTGATAGGTAATATGTATAATCAAGTTTAGGGTGATAGCGACGTCCATTGACGGTCGACCGACGGCTTCGATCGGATTTTTTGTCATAGTAAAAGTCTACTATAGTAAAAGTTGTCGTAGCGCCGTGGTTACTGCGCATATCAAGCGATAACGCAGGTTAAGCGCGCTCGGTGCGGCCGGTATTAGGATGGGTGACCGCCGACCATTCATTTCTCACAACGACTTCCGTGCTTCCGAGGGCACGTTGAGCAGTCGGTCCCGGGTGCTGTATACTTGTATACAGTAGTCATTTGGGTTTGTCAGAAGCCATTTCGGCACCCTGAAATATCTGACATCCACCAACCAGCACCGGGCAGCTTGATGGGTTACGGCCTAAACCTCCTCGTTACCCAGAGGAGAGACTCATAGCCCTGCAGTGGGCTCATTACACGGAGTTGTGATGATGATGATGATGAAAACTATCGATCGACGTTGACTGTTCCATTCGTCCGTCGATGAACGGCGACGATCGATGGTCGATCTATTGGTGTGGAGACAACCTCAACCTGATTATACATATTGCCTATCAAAGAGTGAAGCTGCATCGAGAACTGATCATTTGAATATTTAAGCTATATTGTTGGATGCATTTCATTTCAGCAATTGTATACTCAACAAGCAGCTTGGCGGCGAAAGCTGCTCAGCTTCTGATCCCGTGCGAATTTCTGGATAAAATTATAATCTTTCTCAAAAATTATAACACAAATACAAAAATATTTTTCAAATCACATCGGTGGTAGGTTCAAAGTTGAGCGCGTTCAACAAAACAAATGTGTGTGAAGTTGAAACTGACAAGTGATAATTAGAAGTTACACAATATTAAAAACTCTACAATATTTATCATTCACCGTTTCCTCTTAGATCAGGCGGCTGAGTTAGCGTACATGCCAGCAGTATGTCCAAAACGATTTTTGACAAAAACCATACCTAATCTCTACTTTATACTCTAATCTATAATCTAATCTCTACTCTATACAAAGCTCAAGTATGTTTAGTTGAGCGGGCTAATCTCAGAAATCACTGGTCCGATTTGAAAAATTGATTTTGCGTTGAATAGTCCATTTATCGAGCAAGGCTATAGACTACATTTTATCCCGGGAACAGGAACGGTAACGGGAGCAACCACGGCATAAAATGACTTCCATAATTTAATAATGCATAATTATAATGAGCAGTGAAAACTTAACACAATACTAGACGATTTAATTACTAAAGCAACAGAAATCTACCTCTCAGGTGATTGTGAGGAGCAAACCAACTAACGGTCAAGTTTGGGGTTCGAATTCCAGCGTCGTATGCGCAGGCATTGCGGCTGTGCCATCGGAGATCCGTGGTTTGATACAAAAAACGTTTTCTAGACAGAGTAATAATCATTTTCATCACAACTCTTTCTGATGAGTCCACTGCAGAGCTATGTATTAGAACTTGTCTTATGGTAAACATTACATCATATTCAGACTTGAGGGAGTTTTGGCGCCAACACTTATGTATGGTAGTGAATCTTGGGTGTGGCAGAAAAGACATGGAAGCAGGATTAATGTTGTGGAGAAAAGAGCGTTGAGAAGCATGTATGGAGTGAAATTGAGTGATAGGGTGCGCAACAGTGAAATAAAAAAGAGATGCGGATTGAAAGAGAATGTAGTGGCTAAGATTGAAAAGTATATGCTACGGTAGTTTGGACATTTGGAAAGGATGAGTGAGACTACTTTAGATTTACGAAAGAGGTGTACAGAACAAGAATGGATGGTGTTGTAAGAAGGAGCCGGCCTAGGCGAACGTATGCCGATCAAATTGGCGACATTTTGAAAAAGGGCCTAGTCAAAAGTACCCGTAACCGGCGATCATGTATGAAAAGATTGATGAACGTGGAAGAAGCGAAAGAGGTATGTCTGGATCGCAGCAATTGGTGTTCCCTTGTCTCTGCCTGCCCCAAGGGGAGACAGGCGTGAGGTTATGCATGTATGTACATCATATCTTAGGTACACATATTCTAGTAAATATCTATTTTTTTTTATTTATGCGTGTAGGATCTTTGGGTGACGAGGAGGTTTAGTCCGTAACTCACCAAGCTGGCCCAGTGCTGGTTGGTGGATGTCAGATATTTCAGATCGACGAAATGGCTTTTAACGAACCCTCGCGATTACTGTTAGTTTATTATACAGCAATCGGGGCCGACTGCTTAACGTGCCCTCCGAAGCACGAAAGTCTTCATGTTGACTCAGTCCCACCTAATGATAATAATAAATAAAAATAAAATAAAATCCTCAGACAATCACAACAACTATATGGCTCCAATGTAAGCATAGCTTGTGTTATGGGATACCATGCAGCGAACTAGGGAGGAACCTAGAATATAAATACATACATAGATAAATACCCAGACACGGAACTTTTTTTCTTGTTCCGTGCGGGAATTGAGCCCGCAACTACTAGCGTCTGAGGCAGATAGGTTTACCTTGGGTTACCAACCATACTATTTTTAACAGTATTATACTGTTTTTCACTATATTATACTGTTAACTGTTGAACAAAAACACAAAAAAGTATACAAAATACTGTTTTCAGTATAAAAAGCTCAACACTTTATTTGTTAGACTTTAATAAATAATTTGTGCAATAAGCTCTAAAAATGTGTGTTCATACTGTTTATTTTTCCAAAATACTGTTTGATATTTGACGACTGGCTGGTGTAGGGGTAACATTCATTGCCTTCAATGCCAGAGGTCCTGGGTTCAAATCCCGGCGGCGGCGGATATTTGTGTGATGAACACAGATATTAGTTGTCAAGTCATGGATGTTTATATGTTTATTTAAGTTTATTCTTATAAAATATGTATTTATTCAATATATGTATGTATGTATATGTATGTTTATATATTTCTTAAGTATATCAGTTATGTAGTATCCATAACACAAGTTCTTTAAGAAACTTAATTTGGGCTAGATAACGTTGTGTGAGTGACAGAAATATTTATTTATATTTATTTATTTATATTCCTTTCAGACTCAAATATACTTTATTTCTAGGAAAAAAAAGTTGTCAACCCTAGGTTTACCCCATCACCAAAGTGGTCGTCTTACCTAATGGTAAGTCAAGATGAGTTCGAAGATGAAAACATGGGGTTAGGAAAATCATGACTATTCATAAATTGATTATTAATGATACTATGACTATTTTATTCCATTCTTGTTCAAATACTCTGGTCCCAGTTTGTCATGTTAGTATTGTGCATAGCTCATTGCACCTACTATGTAAGCAATTTGGTTGTGGCATGACATTGGCTCTCATAATTAGCTGTCTTGTGTTTGTTTTTTCATTTCATGATCAATTTGTACTGTATGTACAAATTGTATCAATTCGTATTCGTGCCAAGAGTTTTTTCCGCCGGCTTTTTTTGTCTCTTGGTCTGCTGTAATATCTTATTCAATAACTATCAACACCTTGTTATAGCCGAAGTACAAAATTGTGACGTCATTAAGCGGCCATTCGATGGTCTTATGATGAATAAAAAATTTTCATTTCATTTCATTAAAGAGTGCTGGGACGGTGTGGTAATATTTGGTGGCTGATAGTATATGAAGAAAGCTAGCTAGCTCGGGGAACCGGTCTCGCGTCACTCGGATTAGTCTCTTTTTACGACACGCTTCTTCATCGTCAGTGTATAAGGGTGTAAACACACATTTTTTCTTGGTCTAGTAAAATCTATCGATTAACGCCGTCGATCTCAAATATTTTTAATCAACTTCCAAAAAAGGAGGAGGTTCTCAATTCGTTTGTATGTTTTTTTTGTGTCTTTGTTACACGATATTTCGGACAATTATGAATCGATTTTAAAAAATCTTATTTCATATGATAGAGGATACTTCATAGGTAGTTCCATATAAATTTCATTGAAATTGGTTGAGTACTTCATTGAAAATTTTAAATTTTTGAAACAAGTTGTGTGATTTCGGAGACTGTTTACGTTGATGACATTATAACTCGGTCAAAGTTTTGACATGAAGTCGGTTTTTTAATGCTCTGCATTCGTTGATTATTAATTACTGAATTCTTTTTTGACTTTTTAATTTACCTGTTTAAAAATAATTTTTTTTTTGTGACCCGTATCCTATGCTGTGAAATAAAAGTTATTATTTCTTTCATTCTTCCTTTTCAACCTACTGAACCCGCGCAAGGATAACGAATCTCGCTTGACGTTTGAAAGGAACACCACTTTTTGTGCGTCTACAAAGTCTGAGGTATTTTAATAAGATTAATATAAATCTGCGCGGGACCTGCGCGAGATAAAACTTATTTAATGTATCCTTATGACAGATCGTTAAAGATTTGAGAATTTTATTTTAAACTTTGTATTTTTGGCTCTTTTTAATCAGCTGAGTCAGGTAGTAAATCTTCGGTCTTATATTTCGCTGGTAAAAGATGGATGAGGTGCGGCGTGGGACCCACCGACGGCAACGTGAAAAACCTTGGTGGTTGTTCACTTCACCTTTGTCCACTTGTCTTGTACATTTGTCTCCTGGCTAATAAAAATTATGATATTCTAATAGAGCCATCTGGCCTACTACGCAAAACTCGGCATATAAAGAAATAAATAAATATTTCTGACACTCACAGAACATTATCTAGCTCAAATTAAGTTTCTTTAAGAACTTGTGTTATTGATAGTAGATAATTGATATACTTAAGAAATATATAAACAAACAAATATATAAGAAATATATAAAAATTTGAATATAAACTTAAATAATCATATAAACATTCATGACTTAACGACTAATATCTGTGTTCATCACACAAATATCCGCCGCCGCCGAGATTCGAACCCAGGACCTCTGGCATAGAAGGCAATGTATATTACCACTACACCAGCCGGTCGTATGGCATAAAAATTACATTAAAGGGATCGAACCCAAACTTACAAGGAAGCATAATATAGTAAGCAGGATCGAAAGAAAACTATGACCTTCTCCAGCTGGGCTATCGAATGCCAAAATAAACTTTTCACTTCCTAGTACTGGTTTGATTTCCGAAATTATTGCGTTCTCACAAGTTTTAAGAGAAGAGAAGAGACAATATCTCTCCCAAACATAGGTCTTTAAAATCGATTATATTATAGAACGTTTATTGATATTATTTTAACACGTGTTAATTGTTATATATTTTATGTATTTATATTTTATATATGTATATTTAATTATAAGTATGTATTGTATGTATATGTATGTTTATGTATGTATCATATGTAATATATCTTTTCTATTATTATTATTAGGGGTTTTGGGACTATATGAGCAGTCTTGTCCGCTCGTCACACTGCGACCTAAAAGACCTATTGTGTGAGTCCCAATTTATAACTCGCCGCACACTCCAATGGAGTCCAGGAAATTTAGGGTTTTCCTTACGGCGATGCTCCTAATCTCTTTTGGATCCAGCTCGTGCTTATCCAGGTGAGCGGAGCGCTTGTGCATAACTGTGGGGCAGTGGCACAGTAGGTGTAGAGGGGTTTCCTCTGCGCTTTCGCAGTATCTGCAGAGCGCTGTCTCAGTGAGACCCAGGTTGGACATATGCTTGTTTAGTTTGCAGTGTCCCGTTAGTGATCTTGCCACTGCGCGTAGTTGGGGTTTGTTAAGAGATACTACCGATTCTGTGTATGACTTGGAGTATCCCTCTATCAGTTCCCTTGAGTGTCTCATGCCTAATGAAAGTTCCCAGAGGCTTTTGCTTTCTGAGAGGCACTGGGTGGTGAGTATTAAACGCGTCAGGCTCTTCGGGATGCCGCAGAATGGTTCTGGACCGTATTGGCTACCCATTGCTCCTGCTCTCGTGAGTTCATCAGCGGCTTCATTGCCGTCTATACCGGAATGGCCCGGAACCCATTTAATAAAAACTCTATTATGGCTTGCCAGCCTGTTTAGCATTTCATGGCATTGCTTCACCAGTTTGGAGTCAACCCTTGAAGAGTCAAGTGCCATTAGTGCAGCTTTGCTGTCAGAGAAGATGTATATGGTTTGTCCTTTGTAGCCTCTGTTTAGGCTGATTTCCGCACATGATAGAATGGCGGTGATTTCAGCCTGGAAAATCGAGGGGTAATGACCCATGTTGCAGCTAGCTCCATACTTGGGTCTCACCCCGTGAATTCCATAGCCAACCTTGGTGTCCATCTTTGAGCCATCCGTGTACCATATGTGGCTGTAGTCCTCGCAGACTACCCGGCTCTTGCTCCAATCTTCTCTGCTTGGGAATTCCACTTGGTAGAATTTGGTGAATAGCATCTCCGGCATTGTGCTGTCCGAAGGCATGCTTAGTATTGGATTTCTATAAACCCTGTCCCTGAGTTGGGTTAGATTTGCAGACAGCCATGTCTTTTTGAGCTGCGTCGTCACCCTCAGCATTCCCACAGCCGCCTCCTTGCGAATTGTCAGGTGTAAGGGCGGGAGATCTAACAGTGCATCCAATGCCTGTCCTGGCGTGGTAGACATGGCTCCAGTGGTCATGATGTAAACCGATCTTTGAAGTTTGTTAAGCTCCATAATCACCGTCTTTTGGTAGGTCTTTTCCTGCCATACCACACACCCATAGGTGATGATTGGTCTTACGATGGCAGTATAAAGCCACATGATCATCTTGGGTTTAAGACCCCATCTTGATCCCACCATACGACTGCATAAGTATAATGAGGTTTTGGATTTATGAATCACATTCTCAATGTGTTGGTTGAAAGTGAGTTTTTGGTCAAAGGTGATGCCCAGGTACTTCACCTCCTTGGAAAAGTTAAGTAGCAATCCGTTGACTGAAGGCGGTCTAAGTTTATCCAGTTGCCTTTTGTTGCAGAATGGTACTATTATTGTTTTGTTGGCGTTTATTGACAGTTCATTGTCTTTACACCATTTTAAGGTTATGTTAATGGCACCTTGAATGGGGTAAGATAGGACTTCTTGACATGGACCTCTAACTATGATAGTGATGTCGTCTGCGTATCCTATGACCTCATAGCCTTTCTGGCTTAACCTGTTAAGGAGGGGGTCTACCGTAAGAGTCCAAAGCAATGGTGATAACACACCGCCTTGTGGACATCCACGTGTGGTTTGAATCTCATGATTACAACCATTGAGTTCTAATTTTGCCTTTCTGGTTCTGAGCATTGCCTCTATCCATCTGTTCGTGGTCTGGTCCACCCCCTTTTCTGCCAGTCCCTTTAGAATGGAGGTTATGGGCGTGTTGTCGAACGCTCCTTCTATGTCCATGAAAGCACAGAGGGCAATTTGTTTGTCGTCAACGGCCTTTTCTAATTTATCTGTCAGTTCAAGTAGCGCAGATTCTGTGGACTTGCCTTTACGGTAGGCATGTTGCGCTGGATGCAGTGGGCACGAGCTTAGGATCTCTTCCCTGATCCACATGTCCACAACCTTTTCCATGGCCTTCAGCAAAAATGACGACAGACTGATCGGTCTAAAGGATTTGGGTAGTGCTTGGTCTTTCTTACCCTGTTTGGAAATGAAAATGACCTTTACCACTTTCCATGATTCTGGTATACTGCCCAGTGCGTAGCTTGCCCTGTACAGTTTTATCAAGTGAGGAAGGAGAATTGGTAGTCCTTGTTGCAGTAGAGCTGTAAAAATTCCGTCAACCCCTCCACTCTTGTATGGTTCAAAGCTGTTAATGGCCCATCTCACCTTTCCACCGGTGAACAAAATGGCAGCCTGTCGCCAATCTTTTATCCGTGGTCGGTGTCTCCTACCATCTGTCTGAGACCCACTGGCATGCGTTTTAACTAGCACCGACCCGGGGAAGTGAGTTTGAGCCAGCAGTTTTAGAGTTTCCTCTTCAGTGGTTGTAAATATACCATTCTGGTCTTTGAGTAAGCCAAGTTGCTTTGGGGGATCCTTTGCCAGTTCTCTGGACTTTAGCTACTTGGGGCGCTGATTCTAGCTCCCCACAGAATTTCTGCCACGACTGCCTTTTGGCCTTTCTGAGCTCGGCGTTGTATTCTGTTAGTGCTTTTCGGTATAGGTCCCAGCTGTGCCCGGTCTGGGAGTTCTTGGCCTTGTTGAAGAGTTTACGTGATTTCTGACTCATCGCCGTAAGCTCTTTATTCCACCATGGAACATTACTGCTGTTCGCTTGAGTTTTTTGGGGGCAGTTTTCCAGGTAAGCTTCCATGGTAATGCCTTCCAACATTTCCGCCGCCATATTCAACGTTTCCGCAGTTTTTATTGCCTTTGGAAAACTCTTCAGCTTCTCTCCAAGTGAGGACCTGTAGGCATTCCAATTCGTACTTCTTGGATTCCTGTAGGTTGTTGTGGAAACCTCCGAGCTTCTCCCAATAGTAAACTGGATGTGTTTGTGATCAGACATCGATATTGTGTCGCAGACCCTCCAGGCTTGTATTTTCCTGCTGAGGCCTTCCGTCGCAAAGGTGATGTCTAGTACTTCCTTCCTGCTTCTGGTTACGAAGGTGGGCTTGTGACCTGTGTTAGAAATAAATAAACAATTAGAAATAAGAAAGTCAAACAGTAACTCACCTCTTTTGTTGGTGTCCGTGCTCCCCCAACACGTGTGGTGAGCGTTTGCGTCACATCCCACGATTAGTTCGGCGCGTGTCTTCTTGGCGTATTCCACCACTCGCTCCAAATCTTCTGTGGGATTAGTTCTGTCACCTGGGAGGTACGCTGAGCACACTATTGTCCTTTGTCCCCCTGTGTTTCGAACTGCCGAGTTCATTGCAGAGCTCTGTAACTGGCAGAAAATTAAAGCCTTTCCTAAATAAGATGCAGGCTCTGGGCCTAACGCCGTTGGTATTATACAAAAGATTACCTGTAGTATTAAGGCCCAGGATTTTGCTGCCGTTTACCCACGGTTCCTGGATGAGCGCAAGGTCTAAGCCATCGGATGTAAAAATCTTCTCCATCACTGCCGTGGCAGCCGTGGCATGCTGGAGATTGGCTTGCACGACCTTCACTCCACTCCGTGAGTACGCCATTGGGATTATGGCCTTCTTCCGGTCCCGTAGGACCTACCCCCCTTCCCCTTACCAGGTCTTCCTAATGGTCTACCTCGTCGGGGTCTGGGCGGCATCCTCGGTGTCGTCGGAAGGCTTCCTCCACCTCCGGACGGCGTTCCAGGTGTCAGACCCCTCCACATCCCTCCTACCTTCACATCGGGAGTTGTAGGCCCCCCCATGTGGAGGCTGGAGGGCAGCGGGTATGGGAATGGACACCCGTTCCGCAGTCGGTGGCTTGGCGGCTTGCATCGTCCTCGGTCCACAGCTTGCCCCCGGCGAAGAAGGTACCGCCGGCTTAGAGCCTTTGCTACCCCCCACCCCGCTGGCCTGCCGCGGACCAAAGCTCATGGCTTGTCTGGGCTTGGGGCCTTCAGCCACTCCCGACGGTCCAGCAACAGGTTCAGGCAGTGGAACTGGCTCTGCAACCGTCTCGGCCGGTTCATGCCTTTTGCCCTCCTGTGCCTTAGGCGTAGGCGGACAGTTGGCAGTCAGCGGACCGGGCTGAGGCATGACCTGCTCGGCCCTAGCTGTTACCGGCTTGGCCCCTGAGACCTTGCCGGGAGCTGACTTCAGCCAAACCCTCACCTTACCAAACCCACACTCTGGCCTGAAGTCCACTCGTTTGAGAGCCTCCAGCCCTTCCTCTTCGATGGAGAAGGTCAGCAGTTGACCTCGCTCAATCGCCTTGGAGTGCAGAGGCTTCCAAACTCCTGTGTCCAGTCCACAGTTTTGGGCCTTTAATAAGGCAAAGGTGGTTTCCACAGACTAAAACTCATCGGCCGGTATGAGAAGGGACGCAATAATGGGCTTGGGCAGCTCATCCATTACGGACAGCTGTGCGCCCTTCCAGGGTTTAATGCGACCCACCTCCGCCTTCAACCATTCCTTATTGCCACTGTCTCTACAGTTGACCAGTAGCCACCCCGCCTTGTTCACCACACCGTCGAACAAAATGGGGCCCGTCAACGTCCGCTCCTGCGTCACCTGGTAGAGCTGCGCCTTCTTCACCAGAGCCATCTGCTCTTTAGACATGGGGGATGCGTTTTTAACACCCACCCTCCACGCCTTGGCTGCCGCGCTGTATGAGCCACCACCCGTGCTAATGCTGGGAGCAGCCGGCTCACAGCACGGCACTGATGTCTCCGGCTGAGCTTTGGTAGCTTCAGGCGTGCTAGTCTGCTTAGCAGCCTTACGCTTATGCTCCTTGGGGGACACCTCTTCGGTTCGGGGGCGCTTTGTAGCAGCCTTACGAACCTCCGACGGCATGTCCTTCATCTTCAACCTGGCCAGCTGTAGGGCCTCCGTCCTCGGATTCCCTTTAGCCAACAGCATTTTCAGACGTGTCCTTGCCGCTCCACAAAGTCTGTTCCTAGCCTTGGGCTCAGTAGGCCCCTGAGAGGGCACACGTGAGCAAGGCTCAGGCTGCGGCTGAGACACGCTTGAGTCTACAGGCGGATCCGCGTCCATGGACGTGTCCGCCTCTGACTGCAGGAGGTTAGCCTCCTCCTCTTTTGTCAGATCCAGCTGCGCAAATTGTGCCAGATCCGACATCACCTCCACCTCGTTGTTTTTATCATAAAGTTGTACGAGTCTGCCTGGTATCGTGGAGGTATATTTTCTATGTTAGTATGTTGTACGCACTTAATTTGTTTTTTTTTTCTCATTTCTCAGCCTCAGGCTTGCTGGTAGAAATTTCTTTCAGGAATAAGCTTTGCCTTTGTACCTTGTTGTCAATTTAATTGTTTGTCTATTTAAGTTTCCTTGTGTGTACATAAATTATTAAATAAAAATAAATAAAATAAACAAACCTGTCAGTTTTATTATATGTATTACCTAAGTAGTTATACATTGTCTGGAGATTTTATTTATTATTTATTATCTCATGGCATTTTTTGAGAAAATATAGCATTTAACTTTCCTCAATAGTTGAAAAAGAGATGAAAATCTTGACTACCACTTTGGCGATGGGGTAAACCTGCCTGCCTCAGATGCCAGTGGTTGCGGGTTCGATTCCCGCACGGAACAAGGAAAAAAAAATGTTTCGTGTCTGGGTGTTTATCTATTTATGTATTTATATTCTAGATTCCCCCCTAGTTCACTACATGGTATCACATAACACAAGCTATGCGTACTTTGGTGCCATGCAGTTGGTGTGATTGTTTGGGGATTTTATTGTATTATTTTTATTATCTAATTACTTATTTTAGTCTATGTTTTACTAACATAACTTACTTTAGACGATCTGCCATTGAATGCATATTATAGAATGTAACACAAGACAATAAAAACTATAATTATTTAATTACTTCTTTATTGCAAGGCGAGAGATAGCTTATTCGCGGAGACTGCTTCGTCACATGGCTAAGTATAAGCGGAGCGGGTAAACCACCTTAGTGTTAATTTAAAAAGATTTAGTATTTTAAAAGATATAAAACTTCTATAACTAACCTTCCTAGCTGATTCCGCCACTCCTAAGCACTAGGGGCCTTCTTAGCGGAAGGGGCCGCCCTAGGCGAACGTATGCCGATCAAATTGGCGGCATTCTTAAAAAGGGCGTAGTTAAAAGTACCCGTAACCGGCGGTCATGTATGAAAAGATTAATGAACGTGGAGGAAGCGAAAGAGGCATGTCTGGATCGAAGCAATTGCTGTTCCCTTGTCTCTGCCTACCCCAAAGGGGACAGGCGTGAGGTTATTTATGTACTAAGCACTAGTTATACAGGAAAAAATTAAGAATTGAGAGTCTCCATTTTTTTAACTCGGTTAAAAATATAAACAACAATAACCCGCTATGCCACAACCATGCCTCGCCTTACTTCAACTATACAAGTACTTCAATAAAAAGTATGTATAGTTCACCTTCTATAATATGACTGGTTAGATATTAATGGCACTGTGTCTATTCAAAAACACAGGCAATAGTCCCTTAAGGGCTTATAATATTTTATTGTAATTGCTTCTAAGCAGAAACAATTACTTATTCTGTGGCAGAAACCAGTAGGATTTACCTATTTAAACAGCCATAGTTTAATTAAAGTTGAGTGTGCGTGTGAAAGACACAGCACCAGTTGTAAATAGATATACATTTATTGAAAAATACAACATAGGGCTATTATCAATCAATATATATAAAACTGTTCCGTTACTGACTGAGTTACTGAGTGACTGAGTGACTGACAGACAACGTACAGCCATAACTACTGGGCGTAGAGAGCTGAAATTTAGAACATACATTTTTTAGGGGATGTAGGGGTCCACTAAGGAAGGAATTCCCGAAATTCCCACGGGAACGGGAAATATAGGACTTTTTAGTTTGTATGAAAAAAATTATTACTTGAGCGCACGGATACGATACTTGGCATAAAGGTTTTTCGAAAAGTGACTGGTTGTTTTATGAAAGGAATTCCCGAAATTCCCACGGGAACGGGAACTATATGATGTTTTAGTTTGTATGAAAAAACCTTATGCCTGGAGTGCACGGATGTGATACTTAGTATAAAGGTTCCTTAATAAGTGTCTGTTTGTATTATGGAAGGAATTCCCGAAATTGCCACGGGAACAGAAAATATAGGACTTTTGAGTTTATGCGTGTACAAAGTCGCGGGCAAACGCTCGTTTTTAAATAAAGTTTTATTTAATAAACAATATTACAGTTACACAAACACAAAAACACAAAGTAAGTCACACAGTCACACATAAATTAAAAAAAAATCTACTTTAAATACCTTTAAAGGTCTCCCCGGTGCAGTGGTCTAGACGCTGCTACGCGGGTTCAATTCCCGATTCGTGTTTATCTATACATAAATAACAAAAATCAGATCAATATAAGCAATAGTTTAGTCCACGTTTAGTCACAAGAATGTTTTTTAGTTTTTTGTTAGTTTGATTTAAACACTTTGTATCTTCCCGATCACCTGATCGTAAGTAATATCTATAGGCATAGTTATCATTCACCGCGAAATGTCAAAATATCAGTCAAAATTTTTACAAAAGATGTTTACATTTTAACAAAAGCTTTTCGTACATTTCTCGTAAACTTTTTTCATAGTTTTGGATTAACAGTAGGCACTTATAGTATATGTCCTATAAGTATTTATCACTAGGCATGAGACACTCAAGGGAACTGATAGAGGGATACTCCAAGTCATACACAGAATCGGTAGTATCTCTTAACAAACCCCAACTACGCGCAGTGACAAGATCACTAACGGGACACTGCAAACTAAACAAGCATATGTCCAACCTGGGTCTCACTGAAACGGCGCTCTGCAGATACTGCGAAAGCGCACAGGAAACCCCTCTACACCTACTGTACCATTGCCCCGCAGTTATGCACAAGCGCTCCGCTCACCTGGATAAGCACGAACTGGATCCAAAAGAGATTAGGAGCATCGCCGTAAGGAAAATCCTAAATTTCCTGGACTCCATAGGAGTGTGCGGCGAGTTATAAATTGGGACTCACACAATAGATCTTTTAGGTCGCAGTGTGACGAGTGGACAAGACTGCTCATATAGTCCCAAAACCCCCAATAATAATAATAATATAGTATATGTCATTCAACAAATGTTGTTGGGATTGATGTGGAGGGGCTTTCTGCAAGAGGTGAATGCGCTTATTAAAATTAACCCTGTATAGATCATTTACAAAATTAAGTATCTGTGTTTATTTTATTAAGGTATCGCCTCAAAACTGTGTCATTACTTCTTTTCATTTATTCATTTTAGGAAGACAATCAGTTAATTACAATAGTATAGAACACGAATTAGTTATGTGATAACCATTTACAAGTCTCCACAAGTAAAAAACATAATTAAGCATACAAAAAATACAAAAATCATTATTGAACCGTAAGTTATACAAGACCAAATATAAAGTCTTAATTCTGAAACAATACTTGATTTCTATCACTATATATGTAATACACTTCATCAATACATACACTATCAAAAACATTACAGTGAAATGCCAAATATCAGTTTATTGAGAATACTAACCTAATGTTTATTAAATAATAAACTAGAGCTAAACGTTTTGTGGAAAAGACATAATCATGTTGGCCTGTTTATGTTAAAAAAGGTATTTGATAATTGTCTCTTTGTAGATGCAATCGTGGTACTAAAGAGATCAATACTCGCATTATTCTGCCTATTCAGATTATTAAAAGTTTGTGATGCACGGTACAAGTAGGTATTCTGGCGGTAGTTGGTATCAACGGACGGAAGATAAAACAGGGGACTGTTGCGGAATGTTCTAGTTGGTACATAAAATAGTATTCTTTTTAAAAGATCAGGACAATCTACATTTGAATTAAGAATCTTTTTGAGGTAAATTAAATCAGCAATTTTACGCCGAGCCTCCAGGGGCAAGATGTGATGTTTAGCGCATCGTTTCAAATAATCATTTTCTTTAGACAAACAGCGAAAGTTAATGAAACGAAGAAACTTACGTTGTACTCGTTCGATCCGCTCGATATGAACTCTGTACATAGGGTTCCATATCTGTGAAGCATATTCTAAATGAGAGCGAACATAAGCGGTATAAAGGATTTTGAAGGTTTTTATATTTTTAAAATCTTTTGCCGACCTCAAGATGAATCCCAGTGACTTAAGAGCTTTTTTTACTATTGCTGAGGTATGACTCTGGAACATAAGTTTAGAGTCATGCCAAACACCCAAATCTTTAATTTCAGAGACACGGTTAAGTGGCTGATTGTTTAACTTATAATTAAATGAGATAGGATTATTTTTACGGCTAAAGGTAAGAATTGCACATTTGTTGACATTGAGGTCTAGTTTAAATTTTGAACAATAACTAACAAGCCTGTCAAGGTCCTGTTGTAATAGATGACAATCGTCCGAATTTTCAATACATTTTAGTATTTTCATGTCATCAGCGAAGCTAATTAAGGTCGAATTTATAAAACAACAATCTATATCAGACACAAAAATTAAAAATAATAACGGCCCGAGCAATGACCCCTGGGGAACGCCGCTGGGAGCTGTCATCCACTTGGACATATAATTTTCCAAAACTACAGCCTGAGACCTGTTAGTGATGTATGATGAAAACCACCTCAGAAGGTCACCCCTAATGCCGGCATTTTGCAACTTGTCAATTAGGATGAGATGATCTATCCTATCAAAACATTTTTTATAATCAGTGTAAATTATGTCAACTTGATTGCGCTTGTGCATTGACTCTGAAACAAATTCATTCATAAGTAAAAGATTACTCACAGTGGACCTCCCCCTAACAAACCCATGTTGTGAGGGTGGCAACGAGCTACTAAGTGAAGCGTATAAATGTTCATAAACAGTCTTTTCCAATGTTTTGGCGATAACACATAACTTGGATATAGGACGATAGTTAAGGACTGAGTTTTTATCCCCGTTTTTGAAAATATGAGTAATAAAGGCCTTCTTCCATATTGCCGGTACCGAGCCCTCTTTAATGGATTTATTAAAAATAATCTCGAGCGGTACAGATAGCTGGTCAGCGCATTCAATTAATAATATCGGCGGAATAGCATCAGGACCAGCTGATTTAAATTTGTCTAACTTCTGTAGTTTAGACCTGATTGAAGATCTAGTAATATAAAATGTATTAATATCACAATCTATTGTAGATTTATACTGATTATAATCATAAGTATTAGTGGAAGATAAGTCTGGGTGTAGAAATTGAGCATGAAAAAAATCAGCAAAGAAGTTGCAAATATCAGCCCCTGTATTAGCAGTATTATTATTATACGTCATACTTTTTGGTATGGAAGTTTTTTTTGATTTATAAAAGCTCCAAAATGCCTTAGGGTTCGATTTAATTGAGTTTTCCACACCTTGAATATAACATTTATAGCATTCTCGCTCAAGCAACTCTGCTCGATTCCGTAGTGTTACCATTTTTTTTTTTTTTATAAGTGGCTAAACCCGCGTTTGACCTCAATCTCACCTGATGGTAAGTGACGATGAGGTCGAAGATGAAAAATAAAAATCAATGAAACCATCGATTGTTTATCAGACAATTGACCATAATTCTTAAACTTTCGAAAATACTTATATTTCTCCTTGAGAATCTTTATGAGAGCTGCAGAGAACCAAGGAGGAAAACTTTTCTTTCGAATGTATTTTTTAGGAACGTACTTATCACAAAGCCTATACAGCGTTTCATAAAAGAAACCAACCGACTCCTCGACAGTCATACAATGTAATTTATTTTCCCAGTCAATACTTTCTAAGTCATTTTTAAACATGCAGAAGTCCGCTCGATAGAAGCAGAACTTCATTCTTGGTGCAGGTTTTAAGCATTCCGTGGGCTCTAAACAATCGATAGAAACACTGAGTGCATTATGATATGGGTCTAAAGGTACTAAAGGACTCGAGTTATTGTCAATAGAAACATCAAAATTACTTAATGCCAAGTCAAGTATTCTGCCGTGTTGGTTGGTTACATGGTTGTATTGATTAAGGTTTAATAGGTTTAATGTGTCGATAAGGTCAATTTCATTATTACAAAGAGAGTCCAGGTTGCTTGGGTCTAAGTACTTACCATCTGGCGATGAGCACCAATTAATTGAACTCATATTGAAGTCTCCAACTATTAAAAAATGATCATTAGGATTTGCAATAGTAATTTGTTGTAACTTCAACAAAAAGTTCGTCAGTTGATGGGAGAAATTGAGACCCATGTTTTCATTACACAAATAAATGACACAAACATGAAGCAATCTCTTGCCTACCCGAATAGAAACCCATAGGTCCTCAGCAGTCGAGCACCAATCGGAGCGAGAAAGTGCACAAAGTTCCTTTCGAATCGCAATCAAAACACCGCCACCTCTAGTCTGCCCTGTGACGTCATACCTGCGATCGCGTCGCCATACACTATACCTATCATCGAAGATCTCCGAGTCTGATATGTTATCATTGAGCCAGGTCTCAGTTAATGCTATCAAATCATAGTTGTCTAATGCAAGGTTACGATAAAAACCCGACGTTTTTGTTCTCAGGCCACGAACGTTTTGATAGTAACCGGTTAAATTAGTAGCCATTTCTGAGAACACCAATAACATACATAAATACTATATAAAATGTTTCTTTTAACAGCAAAACGGTGTCCTTATAAGAACAATGTTTGTAACGACAAGGACGAAACATATGTAAGGTACTTTTAATGAAAGAGACGGATGCGAGAAACAGAGCTATACAATTATTCGAAAGAAGCGAACGCAGCGGCGAATGAATGCGAGCACTAATAGCGATAGTTCCACGATTAGTTTGCTTAGGCAGGTGATCTTGTATTGCGTTAATGTGATAATAGAATGTAAACATCGTATGATAGAGTAAATGTATTATTGAAGTATTTTCAGAACAAATAAGCTTTATTTTCAGAACAGTGTTGGCAGTTTTATAGCTAAAGTGAGATACATAACGAAGGCTAAGCCATAAAGAAATATAAATAAGTACATAGGTTATGGTTAAGAATATTATAAGTAGCGTTTTAAATAAACTATTTTTGCTTATAAGTAAACAAAAACGAGAACAAGAACAAAGACAGTTTTTAATAAATGGATAGCAATGGGCCCCTCGTCGGTGCGTAAGCAATTTATATATAATGTACAGTTTAGGTATGGGCTTTGAAATGTTTAAATAACAATAGATTAGGCAATTTTGTTTAAATCCTGCTCTTTTAAAATAATAAATACAGGTGAGGTATCGTTCTTACGTACATGGATCTTTCCGTACTTTACCCATATATAAGCATAACCCCTATCTTTCACTAAGGACCTTGTTTTTGTGAGTAACTTCTTATGCTCCGGCGTCAGGTGATCGTTTATGAAAATACGTTGGTTGTTGCCTTCGAAGCCGATCTCCCTTGCTTCCAGAGACTTCCGCGCACGCGCTGCAGCCACGAACTCCTCTTTGACGTAGCGATTCAAAAAATTTATTATTATAGCCTTTTCTTTGGTGTTGTACATGGGAACACGAGATATATAATTGATCTGCGACTTTGGGAACACGTAGTTCACAGCCTTACCAAGTGAATCGGCGATTGTAAACAGATTTTCGTTGGGCTTTAGAGGTACTCCTTTTACTTCGACATTATTTAATCTTGACCACTGATCTTTTATCTCGAGTTCACTTTTGAGGTTAGTAATGTCTTTGAGAAGCGATGTTGAAGAGGTTTGAACTTTCTTAACATTTAATATTTCGCTCTCTAGGTTAGAAACCCGAACTGTTAAATTATTTAAACATGCACTGTTGAACTCGCAGGATTCTTTTAAGGAGGTAATTTCGGATTTTATACACTTCACATCCTCAATTAGACTGGGAACTGCAGATATTATTTTTTTCATTTCACGAACTTCTTTAAGGATAGTCTGCCAGGTGTCTGGTTCTCCTACAGAGCCACAAGGAAGCTCAGTTTCAGATGGACTAGGGGTCCGTTTGCATTTGAGGCATTTCCATTGCGCACGCCGATCTGTTCCAAGGTTTCGAAAGCCTCGTTCTGTTATACCGGCGCAGCCATAGTCATAGAAACCTTTGCAGTCACAACACTGCGCTCCATCGTTAGAGTTTAGGTTGCAGGACGAACACTTATTCATATTTTTAAAATTGATTGTTACGCAAGCAATAGACACGCACGCTAGCGACGATCGCTCACGGACGACTGTAATACCAATTTATTTTCTCAAAAATTGCAAGGTTTTTAGTATTTGTATTGTAACGTAAGCACAACCTTAATACTTGAAAAATAAGAGTTACAATGCACATTGCAACTCTTATTTTACTGTAATCCTTACGAAATAGAAATTAAGATTGCATCAGTCTTTCTACTGTATAAGTTACATCTCTTTCTGTATAAGTTTAAGATCTTGATGAATATTTAGCTTTCTCGAAATGAATAAATAAATTTTCGAATATTAACACCACATTTGGATGAACAAGATGGAGTAAACCTATCAGCCTCAGACGCCAGTGGTAACGGGATCGATTCCCGCATGGAACAAAAAAAAGTGTTTCGGGGCTGAGCGTTTATCTATACAGGGTTAATTTTAATTAACGTATCAACTCTTGCAAGCAGCCTCAAACATCAATCCCAACAACATTTGTTCTAGAACTTTTTAATATTAATAGTTTTTAAAATTTTAGTTTTCTCACACAAAAAATATTTGAAACCTCTCTTTAGAGGCGTAACTTTTTTTTATCTGAGCGTAGGTATGCCACGCACCTTGCGCAGTAAAAGATCGCTTCATAATAATAATAGGTACTTCTTACAAAATGTAGAGTAAGGAGCAAACATAACCTCACGCCTGTCTCCCCTTGGGGTAGGCAGAGACAAGGGAGCAGCAATTGCTGCGATCCAGACATACCTCTTTTGCTTCTTCCACGTTTATAAATCTTTTCATACATGATCGCCTGTTACGGGTACTTTTGACTAAAAGTATTTTCAAAATGTCGCGAAATTGAACGGCATACGTTCGCCTAGCACCTTCCAACAACACCATCCATTCTTGTTCTGTAAACCTTTTTCACTGAAAAAATTTCGCATGTAAAAATAACTAAGTTTCGGTTGATTTTAACAAAGCGTGTTTGTCAATATACAACCTGCAAAGTTTGTTGCTAAAAATAAATAAGTCAAGTTTGCTATTCTTACTTGATCAGAATCAACCGAGTAAATCGGTTAAAATTGTTTGCTTAGAAATAACAAAGTAAGCTTGATTATTATTACAAACAAAATGTTTGCAAACGTAGCCAACTTTACTGTTTATATTGACAAACTTTCTTGGATAGTTATAGCCAACCTTCTTGGTATTTGTAACCGTTTTGCTAGGTAGCCACAACAGACTTTCTCTGCAATGTGAGTTGTTTAACTCTGTAGCCACAGCCAACCTACTTGGTATCTGCAATCGTTTTGCTAGGTAGCCACAACAGACTTTCTCTGCAATGTTAGTCATTTAACTCTGTAGCCACAGCCAACCTACTTGGTATCTGCAATCGTTTTGCTAGGTAGCCACAACAGACTTTCTCTGCAATGCGAGTCATTTAACTCTGTAGCCATAGCAGACTTTCTCTGCAATGTGGGTAAAAAAAAACTAAAAAAATACTGTTATTGTTCACTTATTATTTATTGTCATATATATCTGAAAATCACAAAAGAACAGTCTCAAAGTTTACAATACTAAACCCAAATTACAAAGTAGGCACAGTCAGCATTAGCACAGTACAGCAGCATAGGCACAGTAGGCACACAGGATTTGATCAGGCAACTTTCCTGCCAACCTGGTGATTAAACCTCGTGAAGATTCCACAATCTTGCTATGGAAGTACACCGATGCCTTTTCTTGCGGGAATACTCTAATAATTTCGTGTACCCAATTTGCATAAATGGTACTCCTTATTGCATTTGACGGATGATTGCTCAAATGTAGGTTCCGATGAGCCTTACCAATCTTATTCTTGCCGTATTATCCAACGGAATATGTGTATCTAAATTTAATAAACCTCTTCCTTCAAGGGTACTATTTAAAAGTAACGGTAAATCCTGAAAAACAGAAATAAATAAATTATAATTTCTACTCATTCTACCTATTTTATTATAATTTTTCTATTAAAAACGAGGCACTGTCTGCCGACATACAGGTATCTAACCTGGTTCGGCTGCAGATTATATAACTTGACACAACTTTTTGTAACATCTAACTTGTAAACTGTTGTATATGTTATATTATTTTGGTACAATAGATCCGTTGATCCATGACTTACGGGACACCCTGTATATAAGAAAAATCTGTTTAATTTTTTTTTTAACAAATATGGAACAGTAGATTTTTTTCAGGATTCAAAGTTGATTCAAAGTGGTACACCCTTCATTTATTTTTAATTGACTTTTTACATCTTGTATGAATGATGATAAATAGAGATATATGTATAGATAGTACCTAATTATAGCTCTGAAGAAATATTACAATACATACGATAATGTTGATTTTGTTCTCTGATGGAATGGTTATTGTGATAGGTGTCTTGGGTGCGGGTGAGCTTGAAGCTTGAGGACGTGCATCAGGGTCAACCGGATATGTCAGCAAGTCAGACATAGATAAGTTAAAGCTTGAAACATCACACGCCTGTAAATTGAAGGATTAATTAAGACAACAGTATACAGATAATTAAAGCAGATTAAATTTTTGAATTGTTAGTGACTTACTTATCATCGGTAATAGGATGCATAGTCTTTTTATGTATTTCTAATTTTTTTGAGAATATGGCATGATGGCCAATTTTAGGAAATAGCTCCTTTAGGTCAGATTCCTGGAGTAGTGGAAGTGATAGAGATGTAAAATAAGAAAAATGATCATCAAATGTATCAAATAAACAAAATGTACAGTTCAAATGTATATTAATAAAAACTACTTTCCTCCTCTTTTTTGAAGTCTTTACTAATATTATAAAGAGGAAAGATTTGTATTTTTGTATGTTTGTAATGAATAAACTCAAAAACTACTAGAATGCTTCAAAGATTCTTTCACCATTAGATGGCTACATTAACCAGAAGTAACATATTTTGCTATGAAACTCCCACGGGATCAAGAGCTACGCGGGTCAAACCGCGCAAAGCCGCTACTCAGCTGTAAATCAAAGACACAACGGCATATCAGTGGCAATAAACCAGTATAAGGTAGTCTCACATAGAAGGTATTGAAACCCTCTACGGCGGCGCTACCTTGGCTCAAGATCACGCGTTCACTGGTCACTGGTGTGCGATTGTACGGTCTCTGTCTAATAAAATATATAAGATAAAAATTAAATACATAAACGAACTTACCTTTGAACACTTCTATATATTCTTCCAGACTCAAGGCTTTCAGCAGATTTTGTACTTCTTCATCCATTTACATTAAATCACCTGACTATAAAAAAAATAAGACGCTGTCGGGGCCGCCGCCGGCAGCGTCTTTAGGAATAAACAGTAGGTTCAGGCACAAAGCAATAGCATATTGGTACCTAATCAATCAACTACGTTTTATAGGTAACACACTCCTTTATGCGTCGTCGCACTCACTTAATTAAATTATTAAACGTTCGAACGAAAGACTGTTAGTTTGCGGCACGCACATAACTCTAGCGCTGACCGAAACGTGGAGGGGATATCTGCGCATCGGCGGCTCCACCGGCAGCCAGAATATTTACTTATGAATATTTAAACAAGTACTCTGTTAAAAATAACTAACTAAATAGCAAACAAAATAGCTAACTCCACCCTGCTACCAATAAATAAGTGTACTCGGTTAAATACTAATGAGTGTTCTTTTGTATTAGCAAAGCTAAGTGGTTATTAGTAGTCAAGTACTGGTTATTTAAGTTTAACCGTGAGTGGTAACGGTTAATATTACTCGAATTACTCTGTTAAAGCTTATTGAGTGAACTTATTAAAATTTAAACAATTTTGTAAACTGTAAAATTTGTAGATTGAGTTATTTGTATTTAATGAGCAGTATGGTGTTAATAAACAAGTGAATTTAGCCATGTTTACGTATATATTATTTACCAAGTTTACTTCCATCATTTTCCACGAGTCTTGATTAAAAATAAACAAGATCCTTTTAACAAAGCCAAAAAGGTACTTTGCTAACTCCTCATTTTTTCAGTGTTCGTAAATCTACTTTCACTCATCCTTTCCATCTCTTGTAAACAAGAACCCCACGTATACAAACTCTTTCACTTGTTCCACTTTTTCGTCTCCTATCATAATATTGCATTCCGTCATATCTTCATTCCTCTCCATAACCATTACTTTCGTCTTTCCAACATTCACTCTCAAACCTTTCCTTTTAAATGACTCATACATCACATTGACCATTTGTTGCAATTCCGACGCTGACGATTCAAATAGAACCTGGTCGTCGGCGTAAAGCTTTGGTCTGGTGATCGTAACGCACAACGCTGCGGTATGCGGTATGCGTTGCCAGACACTCAATCATATGAAAAACGTCGAGAATGTTCTCTTGTTCCGTCGCAGTATGCGTCAGCGGCGAGGGGCAAGCGCGGTGAAGTGGGGAGGTGTACTGCCGCACAGCGCGGCGTCATTCTCGGTTCAACGCTACGGTGTGCAGTGTGCGTCACGGGTGTGCGTACACTGAGTCAATATGGAATTTTTACCTACCTTGGTAGCTGCGGCAAAATCAACTGACCACCTCTCCGCAGGGACGCTAAATGCTGAGTTGTGACGCTGCGTTGCTGCGCATACCGCAGCGTTGTGCGTCATGATCACCAGCTCAAAGCTTAAAGCAGAGTTTTGATCACTGTCTCATTCATTTCTAAGCCCCATTCAGATTCTTTCAGATCTTTCAACAGCTTTCTAACACCGCGTTCGATGCTAGACAGGGCTGTGTAGCGTCTCCATGGCTGTTCAACCTATTAGCAAAATTTTTTTTGTTTTTATTTTTTTGTGTTATTTATCAAGATTTGTAAAAAGTCGTAGAACAAGTATTGTTGGGATTGATGTGGAGAGGCTACCCGCAAGAGGTGATGTGCTAATTAAAATGAACCCTGTATATGTTTTTTTACCCTGTATACCCCTACCCCATATCACAAGCTCTGCTTAGTTTAGGGCCATGTAGCTGGTGTGATTGTCTGGGGAAGTATAGGAAGTATAATGGAAGTGTTATGGCTTATTTGTTCTCTAAATTTGTTTACATAGTATTTTTTTTGCTGTTGGTTTTCCATAAATAAATAAATAAAGGACGTTTAATATGTCAGTACCACTTCGATTTTAAAGTTCAATTAGATTTTATTTCTATCTAGAACATTTTGGTTGGGTTTAATTTAAATTACCACAGTTCAAATCAATTCAATTCAAACACTTTATTACTATTTGCATAGTATGGGATAATTATAAAAATATAGTATTAACATTAAATAAACAATTTGGGAGGCCTTATCACTTCAAAGTAATCTCTTCCAGGCGACTTAAAATAAATTAAAAAGAAATGTAAACATGGCATTATTATTTTATAAATGGTACGATTTAAAGTATATAAATAGGTGTAATAATATAATATGAAATACATATATATATATATATATAAAATAAAAACATTAATTTAAAAATAAATAGGTATATAAGTAGAAAGAACAAAGTATACTTTGTATTAACATAGATTCTATATAATATGAGATAAGTTTGAGAAATAGAAGTTTTTTAAATGATACATATTTAAAAGAAGCTGTTGTTTTAGCGTGGTGGAGAGAAGATGGTAATGAGTTCCAAAGATATATTGCTTTCACCGTGAACGACAGTTATTTAATATATTATGAAAGTGGTACAGCTGAAATACTAAACATAATTTGTAAATCGTGGCAACTTTCCGGAGCGAAACGATACGTTACTGAAACTATCACTTGCTCGAGCGCAAATACAATAAGACAATTTATTGTCTGTCTGCCAACATAGCAATACCTACCTAAGTATCTAAGACATATTATGATTAGTTAAGTATGTGAATGGATTTAGCATATGACATTATACTGAGCGTCTGAGCGATCACCTTGAACGATGACTTTTTAAAAGCGTTCTGTGTGGCGTTAGAGAAAACGGAAACGAAGATATAATAATAATAAGGTTTTCATTGTTTAACTTGCTGTTTTTCGCTGTTTTTCCATTTAAATGGGGATATAAGGATAAAAAGTATTTCAGGTTAAACGCCCACGTCTAATGAAAAGGACTTATGACCTTATTACAACCGAGTAAGTTGCAAAGGGTTTTATTCGATTTAATTTCTTTAAACGTGACTGTGTTAATGAGCAAAGATTTATCAAAAATGGTCTTTTAAGTCTTTTTAACCGAAGTAAAATACAGACGAATAGAATAAAATATAGAATAAAACAAAATCTAAAATAATTTAGGGGCCAGACTTGGGTGCTACGCTTTCTTTGGCGGAAAAATACCGAAAGGCACACACTTGAGGGCCTCACGTCGCCGTCGTCGCGTCGTCGTGAGTGGATGTAACTTCGTTGATACGTTCGCCTTATAATTTTCTCTGTTTGGCAGCAGTCTTACTTGTATTGGTTTGGCACCGACTTCAAAAACTATGTAAATACCTACCCAGATAAATTGTTAATGTTCTTATTAAATTCATTAATATTAATTATTTTTTGGCAGAAATTTACTATACGGGGTAGGAATATGGATGGAATAGAAACAGGATGGCGTTTATAAAAAATATTTAAACATTTTTAGTGGGTTGGTTTTTTGAATGCGGTTCACTTTTTCTTAAAAAGAAATAATTGGTTTGCTTTCATTTTGGTTTCGGTTTTATGATTTTTTTTATATTTTTTTTGGCAGTTCTAGTCTATATCTGCACTAACTTTCATTAAAATTGGTAACATTCTTAACATAATTGCTATTAAGATGGTTTATAAACCATGATAACTCGGGTTCAAGGCAATCTATCGCAATGTTTGATAGCCTATAATGATTTCCGAGATCTTTTCCCTGGTGGAAACTAGAACAATCTGTTTAGTAGTTCCGATGATTATCTGGAAGTGACGTTTACTTTCATAACATGCAGAGATAACATAAAAGCAAAAATCCATCCAACTAATGAAGGTTAGATCTCTTCTTCCTAGCGTGATCAGATTACAGTCCTCTCTCTTCTTAGCTCGATGGAAAAGCTGCTTCAGCTATCCCGGTCCACTCTCTTACGTTTCGTAAACACGACTTCTTTGTGCCCAAAAGTCAAGTCAAACTCAAAAGTCGATAAAATATTTATTTTGCAAGTACATACACACACTTGAAATAAGTCAAAATGTTTACTAATTGAACCGAATCTACCACTTCGGAAAGTCGATCTGTTGAAAAGAAGTGGCAAGAAACTCAACTGCAATCATATTTTAAAAAGCAATTTACAAACAAGGACTTTTGTCGTCAATATATTCAGATATTTTATAATGGCTGTTTCATATTATCTTTAAATTTAGCTATTGTTAAGTCTTGAATATTTGTGGGTACTTTATAAGAAAAGCGCCCCCTACTTTTCGTTCTCCAGCAACTTTACTCATCTTAAGTAATATGCGCCCCTTATCTTTCCACGCTGGACTGGGAGCGAAAGAAAAACATACAATGTGCCAGCTGCTTCTCTTCCCGGGAATACTGTAAAAGTCCGTTAAGGGACAGAGTTTTTAGTGGCGTTTTTGCGAGCGATAGGTTGACCAACTGTCACTGCAATAGTCTCTCTCTATCATTATAATACCTTCAAAGAGTAATAATGTTCACGGTCCATACAGTCTCTGACCTGTCGAACTACTTTTTGTTGGGTATGTGAATGCTTAAAGATGATATTGCCATTGAAATCCTGCCTGTTTATATCTAAGCTATTGGTACAGACTTGATTCTAAGAAACGATATCGGGGTTTTTATTCAAGTGGATAATACTAGTAGTCTATTAAGTAAGTTCAGAGGGTAAAATATTAAAATCCTTGCTGCCGTTTCTAATATAAGTTAATGATTTAGAATTAACCGAACATGAGCTTTTATTTGAACTATATGTTGCTTTAATACATTTCATGAGTTGTCAAAAATCTGACAGGTCAGCTATGAACATTATTATTTGTCAAATGTGACTTCAGGTGGTTTTATAGCCTCTGGTGTTCTGCCTACCCTATAAGGAATACAGGCGTTGATCTATGTATGTATGTATAGAATTATTTAAATCCCCCCCCCCCTCTTATATAGAAGGCATTATTACCTCACCACTAAAAAGGTCGTCATTAAAATCTTTAATTCTTGTTAAAGATAACTCTGACGCAGTGGAAGACCTTGCTCTCCTTACGTAGGTCTGTCTGTTACTCAATAGCTCATCATGCCAGTTCCAATAACTATAACTTTTTAAAACTAAATCTCAAGCATTCAAAAAATGATCCTATAAAAATGTACTCGTATTCCATAAGTCCGTATGTAAGTGTATTTTCCTTTTTTATAAACTATGTAACCGATTTGGATGGAATTTTCGTTATTTAAATGCTTATTGACGGTGACGTTTATTGAAGGTGTAAGCAGAAGACGCTTGCGCTGACCTAAATTGATTGGAATTGTTGATTAAAGCGGTCACAAACTTATTATATTTCATAATTGGAATCGAGAAAATTTAATAAATTTTATTTAAGTGTCATATTTCTGCTAATCTTACAGTTTTTTATTATGGACTAAGCCCGCGTTTGGCCTAGATCTCACCTGATGGTAAGTGAATGAAGTTGGGCTTAGGACAGAACTGGCTCTTCACAAACCGTTCTATTAAGTTGTAGAACGTGAAATTTATTCGTAAGCGAAACGGAAATATCATCACTATATAAAATTCACCAAACTGCAAAAAAAAAACAATTGGAAAACAAGCGGAACCCTTGAACAAGAGAACATGAATTTTAATATATTCCACGCGCCATAACCAACATATCACGTTTTTTTGGCATTTTTTTAAATCCGCCAACGGCCATACGTTCTAAGCTGCCAGTCGCATCTACGAAAAGGCGCCACTACAGAGGTTACCCACCAAGGAGGTTGCGATCACTCAGTTAGGAACAGACGAAGCAACGTTTCGCGCCAAAGGCCTTGAATATTCCATTTTTATCGTGATTTTATTCAAAGATGCCTTAATTCTTACGTATTTTAGAATTAATGTGATATTAAAACCAGTTTGGTTTTATTGATTCGCATCGCCGAGGACATTTTATATTGATTTGAAATTCTTGATTTTCTCAAGGTGTCACTTTGATGTGGTAACGCGTGCAGGGCTTAGCTGCTGTTCAGTACCAATTCTGTGATAGTGAGTTCTCGACGTGTTGTGCTGACTTGTCTTCATTTTTAGTCGATTTTTGGAGTATTAGTGTTGAAACACTGACTGTGTTGCCAGGTATTTATTTTTTGAACATTTTTTGTCTGTATTTTTTATTTTTATTTTCTGTTTGTTTTAGAAACTAATTAATCATAGGTACAAATTATTTTATAGTTTAATAATTTGCGTAAAGATATTACAAAACAACATAGTTTTGTTATACAATACTATAATTTTGTTAAAATTTATTTAAATTTGGGCAAATTTTAAATATTCTTGCCTGAATTTGAAGTGCGTCGTAAAATCAATGTCAAAGTCAATATACGTTTTATTTGAAGTTTATTTCATAATGCATGTGAAATAACTCGTATTTCATCTGCCGATGCTTTGTGATGTCGGAATGCACTATTTTCATATATTACAAAATATTTTAAATTAAGAGTTAAGGTATTTTATAATAACTATTCATACTTAAATTAATAAATATTTCTGACATTCACACAGCATTATCTAGCCCAAATTAAGTTTCTTAAAGAACTTGTGTTATGGATACTAGATAACTGATATATTTAAGAAATATAATAAACATACAAATATTGGATAAATATTTTTTTTTATTAGAAGAAACTTAAATAAGCATATAAACGTTCATGACTTGACGAGTAATATCTGTGTTCATCACACCGATATCCGCCGCCGCTGGGATTCTAACCCAGGACCTCTGGCATAGAAGGCAATATATGTTACAACTACACCAGCCGGTCGTCTATGTAACTTAAATAATGTAATAATAAGGTAATTTCTGTAAGTATAAGGGTATTTCTCCAGAGAAAAAAAAATGTATGTCTTTGGGTTTATTTCTGTAACTAACCAACATAAAACAATGAATTTTTTTTTGGGTACAGTTCAGCTTTATGCCTTACAAGTGCAAATTATATTTTATAATAATTGCAGCCTAGGTATAAAATAAAAAATAAATAAATTAGTTCTCCTGATTCATATGGCGCGTCCGTTTGCTATTTTCCGGAACATAATGGTCTATGTATCAATTTCCATTCGTTGAATGAAAATGAATTAAAACTATATCGAAAGGCAATGAGTTGACCTCTTCCAAAAAAAAAATGTGACTAAAACTACATTATTGTTTTTAAAAATAAGTAAATAAGAAGTGTCCAGCGTATAATACTGATTCATATGGCATAAGCTGCGTTTGACCGTATTTGGTCAGATAAATAAATTAGGAATATGGCTACCTTTGCTAGGAGAAGCAAATCGTGCAACGAACGAGCTAGAAAAATGTGCAGCGAGTTGGCTTAGATCCTGGTGTCATGAAGTCTAATACCTGATTCATCTGCATTTGGTTTAGGTGGCACTCTGATTCATATGCCTACTTTATAAAATTTATTTTATAATATTAAAACTTCAATTTGTGTTTCGTTTAATGCTTTTGGGTTAGAGATTGATGTAGAAAAATAACAATAGTGCAGTCTGTATGTATGAGTAATGCAGATCTAACCACCATATGGACCAAAAAATAAATAAGTTTTATGCCTTTCTATAAAAAGATGAGCGATTTTATTGCTTAATTATACTGGAAAAGAAACATATGTTAAAAAGAACATTTCAATTGGATTCTAGATCTAAAAAGAGTCAGTAAAACTGCCGGAATAAGTTAAAACGCTTAAAAATCTATCTAACAATAAAAAAATATAGGGGTTTTCGAAACTTGTGCTAAAAAAATTAACAAATTCTGATTCATCTGGACATAGATTTTTTAAACATCGATATCTATAAAATAACCATAAAACGTGTCCCTCATTATAATATATGGTGTCTAGCATATATATTTTAATATAAACATGTGCAACAGAGCTATAACTGAAATAAAATTTTGGTTAGATGAATCAGTCAAAGAATGAAATTTCGGAGCAATACCCATAAACTTTCCGGATCTTCTTATTTATATACGAGATAACTATATAATAGTGATAGCTTTATTATAAAATCGTATAAATACATCTATCTCTACTTATAATAAATCTGTAGAAGTAAAAATTCTGTCCATTGAAAATATCAAAAAATAAATGGCACTAGACCGACACCGAACCCAAAAATGTGATTAAAAATTTTTTGTCTGTCTGTCTGTTTGTTTAGGCATCACGCAAAATCTACCAGTTTGATTACAATAAAACTTGGTATATTTATTTCTTTATATCCTAGGCACCACACTGGGTACTTATTATCCCGAAAAAGTATCTAATATATAAAATTCTCGTGTCACAGTTTTCGTTGCCATACTCCTCCGAAACGGCTTGACCGATTTTGATGAATTTTTTTGTGCTTATCCGGTATCTATGAGAATCGGCCATCTATTTTTTTTATTTATATGGCAAAACAACGTTTGCCTGGTCAGCTAGTATACAATAAAAAACAAACTTAATTTTTCGGTTCGATCCTTAGGCCCGATTACTGTACCAACCGCAAATAATAAGTATGTCGTAGGTTACGTCACACGCAGTTCACCAAGTTCTAAGCTATGCTGTAAATGTAGTGCTGAAGATTGAATTTGGCTTGCACCGTTCGCAACACACGTGTAGTGCGCGGCAGCCACGGATCGCTACCGTATAGGTATCTAAGTAAAATAACGCTTTTTAAAATTTGAATTTAACGTGTCATGTGGCGAGCGTTCGTTCATATTAGCATTCTAAAAATTCTATATTTTAACTGTTACTTGCAATTCTAAACGGTGCTTTTCAGTGCGACCTTTTTATTCCTTTTAGTTTTTACTAAGTACAGTTTAAGGTAGAGTTATTTAGTTTCATTTCTATAAGTCGTAGGTATAGATTTTACTTTCAAAGTATAGGTAGTATATGCGTTGAAATATAATTTACTAAGGCACAAAGCTGAGATATTACTACATATATTGAGAAATTATCACGTAGTACATGGCCTCAAAGTAAGCAAAGCTAGAATATAAATGCACAAATAGATAGGTAAACACCCAGTTACGAAAGATTTTTTTTTCTTGTTCCGTGTGGGTGTACCCGCAACTACCCCATCGCCAAAGTGGTCGTTAAAATATCTAAAATACGCAAAGATTTTTACTAATCTAAAGAGTAGTGTCAGAGTTATACGCGTTCAAACCAACAAACAAACTGTCCAGTTTAATAATATTTGTATTACCGAAGACTTATAAAAAGCGAAGCGCCACGTTTTTATACATATAATCGTTGTCTATGAAGTAATTATACCGGTTTATATTCTTGTTTTTGCTTCCTTGTATAAGAGGCTTAATGAAAATAATTGTACGATGAACTTATAATGCAATAGTAATAGCAGGCCTGGCTCACTCCGCGCGGTACATTCGTTATTTACCTACAGCGAAGCGCTCCGCCGGCGTGTTTCGAATGGGTCGTGTGTCACGCGCGCGCGTTGTAGATACCTCCCTACCTAATAGCACTCACAGTCATTCTATGATCGAGGTCGCATTTAGTATTTAAAAATGGACATAAAAAGGAACAAATATTCAATTAGATTATGTTTAGATTTGATTATGTTCAATTTACTAAACAAAACATAGATAGTATTACTAATTATTCGTCGTAACTTTTTTTTCATTTTGTACTTTAGGTAAGTTGAAATAATATTTTTTACAAAGGTAGAATAACAGCAATACCTACATCGGTAGATACTTAATTACAAATAAGGAGATTAATTATTCTTCACTAGGCAGCAACCCTAACAGCGTAAGAAAAGATAAGAGGCATGCGATAGAAAGAGACAAAACTTCTAGGTATATAAATTTGCAGGTATGAATTGCTGTGCGAGCTGAATTCCACCGTATCGCGTCGTAGCAAGACTCGAATTTATTTAGATCTTCTTGCGGAGTAATTCTTCTGTACCGGTACTATTACTTATTCTGTGGTAATTAGCAAGGAATAGATGTATACAAGATGACCTGGAACGTAAATCAAGCGGGTACGCGGTAACAGGCTAGTTTATGAGAATAATGGAAAAGAATAAGCCGTCGCGAAGCCCACTGTAGGAACGAATGTTTGTTCCTACTCCCAAGAAAAGGGATGGCAGGCCGCGGCCCACGGCCCGACGGTTGATGTCGGGATGTCGTATATATGTTAGCTGCTATATAAACTTTGATAGCGCGATGTAGGAAACTTAGTCGTGTCGTCGTCGTTCTATGGCGCGTCGCTAGATGTCGCTACACATACGTACATAACTTTACGCCTGTATCCCTTAGGTATGGGGTAGGCAGAACACCAGAGGCTTTTTAGGTAGGCTTTAAAACCATCTGATGTCACGTTTCACAAATTTGAAAGTATTATAATGATGGAGAAAGACTATTGCAGTGACAGAGGTCCGCCTATCGCCCGCAAAAACGCTCATAAAACCTCTGTCCCTTAACTGGCATTTACAGTATGCCCGGGAAGAGAAGCAGCTGGCACAGTCTATGTTTTTCTTTTCTCCCAGTCCAGCATGGAAGCAAAAGTGTTTACGTAACTTATTTGATAAAGTGTGTTTGAACATGCTACTCTTATAAACTACCGGTTTTTTGAAAACATTTGAAAAACTTATTCTTGAAGAACATTACCCACCTACAGGTATTAAAAATAAGCTAAAATGTGAACGTTTTTGGGGATGAATGGATGTTTCTTCCATGCTGGACTGGAAGCAAAGGAAAAACATAGAATGTGCCAGCTGCTTCTCTTCATACTGTAAAAGTCAGTTTAGGGACAGAGGTTTTATTTGAGGTTTTTTGTAGGCGATAGGCTGACTCACTGCAACCGTCTCTATCCTTCATTATAATACCTGCAAATTCGTGAAACGTGACATCAGATGGTTTTATAGCCTCTAGATGTTTAGAATTTTGTTACTTATTAACGTGTAAATAAATTTCGTGCACAGATACACCGCATCTTGGCTAAACTCAAAGAATATTTCTGATTTCAATACAAAAATTTTGTAGGTCCATTTGACGTAGGCGCAAGCGCAGCTGGCAATTACTTATACAATATAATAATTATGAAGAGTTTGTTTGTAAAATCTCTAAAACTTCTAAATTAAAGAAGTTTGTTTTTTTTATTTCTTTATTTTAACAAGATTTCTTTGAATATTTAAAAGTTACACAAACATAACCGCACAAACCTGCTTGTATAAAATAATTCAGACAAGATTTCCGCCACGTTAATAATTCTGAATATAAAATTAAAGAATTATTATTAACACGCCACAAAACCCGAGAAATAAAAACAGCACTTTTAAAAAATGACATTTCGAATCTGGCGAAACGACTTTTGCATATAAACAGCCTAGTTAGCATATATTTAAATCGACCAGTGTAACTAGAGCTGAGCCCACGTAGAAACACCTTCACTAGCCGGGTCTTAGAAACTTGTAATTTGCATTTGATTTACCAGATTTAGATGAGCTTTGGATACATTGTAGCTTTGGTATGTGACGGGTCTGGGGTAATTGGTTTTTGTGGGAACGATCATGTTGAAGCTATAGTCAAGGTTTTGCAGTCGTTTCCATTCTAAACTCGTGTTTTTTCGAAATCTTTTAGTTATCTGTGTTATTACTGGAATCTTCGCCGTGAATTACGTAAGCAGAATCAACTATAAATATTATACTGGGAAAGAATTACTTCTATTATTTGTCTAAATGTTTTAAACAGATATTAATTAAAATACATTTATTAATATTTATACATATATTATATTTATACAATATTAATATTTATACAATATTAGTTTGATAGATAAATCGTTTTTCAAAATTGTTACATTTTTCATACAGTTTTCTATGATCATGACCATTATATGACCATGGTATCTGTAAAGAGACGATTTAAAATGTAACTAATTTTAAATTTAATGCGTTGAAATCCGATTACCTAAATACTTATTTTATTTTTTATTTTTATTTAAGTAGTTTATCTTATAGCTTAAGAGTATATTACCCAGTGAACACCAGCAACGCGAGTGAAATATGCGTAAAAAATTGGGAGGTTGCATGGATATTTATTTATAATTTTTTTATTATTATAAGTATTGACATATAATTATCTACATCAAAAAAAAATGATATAATTTACAAATTAATAAATAATAATAATAAAATCCCAAGACAATCACAACAACTTCATGGCCCCAAAATAAGCAAAACTTGTGTTATGAGATACCATATAACCATAAATAGAAAGGCTCAGAAAAGACTTGTAACATGATGTATCGTGAAATCTATGTTTTACGTAGGTATGCCACGCACCTTGCAATAAAATATCGCTTCAAAATAATAACAGGCACTTTTTACAAAATGTACAGTTCGGAGAAAACACTTTTCTTTTTTTTCTTTTTGTGTTATTTATCACGATTTGTAAAAAGTCGTAGAACAAATGTTGTTGGGATTAATGTGGAGACACAGCCTGCAGGAGGTGATGCGTTTATTAAAACTAACCCTGTATAATTGTACATATATTATTATTATTTTATTATAATAAAAGCAATGCAAACCCCACCAAAACATATTTGTAGTATGTTCTTTCTTGTAAAATAAAGGTTGCCTAGAAGAGATTGCTCATGAGTGATAAGGCCGCCTATATCGTCTTGAATCCTGTTTTATTATTCTGTACACTATTTTATTATGGTTGTATCTTTTTATTGTATATTTGTATTGTATTGTATACACCCAGAACCGAGCCAGGTAAGAAAAAGTTCCCTAATTTAATAAAAAGAAAACTAACTAGGACATGTTATAGCGCAGTTTAATTGTTAACTTGACTGTTGAAATTTATTTAACTTAAAATGACGACCGGATGGTGTAGTGGTAACATATATTGCCTTCTATGCCAGAGGTCCTGGGTTCGAATCCCGGCGGCGGCGGATATCAGTGTGATGAACACAGATATTAGCTGTCAAGTCATGGATGTTTATATGTTTATTTAAGTTTATTCTATTAAAAAATATGTATTTATTCAATATGTATGTTTATATATTTCTTAAGTATATCAGTTATCTAGTATCCATAACACAAGTTCTTTAAGAAACTTAATTTGGGCTAGATAATGTTGTGTGAGTCTCAGAAATATTTATTATATTTATTTATTTATTTAATCTACAGTCACTAGTAAAAGACTTCAACGAGCGAGCGAACTCTACCGATAATGTTATTCGCGTCCTAGCCTAATTATATGAATACAACATGTATTTTTCTGTTAAACATAAACAAATGTCAAAAATATTAGCAAATATAGATTTTATTCACAAATATATTTTGTCTGTTATGTTAATTCATTCAATTCCTCCATGCTTGACTGGGAGCGAAAGAAAAACATAGAATGTGCCAGCTGCTTCTCTTCCCAGGCATACTGTAAAAGCCAGTTAAGGGACAGAGGTTTTATTGGCGTTTTTGCAGGCGATAGGCTGACTTTCTATTACTGCAATAGTCTCTCACCGTCATTATAATACCTCCAAATTTGTCAAGTGTGACATCAGATGGTTTTACAGCCTTTGGTGTTCTGCCTACCCCATAAGGGATGCAGGCGTGAAGTTATGTATGTTAATTCAATACAATTTAGTTTTTTAAGTTAATTTGTTTCTATACGTATTTATATTTAAATAGGCATATTATGTTAATACATTTGTCAAATTGGAAATAAATGTTGTATTAAGCAGTGATATGTTGATTGATTATATCTATACTTAATTTTTTAAATTTATTTTTATGTTATACTTAATAAATTGTTTGTACAAATCATAACTGTATCAAGTCTATAAATTCATGCTTCTAGATATAAGATACTTAGTAATTATATTTTAATTGATAGGAAGGAATCTACAGCCATTTATACAGCTAATGGCCTTGTTTGTTTGAACGCTCTACCTTCGGCAACTCCTAGTTTGATTTTAAAATGCAACCTTACCAATGTTTTAAAGTTTTTGCATTTAATAATGCTCAATTATTGTTAAATAACTAAAAAATGTATTCTACACGAGCGTTTGCCCGCGACTTCTTACACGCATAAAGTCAAAAGTCCTATTTTCCGTTCCCGTGGGAATTCCGGGAATTCCTTCCATTATACAAACAGACACTTATTGAGGAACCTTTATACCAAGTATCACATCCGTGCACTCAAAGAATAAGGTTTTATCATACAAACTAAAACATCATATATTTCCCGTTCCCGTGGGAATTTCGGGAATTACTTTCATAACACAACCAGTCTCTTTTTGAAGAATTTTTATGCCAAGTATCATATCCGTGCACTCAAGGAATAAGATTTTTCATACAAACTAAAAAGTCCAATAATTCCCGTTCCCGTAGGAATTTCGTTCCAAAATTTATGTTCCAAATTTTAGCTCTCTACGCCCAGTAGTTACGGCTGTACGTTGTCTGTCAGTCACTCAGTAACTCAGTCAGTAACGGATCAGTTTTATATATATATATTGATAAAATCATCAAATTGGCGACGTTCTTAAAAAGGGCCTAGTTAAAAGTACCCGTAACCGGCGATCATGTATGAAAAGATTAATGAACGTGGAGGAAGCGAAAGAGGTATGTATGGATCGAAGCAATTGGTGTCCTTGTCTCTGCCTACCCCAAAGGGAGACAGGCGTGAGGTTATGTATGTATGTATGTATGATAAAATCACCCGACCAGGACTCGAACTTAGAGCACCCGTTCGGCAAACGAGAGTCCGAGGGTCGAGTCCTAGTGGGGTTTTTTACTAAATAAAATCTAGCATATTTTTTTGTTATGGCGGATTTATTGGCGATTTTGCGGGCGACAGGCTGACCCCCTGTCACTGCTATAGTCTCTCTCCATCATAATAATACCTCCAAATTTGTCAAACGTGACATCAGATGGTTTTTATAGCCGCTGATGTTCTGCCTACCCCATTAGGGATACAGGTGTGAAGTTATGTATGTATGTTTTTAGTCATGTAACCATACCATTTGATATCTCAACTCTTCGGAAAGTCTTTTAGGAATAATAACAATAATAAATTTCTGCAAACTGAACTATCTAAAACATCAGAACCGACTAGAAACATTCTTAACACAAACAGTCACTTGACCTAGGCTCGTGGTTGTTAGCTTTCACCGGTCAAGAACCGAGAAGCGAAAAGCTTAAACCAAAAATAATAACAGAAAAATATTCTTTATTGCCAAAGAACTTAAAAAATAAACATTTTAAAAATATTATCAATGACAATGTGGGTGGCCTTATCGCTGAAAGCGATTTCTACCAGGCAACCCGGATAAAAAACCGAATAAAGATATACACTTCATGAAAGAATACTTATGAGATCACAAAACCGTTAGCGTTTATCAATATATACAGGGTGACTGGTGACAAATTTTAGATACTGAAGGAGAGCACTCTGTACTCGATTCTGATCATAATTATGCAATAAAAGTAGGTACTTAATTTTTCACTACAATTCCCTATAAATAAATACTACTAAATACTACCATGCGTTGCGTAATCAAATCTTTAACTTTCGGTTAAGTTTACTCAGTAAATAATTAATATAAATTTTTTATTATATTTTTTTTTCTTCATGTATGTTCTCAAACTATCACGTCCTTGAATTTCAAAAGTGACCCACCAGTCACCCAGTACAAAACTGCTTTTTGTTACTGACACTGACAGACAACGTACAGCCATAACACCTGGGCGTAGAAAGTTGAAATTTGTAGCATACATTCCTTAGGAGGTGCACTAAGGAAGGAATTTCCAAGACTCCCACGGGAACGAGAAATTTATATTTGTGTATTTAATTAAAATTAGGAAATATAGGACTTCAAGCTCGTGTTATATACTTCGTGAACTTTTCTATGAAAGGAAATACGTAAATGAGTGAATGACTTTGTAAGTCTATTATTAAGGCTGGCTTGTATATAATTATTTGTATTGTGAACTGATAGATTGAAGTCATAGCTCATTGATAAATTTAAAAATTATTTCTTTTAAAGTATTCTAAACATCCGTATCCAGACAAAATTAAGTTTATTTATGAACATATGTGTTTTAAACTAGACAACAAGTATTAGAAATACATATTCTTCAAAAACCAAGGTACATCTTTGTTTTTACGATTTATAGAAAACGGAAATGCCTTCATTCAAACATTCAACACTTTTGAAAGCAGGACCTGTGACTCTATACAATGTTCACTTTAATTATTATCAAAGGACACATTTTTCGGCACGACATTTGGTCGCTCCGAAGCTTATAATGGAGAGTTGGGATATCAAATGCAAACTGACTACAATGTTATTAATTTGTAAAAGAAAGCTTTAAAAAAATCAAATAAATTAAATGATTTAAGCGTCCATAGACCATGGCTGATTTAGATGCCCAAAAATATTAGCCATCAGAATAATGTCTTAAGTTTTCACGATTCATAATTTAAATAAAACTACTTTTAAACCGGATTAATCGCGTATAATTTATATTTTACATTTTTAACTCGACTCAGTCGCTCGTGACAAAGCAAAGTCTGCAAAGACACCAAAACGCCGAGTTAAAAATATAAAATATAAATTATACGCGATTAATCCGGTTAAAAAGTAGTTTTATTTAAATTAGTCACCAGTCATAGATGTTTGTATGTTGATTTAAGACTATTTTTAAATAAATTGTTAAAAAGAGCTGTATTTTTATAGCAATAATAATAATAACAAAATGTATTTATTATGGCATCGTGGACCAATTGTTAGTATTACAATAACTTAACAGCCATGCACTTGCACTAGGATTGCCGGCAACCACCTATTCTATCAAGATATTCCTATGACATCAGAAAATAAGAAAGAAGAAGACAGAACTATCGATGGGTTACATTACCTAGCCTCTCCTTGGCTTTGTCTGTACGTCACCTCAGACATAGCCTGATAGAGGTTACGTGGTTGTCCCACTCTACTACTAGAAGGAGACAGAAGAAAAGAGAAGAAGAATTGAATAGAAAAGAGAATGATTAAGAATATATAACCTAAAACATTTGATAAATAAAAAAAATATCTTAGCTGCAAAGCTATACCCTTAGATGGAGCTACGTTAGCAATATAACATAAAAATAAAAATGTGGTAAATAATTTCGAGGCGTACCGCAAGGCCCCGTTAGCTCAGTGGAAGAGCACTCGTCCGGCAAACGAGGGGTCCCAGGTTCGAGTCCTGGCCGGGTAATTTTTATTTATCACATTTTTTCGGTTATTTAAGAATAATTGAGCATTATAAATGCAAAAACTTAAAAACGAGCACTCGTCCGGCAAACGAGAGGTCCCAGGTTCGAGTCCTGGTCGTGTGATTTTTATTTAACACATTTTTCCATTTATTTAACTAAGGTTATTTGGCGATGGATGATTGGCTAAAGACACCGAATTGTTATATGTTAAAATGAATATAATGAAGCCTTTTAAGTTCAGTTAGAAACCAATAGTAGGTACTCAATTCTAAGTAAATTTGTTATGAAAACTGCTGGTAACTTTCCTATATTTATTATACCTATTACCTCCTAAAGCATGGATTAACTAAGATAATAAATCATCGTTATAAAACAATAACCGACCGAATTTTGACGACCGGCTGGTGTAGCGGTAACATACATTGCCTTCTATGCCAGAGGTCCTGGGTTCGAATCCCGGCGGCGGCGGATATTTGTGTGATGAACACCGATATTAGTCGTCAAGTCATGGATGTTTATATGTTTATTTAAGTTTATCCTAACAAAAAATAATAAGAAACTTAATTTGGGCTAGATAATGTTGTGTGAGTGTCAGAAATATTTATTTATTTAATAATATTTTTTACTTCTTAATATTTTCCTATATACAAATAAATTTTTTAGGTACGAAAATAAATCTTGCTTGTATCCAATACCTTGCTTCACCTTGAAGATATTCTATAAATATTAATTTTTGGATGTTTACTGTCTGTCGTACAGTCAGTGCCAAAGTTTTTTCTTCTTGTAGCGTAACTTTTGATATAGATTCTTTACATTTTGCTATTTCCGAATGTCTCTGTTTTTTTTTTCAGATTAAACAGTCTTTCAATTGGACCATAACTTTTCAGAACGAAATAAGCACCACTTCAACCCAAAATTACCTTATTCTAGAAAGTGAAGGTAGACTCATCGATTAGCGTTAAAAGTAAATTAAAACTGTACTTTACAAGCAACCTAAAGCAGTCGAAATATACAGGGTGACTGGTGAGTGACTCTCGAAATTCAAGGACGTGATAGTTTGAGATCATACATGAAGAGAAAAATTAAGTACCTACTTTTATTACATAATTCTGATCAGAATCGAGTACAGAGTGCTCTCCTTCAGTATTGCAAATTTGTCGCCAATCACCCTGTATACCTGTAAGTAAACGGCAAAAAATCTTCTAGAAATAGGCTTTCTAGATTATTTAGTTTGTTAATTATAATATATACTTATTCTGTTTAGCCTGTGTATGTACATAATTAATAATTATTTATATTATTTTAATAAAAATACCTATTTTAAAAATGTTACTTTATTTATTGCTTTATAGTATGGAATACAATAAAGAAGTAGTAGGTACATAAAATAATAGATATACAAAATATGTTGCATAATAGTCTGTAATGTCAATGATATCTAACATAATGTACAGTCACGTGCATTAATATGTACAAACTTCGCAAATGAATTTGATAAGATGCAAATTCCAATAAAAATGTATATATATTACTAAACGTGACTGTACATGTTTGCATATAATACCCACCGACATAGCAAGTCACAATTCACATTATTTCTTTTACAAGGACCTATTTCTTTTTGAAAACTTAAGAGCTAAGCCCTTGTCGGAGAAGTAATTTCCATTTTTTTTTATATTATAAGTATAGGACGTTTTTCTCCATGCCACCTGATGGAAAGTGCGCATGAAGACTATGGTGGTACACGTCCATCCACGAGAAACCTATTCACTCGACACTTAAAAGTTCCAGGACTATAGTGCACAGGAAAAACAGAAACAGGCAGATTGTTCCACACCTTGGCAATCCGTACCAAAAAGGAACTATCGAAGCGTTTTGTTCGACTTCTTGGTAAATCCACTATATAGGGATGGAAGTTCTATCTGCGTCTGGTAGTCCGGTGGTAAAAAGGAGTGTGTTCAATTTGGTCAAAAAGAGCACTCGCACACTCACCAAAATGTAGCCGATAAAAAACTGACAAACAAGCAACCTTACGATGATGCTCTAGCGTCTGCAATTCTTTGTTTCTTTCTAGCGCTTCGAATTGGTATTTGGCAGAACCATCCCAAAGGTGACTACAGTACTCCATGCACGACCTTCCTTGGGCTGTGTATAAGTTGAGCAGCCGTTCAGGGCTGAAGTACCGCCGGACCTTCGAGATGATACCCAATTTTTTGGAAGCCGTTTGAGCCATAGACTCAATTTGTTGCCCGAAGTTTAATTTATACGTTATAGTGACCCCAAAAGCCCTCTTTTTATTCACTCTTTTCTGCTAGATTCTTGGCTTTCTGGTACGACACGACTTTAATATTCTCTTTTTATTTGAGTAAAGTAAGTGCGTCTTGGTCTACCTCTACCTCTTTTCCCTTGGACCTTTCCCTTTAAGATATTCTTTGTAAAGTCGCGTCGTAACAAGTAGCCAATCATCTTCCCTCTTCCTTTTCTATGATTTCGAACAGACAACGTGTTTCCTTCACCAGTTCCAGCACGTCCTCGTTGGTTTTTTTCTGTCCTGCTGATCTTTTACATTCTCTTCCGAATAAAAAATCTTATAATCACTAAACGGTAATAAACGGTTGCTTCTATGCTGGACTGGGAGCGAAAGAAAAACATAGAATGTGCCAGCTGCTTCTCTTCCCGGGCATACTGTAAAACTCAGTTAAGGGACAGAGGTTTTATTGGCGTTTTTTGCGGGCGATAGGCTGACTCCCTGTGACTGCAATAGTCTCTCTCCATCATTATGATACTCGAAATTTGTCAAACGTGACATCAGATGGTTTGATGGCCTCTGGTGTTCTAACTACCCCATAAGGGATACAGGCGTGAAGTTATGTATGTGTATGTATGTACGAGTATTAAACGGTATCAAAGGTTTACCAATGCGAGCGACCCCCGCTTGGAGCGAGGTAAGATCACTTCAGGATACGTCTGACTATCGACCACCCTTCATATAAAATCAACCACCAAGCTCCGATAACGGTGATAGCTCCGAACAAATCTTTGATTACCATCAGGTGAGATTAAAGTTAAACGTAGGTTTTGTCATTCATAAAACCAAAAAAAATAGAATAAGCGTATGTTCCGTTTCTACAAATCTTTAAATAGTAGCTGTCAATATACAGGGTGGAAATTAAATTGGAGGTTAAAATGAAGGTTTCATGGTTTTTCTTTCATTAAATTTAGTATGTTAGAGAGATTTCATTCTTTTGATTGACCCTAACGGTCGATGCAATAAAATTACAGGATTTCTACAGATTTTAGTCGGTTCGATTCCTGGGAGAAGCGAGAGAATTTTCGAAAATCTTTGAATGCAGTTTTATTTCTTTTCCGATATAAAGGAATGTTTTGTTTCTTTGGAGTAAAATTTGCTATCTCTATTATTTAGATTTGTTTTCCTCCAGGGAGCATTCGAAATTCCACCCGGTATTATACAACTGTTCCGTTACTGATTGAGTACTACTACTGCCAGAACTACTGGGCGTAGAGAGCTCTTTGGAACAAATATTCCGTAGGAGTGCACTATGGAATTCCTGAATTTTCCAAGGGAACGGAAATTTTTTGTTTATATGAAAAACCTTACTCCTTGAGTGCACCGATGTGGAACTTGATAAAAAGTTTCTTCAATATGTGTCTGGTTACAACATGGAAGGATATCCCGAAAGTCCCACGGGAACGGAAAATACCGGACTTTTTAGTTCATGCCAGGGACCGGAAAACCCCTTTATTTGATTAAGCCTATTGATAGAGTAACCCTATCAAAATCTTACCATATGGAAGTGTAACCCTATTGATATGGTAAGCCTATCGACGTGGTAACACTTTGAATAAAGTTAACTACTTTCGGATGCGCTTACCCTGTGATAGGGTTAGCCTATTTCTATCTCTTTTCCGCGCATGCTGTTGAATTCGGAAGTATAATTCGAAGTGCGAGATCGAATAGATGGTGATATTTTTGATAATTTGATATTCTTAGAGATTAAATTTGCCTGCAGGTTTTAAAACCCTATTGAATCGGTAACCTTCAATAGGGTTTTCGATAGGCTTACTGCTTACATCAAGCTAACTCTATTGATATGGTAAGCCTTGAATTAGGGTAAGTCTTCGATACGGTTACCAAATTGATAGGGTTTTTTAAAACAAGTCTATGAAAAACCCAATCAAAAACCTCTTTAAGGGTAAGCGGTTCCGGTCCCTGGTTCATGCGCGTACGCAGAAGCGGGCAAACGCTCGTTTATTATAAAAGGTAAATCTTTACAGATATATGTAGATAGATATAGACATAGCTGAATATACTAAAATGACGTGCGCCCGCGCCGGCGCTGTGACCCGCTGCCCTTGATCTAACAACTTTACTAAACAGAAACCTGTAGACACTGTATACAGCACATAGTAACATCTCGTCCGTTTGTCCTCTAGTCGCGGCATTTAAAAGTCAAACAAGAAATGATAACATACCGATTTTATACAACGAAGGAATTTGTTATTTATAAGTTTTGATGTTAAGGTCGTTTTGGATTGAATTTTGTTATTTTTATCACTATTTATGTGATAGAGGTTTTAATAAACTTTGAACAGGTACCTTAAATTATTGTTATTGGTACCAAGGTTCGCCGATATATGTCAGCAGATATATATCATGATATATATCCGCTGTTTTTGGAGATTAATGTTTACTCTGGCAACACGTAGCGAAAAACTACAATTCAGAATAATTTAGATTATTTCCCAAAATGGCAAACTCATTTAAAGTTGGGTAAATTGTTCATTCAAAAAATATTTCTCAAATTAACACTAAGTAGTTCTTTTGTTACTTGTAAAAGTGTTTTAAATAATTAATGTAGTAATAATTTGATACTTATTTCATTTTACAACTTCCTTTTAAAAACTTAAGCTTGTAATCCCCTTACAGAATGAAATTCGTTTCTTGTTTCGTAGCCGGGAAAAATCGTTTATATTTATATTTAATATAAAAATCGGATTTTTTCGAACCCTGATTGGGACATATATTCAGACAGTATTCACCTAGCCTTGAATTAGACACAGTGAGTTATATTATAAATATAAGAAATACAAACATATCAAATAGAATGCATGCAGATCAATACAAGCTGACATATTCATGTACTTTTTAAACGAATTTTACATTCTGCAGGGATCGAACCTGCGGCCCTTGGTTGTTATGTCACGTCAGTCTAACGCGATCTACAAAATGATTCTAACAAAAGTCTAGTTATACAGGGTGACTGGTAACTGGTGAACACCCTTGTAAGGGAGTATGGTACAGGTGAATTGCAACAAATTTAGTTATGTATATGACTGTGCCAAAGTCAATCATTAGTGAGATATTTCAATTTTAATATTTTTTTAAAAATTGACTATGAATCCTCTTTAGGCTTGAATAAAAATAAAACTATTTTTTTTCCAAGTTTTTTAATGAATTTTTATTTGCTACATTCTAGTAACTAAATCGACTCTTAATAAGGTGCATTTATTTGCCTTATTTAGATGCAGTGCCTCAGACAAATAAAAATAGTAAAAAAAAATTCAACTCTTGCTCTTAAACACTTGATTTTAACATTAAAAAACACGGTGTTGGCATATTATTTTAAAACCATTTCAAGTTAATTAGCTTTAAAATGAGGTATTAATATTCAAAATCGATGGAGAAACCACGAAGTCATGACCAATGGAAAAAACCAAGGTAGAGTCCGAAAACAAAGGACTCGGTCGCAAGAGTCGAAGCCTCGCTGGCCCCTTACGTTCATTTGTTGCAAATGACCTGTACCATACTCCCTTAAAGGGGTGTTCACTAATTACCAGTCACCCTGTATATACAACTAGCTATTTGGCGCAGTTTTATCCGCGGGAATATCGAGATAAAAAGTAGCCTATTTGCTATTCCAGGCTGTCACTATTGCAAATTTAATCCAAATTCATTAAGCCATTTTGCCGTGATAGAGGAACAAACATCCACACATGCCTACATCCATCCATCCAAACTTTCACATTTATAATATAGAAAAATTTTGTTTGCTTTTATTCTATAGATGTCGCTGTACGTTGATTAAATTGCGCAAGAAGAGTTATAAATGACTTAGCTATATTTACTTAGTAGACTACTTTTATTCGTCCTCACGTTCACAATTATAATATTAGTATATAAAATTAGTGGGATACAGTAACACTTTTTCCCCATTATAAAAATGTAACAAATACAGAAAACACCGAAATATAAAACTCAATTAAACCTCACCATGGGGCGACGGCCTAACCCCTTAAAAGCGATCTCTACCGGGCATCTCTTAAAATCAGAATTTATGTTATTACACGGAATCGCTGAGAGACAGTAATCAATGATAAACTAGTTACATATTTATTGCTTCCATACTGGACTGGGAGCGTAAGAAAAACATAGAATGTGCCAGCTGCTTCTCTTCCCGGGCATACTGTAAAAGTCAGTTAAGGGACAAAGGTTTTATTGGCTTTTTTGCGGGTGACAGTCACTCTCCGTCATTATAATACCTCTAAATTTGTCAAACGTGACATCAGATGGTTTTATAGTCTCTGGTGTTCTGCCTACCCCATAAGGGTGTTATCTCACCAGTCGATCAGTCATCGATCGACGGCATGATAGACTAAACGATTCTATAAGAAAAAGCCGATTGACGTCCATCATAACACCCTAAGGGATACAGGCGTGAATAGGGATACATATTTAAAAGAAATCAGTATTTCTTGGGTTGTGTACCTACTTGAGTCAGCATCATCATCACCATCATCACAACTCTTTGTAATGAGCCCACTACAGGGCATGAGTCTCTCCCCTGGGAGACGAGGAGGTATAGGCCATAATCCACCAAGCTGGCCTGGTGCTGGGTGGTGGATGCCAGAATTTTCAGGACGCCAAAATGGCTTCTGACAAACCCTAACGACTACTGCATACAAGTATACAGCACCCGGGACCGACTGCTTAACGTGCCCTCCGAAGCACGGAAGTCGTCGTGAGAAATGAATGGTCGGCGGTCACCCATCCAAGTACCAGCCGCGCCGAACGTTGCTTAACCTGTGATATCGTATGATACACACATTAACCACGGCGCCACGACGACTTCAGTCAACATAAAATCATGAAATACATTCCTGTGCTTAATTTATATCGTAGTTCATAGTTGACCTACGGCCGGTCTCAATAACCTACCTTTAACTGACTCTTAAATTACCAATGTAACCAAAATGAATTAATAATCTTTGGTACAAGAAAGTATACCGGTCGTTACCCCTGACTTCACCTGCTTTTTTACAGATTTTTGGGATTATTGCTTTATTGATTATTGGACTAGGAGCGAAAGAAAAACATAGAATGTGCCAGCTGCTTCTCTTCCCGGGCATACTGTAAAAGTCAGTTAGGGACAGAGGTTTTAAAGGCGTTTTTGTGGGCGATAGGCTGACCCTCTGTCACTACAATACTCTCTTTCCATCTTTATAATACCTCCAAATTTGTCAAACGTGACATCAGATGACCTTGTAACCTCTGGTGTTCTGCCTTCTGTGGGATATAGGCGTGACGCTGTGTATTTTGGGATTATCTATAAATAAATTAAATTTTCGCGTGTATGCTTTCAAATTTATTCATCAAGTTTATTCATGCCTAAAGATTCATGCAGTCATCATAATGTAGTAACTAAGAAAAGCTTGAGAAAAATCAATATTTTTCCGGTAGGCAAAGTTTGGATATAATGCCATGACTTCGCCTGGCAGTTGTAGTTTTCGGAACTTTATGTTATTTCATCACCGTAGTTTATAAGGAGTGATATATGCTTATTATAATTTTAAAACATTTTGTTATGTGAATCGTAAGGGTTGTTTAAAAAAGAATCTACTTTCAGGCGAAGTCTGGAACTGTTTGTGAACCTTTTCATACATTAGCAATTTAGTCTAGGAACGGGACAAAACATAAAAAAAAATAGTATCGATAAGAAGTAAAGCTCAATGATTCGATTATAAAAAGGATAATAATATCGATATCAAAAGAGTTTTTATTTCTTTATTTTAAAATTTGTATTCATTTTTATACCTGTCACCAAGACGCAAGGTGGTCTAGTACGAGACCATCGATTTTATTCTGGTATTGGTTGAACTTCGCCTGGGTAATTTACTATCATATCGGTGGAAAAGCACGATTTATATTCAGAATTATTTTAAAAAACTAAACATTATTAATTATAACGTAGATAGTACAAACAAACAGAGCCATTTCTTGTATTTTATATACTTCGTGACGGAAAGTATTTAGAAATTTAAAAAAAAAAACCCAGACAATCACACCAACTACATGGCTCCGAATTAAGCATAGATTGTGTTATGGGATACCATGTAGCGAGCTAGAGGGGAACCTAGGATACATAAATACCCAGACACGGACCATTTTTTTTTTCTTGTTTCTTGCGGGAATTGAACCCGCAACCACTGTCGTCTGAGGCAGACAAGTTTGCCACATCGCCAAAGTGGTCGTCACAAAAATGCTCACCCACTCCAGTAATATTGTGTATAAACTGTGAAATACACTTTAAGTTAGCAGCTTATGGCTTATATTAAAAACAACTTAAGAATGGTTGTACGAGATTATAACCAGCTACTTTGTCTCCGTGGTCCTTTTTTCAAAAGCGAAGCGAAGCAGGCCTGGCTCACTCCGCGCGGTACATCCGTTATTTACCTACAGCGAAGCGCTCCGCCGGCGTAATTCGAATGGATCGTGTGTCACGCGCGCGCCCGTCGGGACGTTGTAGATACCTACCTACCTAATAGCACTCACAGTAATTCTATGATCGAGGTCGCAAATAGTATTTAAAAATGGACATAAAAAGAAACAAATATTCAATTAGATTATGTTTAGATTTGATTATGTTCAATTTAGCAAACAAAACATAGGTAGTATTACTAATTATGCGTCGTAACTTTTTTTCATTTTGTACTTTAGGTAAGTTGAAACAATATTTTTTACAAAGGTAGAATAACAGTAATACCTACATCGGTAGATACTTAATTACAAATAAGGAGATTAATTATTCTTCACTAGGGCAGCAACCCTAACAGCGTAAGAAAAGATAAGAGGCATGCGTTAGAAAGAGACAAAACTTCTAGGTATATAAATTTTCAGGTACGTAATGCTGTGCGAGCTGAATTCCACCGTATCGCGTCGTAGCAAGACTCGAATTTATTTAGATCTTCTTGCGGAGTAATTCTTCTGTACCAACTATTACTTATTCTGTGAGCGAAGTTTGATGTACTAGATAAAGCTGACGATTACGAAAATAGTAAGAATTTTGTTTATTTTAATTATTGGCACGATATTGAGACCGGCCGTTAATCGCATTGAAGGAACTAGGTGTTAGTTCCCACACCCCGAAGAGGCTGAAAGGCCGCGACCCACGGCCCACAGCCCGACGGTTATTGTCTGGAAGTAGTATATGTACAGATCGCTATAGAAACTGTGATAGCGCGATTTAGGAATTACGTCGTGTCGCCGTCGTTCTATGGCGCGTCGCTAGATGTCGCTACAGCATAAAACCAAGATAGGCTTTACATTGTATAATGTAGATATTATGTTTGCATGCCTGCTGTCTAGCAGAAAACAACGGTAAGAAATCGACGTGGCGCAGTGGCTCCCGTGCATTTTCTAAGATATTGCAGGTTAAGCAACAAGGATGAAGGTAACCGCCCACCATTCATTTCTCACGACGACTTCCGTGCTTCGGCATGTTAACAAGTAAGTCGCCAGGACTTTTCAGTAGCCGTTTCAGCGCCCTGAAAATTTTACCATTCTGACAATATGGTTTTAAAATATAAATAAATATTTCTGACACTCACACAACATTATCTAGCCCAAATTAAGTTTCTTAAAGACCTTGGGTTATGGATACTAGATAACTGATATACTTAAGAAATAAATAAACAAACATATTGAATAAATACATATTTTTATTAGAATAAACTTAAATAAACATCCATGACTTGACGGTTAATATCTGTGTTCATCACACCGATATCCGCCGCCGCCGGGATTAGAACCCAGGACCTCTGGCATAGAAGGCAATGTATGTTACCACTACACCAGCCGGTCGTCGACACCAGCCGGTCGTCATTTGGTCAAAATACACAATCAAACCAATTTTTGTATGTTTTTTTTGTCACCCAAGAAAATTATTTCCTTTTTTCCCTCTCTCTTTTACTGACCAGCACTGGGCCCACTCGGTGGTTTAAAGGCCTAAAACCTCCAGGCTCAGTACAAAGATTTGAGATGACATGATGATATTTATTTTTCTTCAGAGGTTTCTTCCAGTAGACCTGAAGAGGAGATTTACAACATTGTTTACCTCAGACACCTATGGTCGCGAGTTCGATTGCTGTATTATGAAAAGACTGACGATGGCGACCTGCTGGTGCACTAGTAACATACATTGCCACCTATGCCAGACGTTCTGGGTTCGGATCCCGTGGACATTTTTTGTGTTGAACATAAATATTAGCCATTAGCGCATCAGATATTAACTTTCAAGACAGGGTCGTTTACATGTTTATTGAATTATTATCTGGTATAAATAAAACTTCCGTCCCTTAACTGACTTTTAAAGTATGCCCGGGAAGAGGAGCAGCTGGTACATTCTATGTTTTCTTTCACTCCCAGTCCAGCATGGAAGAAAAAGGGGACGGAAGTTTTATGGGCGTTTTTGCGGGCGATAGGCTGACCCCCTGTCACTGCAATAGTCTCTCCAACATAATAATACCTCCAAATTTGTCAAACGTGACATCAGATGGTTTTATAGCCTCTGGTGTTCTGCCTACCCCATTAGGGATACAACAGGCGTGAAGTTATGTATGTATGTATGTATCTGGTATCTAGTCTAGGTACCTATCTAAGTTATTTAAGAAATTTAATTTCACCTAGATAATATTGTGCGAATTTTACAAAATATTTATTTATAGTATAAATCCGTACCCTAACATCCATTGTTTTATGTATGTGTATGAATAAATGTAAAAAATAGTGATTTTTTTAAGCTTAATTTAGCAGATCAAATATTATTCGCGATTACTGTATTTAGAATAGGTAGGTAGGTAGTATATGACAGCGGTGCTATATACAAACGTTGCCTGACCATGGCAGCCTGTATATAGAACTTGTCAATTATCACGTGTGAGTCAACTGTCCTATACGTTATTACGCAGCATTTCACGTCATCTTACATCTCGCAATGGATCTATTATCCATATGTACTTCTACAGACGGTCTCTGTGGTGCAGTGGTCTAGACTCTACTACGCCAATCGTGAAGTCGTGGGTTCCATTCCCGCACGGAAGATTTTAATGTTCTTTAAGTTTTAGATCACCTATCTATCAATAATAATCTATAATAAAATTAAAAATTAAAAATAATTAGAAAAAAATATTAGACCAATTTCTCTTAGAAAAAATCTTCTCCATTCGTTGAAATTGATAAAACTAACGATAGAAATTTCTAATTAACATGATATAAAAGTTTTGACAGAGAAAAGTTAGCGAAGTTAGAGAAAAGTTAGGAACACTTTGTATGATTCCTTAGAATAATAAAAAAAATACGTTTTGGAATTTATTTTTGATTTCTTTTCTTGAATTGTGCAGTTAAATGCCAATTGTTTTTCCTAGTTGTATAGCCAGTGAGTTGTAAAAGTTTAAAAAACAAAATGTACGCACAGTTTATCAAACCTTCTTTGGAGTAAAGCAAATTTTTGTAAACATTGCTCCCAAAAAATTCATTTTTATTTTATATAACGTCATGTAGCTTATTTTTGGAATTTCACTGAAACAATTTTATTATTGTTTATTTTTGACTTGCTAAACACCTATCTAAAACTGAAAAGAATATTGAAATCGGAGCATTACTTTTTCTACAATCGATGTTTAAAGGAGTAAAACTGGATTTTCAGAAAAAAATGGAATAGCCCCAAATATTAAAAAAACGGATTTTTTGGGATTACATGATTTGGGCTCAAATGATTGTAAATGACCTCTCCTATGTCACCTTAAGAGATTCCGGTCTAATTACCAATAACCCTGTATGTTTTTCAAAATAAAGGAGGTTCTCAATTCTACTGTATGTTTATAACGCGATTATTTTGTAATTTTTTTTTTTTTTGTCAATCAGTGATAATTCATTTTATATATTATACTTACATACTGCATATGATATCAATGTATATAAAACTGTTCCGTTACTGACTGAGTGACTGACAGACGACGTACAGCCGTAACTACTGGGCGTAGAGAGCTGAAATTTGGAAAATACATTCTTTAGAGGATGTAGGGGTGCACTAAGGAAGGAATTCCCGAAATTCCCACGGGAACGGGAAATATAGGACTTTTTTAGTTTCTATGAAAAATCTTATTCCTTGAGTGCACCGATGTGCAACTTTGTGTAAAGGTTTTTCAATGTGTGTCTAGTTTTTTTTTTTTTTTAAATTATGGATGGGACGTTTGTCTTCCATGCCACCTGATGTTAAGTGAACATGAAGACTAAGGTGGTACACGTCCATCCACGAGAAACCTATTCACTCGACGCTTAAAAGTACTAGGCTTATACTGGTCAGGGAAAATAGACGCAGGCAGTTCATTCCAAACCTTGGCGACCCGTATCAAAAAGGAACTGTCAAAGCGCTTAGTTCGACTTTTCGGAATATCTACCACATACGGATGGAAGTTCTGTCTGCGTCTAGTAGTCCGATGGTAAAAGGGTGAGGGTTCAATTTGTTCAAACAGAGCTCTGGCGCACTTACCAAAATGTATCCTGTAGTACACGGTTAGACACGCAACCTTACGACGATGCTCTAAGGTCTGCAGTTTTTTGGTTGTAAGGTCGACGTCATTAATAAGTTTACGGGCTCTTCGGTCAACGGAGTCCAGCGCTTCTAGTTGATATTTGGCTGAACCATCCCAAAGATGACTGCAGTACTCCATGCATGATCGCACTTGAGCTGTGTATAAGTTTAGAAGCTGTGCAGGGCCGAAGTAACGCCGTACCTTCGAGATGATTCTCAACTTTTTCGAAGCTACTTGAGCCATGGACACAATTTGTTGACCGAAGTTCAAACTGGATGTTACAGTTACGCCTAAAAGCCCTAGATGGTTAGTGATGGGGACAGATACATTTTGGAAAGTGGGCGTAAATGTGAAGGTGCTATTTTTTGCGGAGAATAGACACGCCTGAGTTTTGGACGCGTTGAATTTGACCAAATTCGACTCACCCCAATCGGATACTTTTCGTAAGGTCAAATCAACGCGCTCAATCATTGACTTTCTTAAACTCTGGATTTCACGGGGGCTCGCTTGCGCATTGGATACGTATCTCTCTACAACAGTGCTGTCATCAGCATAACCAATAATGCCCGGTGTTAAAAGGTCATTAATGTGCAGCAAGAATAATGTTGCAGAGAGAACAGATCCCTGAGGTACCCCGGCATTAATTGCCATTTGGTCGGAGGAGTAATCATCTAAGCCATCTAAAACTACTCGAATTGACCGTTCCCTCAGAAAATCAGATATCCAGTCGCAGAGAATAATCGGTATGCCATATGCTGGAAGCTTACTTAAGAGACCATCATGCCAGACCCTGTCAAAGGCCTTGGAAATGTCTAAGGATACAGCTATTGCTTCACCATGACCCTCCCAAGCCTCACTCCATAAGTGAGTGGCATACACGAGAAGATCGCCGGTCGAGCGTCCGTTGCGGAAACCATATTGGCTATCGCTTAGGAGCTCGTTGGTCTCGAGGTATGCCAGGAGTCGATTATTCAATACACGTTCCATGACTTTGCAAAGTATGGAGGTGATTGAAATTGGTCGACAGTTGACAGGATCGGCACGGCTTCCCTTCTTCGGTATTGGCTGTACGTTAGCAAGCTTCCAGGACTTGGGGACCTTACCCGATTCCAATGAAAGTCGATAGAGGCGCGTCAAAACGGGAGACAACTCAGCTGCGCAGCGTTTTAGGACCACTGCAGGAATACCGTCCGGACCACTAGCTTTGTTCTCGTCTAGGTGCAGCAAGCATTTAAGAACCTCCTTTTGGCGAATGTGAACGGTACCCATTGTAGGTCCGAACTGAGGTAATTGGGGTGGGATTTTTCCTTGGCAATCTAGACGAGAATTTTCCGCAAAGATACTAGCAAATAAATCTGCTTCCTCCTTAGCAGTGTGGGCCAGAGAACCATCGGGTTTCCTCAGTGGTGGCAGCGACGGGCGACAAAGGTTCGTTTCGACCGACTTGGCAAGGGACCAGAAAGCTTTACTTCCCGAAGGGTATGCTGCTATTCTTTCTGCGATACGGCCTATGTGGGCAAAACGAGCTCTTTTGATCACCTTTTTGCAGGACTTGGCGGCAGCATTGTATCTTTTCTTAAGTTCATGCGAATCCAGGGCTTTGCTTCTGCGAGCATTTGCCCAGGCTTTGTATGCTTCCCGCTTTCGCTTTTCAGCGGCAAACCATGGGCAAGCTTTGATTTCAAGGGATAGGTCAGCGTGGGGAATGTCTTACTCCATTGCTTGAACTATCACACTTGAGACAGCATCAGCGCAGCACGATGGATCGGTTGATGTAAAACAAGTTTGCCGCCATCGATAAGATTCGAAGAAATGTCGCATTTCATCCCAATCTGCTGACTTGTAACGACATACTCGCCTGGAGCCTTTTGGGCGGGTGTCAGGTGGCGAGTACAGCGATACAGATTTCACCATACAGTGATCGGATGTCCCTAAAGGAGCAGTGACGGACACCGAGTATCTGTCAGGATCGGTTGTCAGCAGAAGGTCCAAGCAATACGCAGTGTGGCCAACAACGTCGGGGATGCGCGTAGGCTCGTTTACAAGCTGTGAGAGACCATAAGTCAGCGAAAACTTAAAGGCTTCTCTTCCAGCATGGTCAGTGTCCTGATACGGGTATAACCAGTGCCCGTGGTGAGCATTAAAATCCCCCAGAAACACCAACTGCGCCGTGGGAAAACGTTGCTGAATCCTATCTGCTGTATTGCCAAAGTATTCCATAAGCCTCGTTATGTCCCGATCTCCGCTATGTGAACGATAGATACAGGCGTAAACCACTTGGTCTAGGCCAGTATCTATGTGAACCCACATGACTGAAAGGTCCGGCACTTGTATAGTTTCTGAAATTTCCACGAGAAGGGTAGTTAAGCGCATATGAAGTTGCTGGATAAAGCTAGTCCCATATAAATTAATTGGAAACAACCAAGGGCTCTCAAAAAAAATGCTCCATTTAAAATTTTCGTGAAATTTGCTGCAAAAAAAATATGAAACATCCTGTACCTTCTGTTTGGAAACACACTGAAACAGTTTAATTGTTGATTATTAATTTATTAACTAAACAAAACACCAATTTAAAACAATGAAATCGGGCCATTAGTTTTTTACAATAGATGTTTGAAGGAGTAAAACTGGATTCTCAGAAAAAAAAAATACTTAACCCTAAATATACATTTTAAAAACGGTACATTACATTACATGGATTCAAATGATTGGAAATGAACTCTCCTACTCCACCTAAAAAGATTTCGGTCTCATTACCAATAACCCTAGTATATCCTGTCCGAATTATATGAAAGTAAGAGTACTTAATGAAATTGAAGCATACAAATCAACCGTTAAAAGGCACTTAAAAAAATACTTAGGTACTTGGTATATCAAAAAGAATTATTTTTAATAAAGAAGTTATCGTTTTTACTTTTTAATTCTGTTGTATTATTTCTAAACATCATATGACAGAAGGTTTTATTTTTTGAAAATATTTTTTGATGACTTGCATTCGTTGAATATTCATAATCAGTTTCACATCACAAATCGCAATGCGCCCGCGCCGACCACCTCCCGCTATGGGCCTCTCACACCCACGCTTCCCTTATTTGTCAAATATATAATTAGTTTTATTTTGAGAATACTCTTTGCGTATCCGTTAAAGTCTTAAAATCTATCGCCAAATATTACCGTTTCAGCGATGATGTGTTCCGGCAATATTTTACGAAGAGCCAGTTCTTTCCTAAGCGCGTATGCTGTCATCTGCGACCTCATCTCCACTTACCATCAGGTGAGATTGAGGTCAAACAGTGGGAGCGCACTCGTCCGGCAAACGAGAGGTCCCATGTTCGAGTCCTGGTTGGGTGATTTTTATTTAACCCATTTTTTCAATTATTTAAGAGTAATTTTAAGTAATTGTAAATTTTGCAACTCAAACACAGGCATTGAATGTCTAACTGAAGACCCCAGACGACTATTTGTATTAGAATAAGAAGAAGGAAATAAATAAATTATTATTATTTTGTATACTTATAACTACTCGCCTTTCGGCGGAAAAGACCCGACAATCGGACCAGTCGGTCGGGGATCAGGGCAAGAGAGACAGAAACCGGCGAACGATTCGGGCAGTCTCGAGCAACACCGCTTTTTGCATGCGTGCTGGAAGCGAACCGCCGCCGAATCCCAGCCTTTCAAGGTTTCTGACCAAAGTGGCTGGGGTCAAACCGTTTGCGGATAATACAACCGGGATGATTTCGGTGGACATAACTTCCCACATTTCGGTCACCTCGTGTGCAAGGTCCAAGTACTTGCGTTGCTTTTCGGTCTCGGCCTTCACGAGGTTCTCGTCATGTGGTATAGTTATGTCCACCAAAAACACCTTAGACGACGATCGGTCCATTAACACGATATCAGGTTTATTCGCTAGAATAGTCCTGTCCGTGATAATGGGCCGATCCCAGTAGAGCTTGGCGCTGCCGTTTTCGAGAACTGGCTCCGGCGTGTACTGGTAATAACGCAGTTTCTGATTTATGAGACCGTATTTCAGAGCGAGCTCTTGGTGGAGAATCTTGGCTGCTTGGTTGTGTCTATGCAGATACTCAGTGTTAGCAAGAACCGAACAACCCGAAACCACATGTCTGAGGGACTCGCCAGGTTGGCGGCACGCCCGACATACGTCCACTGTGCCGTCCCTCATAATGTACTTCCGGTAGTTGTTCGTCTTGATAACCTGATCCTGTATCGCAAAGACAAACCCTTCGGTTTCCCCAAAGAGGTCCCCGAAGCGCAGCCAATGCACGGAGGCTTTACGGTCCACGTGTGGCTCGTGTAGAGCCTTGTAAAACCTTCCGTGCAGCTCTTTCTCTTTCCATACGGTCTCACGATCAGAAATGCTTAGTACCGCCGGTGTCTGCCATGTCTCGAGGCCCAGATTGAGAGGGGTGAGTCCTTTGTCACACGCTACAACCTCTCTATGCATACCCACGTCCGCCTTCGCCATAAAATAGGCTCGGAGGCTATATATCTCCCGATTGTGCAAGGTTTTGGCGCTAAGTAGGCCTCTTCCTCCACACTTCCGGGAGATATACAGCCTCATTACTGACGACCGAGGGTGATGCATTCTATGGAGGGTCATAGTAGTGCGGACCTTCCGATCCAGGGCATCTAATTCGGTCTGAGTCCATCTGAGTACGCCAAAGGTGTACGAAAGAACGGGCATAACCCATCCGTTAAACGCTCGGACTTTGTTGAGGCCTGACAGAGAACTAGTTAGTACCTTTGTCAAGCGCTCAAAAAAGACTTCGCGTGCAGACTGTTTTACGCACGCTTCTTCGACACCGATGTTCTGTGACATACCCAGATACCGGTATGTTTCATTTTCGGAGAGAGCTCTCAGGTTAACGGGACCTAGGTCAACCCTCTGAGAACGAGTAATCCTTCCCCTCTCCACATGAACAACCGCACACTTGTCCACTCCAAACTCCATTTTGATGGAGCTACTAAAATCTGTCACGATTTTTAGTAGTTCCCCCAATCGTGGAGCCGTTGGAGCTAACAGCTTGAGGTCATCCATGTAGAAAAGATGGGATAACCGTATGCCCCCTCTACGAAACTGAAAGCCTGTCTCTGATCCCTCCAGCAATGTGCTAAGAGGATTCAGAGCCAGGCAAAACCAAAGTGGGCTCAGACAATCACCCTGGAATATTCCCCTACTAATCTGGATTCGGTCTTCCGCAGCCGTCATTCGCCTGCCTTGGAGACTGAGCATTGTGCTCCATTGTCTCATACATCGCTCGAGAAATACTCGAACTGTACCGTCGATTTTGTACAGTTCAAGAACTCTCAAGAGCCATGTATGAGGCACGGAGTCAAATGCTTTTTTATAGTCAATCCAGGCTGCGGAGAAATTGCGACGGTTGCGTTTGACCAATTTGCCAACGACAGCGTCCACGAGAAGGAGTTCCTTTGATCCGCGGCTACCAGCCCTACATCCGTTCTGAGCATCAGATATAACGCGATTAGCATCTAAATGCTGGCGAATCTTGGTGCTCAGAACGGAGGTAAGTGTCTTGTAGGTGGTAGATAGACACGTTATGGGCCGGTATTTCGATGGATCCGCGGTATCGTTGGACTTAGGAACTAAATGAGTGACCCCAGTAGTGAGGAAGTTCGGGAGAGCTCCAGTGTCCAAGGCTTCCTGGAATTGACGGGCCAAAGTTGCATGGCACAGAGAAAATCCCTTGAGCCAATAGTTCTGCAATCCGTCAGGGCCCGGACTTTTCCAGTTCGGGCTCCGGCGGATTGCAGCACTTACGTCCTCCTCTGATATGAGGACTTGACTCATAGGGATCACCTCCGCACACGCTTCCTCAACCCTATCAATCCAAGGACCCTCTCCGTGCTCAACTGGGCGCTCCCACAGGTCGCGCCAGAAGTTAATAGCTTCGGCCTTATCCGGTATGCGGCCAGTCGAGCAGGGTTCGGAACTCTCCAGGGATTTATAGAACTTCCTCTGGTCACCCGAGAAGAGGCGATTTTGGTTGTATCTCTCAACCCTTTGGGAGTACCTCCGAATACGCTTCGCCCATGCAGCGATCTTTTGCTTCAGCTCGTCGATGCGCTCTGTCAGTTTTCGGGTGAAGTCCGGTTTGGTCAAGTTAGTGTCCATTCCGGAAAACTCCCTCCTGACAAAACGCACAATCCTTGGCCTGGTGTTGCCCGAGCTGAAGCAAGTTAGCTTGCCGATGAGGATCCTGGCTTGTTCGATACGACGCTCAATCCTCCTCCTCCAAGCTGGTACAGCGTTACTCCGAGGAGTAGCACGTCCAGCAGTTGGACTTGGAGCAGCCATGGCGCCAGTAAACCGACATACCGCCATAGCCGCTCCAAAAAGGATTGAGTTCGTCTCGACAAGATCAGAGCTGCTCTCCAAATGTTGGGGCAGCATCTGATTAACGGCCTCAACGACTTGCCTATTACGAAAACTGCATGGTAGTCTGGGAAGCTTCGGCCTTCCTACCAGGGGAGTATTACGTACTTCCTCGATCGCCTCCTCTAGTAGTCTTCTCGTGTGCTCTAAATCCTGGGAAGCCATGTCAGTGGCGCCTCCCCCTTCCACCGGGTTATTTTGGTCTGCCTCATCTCCTGCACGCTGCTCTAAAGCAGGCTCTTGCACTGGAGAGGCGACACTCGCAGTGGTTGGGGGTGGCACCACTGAAAAGGCTTCGTGTCTCAGTTGTTCGAGCTCAGTGGGAGCGAAGATGTTGGAACGCATAATCCACCGAGCTCTATCCGCAAGGTTTTGTTCGGCGACGGTTAAATGAGGCTCCAGCAGCATGAAAGCGCGGTGCATGCGTGCTCGATACCCCGTTCTGCCCGTTTCTGTCTCTCTTGCCCCGTAATACGCTCGCATGAGGTTGGCATTTTGTTGTTGCGTCCATCTCATGCGCCGTCCTTCAGGGGCGGGCACCGATTGCGGAGGCTGTGATACTCCTGCCGGTGCCAAGCTCCCTGAAGGCGATGATGGTGGTGAGGACTGGGCTGGTGGTCGCCTCAGTCTCTGTGCGCTGGCGGCTCGCATGCTGCCGCGCCCAGCGCCAGCAGCAGACGCGCCCCGGCGGCCCCCGGGTAGCGGCCCTAAACGTTTATTCCTATCTGTATCCATCATCATAAAAGATCCAGAGCCACGTTAGCCACGCCAGTAATTTCATGTTCGTGTGTCCGCCCCCCACGTGATAAGATGGTCTATCAGGACGTGTGGTTGTTTGGGAGGCTTATTATTATTATTTTGTATACTTATAACTACTCGCCTTTCGGCGGAAAAGACCCGACAATCGGACCAGTCGGTCGGGGATCAGGGCAAGAGAGACAGAAACCTTAATAATAATAATAATAAAGGCGAGTAGTTATAAAAATACAAAATAATAATAATAATCCCCGACCGACTGGTCAAATTGTCGGGTCTTTCCGCCGAAAGGCGTGTAGCTTTAGGTATAAATAATATGTAATATGTATATATCAAAAAGGATATTCTCTCTAAAAGAGGTAAGTTATTTAACAATGCGGGCCTAAAACCAAGCATGTTAAAGTTGTGTTGTTTCGTTTATGTTTGTTCCAGACGTTAGAAACTTCCTTGTGATACGGCAGGTGTTAAGTATAATACATTTTTGAATGGTATAAGTAAGGTTGTGTGGTATATTTAAAGTGTCTAAACTGGTTTTAAAATGTTTTGGTATGATGCCTGTTGATGAAGCCACTAGTGGTACTATTTATTATTAATTAAGGATTTTAAATGCGAAAACTTTAAATATTATGTATTTATTTAAGTTTATTTCCTACATTTATACATTTAACACGTTCGTTTATAATATTTCTTAAGTCAATGTATCCGTTATATATTTTCTATAAAAGATCTTTGAGAAACTTAATTCGCGCTAGCTTAAATGCCTTCTGTCTTTATCACTCGTGTCTTTACGGAGTCTTTAAAGACACTGAAATATATACATAAATAACTTCATGCCTGTATCCCTCAGGTATGGGTAGGCATAACACCAGAGGTTCTTGAGGTAAGCAGAAAACATCTGATGTCATATTATACAGATGGAGAGAGACTATTGTAGTGAAAGGCGGTCAGCCTACATCGTCCCACAAAAGCCAATAAAACCTCTGTCCCTTAATTGACTTTAAGAGTATGCCCGGGAAGAGAAGCAACAGGCACATTCTATGTTTAAATAAAACACTTTTTAACCGGATTTATCACGTATATTTACATTTTAAATTTTAACATTTTTAATTTTAACTTAAGACAATATTACATTCTATGTTTTTCTTCAATCCCAGTCCTGCATGGAAGCCACAATTAAATGATGATCTAAAAAGTAATACATTATACTCGATTATCTAAAAACAAAGTTTTTTAATCAATAGGTATAACTGAAAACAACGACAAAAACATGAATGAAGTCTTTCAAATGTGTATTTAAGAGGTATTATGCTTAATAATTAACTATTAAATTTAAAGAAGCAATCTGAACAGTCGAGGTTAAAGAAAAACTTGCAAAACGCGATGAATTCCCACACCTTGGACTGATAATTATTGATTGAGAAGACATCTTATCGTTTCTTGGTAAATGACGTCAGTTGTCGATGTCATTAGATAGGCATTTGAGTTGATTTACTTCGAAGCTGAGTCGAGATGTAGGCTTAGAAGTCTTTGTATTCTATCACTAGCCGGTTCACGCGGTTTTACCCGCGCAACTTCTAATCCCGCGGGAATATCGAAGAAAAAGTAGCCTATGTACCAGATTGTACACTATCACCAGGCAAAATTTCATACAAACCCATTGAGCCGTTCTGCCGTGATTGAGGAACAAACTATAAAATTCAAAAATTCAAAATTCAAAAAGTTTTATTCATCTTAGGAATTTCACAAAACACTTGATGAAGTCAGTCATCACATACTTTGGCTTTAACTAGTTGTTGATAGTTGTTAAATAAGATATTACAGTAGACCAAGAGACAAAAAAAGCCGGCGGAAAAAAACTCTTGGCACTCTTTTTCAGTCAGAATTATCAAATTAATACAAATAGGTACCTACAGTACAAATTGACCGTGACATTTTGCACAAGACAGCTAATTGTGAGAGCCAATGTCATGCCACAACCAAATTGCTTACATAGCAGATGCAATGAGCTATGGATGCACAATACAAACATGACAAACTGGGACCACAGTATTTGAACGAGAATGGAATAAAATAGTCATAGTATCATTAGCAAAACGACCTGGCACCGCTAGCAGCACCCGTTCACGAGTATAACGCAAGCACCAGCCATCACCCTCCTCAACCATATTTTAGGGAAGAGGGTGACCCGATACCCGACGCTACCACTAGCCATGCCGCCTGAGGGAGCATGACGTTCTTGCTGTTGTCTTGACAAGAAAATAAGTGAGTGGGACAGTCACCAGTATGTCATATACCGCACAGCCAAGCCGTAAACAAAATTATTAAGTAATTAGAAACTTCCAGAAATATCCTGCTGTGCTTAATCCCATGCCTTTTTATCATCTAAGTAATCTTTAATTTTATAATAAGCTTTTCGAGATAGAGTGTTTTTAATGATTGATTTAAATTTATTGAATGGCAGGGATTGAATTGACTTCGGAATTCTGTTATATGTACGTATTGACATTCCAATAAATGATTTGCTGCTTTTAGCCAGCCTTAATTTAGGAAACGCTAACTTATGGTCGTTCCTAGTCCTTACAGAGTAATTTGTATCATGATAATCATGATACATGTGTATCAGTGTAAATGAATGTAGTCTTTTCTCTAGTTGACGCTTTTTTTTATAACTATTCTTACTATAATTGTATGGGAGCATATTTTTAATGCGACCGTTTAAACCTGCAAATTATTGTTTTATTTATAACGGCTTGGAGCAAAGGGGTACTTAGAAAACCAGCGTTGCTAGTTAACAGCAACACTAAGCTGAAAGTATCCCTTTGACACAATCGTGATTTTGTTATTACCTTTGTATTTTCTGTATCTCTCTTTGTAATCTTTTTGTGTCAATAAATAATTTTTAATTTAATTTAATTTAATTTAAAATTTAGACATCCATTCAAACTTTCAAATTTATAATCAGTAAGATGATGCACAATTTTATAATCTATCTACACTAATATTGTATTACTATCCAGATGATAGTGTTTTAAATGTAAGCAGCATTTTAACATCCTTAAAATTAGCTTGACGGCTTGTATCTGTTTTCATCTCATAAATATCTACCCCACCAGGATTCGAACCTGGTACCTCTTTCATAAAAGGCTATTTTGCTAGCGCTACACAAGTCAGCCTTCTACTTTTTTACCAGAAATAGCCTCGTCTATTCAGAGCTTCATCCTTGATGTGGTTTTCGAGTGGTGACCACTTACTGGGGGATGGATCTTAGGCAGCTCCTCAAAGGTGGACGAACGTAGCGACCGTGTAGCCGAAGAGAGCCTCAACAGACAGGCAAAAAAGTGACTTTTATGATTCCGTTTATTTCTTTTGATTAGCAGAAGAACAAAAATCCCCAATCACACCAACTACATGATTTCACAGTAACAAAGCTTGTGTTATGAGATATCATGTAGCGAAGAATATTTAGTATTGTCTTAAGTTTTCACGATTCATCATTTAAATAAAACTACTTTTTAACCGGATTAATCGCGTATAATTTATATTTTACATTTTAACTCGACGTTTCGGTGTCTTTGCAGACCCCGTCGCTCGTGACCACGGGGCCACGGGGTCTGCAAAGACACCGAAACGTCGAGTTAAAATGTAAAATATAAATTATACGCGATTAATCCGGTTAAAAAGTAGTTTTATTTGAAGAATATTTAACCTAGAATATTTAAAGAACATTACCTATAGATAAATGCCCAGACCCGGAACATTTATTTCTCTTGTTCCGTGAAGGAATCGAACCCACGACCTCACGATTGAATTGACAGAAGAGTTAAGGCTTATTTATTTTATTTTATTGTTATAGAAAGAAGATCAGCTAATATAACATTTATAAATAGTGTTAGTGGGGAAGTTACAGGTCCTCATCGATGTTCAGTAAGTTAGAATTAATCTACAGCAATTTACAAATAAGCGATTCTTTTCTAACCAACAACTTAATAAATAAAACATACACGCCTGTATCCCTAATGGGGTAGGCAGAACACCAGAGTCTATAAACCATCTGAAGTCACGTTTGACAAATTTGGAGGTATAATAGTGATGGAAAGAGACTATTGCAGTGGCAGGGGGTCAGTCTATCGCCCACAAAAAAGCCGAAAAAACCTCTGTCCCTTAACTGACTTTTATAGTATACCTGGGAAGAGAAGCAGCTGGCACATTCTATGTTTTTCTTTTGCTCCCAGTTCTATCTAGGTAGTTCAGTATATCGATTAAATAGTATTACAGAAAGCATTTTTAATTTATTTATTGTTATTATCTTAACTTTGAATGATTTATTAAAAACTAGTAGGTGCTTATGTGTTCCGAAAACATTTTATGAAGTGACAGTTCCTTCACCCGTGTTCTGTAATTTTCGACCTCATTTCACTTACCATCAGGTGAAGTTGATTTCAATCGCGGGGTTAGTTGAAATACACGCTGAATGATTTTACTTTTTAAATTAATGCCCCTAAGATCTTTGCCAGACGGAGTGAGTGATACCTTGGTGGTAGGATCCCTTCTGGGTCCGCCTGGCTAGCGACCACCCTTTATATAAAGTCTGCCGCCAAATGTTACCGCTCCAGCGGTAATGTGTTCCGGCAATATTGTATAAAGAGCCAGTTCCTTCCTAAACCCGTGTGCTTCGACCTCATCGTCACTTACCATCAGGTGAGATTGAGGTCAAACGCGGGTTTAGTCACTCATAAAAAAAAAAAAAAACCTACGTAAGCGTTCCGTCTTTTCTTTTAGTAGAAATCTAATAGTATATTATGTAACAAGTGAGCGAAGTTGCTAATTACAGTCGAGGCTGTGATTTGAGCCCGAGCCGCAGGCGAGGGCTTAATAATGAGCCGAGACTGTAATTAGCAACGCTCATGAGTTACATACGACGTTTTTCAACACACTTGTGAGTAAAAGACAGACATACGTGGTCATAAAATAACAAACACACTTGATAACAAAGCTGTGAATTGTGATTGAAAAATGGCGCCGAACCTCGCGCATGCGCGTTGGTTTTTTTTCTGCCAAATGTGTCAATGTCTGTATAGCATATACAGCCTATTTTACGTGAAAATGTTTAATTTGAAGTGGTAAATGCAAATATTTTAATATTTTATAACAAAATATTGTAAATTGTGAACAATTTGTTTGATATACATATTTGTTCTACTAATATAAGGCGCAAACATTTAAAAATGTATATGGATTTGAAGTGGTATAAAACCTCTTTGTTGTTTCTGAAAAAAAATTAATGTATAACCCGGATCAATAAAATATGCTCTGTTTACTCGCAGGTAATTTGCACAAAGGTACAATTCAACTTTGTAGGATTCATTATATTATGCACTAGGGTATAATATATTATGCACGCGTGACTTATAGCCCAGTTTATAGTTCTAAATTCAATAGAATAAGGCTCACTTTACGAGCATGTGTGTTGAAAAAGTAGTTAATCACGAACGGCCGGCGACATAACGCTACCCATTGGGTTCCCAACGTTTGGCCGAATGACGAATGCCCGAATAACAGATGCCCGAACACGCATGCCCGATGATTCAATTAATCGAAGCATCAAAATCCCGATAGCTTCAAATCCCAAACGTTTATAAGCCCGACAGCTTTAAAGGCCGAAGCATTAAAATCCCGAAATCTATTGACTGAAAGTTCTACCCCTACCCATTAGGTACGCCGCCATTGTAGTCGTCGTCAAATGTCATAGAAAAGGCGAGTCAAAGGTATAGAACCTAGGTCTGGCTAAATTCCAAATTAAATTAATTTGTGACATTTTGTTTTTCCTAAATATGCATACAAAAGTTTGTATCTTACTGAAGGCTAGAGTGTTTAACATATCTTTTTCCGCGCTATCATAGTCACCAGTAACAGTGTTACAGACACAGAAATATCGAGATAAATTTTAAAATATAATTAAACGCGACCTTTTGTTTAATTCAAGCATCTTCGCGTTGTTTTCCCGCATATCCTTTGATCATATAGATTTTATTCATAAAATATAACCTTTAAACCTACATACGTATATTTTTGCTGGTGACTACCCGTTATATAAAGTCTGACAATAAATATGTATTTTATGCCGTTGATGGTGATTTTTTATAAAAATCCATTACCTTCCTCGACCTGCATGCTCTTATCTTCGAACTCATCCAAACTTACGGCATAGAACACATATACTCAAGAGAAGAAGTACAACTTCATACATTAAAAGTTAAGACTAGACGCCATCTGAAAACGGTCCACATAGCTAATATGGCGGTAATTTCAAACAGTTCAAAAGACTTTGAGATTTTAACTTGCTCTGGTCTGAATAAAAATAAGCAAATACTTACAAAATTGTTAGGTGAAATACCATATGTATCAGTTCTGTAAGGTTTGCTTATTTTTATTGCGACTGACTAAGTATAAGGTTAACTTGATGAACAATAAGTAAAACCATAAATTAGTTTTTGATACTTTTATTTTTTTTAAAGTAATACAACAATAAATTGACACTCTTTCTTAAAAATACAAATTCACACTGCCGCGAGTTTCTTCAAGCAATCAGGGGGAGAAAAGTCGATTAAATCACAAGAAAACTTAAAACACAAACACAAACACAATTTAAAAATATCGCAAAACCGCAATCGCGAAAAAATATTTTGATATTGTGAAGTAGACGTTAATTTTTGACATTTCTTTTTATGTCTGTGTTGCTATATTCAAATAACATCGATTCGCTAATTCATTCGATTATGTAATACGGTCCCTTTAAATATTTGTTAAATTATTTAAAAATTATGAAGAAGTCATGAAAAAGTTTTCGTTTAATGTTATTTCTAATAAAAGCGAAGATTTCTTGAAGAAAAATATGAATAAGTGTAAACTCAAAAAAATACTGCGATGTATTCGAACAATCGATTCAATATTTTTTTTCATGGGCTACACTGGTATCATTCTTGCTCTTTTCCCCTTATTGTGTTCTGTCTTCTTCACTCTATCTCCAGTATGTAGTCTGCACCATCTCCATACATTGTCGACGCCCCCTGACTTACGGTCAGCTGAAATTGAGGTCAAATCAAACGCGGTATAAGTCACACATGAAAAAGAACTTTTCTACTATATCTTTTCCACTATATACTTGACGGATAGATGGCGTTGTTCGAATTGTATACAGGCATTATTTATTTATTTCCTTTCCGGATATGGCTAAGTATAACTTGTAACGAGCCAATAATAATACAATACAAATTATAGACAAATAAAACACAATTAATTAGCGTAACTAGGAAATAATAGACGGTTTAGTAATAACTTATAATAAACATAATTATATAATAAATCTTTTAACTGCTAAAGTGAAGGACGACACATCGTGCCCTACATTTCGGGCCCCGGTTTTACGAGGTTTTAGGATCATAAAAAGTTAGTTTTTTTGGAAATAGGATTAAGTAACTAATAATTGCTGAATATTTTACTTCAAATTATCAGAAGGAGACAGGAGATATTGGGATCTGTGTACCAAAAAAAGTATAAAAAATTTGAAAATCAATCTGAAGTCTTCTGGATCTATTTACTAAACAACTGATATTATGTAAACTTACGTAGGGGTGGCTTAGAATAGCCATACCTCCCCTGGATGAGCGTGGAAATGGTGACTGATCCAAGGTTAGCCCGCCTGGTGGTAGGATCCCGTCAGGGTCCGCCTGGCTAGCGACTCCAGAAGATCACCAACTCGTTCATGGGTCAATGTGTACGCTTTATTTTATAATAAAATTCCAAAATATTTAAGATTAACCCATCGATAGATTTAAGGATAAGTGTTATGTGAAAAGGTTTACTATAAGATATCCGGATGCAAGAAGATGGGATTGCCTGGCTGTAAATTGTTATTGTGTATTGTTTTTTCTTATTTTGAAAAGATGATTGCTGTTGAGTTTCTTGCCACTTCTTCTCAACAGATCGACTTTCCGAAGTGGTGGTAGATTCAGTTCAATTTGTAAATTGTGACTTATTTCAAATGTATTTAAATGCTTACGAAATAAAGAATATTTGAGTTTGAGTTTGACCTCCCTTCATATAAAATTTTTACAAGAACATTTCAATGATTTTGTAATCAGAATGTAATTTTTATTCTTCCATAATATCTATACCTCTACTCTCTCCTAATATTTGCAGTACCTACCCAATAAAATCATAATGTATTCTATAATGATTTGTGTATAGGTAATGTAAGTACTCGTATTATGGAAGCAAAAGAGAATTGAATTAACCGCCGAATATCGCCGCTGTAGCGGTGATGAGTTTAAGCAATATTTTATGAAGAGCCAGTTCTTTCCTAAACCCGTGTGTTATCATCTTCGACCTCATCTTTACTTACACGGGAAAAAAGCTGCAAAAAAGCCTGAATCTTTGTCTCTTCTCGCATGCGCTGATCCCCGAACAACCGGTCAGATTATTGGGTCCTTTCCACCCGAAAAGGCGTGTAGTGTGGTAAAATGAATGATACGTGTGGGTTACAGCAGGTTTGCTTTTTGCGTCAATATGTGTGGGTTACAGCAGGGTCCCCATTTTACCGTCGATATATGGCGGGTTTCAATATCATGAAAACTGTTTGTTTTGCCTACGAACAATAGAATTCACTACCAAAATGCCTTTCTATATTCAAAATCTTGACATCTCAACCACTGCTTACGAACTGTTTGACTGTAATGGGTTGTTAGGTTACATTTGACCATTTACAAAATAAGTCATTTTATCTATCCAACGACGACGTAACAAGTTACTAATTTAAACCAATGGGGTAAAGGTGGCATGGCGGTCTGCTGCGGCCAATAGCGAGTTGAGTTTTCATTACATGTGACCAATTACAGGATAAGTAATTTTATCTAGCCAACGACGTAACAATTTATTAATTGAACTTAATATCCTATCAAATATCTGTCAACATATCAATAATCCAATTTTCTCTTTCTAACTTATCTACATAAATCTAACAGTTTTTGAAAAAAAAGGACGAGTGTTCTTGAATGACATAATTTATGTTTTAAATATTTACTTTGACGCATGGTAGGTAGTAATGCTTTGACGTCATAAAAATGTGATTCAACCAGCAATGGCAACATAAGTCAAAGGATTGGCGTTTCGTTTTACGTAAGGAATTAAACGCAATTATTAACAAAAGCTCTAAAAATATACTATATCGAATAATAAATAATAATAATAAAATCCCCAGACAATCACACCAACTTATGGCCCCAAAGTAAGCATAGCTTGTGTTATGGGATGCCATGTAGCGAACTAGGGGGGAACCTAGAATATAAATACATAAATAGATAAACACCCAGACACGGAACATTTTTTTTTTCTTATTCCGTGCGGGAATCGAACCCGCAACCACTGGCGTCTGAGGCAGATAGGTTTACCTCTTCGCCAAAGTGGTCGTCATAATAAATTGAATACCAAAGTCGAATACCAAAACATATCAAGAATAAATTGAATAAATTGAATACATTTATTTGGTTCAAATATCATACAAATAATTTGCGAATACGTGATATTTTATAAATAACGTATCGCCTAGTTTCTTGGAAGAACGTCATGTAAAGAGGGTCCGTGCCAAATTCGAGAACTTACAGCTCCTAGCTAATAGATATTGTGAAACGCTATTTTTTTCTACCAGTTTTGTGCCTGTATAAAAACCAAATACAACAACATAAACGCCACCTGTTACTGAAAAAAATAACTAACTCCTTACACTAAATGGTGCTGTAATAAAAAAAATACTTCTATTCGCCGACAGATGGCGTTTTCCATATTTTATTCCATGTAAATAGATATTGACACTAGATGGTGTTGTACTAAAAATATACTACTATTCGCCGATAGGTAACGCTGTTCATATTTTCATGTAGATAGACGTTAAGGAAGTAAACAAATAAATAAATATGATACAATGAATTACAATTCCGTAATCACTTGCTACTGGTTATTTCATAATAAATACAAAAAAAAACTAGGTCTTCAAGGTTGCCGTATCGACCGCGCCGCCAAGTGCGAATTTTATGGAAAAAAATATAGCACTGATTTAGCCGTAATTAGTCGAAGTACAAATTTGGAATTTGTCGAAGCATAAATAAAGAAGTTATAAAGGTTTGAACAAACGCGGAGCCGTCTATAAAGTCTAGAAAACTAATTTTTTTTCATGGCTTGGTTGCAATTTTCGAAATTTGTCGAAAAAAGAAAATGCGGTCTAGCCCCAATATTTCCCAGATATTGACCCTCGAGTCCCGTGTTTTTGTGCTTCAAGTGCTTGTGTTTCTATTGTTTTAAAAAATTTCGATAGAAAAGACTGAAGACCAGCAGTTAGCAAAGGCAAAGAACGTCAAAACAAATCTATGTACGAGTTTAGGAGTTGTTATTTGTATTAATTTCAATAGCAAATTTACGTTTATTTTTATAAAAATTAAGAAAAACATGTTTTTTTTTATTTAAGTACTTGAATTAATCGAACTCGAACTGTAATTTTTTTAAGTGTCTGGTTTAAAATAAAGTTGTCCATTTTCTATCCAGCCAGCATCTTTTCATAGATCTTAAAAGAAGAAATAAAATCATTAAACCCTGTGGCGGCCACGGCTTCGTATGGAGGCAAATAACCACCCTTGGATCGCCAGGGATACACACCCTCTTTGGATGCGGTTGAGAGTAGAATGCGGTTAGAGAGCATCTAATATCTATTAGTAAAATGAGAGGATTGGACTATGCTAGACTTTAGCGGAAAGAGCGGCAACGCTCACCCATACACGAACCTTGGAGCGGTACGTCTGCTTCTTCTATTGTTGTATTGCTTCTTTCTTCCGGGCCCGGGTAATATGACGTCGGTTACGTATTGCAATCCCTAAATTGTATAAGCCTAAGGACATAATTGCTATGGACGAAAGACCTAAAGTTTAAAACAGCTATGGACAGAAGGTCTAAATTGAAAACAACTAACAGTCATTGGATCTAACTGTTGTTAAATCTAAGTTTCTACTGCCTAAATGTGAATAACCTAATGGACAAGAGGTATAAATTTAATATATGTAATGCTCGTTATCTATAAGTACCTAAGGGTGTTATTTTTAATGAAACAAAATATTTTTATATAATTATTTATATTTTTTAATCATAATTATCAAAGTGTCCAACGTGCAACATAATTAGAAAAAATGAAGTTGTTAACAATAAAGAATTGATTTTTCTATGCATGCATAATCATTATGCAAGATAGAAAAAACTAGACTGTTAAGAATTTCAATTTATAAATAAAACCTTATTTCCTTAAAATCAGATTGTTTGTTAATCATAACATCAGATAAAATTGTTTCTACACAAAATGTATATAAAGGCAAACTACAAAATGTGTAGGTAAGTAAACCTATTAGTTAAAAATATAGATAATGTCAAAATAACAGAACAAGTTAATTACAGATTTGCAGCAATTGATTTTAATAATTCCACATGGGTATACTCTGTTATGTATTCCAAAATCTTGTCAATTTTAGCCAATTTTTGTTCGTTTTTCGTTTTTCTTTTTTTTTTGCAATGGGTCGCCGTTTCTTATTTTATCAATTTCAATTTTATTTACATTAGTTTCTTTAATTAGTTCTTTAACTAATCTATAAAATCCTACATGTCGTTTTGCACAGATTTCATTGATGTGATGATGAAATGCCTCTGCTCGATTCTGGGTGCGTGGAATGTTTGGGTTATAACAGTGGCTCCAAAAGTTTGGGCTATACATAGGTGGCTGGTTATTTTTTCCATTTACATAATTAATACCAAACCATTCCGCTATTTGACGGGCGTCATCGGAAAGTGTATGTACCTACTAAATCATCAAAATACATATGTGTGTTCGCAGGATTAATGTAGTACAATGCTACTAGGCATTTAATCTCTGTGTTGAAAGACTGATCTGTATTATATTTTTTGGTTAAACCTTCCTTTTGTAATTTTCTATATATTATCTGACGGAGGTGAAAAAAACATCCTTTTGCATTGACACACTCAAAATATTGTCGAAGGCTTATAATGGCGGCTTTCTCGAAATCCAGAATGACGTATTTAGGGTTGACTAAAATATTATTTTCAGAACAAAACTCCATTATCAGTTCGAACATCATGTCATAAGATGTTTTGTCTTTATGAGTAAACAAAACATACAATAAAGGGAATGTTATATCGCAATTTAGCACAGGGCCATGGATGGTGTATAATATACCGGGCACCACTTTAAAAGTCCCGTCCATAATCCAAAATAAAGCCTGGCCTAATAAAACCATCATTGACTTCGTACTAAATAGAATCACTCTTTTAGTTGAACCAAATATTTTATCTTTGATTACGAAGTCGTCACCTTCATTAGTTTTAAGAGCTTCCTTGTTGATCTCAAAATCAAAACACGTTGGTTCTTTAGGTGTATTTAATATCTTCTTTTTTTGACGAGTGACAACTTGCCTGAGAGCATCCTTCGATGGTAATTTGATTGCTATATCTGCAGAAGTAGACGCAATATGATTTTGAATTATTTGACAGGTTTTTGCAGTCGGCGCAGCGCACGTTTTAGCTTTTAAATCATGCAAATTATTAGCAATATCTGAACGGAAGGGATTGCCTTCATGAGTATGTTGTCCACTATGTGATAATACCGTCAATGATTGAACGTCCGTAAATACATTGGTTATCAAGTTCGAATGGCACTGGTATGATTTTTTTTTATGTAATTCACATTTCCAATAAATTTTGGTACCGCACTGTCTGTTTTTTACGTATGCGAAACCATTTCTATGTATTTTCACAGTCCCTTTTTGCGTTTTTAATAACTGCACACTATCTTCCGACATTATGTAGGTACTACGCTAATGCTACGATAACCACAGTTTTACCTACTGATGACAGAACTGGCTACTGACTGATCGAATAAAATAAATATTCGAATTACCCTCATTACCATACAAAAATATTAATTGCTTAATAATAGGTACGAACTACCCTCAGTAATATATATCTACATATGAGATGTTTAATAATTAAGCTTTTCATTCATTAGATTATTTAACTTTAGTTATTAGTTTATTTAAATCAAGATTTTAGTTATTGGAAGCTTAGATCTAACAACAGTTAGATTAAATGACTAGTAGTTGTTTTAAAAATAGATCTTTCCGGCATAGCTATTTTGAAGTGTAGGCCTTTCGTCCGATAGCTGTTTTAAACTTTAGGTCTTTCGTCCATAGCAATTATGTCCTTAGGCTTATACAATTTAGGGATTGCAATACGTAACCATGACGTCACTTCTTTTCTATCGACTTTTGGTCTCACACACACACATGACTTCACGCCTGTATCCCTTATGGGGTAGGCAGAGCACCAGAGGTTACAAGACCATCTGATGTCACGTTTGACAGTTTGTAAAAAATGTCAGGTATTATAAAGATGGAGAGAGACTATTGTAGTGACAGGGGTCAGCCTTTCGCCCACAAAAACACCTCTAAAACCTCTGTCCCTTAACTGACTTTTACAGCATGTCTGGGAAGAGAAGCAGCTGGCACATTCTACGTTTTTCTTTCGCTCCCAGTCCAGCATGCAAGCAACTTTTGGTCACGTTGGTTAAATCAATTAAATAAATACTTATTTATCAGATTCTTGTGGAGAACCTTGGAAGAGACCTAGTTTGTTCAGCAGCGGTCGTCTGCTGGCTGATAGATAGAGATATAGATAGATATAGGTATATACAGATAATGGTGCTATTTGCAATCTTTTTTGGCTTACCCTATAATAAGCATTTTGACTTGACATTTCGGCTCCTTATTCACTGTAGTCACAAGTTACTGAAAGGCGGTTTTAAGAAAATTCTCACAAAGCTCATATGCTGGACTGGAAGCGAAGAAATAACATAGAATGTGCCAGTTGCTTCTCTTCCCGGGCATACTGTAAAAGTCAGTTAAAGAACACTTTATTGGAGGTTTTTTTGTGGGCGATAGGCTGACCCTCTGCCACTGCAATAGTCTCTCGCTCCATCATTTAATGCCTCCAAATTTGTCAAACATAAGATGGTTTTATAACCTCTGGTGTTCTACCTACCCTATAAGGGATACAGGCGTAAAGTTATGTATGTATGTCACAAAACTTTATTAGGACTTATCAACAAAAAGAGGAATATATTTGAAGACAGAATTATAAGTGAGCAACTATTAAAACAACATGGTTTTCTAAATTGTGTTTAATAAATTAACTTAATTTCTACAGACAAATTTATTTACAGATGATACAATAATTTAATTATCATAATAAATATTATTATTAAGTGCCAATAGTTTGCAGACAATGGTACTAGCTGGCTTAATATAAAAAACAATTGTCCTATGTATTATTTCAGACTAGGTATGCCCTACTTATAAATGTGCTAAATTTCAACTCAATTCTTTCAGCAGTAAAACAGTTACAAACATACATTCTTACATTTCTTATTGTATTATACAGGATTAATTTTAATTAATGCATCACCTCTTGCAGGCAACCTCTCCACATCAATCCCAACAACATTTGTTCCACGACTGATAAATAACACAAAAATAGAAAAACAAACAAATTTTTGCCTCCTCTGTTATTTATTACTCTGTATTTTGCTGCGTCACCGCGCAGCCCGCGCCCGCTGCAGCGTATTTAGGCGCAACGCTCATGACGTCAGAGAACGTGTTGCCTTTGGGTATGTTTTTCTTTATCTAACATTTGTGACGTCACTGGTGCGTGTTGACATCATGGGTATAAATAAAACACTTTTTAACCGGATTTATCGCGTATATTTACATTTTAAATTTTGAGTCGATGTTTCGGTGTCTTTGCAGACCCCGTGGTCACGAGCGACTGAGGTGTCAAGCGTCGGATTGATAGATTGAAAAAGTTATACATCATCATCTCCATCTGTTTCTCAGTCTTCGAGCGTAGCACCAAAGACACCGAAACGTCGTCGAGTCAAAATTTAAAATGTAAATATACGCGATAAATCCGGTTAAAAAGTGTTTTATTTAATAGTATGAATCGCGAAAACTTAAGACAATATGAAGATGACAGCACACGGGGCTAGGAGAGAACTGGCTCTTTATTAACTAGCCAACGCGCGCGGTTTTACACGCGTAACTTTTGATCCCGTAGGAATTTCGGGATAAAATATAGCTTATAACCTTCCTCAAGAGTTGGGCTGTCAAATGCAAAAATAATTTTTCAAATCCCACTTGTAGTTTTTGTGATTAGCGCGTTCAAACAAACAAACAAAAAAACAAACTCTTCAGCTTTATATATTAGTATAGATTACCGGAAAAAATCAACGACGGAGCGGTAATATTTGTCGGCAGATTTTATATGAATGTCCCGTCAGACGAACCCTGACGGGACCTTGCCACCAAGCGGGGGACACTCGGATTAGTCGCTATTTATGACACGCTTATCCAGGAATGGTAGGGTCATTCTAAGTCCACCCTACACAGATGAAAATCTTCACTGTCCATTAGGTTAGATTTAGGAAAAAGACCACCAAAAAAAAATTTGTGTACTTTCTATGTATATGATATAATTAATAAATAATTTAATGATTAATTTTATTCTAAGGTAACGTTTTACTTTAAACATAAACTAAACATTGAGTCATAAGACAATTATGAACGAAAAAGTTTCGCGATTTAAAAAAAATATACATCGCCGTCACATTGCTGTTTTTGTGAAAATAAATAAATAATTGGTTTTATTCCTATATTTTATATACATGGTAGATAGAGTAGATACTGTGAAGAGATAAGCCAGTGTACACAATTCAGCAAAGGGTAAAAAAAGAAATATTGGGGCCTATTTTAGAATACTCTATAAGAAAATTGTTCCGATTTTCTAACACCTCACACTTAGGTACAAAATAAATTTCAAACTACAAAAACAAGACTTAAACACTAAATATAAATTAAGACCAACTCTTAAATAAAACACTTTGTAACCGATCACACTTTTGAATCGTGTAAGTATAATTATATTGTACAGTAACTCGGTGTCTTTGCAGACCACGTGACACAAGCGCATCGCTCCAGTTAAGGCGAGGATGCAGCGTTTTACACTATTTTGAAGTTGTGTCTGAATATTTACAAAACTTTGACATACTTATAAACAACTTATGTGTAAAGATAGAAACATGGTTTAATGGTAGCTGGCTCGATAAAAAAAGTCACGAACATAAGACTAATTTACCATTTCAAACGGATATTGCTACGAAATGCCATGATGGATTCATGTAAAGCTTGTTCCACACTCTCGCGAAAACGCGAGAAACGAGAATGTGGAGCCGATTCTCGTATTCTTCTCGCGTTCTCGCGTGTTCCTCCACTTTTTGTCGGTTTTTTTGCGCGAGACAAAGGAGCGCTAGAACTTGTATCGACTCCGCCCACACTCGTATGTTTTCCTGTACCGATTGAGCCGCCGATTTGAGCGGTTGTATCACAGAGTATATCTCAGCGATGCGCGACTGCGAATGGTCATGTCCTGGTAACGTCCTGAGTCGAATGATACTACTAATATAAGTAATTACTACCGATGGTTAACTTCAATATGGCTGACTGACCTTGAAAGAAAGCATTCGAATGGGTTAGTTGAATGACTGAATGCATTGACAGACAGCTTTTACGCGCGGTTTCGCCCGCGTAACTCCCTTAGATAGAGAGAGTTTTGAAGTATTTCATGTTAAATGTTCTTTACTTAACTTTCCTAAAAATGTCAACCTTTGGTGGCTTTGCCCTATCCTATGATTTATTTTTTTAATAAATTATTTATTTCAGAAAGAACTCCTGTTCTGTAATTTAATCTCGCTCAGATTCTCGCGAGAGTGTGAAACAGCTATTAAAGCATAAAAACTTAAAGCTTAACCGATATTTAAAGATTTTTCTTTAAATAGTTACAATTTTTGAAAAATAATTCAATTGGGATTGGAAATTAATTCAGCGCGGGACCGAGCGACGTGGAAAACCTTGGGGGAGGCCTATGTCCAGCAGTGGACGTATACAGGATGTGGATGATGATGATGATGATGAATTCAATTGGACGTTTGTGTCGGCGAAATTCTCTAGCGAAGTATGGTGCGTTTGAATACCTGCACACCGCGCTAAAAGAGTGCCTTAAAAAGTGTTTTATTGAAAATTATTTATCGTGAACACTTAATGGCTAATGCTGCGTTACGCGTACGCTTTGTCGCTAAGGCGATTTCCACATTGCCGGCGCACTGACGCATCTACGCGCGTACTTACGTCACTAAATTGTATGAAATTAGTCGAAACGCTCTTCTGCAAGTACGCAAGTATGGTGAGAGGAAGTTCCGAATAGTGTTTAAGCCAACCTGGTGTTGTTAATTCCAGGGAGGTTTCCTGGTGGGAGTTCAACCCCAGGGACTAAATTGTCAGTGGACCACAGCCCGGGATCCTGCGGTCTTCCTTGAACGGGATTGGTCGGCGAGCCGGGTACTCCTTTGTTTTAATTTACTGTCAACAACCGTCCCAAAGCTGGATTTTTTATTTTTTTTACAATTTCTCTGTACCTTCGCATCCTCTCTTACCTACAACTGGATTTACTAGTTAATAAGTAATAAGGACCGAATATAATTTTAAATTTTAAGCTCAAAATTGGTTGTAACGGTCCTAGACTGATTTTAGTTTTAAGATTGTACTGTGTACTGCTTCGGGTGGATTACCCTGGACCAGCCTTCAGCTTAACCTTTTAATCAGACGAACGCCTGAGATACCACACCCTGTAAACTTAAAATTTTTAAATATCTTGCTTGTACTATAATAATTCTTTTACTTTTTTTGCAATAATAAACTCTGTAAACAGTAAATGTATAGGTAGTATTATTTATTATCCCCGGAAAATGAGAAACAATTTCTTAGTCAAAATTTCCTCTTCTGCAAGTACGCGCGTAGATGCGTCAGTGCGCCGGCAATGTGGGAACCGCCTAAGGGACTAAGGGCACGTTTAAGTACAGGCAGCGCGTCGCGTTGGGCTTTGCTTGTTTTCGTTACATCGCTGGCTTTACTCTAAGCCAGGGGATAGTTCCATAGTAAAGTCGGCGATGTACTAAAAACGCACGACATATTGCGCGACGCGCCGTCTGTTCTTGCCCTTAGACTAAATTAAAAGGCAACTCTTCCGCCACCTAGCTAGGTGGTCGCGGCGGGCCCTGGGTCTATCTTGACGTAGTTCCCGAAGGGTGTGCTGATGGTCTGCGGGCCCCCGTAGGGCTCCACCACCACCTTGTACTTGGAGTCTATTGGGGACGCTTCACCTCCACGGCTCCAGGGAGCTGGAATGGAAAAGGGCTGTGTTAGTTTCGTGGAGCAGTGGTGCAAGACAGTACTAACTACGTAATTAATAAAATCTAGGGTACGATTCCCGAAGTAAGAAAAAAATATATATCACAAGCGTTGTGAGATCTCAGAGCAAAAAGTTTAAAGAAATTGGTACCTTGGCCCTTGCTAGTCAAGATATATGTGAAAACATTATTTATTTATGGACAAAAAATGGAATGGCCCCCTTAACAACGAATCTTCTACTACAGTAGATATTTATAACCTATGTATTCATGCAGTTATACTGTATTTAGTAGTTTGACTTCCACTATTTCATGACTCTTTATAACACTAATCGACTAATCATTGAACAAGTGTAAACTCTATGACATGTTCTCAAATTAAATTAATGAAATAAAATATGATAGTTGGCACGCTGACTAGCAGAACTTGGTATTATAGATTAAAGCTACTGTTACACATGCTTATTTCAAGCTCGAAAGCATGCTTCAATTGGGCACTTGTTACGAAGTTAGAATGTTGCTCAAAATAAGCATGCTCGTTTCGAGCAAGCTCGTGAATCGACGCGGGTGGAAGGAGCGTCCTATAAGCACGTCTAAACAGGCTTGCTTATTGAGCATGCTAGTATCGATCTGCGTTCTTACTTAAATATATAAGCATACTTAAAATTAGCATGCTCATTGCTAGCAAATATAAACTGGTCCTAAGCATGCTCGTATTGAGCATACTAAATAGCAAGCTTTTAAGCAAACTTTTTTAGAGCATGTGTAACAGTTGCAATACTATAAGTATTGCAAGTAAGTAATTAAGTCTGAACTCTGTGCCCTCGAGATTAAGTTAAAAAGTGTTTGGGGAAATTTGACAGATGTGTAACGCTTGATTTGCTACCTTTTGTACAAGTGATCTTTACATATAACTTGTAAAGATCACTTGTGACAATTTTTTACCAGTAAATTTTCTTAGAATTTTAACAAAACTATACTCACAAGCTGATATATGCTCTTCATGCGTCTCGTGATGACCGTTGTGTATGTGGAGGTGGATCTCTTTCTTCGGATCCCACTCCTGGTGGTGCTCGTGGTGGACCGGCTTGTGGGACGCGAACAGCGCGCCGAACTGGAAATATTAAGTGGTGTATTAATAATCAACGAATGCAGAGCATCAAAAACCGACTTCACGTCAAAACTTTGGCTGAACTATGAGGTCGTCAATGCAGATATTTTCCGCATTCATAGGTACCTATGATCGGTATGGTCGGTACTTGGATGGGTGACCGCCGACCATTCATTTCTCACGGTGACTTCCGTGCTTCGGAGGGCACGTTAAGCAGTCGGTCCCGGGTGCTGTATACTTGTCAGAAGCCATTTCGGCGCCCTGAAAATTCTGACATCCATCAACCAGCATTGGGCCAGCTTGGTGTATTATGGCCTAAACCTCTTCGTCACCCAGGGGAGAGACTCATAGCCCTGCAGTGGGCTCATTACACTCATTACATCAAAAAGGAAGCTTATAGTACTTAGGTAACTAAATTATAATATTTTTTCGGTTATTTAAGAATAATTGAGCATTATAAATGCGAAAACTTAAAAACATTATTTAACTTTGCAATGCTTCACTTTAACTGGGTTTCACAATTTCTGAAAAGAAATTGCTCTCGGGTGGTCTTAGCTGCAAAGCTATACCATAAGATGGAGCTACGTTATCAATATAACGTAAAAACAAAAATGTGGTAAGTAATTTCGAGGCGTGCCGCCAGTACCCGGTAGCTCAGTGGAAGAGCACTCGTCCGGCAAATAAGGGGTCCCAGGTTCGAGTCCTGGTTGGGTAATTTTTATTTATCACATTTTTTCGGTTATTTAAAAATAATTGAGCATTATAAATGCAAAAACTTAAAAACATTAAATTATAATACGGTATTTTTACAACTTTTTTTTTATAAATTATTGATGGGACGTTTGTCTTCCATGCCACCTGATGTTAAGTGAACATGAAGACTAAGGTGGTACACGTCCATCCACGAGAAACCTATTCACTCGACGCTTAAAAGTACTAGGGCTATACTGGTCAGGGAAAATAGACGCAGGCAGTTCATTCCAAACCTTGGCGACCCGTATCAAAAAGGAACTGTCAAAGCGCTTAGTTCGACTTTTCGGAATATCTACCACATACGGATGGAAGTTCTGTCTGCGTCTAGTAGACCGATGGCAAAAGGGTGAGGGTTAAATTTGTTCAAACAGAGCACTGGCGCACTCACCAAAATGCATCCTGTAGTACACGGTTAAACACGCAACCTTACGACGATGCACTAAGGTCTGCAGTTTTTTGGTTGTAAGGTCGACGTCGTTAATTAGTTTACGGGCTCTTCGGTCAGCGGAGTCCAGCGCTTCTAGTTGATATTTGGCAGAACCATCCCAAAGATGACTGCAGTACTCCATGCATGATCGCACTTGAGCTGTGTATAAGTTAAGAAGCTGTGCAGGGCCGAAGTACCGCCGTACCTTCGAGATGATTCCCAACTTTTTCGAAGCTACTTGAGCCATGGACACAATTTGTTGACAGAAGTTTATACTGGATGTTACAGTTACGCCTAAAAGCCCTAGATGGTCAGTGATGGGGACAGATACATTTTGGAAAGTGGGCGTAAATGTGAAGGTGCTCTTGAACAGCTATGAAGAAAATCAATTAAAACTCAGGTTAATCGCGATTATAAAGGCCTTAGTGTGTTTTCGTTTGATGGCTTTTTTTAACAAATGAAAAACCTGACACCAAAAAAGTACTGTAGACTGTGTTTATACCTAGTAGATCTAAAACACTGCGTTTTAGTCAGCCTTTGAGCTTTAGTCAGTTATTTATAAATGCTGACAAAGGAGTCAAGCCCACTTGAAAAACAATAACAAGTTTTAATATTTATGTATAGCCCCATAAAAGAGCTTACCTTATTAGAAAAAGCATTTGCGATTTCCCCAAATCTCCAAAATGTAAACAAAATATATTAGAAAATCACTCTTACTTGCTTAACCACCCGAGATTCACTGCGGTTTAAGTAAGTAGGTAATTATGTATAAAAAACTACAAACAAGACCATTTCACAGCTTGACCATTCAGCATTCAACATGAAGACTTAACGATGTTTTTGTACCGACAGCAATTTAGGCGGATAATTCAGGCACGGTTTTTATGACAGGAAACGGTGCCACATTTTGCTGTCATTAGAAAAACTGATATGATTACTATGCGTGAAGTTATGAGATGAAGAGCACTTTGAATTTTACAAATACAAATAAATAAATAAATATTTCTGACACTCACGCAACATTATCTAGCCCAAATTAAGTTTCTTAAAAAACTTTTGTTATGGATACTAGATAACTGATATACTTAAGAAATATATAAACATACCTATTGAATAAATAAATATTTTTTTATTAGAATGAACTTAAATAAACATATAAACATCCATGACTTGACGACTAATATCTGTGTTCATCACACAAATATCCGCCGCCGCCGGGATTCGAACCCAGGACCTCTGGCATAGAAGGCAATGTATGCTACCGCTACACCAGCCGGTCGTCAATTGGTAACTTACACATGATTTATGATAGTAGTACTTAGTGAGAAAACGTTTTGTTATAATCAAGGAATGCAGAGCATTAAAAAAACCGACTTTACATCCAAACTTTAGCTGAAGTATACTAAGGTCGTCAATATTCGACCAGTTTGGCGATGGGGTAAACCTATCTGCCTCAGACGCCAGTGGTTGCGGGTTCGATCCCCGCACGGAACAAGAAAAAAAAAAACCGTGTCTGGGTGTTTGTCTATTTATTTATTTATATTCTAGGTTCCCCCCTAGTTCGCTACATGGTATCCCATAACACAAGGTATGCTTACTTTGGGGCCATGTAGAGGTGTGATTGTCTGGTGATTTTATATTTTTTTATTCAAATTTTCCATGAATTATTTAATCGATTTTGATGAAATTTATACGGGACCATCTCTGAAATATCCTCTATCATATGAAACAAGAATATTCAAATTCGATTCATAATTGTCCAAAAAACCTTGTAACAAAGACACAAAAAATACATACACCCGAATTGCCAAGAAATAGTTCAACTTTACTGTTTTGTCATGGTATTTTTAATATTGTCAATATTTTTCATAAGATTCAACCCAGATTCACCTACTGTCCTAATATCAACCCTCACGATTAGAACTAATAAGACACATTAAAAAAGTATCACTGTATCCATTATGGGGTAGTCAGAACACCAGAGGCTGTAAAACCATCTGATGTCACGTTTTACAAATTTGGAGCTCTTATTATGATGGAAAGAGACTATTGTAGTGATAGGGGGTCAGCCTGTCGCCCGCAAAAACGCCAATGAAACTTCCGTCCCTTAACTGACTTTTACAGTATGCCCGGGAAGAGAAGCAGCTGGCACATTCAATGTTTTTCTTTCGCTCCCAGTCCAGCGTGGACTTCCAGCATATACCTACTTTAATAAGATATTGACTTAAGTTTTCACGATTCAAAATTTAAATAAAACTAAAACTGAGGCGGTCGCTCGTGACCACGGGGTCTGCAAAGAAACCGAAACGTCGTCGAGTTAAAATGTAAAATATAAATTATACGCGATTATTCTGGTTAAAAAGTAGTTTTATTTAAAATAAGATTTTGGATTGACTTTACTGTACATTGTTTTTTGTGTGGCTTACATAGTGGATTTTACAATTTTTTTATGTGTGTTTTGTTTATTATCTTTTAGATTGTTTGATTTGTGTCAATTTAATGTTTCTTTGGGAGAGGCCTACGTCCAGCAGTGGACTAGCGCGGGCTGAGATGATGATGATGATGATGATGAATGTTTCTATTTTAATCATAATAAGTACTGCACTCTTTAAAAAGACTAGCCACCACAACACAGGGAATCCTAGTGTGGGGGCTAGTGTGCCCAAATAATTCAAAAACAATACTTATTTTATTGTACCTAGTTATAATAAAATAAGTATACTGCTTCTATGCTGGACTGGGAGCGAAAGAAAAACATAGAATGTGCCAGCTGCTTCTCTTCCCGACCATACTGTAAAAGTCAGTCAAGGGACCGAAGTGTTATGGGAGGCTTTTTTGTGGGCGATAGGCTGACCCCCTGTCACTGCAATAGTCTCTCTCCACTATTATAGTGCCTTCAAATTTGTCAAACGTGACATCAGATGGTTTTTTTACCTCTGATGTTCTGCCTACCCCATACGGGATACAGGCATGAAGTTATGTATGTACCTAGTTATAAGGTAAATACGTTTTCTAAACAAACTTAATTGGAGAAATTAAATAAATTGTTATAAATTAAAAAAATTAATTAAATCCTTAAATTAATTCCTTCTTTTGGAAATCGGTTGAAAATCTCAGTTTTTCTTTGTTTAGGAAAAAACTACTTTATAAATAAGAAACGTAAAATACATGAAATAAATATCTTCTTGCTAATACTTAATAGAAATGCGAAAGTTTGGTTGGACTCAATCATGACCCATTCTGCTGATAATTCGTTTAAACTGCCAAACTTGTAAGGTCTATCGCGTATAATGCACTTAGGACATTTTATATATGTCCTGTATGAATTCTGTACTCATTAAATGTCAGTGTCGAATGTAATGATAAAAGACCTGTGGCACTCGGAGACTGCCACGGTAAAGCTATTGCATAGCATTTTTTATCAACTTATGCAATTATAATTAATTATTTATTTTATTAATGCAGTAATGTTTGATCTAATATGAAGTTCCACAAGTTTCTAGTAGATGGCGCTGATATTTTATTAAAGCCCGCATGTAAAGTTATGAAATCAAAGTATCACCGCTGTGCCGGTCGGAGTGGGGGGTGTTAGGTTTTTTTCGTTACGGAATTTCTGGATTCGGTCGCCACGCTCAAGGCCCGCGATAGAAGCTATGCAATAGCTTAATAAGTTCGTCACCAACCAAGGAAACCTATCTTCAAGCGAATTTCGACCTGCTAGCATATAGACGGTTTGCCAAAATTAGCTTATGGTGGGTCATGCATGATTCAGTTGGTTGGATTGTACCTACCTATGATGTAAGAAGCATCCGCTCCCAGGCGCGGTCGCACACTGAAATTTACACACGAGAGCAAAAAAGGGTCGGAGACAAAACTCATGATATCTCTCAAACTATAAAAGCTAGCTAAACGAGAATGGCCAGGAGAACGGCTTCAACAAGCCTGCATTGAAGAAAAAATTGCATACGGCGGAGGATCCGTGCATGTTTGGGCTGGAATATCTGCAGAGAGCCGCGCGGAGCTAGTCCTGATAGAAAATGGAACGTTGACCGCGAGGCGATACGTAGAAGAAATCCTAAATGAGTATTATGGTCAATATGGGCGAAAATCCGATGTTTATGCACGATAACGCCCGTCCCCATACCTTCAAGAAGTCATGCGCATGGAATGGCCTGCACGCAGCCCAGATCTGAACTCCATCGAACATATCTGGGACGCGCTCGGACGACGTGTAAAGCAAGAAATACCTCTTCCAATTACATTTCGTGATTTAAAATTAGCACTGGTAGAAGAAATGGGGATTATACCGCAGAACCGACTTAGAAACCTGGTGTACAGCATGCCGAATCGGATAACATCCATTCTGAGATCACGTGGAGGTATACACGGAACTGAAATTTGAGAAAATCATATTCTCGTACCAGAAAAGTCATAAATGTAATTGTGATCATCAAGTGTAATTTGCGCATTTTTATATTATTTGTTTTTATAAATAATAAAATTACTTAAATAACAATTTTACAAATTTTATTTATGTATTAATTAATGGCCTATAAAATGAGTAAACAGTTTTTAACTCGTCAAGCTCACATTTAAAATTTGCGAGATTTCATGGGTTTTGTCTCTGACCCTATTTCTTTACTCTCAAGTGTATTTATAGGAATCACCCTTAAATAACCTTATATCCATTTGTTTTCAAGACGTTTTGATACCAAATAAGACCATAAATGTATTTAAAAAAATGGTGGCAGAGGGCTGAACCCAATATCACTGCAAGTCACTCTCCATCACTACAATAACTCCAAGTTTGTCAAATGTGACATTAGATGGTCTATGGCTCCTAGTGTTCATCCCTATCCTACCCCATAAGGGATACAGGCCTGACGTTATGTATGTATTTCTTTCTTCTTTATAAAATTTTGCCGGTTATGGCGGGAAAATTCACATAAAGGGTGTTCGTTAACCAGGCACACTTTGAAGGGCTCATCTAAGCGTCATTCGGATTATTCCTTTTCTTACGAGAAACTTATCTAATAAAAGACCTTATTCAATATTCATATCATGTAAGTACGAATAGGCTTTTTCTTATTATTTTGATCGTACCTGAGATGAAAAGTCTGAAAGAATAGCATAACAAAGTTATCTGACCCAGAAACTGTGGCGCTAGTGTCTTTATTATTGAGTCCACAACCACTGCACAGATATCTATAACAGTAATTCAACTTCATACAAACGGACGAAACGCGAGCTATACCTACGCGGCTCGATCTCGGCATGCGGCCAGTCGCGAGTGTCTGTATACCGAAACAATTGTTGATTGAGCTTTACGTTAATATGCGGATTGTTTATACTTTAATATATTATACTACATCTTTTCGTGCGTCTCAGTCGAGGCGCAAGTATTTTTTGGTCGCTAATTTATAAGACCGATTTTTAGTTAAATGTGATCATGGTTTTTTGACACAAAACGTATTTTTGTTGAGCACTTCCTATTCAATTTACAAAGTATTTTATTTGTTTATATAAAAAAGTATATTTGCGGTCACAAAACTAAATGGAAAAAAGTGGGCAAATGTAATTTAAACGCTGAAGGCAGGCAGCCCTATCACATGTGAAATCACTAGGTATCGCTGTAGGCATTTATTTCAAAGATGCGGCCGAGTTGAATTACTGTAGGTATCTGTACTGTGCCACAACTCTAGTTCTAGTAAGGATAAATCTTATTTCCAATTTTCTCCACCGGGTCAGATAAGTTTGTAGCACTTTAAGATGCTGAGTGAGCTGCTTTGAATGTCAATTGAAAGAAAGCTCAGTTGACAGTCACAAACGTCATCTGTCAGAGGACGTGACACACATAATGCAGAGATAAGTGGTCACCTACGGATGTAGTAAGTGTATAGTGCAGGCTAGTTAAGATAATAGCTGGGTATGGGTTGTTTGTGTTTTACTTAGATAGGTAAACTTTCAACAAATATTTTTCCTTTTAATCTTTATCGCCGATAACTTCATTTTTTAACGGTTCCGTACTTCAAAATAGTAAAGCATCACTTGTTTGTCAGTTCAGACCGTTTTTCTTAGAAATTTATGAAGTTATCAAGTTGCCATTAATATCAAATATTTAATTCTGCAATTCCTCGACGCAGAAAAAGAAATTAAATTTCTAAGACATCGGAATTAGGTAAACTTTTAGGTATTTACACGGACTTTGGTCCTATGTGACATATTACCGCATATTTTGATTTTCGCAAGGTAATTAACCTAGAGTCAAGAAAGGCGGGAAGGGATGACTTACAGTATATAAAAGTAATGGAAAAATACTTAATATTGGTTATTTACATATACGGAGCCCTCAGAGCGCGAGCCCTAATTGCTCTTGAAAGGTTTCTATCACTTTACAGGCGTTTAGGTTTATAAGGCCATTCTTAGGTGAACTTTCATGTGTAAAAAATTACAGCCAAGATATGGAATAAACTGCCTGCGTCTGTTGATCCTGACCACTATATTCCCGGGAGGTACTTTAAAGCGTCCAGTGAGTAGGTTTCTCATGAACTAAGAAACTAAGGTTCATGAAAAACCTATACGATCACTTTCCAACAGATGTCATGTCATGTCCCATCTTTATTTAATAACTAGCTGACCCGGCAAACGTTGTTTTGCCATATAAAAAAAAAATAAAAAAAATAGATGTTGGCCGATTCTCATAGATACCGGATAAGCACAAAAAATTTCATCAAAATCGGTCAAGCCGTTTCGGAGGAGTATGGCAACGAAAACTGTGACACGAGAATTTTATATATTAGATAATCAACGAGTGCAGAGCATTAAAAACCGACTTCATGTCAAAACTTTGGCTGAGTTATAATGTCATCAATGTAAACATTCTCCGAAATCATACAGATTTTTTCAATAATTTAAAATTTTCAATGCAGTAGGTACTGAACCGATTTCAATGAAATTAATATGGGACTAAATATGAAGTAAACTCTTGTTTCATATGATAGAGTTCAAAATCGATTCATAACTGTCCGAAATATCGTGTAACAAAGACACAAAAAAAAACATACAGACGCATTAAGAGCCTCCTTCTTTTTTGGAAGTCGGTTGGAAAAGAAAAACAGCTTTCGAATAAAGATCTCCTTTTACGCGTCCGATGTTATCGCATGACGTGTGACCATGTTGTCACGTCAAGTGACAGCGTATCTGTCACTTTCGCTGTTCACACCGTCCATCCGGTATCTGTCCATCTTCATGGATGACGCATCGCTTCACACTTTTACTGTCGATAGTTCGAGACAATTAGCGCTCGTTCATTCATGCAATACGCATGAGAGAGTAGTAAAATACGTCTACGTTTTTCTAATTCATAAATAATAATAAAATACCCAGACAATCACACTGACTACATGGCCCCAAAGTAAGCCTAGCTTGTGTCATGGGATACCTTGTAGCAAACTAAGGGGGAACCTAGAATATAAATACATAAATAGATAAACACCCAGACACGGAACATTTTTTTTTCTTGTTCCGTGCGGGAATCGAACCCGCAACCACTGGCGTCTGAGGCAGACAGGTTTACCCCATCGCCAAAGTGGTCGTCAAATAATGTTGTCAAGAGTTGTGGTGCAAGACGCTCCTATGTATTTATTTATTTACTATTCATTGTACATAAATGTATACAAAAGAGTAAGAAGAATAATAAAAAAACACAATGTATGAATGGGCCTTATCGCTAGTGAGCGATCTCTACCAGGCAACCAAAAGTACCAAATTCATGAGGCGGCGGGTTCAATCTCCGCAAGGAGCATGAAAAAATTTTTTTCCGGTTCCTTGTGTTTAGCTATCTATACTAATATTATAAAGAGGAAACCTTTGTATTTTTGTATGTTTGTATTGAATAGGCTCAAAATCTACTGGACCGATTTCAAAATTTATTTTACCATTACTTAGAGGGATTCTTCCGAATCCGTATATGCTACTTTTTATCCCGAAAATCCCGCGGGAATCGAAATTGCGCGGGTAAAACCGCGCGCAACAGCTAGTATATAATATGTATGAAATACACCCTGGTTCAAGCAAACTAATTAACTGTCGTAATTAAGATGAATAAGTTTAGATGCTTGCCGAGATCAAAAGCCCTGGGGCTCCGGATTTATCAATAACGATATCAACCTAGATAATAGAAACGGACACCAACCTTTGGACCTCCAGCCTTCCAGCAGTACATACACCGTTCTGGGGAAACTTGGCGAGTCTTTCTTCGAATGGTTGATTTCACAAAGTTCAGAATAGTGTCGACACAAATACAGCACTGGTTGAAAATATAATCAGGTTGATTATTTGTCAGAAAGTTAGATTTCGCTCTCGAGACCTTGTCGTTGCGAACTAAGTTGATAGTGACGTATGTGTGGCGCCTTGAGCGCCTCTGGCGGGAGGATTTGCAAACTCCCGCGCCAGCTAATAGGGCCTTGGTATGTCCGTTTTGCGTTTTGAAAACGCTTTACCCTTGGTTGATCCATTACTAACTGATAACTGTATATTAGATCTCGGCAAAGCAAAAGTTAAACGGAACGTGATTTTGAAAAAGAAATAAATGAATGAATACGCAACATACTATATTTTTATTCTAGGTTTTACCTAGTTCGCTACGTGGAATTCCATATCACAAACTTTCCTCAGTTTGGGGCCAAGTGCCATATCCGCCTCTACAAACACCATAGGTACTCCGGTACCTATATTATAAAATCCATTTAAAATCAATTTATAGTTTCAAAAAATCTGTTCGTCGACCTCCGCGACGCAGTGGCGTTAGGCGCTACTACGCAAATCATGAGGGTACGATCCTCGCACGAAGCAAGGAAAAAAGTTCCGGGTGTTTCTTTATACATATATGTATTTATATTCTTAGTCCCTCCCAAGTTCATCATATGAAATCCCACGTCACAAGCTTTGCTTAGTTTGGGGCCATGTAGTTGGTGTGTTTGTCTGGGGATTTTATGTATTATTTATTTACCTAAGTAAATACGACGCTAGAAATCGTCGTGGCGCCGTGGTTACTGTGTGTATCTAACGATATCACAGGTCAAGCAAGGTTCGGCGCGGCCGGTACTTGGATGGGTGACCGCCGACCATTCATTTCTCACGACGACTTCCGTGCTTCGGAGGGCACGTTAAGCAGTCGGTCCCGGGTGCTGTATACAGTAGTCTTTTGTTAGGGTTTGTCAGAAGTCATTTTCGGCGCCCCGCAGCACTGGGCCAGCTTGGTGGATTATGGCCTTTACCTCCTCATCACCCAGGGGAGAGACTCATAACCCTGCAGTGGGCTCTTTACAAAGAGTCGTGATGAAATACGACGCTCACTTCCCCGGCTAAAAAGTAATGCAATCAAAATATTTCATTCACATTCACATTTCTCAACATTTCATCGCATAATCACAATAATAAAAATTGAATCTGTATCATCACTGGATGATGTCTTATACGATTAGTTAGGAGTAAAATTCGACCCGTGTTTGAAATTTAAGAAACACCTATCGAATATTTTTAGTAACGGTTTACTTCGATTGAAGTTTTATACAATACCCGCGATCTTCTGAATATTAAGTTACACGAGCGATGATAATATGAGTCTCTTACTTAAGGGAAAGCAGTGAACGAAAAAAGCACGGAACAGTAACTTCAAACAAAATCTCTTTGAGAAGCGGCACACGACCTTTGTTTTCTTTTAACACCTAGTTGTTTTCTTTAAACAACAAAACACATCGATAATTGGCTAGGCAGCGCGCGGTAACTATAACATCATTGGCCGTTGAAATGTACATTTGCGAACATTTACGACTATTTAATAGCCTGACAGAGTCGTCATAGTGGACGATTCATGTAAAAGGTGCCAAGAGTTTTTATCCGCCGGCTTTTTATGGCTCTTGGTCTACTGTAGGTAATATCTTATTCTATAACTATCAACACCTTGTTAAAGCCGATGTACAAAATTGTGACGTCATTAAGCGGCCATTCGATGGTCTTAAGATGAATAAAAAAAATGTTCAATTCATTTCAATGAAAGATATGAATATTTTTTACTTTCTTTATTTCTATATTTTGTTTATGATGTAGACAAAAAGTTTATAACATAACTTTAAGACCGGCTGCAGTTGCAGTGGTAACATATATTAAATTACCTTCAATGCCAGAGATACGTACTGGATTCGAATCCCGGTGACGTTAGATATTTTTGTGATGAACACAGATATAAGCCTTCAAGTCAAGATAAATTTATTTTGTATTAAAAATATGTACCTATAGTATATTTGTGTATTTTTACATACATACATACATAATTTCACGCCTGTATCCCTTATGGGGTAGGCAGAACACCAGTGGTTATAAGACCATCTGATGTCACGTTTCACAAATGAGGTATTATAATGATGGAGAGAGGCTATTGCAGTGAGAAGGAAAATTTGGAGCTATTATTATGATGGAAAGAGACTATTATAGTGATTGGGGGTCAGCCTATCGCCCAGGAAAATGCCAATAAAACCTCTGTCCCTTAACTGACTTTTACAGTATGCTCGGAAAGAGATGCAGTTCGTACATTCTATGTTTTTCTTTCGCTCCTAGTTCAGCATGTATATTGTTCTTACGTTTAATATCTGTTTAGTATCCATAGCACAAATTCTTCAAGGAACTAAATAGCACACTGCCAAATGAAATTCTTGGCTACAAAGGAAATAGGTATGTTAGAATTATTCGTCTACCTTCCAGACTCATTTACTCAACATTCTACTTATTGATTACATATTGATACCGATTTATTTATCAAAGTCAAAATTTGCTTTATATGGTAAGTACTTGTATATTGAACAAATGTTTTAAAAACTTCATTTTTCATTTTATAATGCTTAAATATAATTTTATACAAAAACAAATAAAATCGATCCCAGCTGGGACTGATTTTATTTGTTTTTCTCTGACCGAGATCTCCCTGATCGACCAGGCCCCGGTAGCTCAGTTGTTAGAGTGCCCGCCCGGAATGCGGGAGATCTGGGTTCGAATTCCACTTGCGATCCATTTTATTAGGTATTTTATTGGTTGGTCATGGTCATGAATCACAGAACATCGGAATAACTTTTTGCTCATCAAATGTAACGGATCAAGTGACATTACTAAAATTAGATAATATAGATAGATAGGTACCTGTATGTATATGAAAAGCAGCTAGTCAGTTTAAAATAAATAAATTAATTAAATGTAGCATCAGTAAATGTCTCTACACATTACCAAAATGATGATAACTCCTTACCTTAGCAGCTCCAACCAGCAGCAAAATCTTCAGTATAGCCAGAGTGACCAGCAACGTCTTGGCTCCGAGCAGCGCGGCTACCAGCGCCCACGTGGACGCGGCGCCGAGCTGGAACACCAGCGGGATAAGCGCCGCCGCCATCTTCTTGAAGGGACGCCCGAATGTGCGGCCTGGGGGGATGGGCAAGGGTTAGAAGGTAAATTTTGAAAAGTAAGTTGCTTCCATGCTGCACTGGGAGCGAAAGAAAAACATAGAATGTGCCAGCTGCTTCTCTTCCCGGGCATACTGTAAAAGTCAGTTAAGGGAAGTTTTAAATGCGTTTTTGTGGGTGATAGGCTGACCCCCTATCACTACAATAGTCTCTCTCCATCTTTATAATACCTCCAAATTTATTAAACGTGACATCAGATGGTCTTGTAACCTCTGGTGTTCTGCCTACCCCATAAGGAATACAGGCGTGACGTTATGTATGTATGTATGTAAGTTAAAAAGAAAAATGTGTCGCTCGGGCTACCGCTTAGATAAACGTCGAATACGCCGAGCGTGCAATGGCAAGACGAAACTTTCTTCGCCATTTGGTTTCATGTTTCTGAAATGGACCAAGCCTTGAGTTAGATTTTTGGTTAACGTAATTAATATAACCTAACCTAGACTAACCTACATTTAAATTTACGACACACCTGCTGCGAAGCGAGATATTTTGTATGAAATCGCACATGCGCCCGTGTAACGCAGGTTTGGGTCTACTCACACATGATGGAACACAAACTTATTCAACGCATGAATGTGCGACCTTGGTGGAAATGGGCTAGGTTTAGAGGTATAGAGTACGACTGGTGGGTCACTTTCGAAATTCGAGGACATGATAGTTTGAGATCATACACGTAGAGAAAAATGAAATAAAAAATGAATGTTAATTATTTACTGAGTAAACTTACCCGAAAGTTAAAGAATTTATTACACAACACATGGTAACTACCTACCATGGACGTACGCACAGTGCTTTAAACGACTTCACGAACGGTAGTAGAGCCGTGAAGCATTTGTGAACTTTCTATTTATTAACCTACAGGGAATTCTGGTGAAAAAATCTAAAATTTCAATATCTAAAATTTTTCACCAGTCACCCTTTATATTGAATAAGATATGTTACATAAATAAAATCACGCCTATATCACAATTGATTTTGGAGGTATTATAATGATGGATAGAGAATATTGCAGTGACAGGGGGTCAGCCTATCGCCCACAAAAACGCCAATAAAACCTCTGTCCCTTAACAGACTTTTACAGTATGCCCGGGAAGAGAAGCAGCTGGTACACACTGCAACAGAATAATGTATACCACCCAGCCGCACGCACACATACAATAAGCATTCGCGTTGTATGTGTGCTCAGAATAAGTGCTAAGACTCAGAATAATGTTGACCAATAGCCGCACGCACACAACTAAAGATCAATTCTAACTGAGCTAACTAACTATATCGTGTCACAACAAGAAATAATATGACTACGCGGATGTATAGATCTTTAATTTCAGTACTTCACGTGTAGACGAGCCTATGTCAGCCGTATAATGTGCAGATTATTATTTTATATTATAGAACTCTGAAAAGTCTGCATTTTTTTTTCTCCATTGCTATATTAATATGTCTTTTTTTATTGTTAAATTATTGATTGATTGTTACAATAATAATGTTTAAAGATATTTCTTCAATACCCTTTTTTTCTTTCAAATTTAATGAAGAAATATTCATTAACAAACCTAATAAAATATATTCATTTAAATTAAGAAATATTTTATAAAATATTTAATAATTTATTATAATTTAAAATGATATAAATATAATTTTCATGTTCTATATTCTAATTATATTTATATTCTAATTAATCAATAAATTAAATATAGTGCAAGCAATCGAAAAATAAGGTGCAGGTAAAAACTACTAATTAAAACAACACAATCTTTTCCAGATAATTATTTATTTTTTGCATTTTACAATATGTTGCGTCTGACTAGAAATTTTTATTTCACAAATTTATTAAACGAGTAATTTTAAAAACAATCATAGTTTAGGTAATAGTTGTTATTTGAAAGATTTGAATGACAGTTCTCACTTTAATTTTTCTGTCACTTGGCGTATGATCTTATTATATAATTGAAGTAATAATTCCATTGTAAATATGAATCAACATGTTATTAGCCAGAAACTATAAATAAGCTAAGCTAAGCTTATTTCTAAGCTAATCAACAATAACATCATTCACTCTGGATTATCTACTTTTGAAAAGACAACTATTACCTCACTATTTTATTAATAGCTAATTTGAGCGCCGTCGGAGTCTATGACCTGCTGCAACCGAGATCTCATACTTTCAACTAAATTCCAGCACAAGGCAGATCCTCTCATCATCTCCCAAGTTGCAATAACCCGCCCTTCTAATTTGGCTCTGGACCTCACTTGTGATGAATCCAAATTTAAAATCATTTGACCCCACAAATTCTCGATGGCGTTTAATGCGGCCGCTTAATCTAACAGGTAGGGTGTTTCGAGCATCATAACGTTGGCATTTTCTCCTCCATAATATTTTACGGCCATCTTTGTCCGACTTGAATGTCTTTTATCCGTAAAAATAACTACATTGTTAGACCAATCAAATTCCAAATATTACTTTCGTTCATCGATATCTCTTTTGCTAGCCTGTAAATGAATAAATAAACTTAAGTTCCCTTGAAGTTTAAACAAATTATATTGCATGCGTAAGAAAGTTAATTCATTTTAAGTTATAATATATTGTAAGTATATCTAACGTCGGATTATATACTTCTTTATTTACCTGTAACAATATATGCTGCTTGCTTTCAAATGTCGTCACACAGTTTGGAAACTCACATCATATATGGTGGCCGTCGAACGAGTGGGTAAAAATGTATATATCCCCCGGTTCCTCTTAACGACGAACAGATAGTTGCACTGTTTTTTTTTTCTCTGAAAATAAAATGATTAACATAGAAATAACGATCACGTTTAATACAAGGATTAAGTCAGAATAATAATTAACTTAAACTTACAGATATCATCAATCGACGTGCAATTTCCCTGTTGGAAAAGTATTGATTGAATGAAACAATCATTTCAGCTCTCTGCAGCAATGTTAAATGATAATTCATTTTTAATTTCACTTGAGCAAAACAATCTGATAGTAGTCACGAGTAACGACGAATGCAAACCATCTAAAAAACACGACTACACATTATTAAATAATAGAGGGTAGATTTAACTTTTTTTTCCTCAAGATATGACAAGCTAAAAATAAACTAGCAACACAATAAAAGATAATCGGGGGAAGATTTACTTATTTTGTCTTAAGAAATGAGGCATCGTTGTTATTTCGAATAGTTACGCTAATAATAGCTACCTACTTCAAATTCAAACTTAATAAAAAACATCAAAAAAAGTTGTAATATATTTCTTTCAATTTCTAAAAATGAATAATCACAGTTTTTTGTGGGATTCGATACCCGACCTGTTCAGATCTCATTCCTAGACACTTAAACCGCTAGGCCATGGACGCTTTGACTTGAGGTTGCGAAATTAGCATATTATGTTGTCTGCCTGCTATTCATCCATATAGCTCGTCATGTGAGACTTGAGAGTAGCTAAGAACGAGTTTAACAAATTAATGAATCAGCAGAAATCAATGAAGTATTTTCACTGTGTGCGTGTGTGCGTAAGCACGTCCACTTATTATGCTTAGATTGGGTGACTTTCGTGGTGTGAGTAAGTATGGATGAACGCGCGTGTGCGTGCGACGTCAGATGGTGGTATACATTATTCTGTTGCAGGCTGTACATTCTATGTTTTTCTTCCGCTCCCAGGCCAGCAATGGAAGACGTTAATAAAGATCATCAAGATAATGTTCTTTATAGTATTTAAATGACTTCAACCATTCGTATGTATTTTTTGTAAGGTTGTTATGCGAATATTATGATTGGGAGCTATTAAGTTTATATAATAAATAAATAAATATTTCTGACACTCACACAACATTATCTAGCCCAAATTAAGTTTCTTAAAGAACTTGTGTTATGGATACTAGTTAACTGATATACTTGAGAAATATATAAACATACATATTTTTTATTAGAAAATAAACTTAAAATAAACATCCATGACTTGACGACTTATATCTGTGTTCATCACATACATATCCGTCGCCGCCGGGATTCGAACCCAGGACGTCTGGCATAGAAGGTAATGTACGTTACCCCTACACCAGCCGGTCGTCTAATATGCGAACAATGAAATGGACACCCTTTATTTGTGAATACAAAGTAGACAAGCCTATTTAATCCAAGTACCTGTACATAACTGTGATTCAATTCTAAGAATAACATTCCATTGTATTGTCATTTCAATAAGCGGCTTAGCATGAGGTCCCTCAGACAATAGAGCTTTACAATTGTTCGGCAAGCAATTGATTAGTCCAAAACTCTCTGTAAACAATTAAAGATGGCATCCGTGGCGCAGCGGTCTATGACGACACAAATCGTGAGGTGGCGGGTTCGATGCCCGCACGGAAAAAAAAATTGGGGTTGGGTGTTTATCAATATATGTATGTACTAGCCAACGCGCGCGGTTTTACCCGCGTAACTTTTGATCCCGTTGGAATTTCGGGATAAAATATAGCCTATAACCTTCCTCAAGAGTTGGGCTATCAAATGCAAAAAGAATTTTTCAAATGCCACTTGTAGTTTCTGAGATTAGCGCGTTCAAACAAACAAACAAACTCTTCAGCTTTATATATTAGTATAGATTAAGTACCTTTATTCTAGGTTCCACCCTAGTTCGCTACATGGTATCCCATAACACAAGCTATGCTTACTTTTGGGCCATGTATTTGGTGTGATTGTCTGGGGATTAATTTTTTTTATTTATTTATTGTACCTAAAGATTTTCGTTTACCTTTTGAACCATTCAGCCTATCTATTCTTAGAAAGAAGTCCTGCTGTCACTCATTTGCTACCGATTTTGACAGCTGTTTCACAACTTTGCTTTATAAATGCAACCTACAACCTCGGTTCCAGAGCGTCACTTAAATTAATATTCAAACGGTTTCGTCTCAGTATATTTTTATAATCTTATGTACAGTAGAAAATAACACCGATATGTGACTTACATGATGTTAATATTAGAAGTAAAAAGACTAAGAACACAAAAGCACAAAACTGCATCTTTCCGTGGAAGTTTCCGTTACATGGCAACTAAGTGCTGGAACAATATGCCGCCACCTCTAAAGCGTCCAATATCGACAGCAACTTTATTATTGATTGAGCAGATGAACATGTAGCGGTGACTTGTTTTAGATTTCGTTTTTGTTTATTATATTTAATGTTTTTTTTTATAATTTAAATTCAATTTATATGTTGGGTAAATGTCAACTTGTGACTTAGTTTATAAGGTGAAACTATTTTTTTTTTCTTTATGTATTTTAACTGTTTTTGCGTTACTGTTATAATGGTAGCTGGTCAGACTGATAGGTAGCAACTGAAAATCAGCGCTCTGCTATTGATTTTTATTCTTTAGCAAAGCATTAGGCTGAGTTGTCACCTTTTGTCTCTTTGTGTTGCTTGCTTAGTTTTAAGATAATGAAGTTTTGTTAATTTAAATATAAGCATGTGATTCAAAGTACAATAAAGATTTATTCTATTCTATTCTATAAATATCAACTCGAGTATAAATAATATTTCGACATTGATTTGATTTGAACCTCAGTATGTGTATACTACCTCATCTTTAAAAGCGAATGAGAAGAACACAGCTGGTGGAAAAGTCCTCTACTATGAAGTAAGCTAAAGGTTACAGAGTTAAGTGAATTTAATAATTTCCAGTCTCTATTTGAAATAAGCTAAACAAGTCCAACAGTAGTGCAGCGGATATTACCGTTGCGCGAACCGGTCTGTTGCAACACGCTGCGCCGGCGCACATGGCGCTGCAGTTTGATTGTACGGTCAGCAAAACAGATTAGGCTCGTATTCCACATAACGTTGGCTTAGAAAACCCTTAATTTTTTTGTTTGCAGAACGTGCAATTAGGTATGTCCCCGATCACCCAAGGGGAAACGGTGGGGTATGTGGGGATGATCCGGCAGAAGGCCGGACCGACCCACTAAAAACCTTCAGATGTACCGCTCCCGCTATAAGTGGGGCTCATGGTACAGCCCCTACCGTCCCTACCACCCCTGGATAGACGTGTCATAAAAGGCGACCGGTGGAAGTCATCGTGGCGCCGTGGTTACTGTGCATATCAAACAATATCGCAGGTTAAGCGAGGTCGGCGTGGTAGTATTAGGATGGGTGACCGCCGAAGCAGTCGGTCCCGGGTGCTGTATACTTGTATACAGTAGTCGTTAGGGTTTGTCAAAAGCCATTTCGGCACCCTGAAAATTCTGACATCCACCAACCAGCACTGGGCCAGCTTGGTGGATTACGGCCTAAACCTCCTCGTCACGCAGAGGAGAGACTCATTTGGAGTTGTGATGTGAAAAGGCGACTACATTTACCATTTTTTAGAATGTGTAAAAGGTATATTGAACTGTTTACGGATTTAGACATATTTCATAATATAAACAAATATAAAATAGACATTGTAACTAAATTAAGAGAACATGTATTTCATTTTGACTAATCCTTTTTTTTTTTTATAAAATATGGATGGGATATTTCTCTTCCATGACACCTGATGTTAAGTGAACATGAAGACTAAGGTGGTCAAAGTCAAAAGTCAAAGTCAAAAGAATCTTTATTTCGTAAGTATTTGAATACATTTGAAATAAGTCACCAAATTTACAAATTGAACTGAATTTACCGCCACTTCGGAAAGTCGATCTGTTGAGAAGAAGTGGCAAGAAACTCAACAGCAATCATCTTTTAAAAATACACAATAACAATTAACAATCTAATAATATTGTCTTAAGTTTTCGCGATTCATACTATTAAATAAAACACTTTTTAACCGGATTTATCGCGTATATTTACATTTTAAATTTTGACTCGACGTTTCGGTGTCTTTTCAGACCCCGTGGTCACGAGCGACTGAGGTGTCAAGCGTCGGATTGATAGATTGAAAAAAGTTATACATCATCATCTCCATCTGTTTCTCAGTCTTCGAGAGCGTAGCGTTCGGGATTGACACAAAACGAGCTGACAGTATCTTGAGTTACAGGTCGTGCAGCTTGCTGGATGTTAGATTTAATGTTTTTCAGGATAGGGTCCCATGTCGGTGATAGTTTCCAACCATCTTCTCTATTGAAATTAGGGTGTTTTTTAATTTCAATCGCTTCTCTGATCATTCTAGGAATGTAATGCTTCTCTCTAGATAAAATTTTCACAGAGTCAAACCTTAAGTAGTGGTTGGGCTTGTCCATGGAATGCTCACAAACTGCAGACTTTGAAGCTCTTCGATTTTTAATATCAGCTATGTGTTCTTTTACGCGGGTAGATACGTTTCTTTTGGTTTGACCAATGTAGGAAAGCCCACAGCCGCAGTCAATCTTGTAAACACCTGGGTCTTGTAAAGGGATGCTGCTCAGTTAAATGCTGCATTGCTGCTGCAGTTTGTGAGCATTCCATGGACAAGCCCAACCACTACTTAAGGTTTGACTCTGTGAAAATTTTATCTAGAGAGAAGCATTACATTCCTAGAATGATCAGAGAAGCGATTGAAATTAAAAAACACCCTAATTTCAATAGAGAAGATGGTTGGAAACTATCACCGACATGGGACCCTATCCTGAAAAACATTAAATCTAACATCCAGCAAGCTGCACGACCTGTAACTCAAGATACTGTCAGCTCGTTTTGTGTCAATCCCGAACGCTACGCTCGAAGACTGAGAAACAGATGGAGATGATGATGTATAACTTTTTTCAATCTATCAATCCGACGCTTGACACCTCAGTCGCTCGTGACCACGGGGTCTGAAAAGACACCGAAACGTTGAGTCAAAATTTAAAATGTAAATATACGCGATAAATCCGGTTAAAAAGTGTTTTATTTAATTAACAATCTTCTTGCATCCGGATAACTTATAGTAAAACTTTATATAACACTTATCCTTAAATCTATCGAAGGGTTAATCTTAAATATTTTGGAATTATATTATAAAAGCGTACACATATTGACCCATGAACGAGTTGGTGATCTTCTGGAGTCTACTATTATATTTATACAATAGGCAATCAAATATTAGACAGAAACATAGACATAGATATAGGTAAAGATAGAAGTAGATAGATGTAGCGATAGAGGTTCTCATAATAAAGATAATGTGGATGGAGATGGGAATAGTCGTGGAAAGAGACGTGACACAAACACGAACGTGGACATGGAGATGGGGAAGTCAGAGTCAAATTCAAAAAAGTAACATAGTCATAAAGTCTTCAGCAGAACGACCTGGCACCGCTAGCAGCACCCGTTCACGAGTATAACGCAAGCACCAGCCATCACCCTCCTCAACCATATTTTAGGGAAGAGGGTGACCCGACACCCGATGCTACCGCTAGCCATGCCGCCTGAGGGAGCATGACGTTCTTGCTGTTGTATGGATTGGAAGGAGATGGCGTTGGATAAGAGGGAGATGGAGATGGTGTTGGAGATGGAGTTGGAGATTGAGAACTTTCGAAAAACAATTTACAACCAAGGACTTTTATCGTCCATATATTCAGATATTGTATAAAAGCCTTTTTTACACAATTTTTGTTTAATAGTTTCTTTAAATTTATCAAGTGGTAAGTCTTGAATATTTGTGGGAACCTTATTATAAAAACGTATGCATTGACCCATAAATGAGTTAGTGACTTTATGAAGTCTACTATCATAGCCGGCTAGCTTGTACTTATTTCTAGTGTTAATATTATGCAAGTCACATTTTCTACGGAACATGTTTAAGTTCTTTTTTACGAACATAAGATTTTCAAAGATATATTGTGATGCAAACGTAAGAATATTTATTTCTTTAAGCTTATTTCTTAATGTCGCTCTGGAATTAAGTTTGTAGATTGCGCGAATAGCTCGTTTCTGCAGCACAAAGATGGTTTTAATATCGGCAGCATTTCCCCACAGGAGAATGCCGTATGTCATTAAGCTATGAAAATAACCAAAATAAACCAACCGCGCAGTAGCTTCATTAGAGATATTTCGCATCTTTTTGACGGCATATGCTGCAGAACTAAGTCTCTTCGCCAACCTTTCTATATGTGGACCCCACTGTAGTTGTGCATCTAGGGTTATGCCAAGGAACACTGTTGAATTTACAGGTCTCAATTCTTGTCCCTTAACAATTAAGTTAGTATCAACATACCGGACATTAGGCAATGAGAATTTTAAAAATTTAGTTTTATTTTCATTGAGGAGTAGGTTATTGGCTGAAAACCATTTCTCCACAGTTTCAATACAACAGTTTACTTCAAAGCAGTGCTTCAATTGCCTACTCACTTGAAATAGAAAAGAGGTATCATCAGCAAACAATATGACCTCACACTTGTCTTTTACCACAAATGGCAAATCATTTATATAAACTAAGAATAAGAAAGGCCCAAGAATCGAGCCCTGGGGCACTCCCATATGAACTGCTGATCCCGACGATCTCTTTCCATTAATATCAACTCTTTGCATTCTATTGCATAAATAGGATTTCATAAAATCATGTGCCCTATCATTGATTCCATAGTGGTGTAGCTTCATGAGGAGTGTATCGTAGTGAACACAGTCAAAAGCCTTGGACAGATCACAAAAGACACCGAAGGCATCACGTGACTCCTCCCAGGCATCAAATATATGTTTGATAAGCTCAACACTGGCATCAGTTGTTGAGCGACCCCGTGTGAAACCGAACTGATTTGGATTCATTAAATTATTGCTGTAGAAGTGTACCACTAGTTAGTTGGTTTAAAATAAGCTTTTCAAAAATTTTACTAAGTGTTGGTAATATAGAGATTGGTCTTAAGTTACTGGGGTCGGTTATGCTTCCAGCTTTAAATACAGGAATAATTTTACTAAGTTTCATTAAATCAGGAAACACACCACTATCAACACAATTATTAAATATACTAGCTAAATTAGGTGTAATAATATCAATGATGGATTGGATGATTTTAACAGAAATGCCATCCAAATCAGCAGTGTTTTTAACTGTAATACTATTAAAAGCTTTCAATACCTCACTTTCAGTAACATGCCTGAAAGTAAAGGTGGTTTTGCACTTATTTACATTTTTTTCAAGAAAAGACTGTGCAATTTTGACTGATGAATTTAATGTCTTGGTGGTCGAAACTGGAATGTCTGCAAAGAATTTTTCAAAAGCTTCAGCAACTTCTGTATCTGATGTCAACAGTCGATCACCAATTTTCAGTTTATATTCCGCGTTTCTAATGTTTGACTTTCCAGTTTCGCTGTTTATAATTTGCCAAGTAGTTTTAGGTATATTTACACTATTTTGAATTTTATTATTAATAAAATTTGATTTCGCAATACTACACACACTTTTGAACATTTTAGAGTATTTTTTAACATATTCCTTAAAGCTTTCACTATGATTATATGATTTTTCATCATATAATTCATATAATCTGTCTCTGCTAACTCTGCTGTGGTACACGTCCATCCACGAGAAACCTATTCACTCGAGCGACGCTTAAAAGTACTAGGACTATACTGGTCAGGGAAAATAGACGCAGGCAGTTCATTACAAACCTTGGCGACCCGTATCAAAAAGGAACTGTCAAAGCGCTTAGTGCGACTTTTCGGAATATCTAGTAGTCCGATGGTAAAAGGGTGAGGGTTCAATTTGCTCAAACAGAGCACTCGCGCACTCACCAAAATGTATCTTGTAGTACACGGTTAAACAAGCAACCTTACGATGATGCTCTAGGGTCTGCAGTTTTTTGGTCGTTAGGTCGACGTTGTTAATTAGATTACGGGCTCTTCGGTCAACGGAGTCCAGCGCTTCTAGTTGATATTTGGCTGAACCATCCCAAAGATGACTGCAGTACTCCATGCATGATCGCACTTGAGCTGTATATAAGTTAAGAAGCTGTGCAGGGCCGAAGTACCGCCGTACCTTCGAGATGATTCCCAACTTTTTCGAAGCTACTTGAGCCATGGACACAATTTGTTGACCGAAGTTTAAACTGGATGTTATAGTTACGCCTAAAAGCCCTAGATGGTCAGTGATGGGGACAGATACATTTTGGAAAGTGGGCGTTAATGTGAAGGTGCTCTTTTTTTTTAATCCTATAATTGTGCATATTGATCTAAAGTATGCTTTGTATGTATGTAAAATATTTTATGTATTTTAATATATAGTCTCTGTTTGTTATATATTCTATAAGTATATAAATAGCTGTACCTACTAAGTTTACTAATACTGTTCCAATTTAACAATTTAACTTTTTGTTTAAGCCTCCATGTATTTTATAAACAAAAATTTAAGTATTAAAATTATAGGTTGTCTTTGATTGTTTAAATTACAAAACACAGTACTTTTATCCTTTCTTATATTTGCAAAACGCTTGTTTATAAATTATTTTAATTTTGTAAAAACTCTTGAATTTCTAATTGTCGTACAACAACCATAATGTTAAATTATATGTGGATCATGTAATTGGGATGTAACCATATCTAAATTTATTTGTTAAGAATTAATGTACATAATGTACATTAATGTACATAACTTATGTTGAATAAAATAAAATAGATAAGATTGGGGTAAACGAAAGGTAAGACACCGATAAAAATTTGCTTACTTGGACTGGGATTCTATTAGGAGTATATGTTTTGACAGTTTTCTAATGCAAATTAGTGCTTGAGACTCCATCAACAGTTAAGTACGCTTTTATAGAACGACTCCTTTCTATTAAGTGGCATTAAAGAATAGTACTTTAATTCCATGCTGGACTGGGAGCGAAATAAAAACATAGAATGTGCCAGCTTCTTCTCTTCCCGGGCGCGTATTTACAAAAGCTATACCATTAGAGTGAAAGTGCAAACTGAACTGGCTTAGCTTTTGTATGACAAAAACTTGCCCAAACCCTAATCCATTCTAGTACAGAAATTGACCGAAGTCGTGTAGACTTTGTGAGATTACTTCAATTGAACATTGCAGCAACAAAAGCTATCCCATTTGATATCGATATTTACCGATCGTTGGCTTCAATTTGATACTTAAATGGCAATTGTTCTGATTTTCAAAGATAGAAATAAAATGTGTATGCATTATGACCATCGTTATTTTGATGACTTAACGTTTGAATTTTGACCATGTCGGGATTGTCCAGGGTTGACTATAATAGCTGATAAGGTTTATGGCGCTTCGCCGGCCGCTACCGCGGCACCGCTCGCTTCGCTCGCTCGGCTCGCGCACGTGTATTACTATATGCAACCTAACATGCTCCTCCTCGCTGCGCTCGTCGTCGCACCTAATGGTGCGTACAGATTGCTGTAATGGAACTTGTAATTTAACATTCTGCGCACCACACGTCCAAATACACAACGTGCGCAGAATGTTACATTACTAGGAAGACATGAATGAATGAAGGTGTTATGTCGCAAAATTATGATTCTGGGGAAATTTACTTTAAAGTTTTGAATAAACATTTGAAGGTTGTACTAATCGTGATAAATGTAGTAATTTAAAATTGGTGCCTGCTTATGGAAAATAACACAATCGATTAGTAAAAGGAAGAAATAAAATAAAAAAATATAGTTTTAAGTATTTTTATTAAAAGAAGTGTACTTAACTCCTTCTTCCAAGAATAACAAATCACTTTCATTTGTGGTTGTGATGTATGAAGGAGGTAAGTGCATAAAAACATATTAAAAAATTATATTACTCATTAATAATCGTCTCATAGTAGTAGGTACCGATATTCTTCTTTTACAAATTTAAGTTGTTCCCTGATGTTATTTTTTTTCTCAGTCGTTACCGATCCATATTTGCCTTCTACACGTAGCGCCTCCAAATTCATATCAACATGGCCTCTTCCCTTCATATTAGGTCCTTACATATGAAATTGGTGTTTCGTCGTACTGGCCATTTAATCTCAAATATCTCCTCTTTGATTTAGAATTCCAAATTCAAATTTATACAGCTATTTACTCATCAATTTGTGTCTCGAAAACCGTATTTCTTTTGTTTTTTTTTCTTTTGGTTATTTCTCTGTGTCATTGGATTCACAAAATGGAAACCTTAAGATTTCGCGTTATTTACGAATATGAGTTCCGCCGTGGCACCAGTGCTGCAGAAACGGCTCGAAGAATTATTATTATTTTTTTTTTATAAAATATGGATGGGACGTTTGTCTTCCATGACACCTGATGTTAAGTGAACATGAAGACTAAGGTTGTACACGTCCATCCACGAGAAACCTGTTCACTCGACGCTTATAAGTACTAGGACTATACTGGTCAGGGAAAATAGACGCAGGCAGTTAATTCCAAACCTTGGCGACCCGTATCAAAAAGGAACTGTCAAAGCGCTTAGTTCGACTTCTCGGAATATCAACCACATACGGATGGAAGTTCTGTCTGCGTCTAGTAGTCCGATGGTAAAACGGTGAGGGTTCAATTTGCTCAAACAGAGCCCTCGCGCACTCACCAAAATGTATCCTGTAGTATACGGTTAAACAAGCAACCTTACGACGATGCTCTAGGGTCTGCAGTTTTTTGGTCGTAAGGTCGACGTTGTTGATTAGATTACGGGCTCTTCGGTCAACGGAGTCCAGCGCTTCTAGTTGATATTTGGCTGAACCATTCCAAAGATGACTACAGTAGTAACTCCATGCATGATCGCACTTGAGCTGTATATAAGTTAAGAAGCTGTGCAGGGCCGAAGTACCACCGTACCTTCGAGATGATTCCCAACTTTTTCGAAGCTACTTGAGCCATGGACACAATTTGTTGACCGAAGTTTAAACTGGATGTTATAGTTACGCCTAAAAGCCCTAGATGGTCAGTGATGGGGACAGATGCATTCTGGAAAGTAATTATGTGTACGGTAGTGGTATCGCTAGAGAAAGGGCAGGTGCTTTTTGGTTCCAACGTTTTCGTTCTGGAAATTTCAAGCTACAGAACAATCCCCGTTGACGGCCGGAGACCAAAGTCGAAAATGAAGAATTGAAGGCTATTGTGAAAGCGGATCCATCGCAAACTACGTCCGAGGTAGCTGCAGGCTGCGGTGTTAGTGATAAAACAGTTTTAATCCACTTGAAACAAATTGGGGAGATAAGAAAGCTCGAAAGGTGTTTACTCATGAACTGAGTGAAGCAAACCGACAAACACGCGTCGACTGCTGCGTTATATTACTGAAGTGGCACAAAAATGAATGGATTTTAAATCAAATCATTACCTGGGAAAAAAAGTGGATACTCTACAACAATAGGAAGCGCTGATTGCAATGGCTGAAGCCCGGAGACAAAAGAGCAATCATGTTGAAATTTTTGTTCTGTCCAGCACATGAATCTGACCAAACAATGACATGTTCTTTACCTTGACAAATTGGATCTACCTCAATAAACCTCAAAAGAGCACTAGCTACTTCAGAACTTCCACGGTCAGCTATGTCTTCAGTCCATGTGAAACAAACAGCATTTTCTTGTGATTTAACGTCTATAACGTGAATACTTAAGTTATAAAACCAAAGCTGTCGTAGATAGAATGCCTTAGATTTTCTCAACTTAGGCAAAGTCATGGTTTTGTTGTTTGCCTCTTCGGTCTGGACTAGGATCCGAGCCGCCTTTCTTTATCTTTTCTTTAATGACATCAATTTTTTTGCGACTAATTTGATACAGTGCACACATCGCCAACTTACAAACTTGGGTCGTTGAACCTTAAAATTTAATGGAATTTGTGTATGATACCATCTTATGTCTTCTTACATTATAACGGGGTCTTGCCACAGGCATGCTAGTAATGCTGCTGTAGAGGAGAGCATTGTGGCTATTTACGTCTAATGTATAAAAGCCACCTAATATTTCCTCCCTGCTAGCTGTCGAAAACTTATTGGAACATTTAATTTTTCCTTCAATCTAGTATGTTAAAATGAGAAGTTGAAGACACACGCGCTTGATTATGCTCAATCCATTTATGTACATGCTGCAAGTTGCACGGATCTAAGAAAGAGGAAAAAGCTCTTTTGCATAAAAAAAAGTAGGCACACAAAAAGATAAGCGTAAAATAAAAAATAAATAATTATAACAGCCCTTTTGCATAAAAAACAGTAAGCGCAAAAAAATAAGCGTAAAATAAAAAATAAATAGTTATATCCATTAATAAAAAATCTGAAATTTTACAAAATTAAAGTTAGGTCGGTTCGATTTAAGCAGCCATTTTTATTAATATCAAAACAAAACAAATTAGTAGCTGGAGACCTATGTAATGTAATGAGCTTTATTGGTAGGTACAGAAGTGATGACTACTCTCGTATTTACTCCCAAAGAAAACTTACAAGTCTTAGATCAAAACTTAAAACCTATCATAAGTGAATCCAGTAAGTACCGAAACACGAACTGCAAAAGGTTAAAATAAAATAAAAAGCAATACCGATTTTGAATGTTTTGTTACATGCAACAAGATTTAAGAAGCGAATGAAAAACAAAAACAAATTAGGGTTTGCATTCGGCAACATTTTCGAGGTTAGAATTTGCGTAAGCATTGTTTTCTAGAGTAGATTTCTCCAAATCAGTAATAACTGCAGCTTCCACTTATTGTGTAGTGCTCAATCTAGCTGTTACCATTGAATTTAATCCCCTAAAATCACTTATCAAATTTGTGAATTTATTTGCAACAAAATTAAACTATCTTGAAAATAAGAAGAGAATAAAAATAATGAACGCAACGAAACTTTGAAGTAATTTTTGAATGAAGGGTTTATGTTCCGAACATAACCCCTTCATTCATTGAAGTGCGAGAAGTTTTGGTCCATGCTCCCTTCATCCACCGAGAAAACGAGACTATTTTCGTTTGTTGTTTTTTATAAAAGAGTTATGTGCCCATAACACCTTCATTCAAATTGCTTTTGAAAATAAAGTGTACTTAACCCCTTCATCAAAAATTTACTTTGGAAAATATACCATAATTTGATTGATTTAAAGGTTCTAGATGTTTGTACATACATAACACCCTTATCCATGCAAAAAAATGCAAAAATCTAAAAATGCGACATAACACCTTCATCCATTCACGTCTTTAGTTGTTTTACTAGCAATCTGTACGCACCATAACCGTACTGATTCCGCCTTCCGGTGCGGGAGCCCTTCTCATAGCTATCTCTTTCATCGCAATGTATATCAAACAAAGATATACCCACTTTTCATCTTGACAAAAGCTTATCTATTTGAGTGAATATGTATTATACAGTACTAGGTTTTGTCATTGCATTTCTTTGAAAATTACAAGAGCAAAAGCTAATCCATTTCATTCAATTTTTTTACTGAGTTCGATTAGGTATTGTCAAGTAATATGCATAAACAAAAGCTCCTCTATTAGAGTCTGACTCGTGACTCAAATAGTATAGCTTTTGTATATTCGCTTCCCGGGCATACTGCAAAAGTCGTTTAAGGGACCGAGGTGATATGGGAGGCTTTTTTGTGGGCGATAGCCTGACCCTTTGTCACTGCAATAGCCTTTCTGCACTCTTATAATGCCTCCAAATTTGTCAAACATGACATCAGATGGTTTTTTAACCTCATGTGTTCTGCCTACCCCATAAGGGATACAGGCGTGAAGTGATGTATGTATGTAAAGAATAGTATTGGTTAACGAACTGGTAGGTATCACAGGGATAAAAAAAAAGCCTTTAAGGTAAGCTTTGATCTTCACCGCAATAACTAAGTACGTTTAGTTGATTTTAGTTTCGTCTACTTTCGTTAGCCAGAATCTAGTTAAAAGTTGTCGGTTAAGAAATGCTTGTTTGAGCTCAATCTCACCTTTATGTGAGATCGACGATGACAGCACAAGGACTAAGGAAGGAACTGCGGAAGAAGATGTCTTAGTGTGTTACCACATCAATAGATCAACCGTCGATCGATGGCAGATTGATTGTTTTTACTAGGCCAAAAAATTATTGCTGATGAAACAGAATTGTTTCTAACACCAAGAAGAGGTCAAATAAAGAATGCAACCATCGCGTCTTGTTTGGTGTCATCATCATCATCACAACTCCGTGTAATGAGCCCACTGCAGGGCTATGAGTCTCTCCTCTGGGTGATGAGGAGGTTTAGGCCGTAATCCACCAAGCTGGCCCGGTGCTGGTTGGTGGATGTCAGATATTTCAGGGCGCCGAAATGGCTTCTGACAAACCCTAACGGCTACTGTATACAAGTATACAGCACCCGGGACCGACTGCTTGACGTGTCCTCCGAAGCACGGAAGTCGTCGTGAGAAATGAATGGTCGGCGGCCACCCATCCTAATACAGGCCGCACCGAGCGCGCTTAACCTGTGATATCATTTGATATGCACAGTAACCACGGCGCCACGACGACTTCATGTACGACGACTGTTTGGTGTAATCTTTGATAATCAGTGAACGAAAAATCGTTTAAAAATCCTTTTTATAAAACTATTTGCTTTAAGTTTTCATCGTATTTAATCACTATTCTTTATCGTTATATCTCGGGTTTTATGCAGGTAGTAATAACATAATTGCAACTACTTAGAAATTTTCTACTAAATAGAAATAGAAAGTGTAGTCCCCGAATTTCTAATTTACTTCAATTATCGACACGCGAACATACAAACCATTAAATTAAATTATCGTGTTGTTGGTACTAGGTAGGTTGATATTAAGAATCAGCACAAAAAGACATCTTTGGCAGACTATCAACAAAAAAAAAATCCAGGACACGAGCGATACGGGCTCCAGCAATTAATTATTGGAAAAGTTGGGTGGAGAAAGAAGTCTTGGCTCAGGAACTTTCGGGAATGGACTAGAGTAGCGACCGCGAGCGCTGCAAAGCCATTTTGCTTCGCAAGAGTCATGCAGAGATGATTGCCAAACTTCGCTAGTCGGAGGTTGATAGATATATCAACCTTCCGCGGTAGAACGGTTTAAAAAAGCAAAAGAATAAAACGACTGGGAGCTTTTGTTCTAAAAAAAAATGATCCGGGCGTTTATCTATTTTCTATTCTACGTTCCTCCTTAGTTCGCTACATGGTATCTCATAACACAAGCTTCGATTACTTTGAGACCATATAGTTGGTGTGATTGTCTGGGGATTTAATTTTATTTTATGTCGTTTACATTATCAACACTTCGGTATTTTCAGTGTCTAAAAACGTCATTGATTCTTATGAAACTTGACAAAAAATACTTGAAAATATTTTAAATGATATGGATTCTAGCCCCACGCTCTTAAATTTACTAAATATTGATACAAAAAAAAATAAACAAAAAAATAAAAATAAAATCCCCAGACAATCACACCAACTACATGGCCCCAAAGTAAGCATAGCTTGTGTTATGGGATACCATATAGCGCACTAGGGGGGAACCTAGAATATAAATACATAAATAGATAAACACCCAGACACGGAACATTTTTTTTTTCTTGTTCCGTGCGGGGATCGAACTAGCAACCACTGGCGTCTGAGGCAGATAGGTTTACCCCAACGCCAAAGTGGTCGTCGTTTTAATTAATCTTAATCTCGTAAATTTAAAAGTCTTTTTAACAAAAAAAGACTTTTAAATTTACTTTAGAAACGGGATATTTACTATGTTTGTTTTTTATTATGAGTTCTCGAAATTTACCAGTACCGTCATGATCATGGCGCTTGCAACATTGCCAAAATATCGAAAACACAAAATAAAAAACAAACATTTTAAATATCCCGTTTCTAAAGTAAATAAAAAAAAGACTTGCTTGGTGGTAGGATCCCATCAGGGTCAAACTGGATAGAGACCACCCTTCGTATAAAATTCGCCGACAAATATCACCGCTCCGGCTTTGATGTGCTTCGGCAATATTATGAATGAAGAGCCAGTTCTTTCCTAGACCCGTGTGCTTTCATCTTCGACCTCATCTTCACAGGTGAAATTGAGGTCACACGCGGGCTTAGTCCTCAATAAAAACTTACCCTACCATTTTCTTTCCAAGTTAACAGACACAATAAATTGCATTACGTTTCCTTAAATCGTAAAAAATACGGAATAACTATTTTCACTTCTGATTTTAACGTTGCGATAATTTACAATACTGTCTTCCTATAATTTGCCAATTAGTTACACCTTGATATTTATACAGGGTGTCCTAAATTAAAACTTGTTAGACTTAAGGGAAATTAATCTAGAGAGGAGATATATAGGTAAACCAAATCAAATGTTGAAGATATAAGAAAAATTGCTACCAAAATAGCTCCAAAGAGTAAGAAATTAGGTAGGTAATATTTATTCTTGACCCTTTTAGCACCGTATTTTTTCTTGTCTGACAGGCTCTCTCAGTATTTCGCATACATTAAGGTCATTCAGTAACACTTCTTCTGTGTCACCCTGTATATGCATATACAGTATAGATGGAATTTGCTGCCTTTAGTATTACAATGTAAATTAATTTAGAAAGTATGCGTGTTTTACATCGTATTAATTGAGAGTGCATTGACCAGTGTTATATTGTAAGTTGTATAAATGAATGTGTACACGACTGAAGATAGTTTTAATTTGAAATTCGTATAATACTTAATATTATGTAAATAAAGATAACTTTGAATTGATTTTATAGCTTATAAGAAATGTATAGTTGTTGTTATAATAGTTTATGTTCGTATCTTATAAGAATTTAATTAAAAATACAGTCCACTTAGTTTGTATAGGATAAGTTTATTTTGAATTTTAATAAAGAAAGAGACAGTACGCAGACGGAGTAAAGAGTACCATACTTTAAGCGTGATAGGTAGAAACACGCATAGTTCCTCGCCCGCAAGCCTACACTAGTTGCGGGCCGCCCAAATTAAATATATAGTCGGCGAAACCTCAGTATGGTACTCCGACCTCCCGAAGCAACAAGTGTCCTGAAAATAGAAGAAAGTGTTTTTAATCAAGATTCCTGAACAAATCCCTGCAGTAATTCCTGGCGAAAATTCCTGGCGAAAATCCTGACAAAAATTCCTGACGAAAATCCTGTACAAAAACCGAACTGTATAGAAGCGAATAAAACCCTGCCGTGAACCTAGTGGCTATTTAATAGTATAGTTTGTCCAAGCCGTTAGTCGTTCACATTTATGGTCCTGTCGAGCCGGATATTGTTCCACACAAACAGTTCGGTTTATTGAAGAAAGAAAATGCCTGTAACAAGATCACAGCAGTCGGAGAATGCAGTCGAAAACGCAGTCGAAGCCGCAGTCGAACACGGAGTCGAACACGGAGTCGAACACGGAGTCGAAAACGCTGTCGAAAACGCAGTCGAAAACGCAGTCGAACACGGAGTCGAACACGCAGTCGAAAATCCAGTCGAAATCGCCGCCACCACGACCGCTACTTCCACCAGCGCCACCGACACTACCACCTCCACCTCGTCGTCCGCAACCGCGTCTACTGAAACTACCACGCAGTCTGAAGAATCTTCAATAGTAAAGAAAAAGAAGAATAGAAGCCGACCACCCAGCGTCGCAAGCACTGCCAAAACACGTTCACGCCGCGTTGAAATAGCGAAGGCGCGAGAGGAGCTACTACAAAAAGAAATTCAACTTTCGAAACACAGAATAACCATGCTGGAATTAGAAGAGGAAATATCAGATCATGATTCTCAAGAAACGCTTCGGGAGGAACGGACGTCGGACTGGGTGATCCAGAACACCAAATCGAACAAGAAAACCACGAGGGAAGCTCAACCCATAGAAAATAGTCAACTTCCTCCGTGCGTCGACGAGTTAAAAGAAACACAGCCTTGCCAATCGACCGCGCCGGGTATCGAACCTACCGACGCGAGGGATTCGTGTTTCGACTACAACAAGTTAGCCGCTGTCATAAATACAGCGGCACGTGTGAATCAACCTACCATACTTCACACGCAGCGAGTTATGGAGCTACCAAGTTTCAACGGCTCATCGGGAGAGTGGCTTCCTTTCAAAGCCGCATATGAAGAATCCGCAAGCTACTTAACAGAACAAGAGAACTTATCGAGGTTAAGAAGATGCCTTCGCGGAATAGCAAAAGACGCCGTTCAATGTTTATTCATCGGCGCTACAACTACGAAAGAAGTCATGAAGTTACTAGCAGCACGGTTCGGCCGCCCAGACGCACTCGTCGCCGCCGAACTCGAGAAATTGAGAAGCCTGCCGCGACTTCAAGAGAATCCGAGAGATATTTGCAACTTCGCTTCGAGAATAAACAACGTCACAGCGACAGTGCGAGCGTTACAGAAGCCGCACTACTTATATAACGCAGAAATAGTACGCGTCATTATAGAGAAGCTTTCAGCTGCGCTACGACTCTCTTACTTCAACTTCGTAGCAGAGCAGCGTGAAGATCAACCAGATCTCATCATCATGGCAAAGTTCTTCGATAGACTAGCAGACAGATGCGGGAAGTTCGCGCCAGCTGAGGGGACACCGACTGAAGACCGGCGGGAGAAGCGTCAAGCTCGAAACTATCACATAGAAAGCACACAACAGTCGAAAACACCTTCAACAAACACCTGCGTCGTCTGCAAGAAAGAAAACCATCAACCATCAGACTGCTCCATGATGAAGAAAGCTGAAGTTTCAAACAGATGGGAACTAGCTAAACAACACAGGCTATGTTTTCGATGTTTACGACGCCGACTTTACCGCCACCTTTGCAAGACGAAGAAATGTGATATTGACGGGTGCGACTACTCTCATCATCCACTCCTTCATCACATCACAAAAGAAAACGAGAAAAGCGAAGACTGCGCCATAGTAACGTCGGCCAAAGAACGAGTACATTCAACAGCATTATTGAAGATACTTCCAGTTCAAGTTTCGGGACCTAAGGGCACGATAGATACCTACGCCCTGCTGGACGACGGCTCGACCTGCACCCTCATAGAAGCAGATGTAGCAGCGAAGATTGGAGTATCAGGGCCACCATCCCCTTTCTACATTGAGGGGGTGGCTGGTGCCCGCGTAGACGCCAAGCAATCCAGGCGCGTCTTCTTCGAAATCCAAGGCCGCGACACTGAACGCCATCGAATATCAGCACGCACGATGGAAGACCTGCAACTATCGCCTCAATCCATCTCATGGCAGAAAATAGAAACCAGCTCACACTTACAACACATAGAAAAGAAGCTCGATAAAAATGAAGAGATGAAAAATAGATACAAGCTTCAAATGGAAACACTCTTCGCGAACGGGTACGCCGAGATAGCTCCTGAACCAGTAAACAATCGAATCTGGTACCTTCCCCACTTCGCGGTGATCAACCCTCAGAAACCAGAGAAGCTGAGAATCGTACATGATGCTGCAGCCAAGTCACAAGGAGTCTGCCTCAATGACATGTTACTCTCGGGCCCCGACATGCTCCAATCATTGCCGGGAGTCCTCATGAGGTTCCGACAACAACCCATAGCAGTGACAGCCGACATAAAAGATATGTTTTTGAGAGTTGAAATCAGAAAAGAAGATAGAGACATGCAGCGCTTCCTCTGGCGAGGAGATCGACGTACAGGGGCGCCCACTGAATACAGAATGAAAAGCGTGATCTTCGGAGCGACATCTTCCCCGTGCACTGCAATCTACGTAAAGGATAAGAACGCGGAAGACCACAGAGACCAGTATCCCCGAGCAGCGACAGCCATCGTTAAAAACCATTATGTCGATGACTATCTGGCGAGCTACTGCGATGAAGACGAAACAATCGAAATAGCGTCACAAGTGGCCCTCATACACAGCCGCGCTAACTATACGCTTCAAAGGTGGTCCTCAAACTCCACCAAAGTCTTAAAATCGCTAGCGCCGGGTAGTAAAGAAGACATCGTACAACTCGCGCCCGAGAAGATCCTGGGGATGATATGGAACCCGAAGCTCGACACCTTATCATTCAACATAAACAAGAACAAATTAACAAATGACATATTCAGTGGAAAAAAGAGGCCTACGAAGAGAGAAGCCCTGAGCACAGTCATGTCAATATATGACCCCCTCGGGCTCGCTACGCCGATCACCGTACAAGCTAAGAAGATACTCCAAGAAACTTGGAGGTCCGGCATAGAATGGGACGCTGAACTTCACAATAATGAAACCGAAATGTGGAATAGTTGGATGACTCACGTACAAATACTACCACAGTTGCAAATACAAAGATGTCACGCCGAGTTGGCCCGCGCTACGATTCGAGAGCTACATACCTTCGTAGACGCCAGCTCGTCTGCATACGCTACGGTCGTATACTGGAGAACGGTCGATGAAAACGGAAGAATCCACGTATCTATAGCCTGCAGCAAAGGGAAAGTCGCGCCATTGAAAGTAATTTCAATACCGCGCTTAGAACTTCAAGCCGCCACGCTGGGTTCCCGCCTCGCCGAAACTGCATCGACAGAATACGACTTCAAGCCTACACGTCGAGTATACTGGTCTGATTCGAAAACGGTACTAACCTGGATTCGAACGGGACCGAGAGCCTTCAAACCTTTCGTCGCACATAGACTCGCCGAAATCGCAGAAACCACGAAAGTTAATGAATGGCGCTGGGTACCGACGAAACTCAACGTGGCAGACGACGCGACACGAACAACGCCGACAGATTTCAACTCGCAACATCGCTGGTATCAAGGGCCTTCGTTCTTACTCTCACCCGAGGACGAATGGCCGACTGAAGAGCCGTCAGAATCACCAATCGATAATAGTGAAGAAAGAGTGTGTGTTAACACAAACAAACACACACTCACACAAGCCTTACCGGATATTTCAAGATTTTCAAGCTGGATCAGACTTCAGAGGGCGACCGCACGGGCCCTACAGTTCATAGAAATCATTCGTAATAAAGAAAAGTGTTCAAATACACGAAAACGAACTAAGAAAATAGAAAATATAGATCCAGATTGGAAAATAATACAAAATTCCAATAAGAAAACGCAAGCTTTCAAGACTAAAATAGAAAAAACTCTCAACTTCAAGCCCTTAGAAGCTCACTTATTGTTACAAGCTGAGATGTTGTGGGTGAAAGCCCAGCAGCAAGAAACCTTCGCGGACGAGCTGGAAGCCTTACGTAAAGGAAACGACGTAAACACAAATAGCAGATTACTTCAACTGTCGACTTACCTAGACGCTGAAGGGATCATCCGCCTTCGTTCAAGAGTAGCTGCCGCCGCCGACATCACAGACTGCCAGAAGACGCCCATCATAATCGACGGAAGTCATCGCTGGACTCGATTATACATAAAACGAGTCCATGAACAGCTTCATCATGGTGGATTCGAAACAACGGCGAATGAAGTACGTCAACGCTACTGGGTGCTACGCCTACGCTACGCAGTTAGAAACGTAGTAAAAACCTGTCAAGCGTGCCGCATAAGAAAGGCGAAACCAGCGTGGCCAGCTACGGGAGACCATCCTCGAAGTCGTCTCGCCCATCACAAGCGACCGTTCACCTTCACCGGTCTGGATTACTTCGGCCCGCTAACAGTCACAGTCGGTCGTACGCATCAAAAACGCTACGGAGCGCTCTTCACATGCCTGACTACGAGAGCGATACACTTGGAGCTAGCCGGCAGCCTCAGCACGGACTCGGCTATCATGGCCCTGCGCCGCTTTATAAATAGAAGAGGATGCCCTACAGAACTCTGGTCAGACCACGGAACTAACTTCCGCGGCGCCGACATAGAACTGAAGAAAGCAGCGCACGAAGCCTTAAGAGACGAAGCCTCGACGCAATCGATACAGTGGCGTTTCATCCCTCCTAGCGCGCCGTTTATGGGCGGCGCGTGGGAACGGCTGGTTAAAAGTGTGAAAACTGCTTTGAATGTCACTCTACATGAACGAGCCCCCAAAGAAGAGATCCTGCAGACGCTGTTGGTTGAAATAGAGAACACAGTCAACAGCAGACCTCTCACACACGTCTCGACGGAAGCTGAAGACCCAGAGGCGATTACTCCAAACCACTTCCTACTGGGTGGTGCCTCGCGAGTACCCGTACCTGGCACCTTCACCGAGGAAGACAGCTGCGGACGTCGGGATTGGAGGAAGAGTCAGCGCCTGGCCGACATGTTCTGGGCACGTTGGGTGCGCGAGTACCTTCCAGAACTCCAAAGAAGACGCGAACCTACGTCCAAGGGTACCATCAAACTCAACGACCTGGTACTCATAGCTGATGGAACTCTCCCTCGAAACGCCTGGCCCCGAGGCATCGTCATAAATATCTACCCCGGACCAGACGGTGAAATTCGAGTCGTCGACGTGCAGACAAACAAAGGGACCCTGCGAAGACCTACAAAGAAGCTGGTGATCCTGCCCTGCAGCAGCCACTCCAAGGATGATGTCTCCTGAACGTGTACCCCCTGATGGTTCCAGTCAAGACTGCGGCGGGAGATTATGTACACGACTGAAGATAGTTTTAATTTGAAATTCGTATAATACTTAATATTATGTAAATAAAGATAACTTTGAATTGATTTTATAGCTTATAAGAAATGTATAGTTGTTGTTATAATAGTTTATGTTCGTATCTTATAAGAATTTAATTAAAAATACAGTCCACTTAGTTTGTATAGGATAAGTTTATTTTGAATTTTAATAAAGAAAGAGACAGTACGCAGACGGAGTAAAGAGTACCATACTTTAAGCGTGATAGGTAGAAACACGCATAGTTCCTCGCCCGCAAGCCTACACTAGTTGCGGGCCGCCCAAATTAAATATATAGTCGGCGAAACCTCAGTATGGTACTCCGACCTCCCGAAGCAACAAGTGTCCTGAAAATAGAAGAAAGTGTTTTTAATCAAGATTCCTGAACAAATCCCTGCAGTAATTCCTGGCGAAAATTCCTGGCGAAAATCCTGACAAAAATTCCTGACGAAAATCCTGTACAAAAACCGAACTGTATAGAAGCGAATAAAACCCTGCCGTGAACCTAGTGGCTATTTAATAGTATAGTTTGTCCAAGCCGTTAGTCGTTCACAGAATGGATGAATTATTAATTCAAATCAAATAAGTTTACTTTGCATGCATATTTGATACAAGAAGGTGGCGATAAAATGAGGAGTTGCCTTAAAGTTTTACAATTAATTCATTACGTTTAACAAAACAATTGTAAAACTACGCGTATCTCTACAATAACCTATACCAACGGTAAACAAACGTTTTATTTAACGATGCAAACATACATAACTTCACGCCTATATCCCATATGGGGTAGGCAGAACACCAGAGGCTAAACAACCATCTGATGTCACGTTTGACAAATTTGCAAGTATTATTATGATGGCGAAAGACTATTGCAGTGACGGGGGGGTCAGCTTATCGCCCGCAAAAACGCCAATAAAACCTCCGTCCCTTAACTGACTTTTACAGTATGCCCGGGAAGAGAAGCAGCTGGCACATTCTATGTTTTTCTTTCGCTCCCAGTCCAGCATCGAAGAATATTTTACGATAATTCCTACTATTCTTACTAATATTATCAGTAGGTACAAATGTAAATCTGTCTGTCTGAACTAGCGATTTAAATAATAACCTACCCACTAAAAGAGTTTTAGATGAAACCGTAACCAAAATGAACTAGCGTTTGTTCCGGTAAATTTTTGACAAGGTCGTTTTTACGAAGAAGTTTTTATGAAGTTGAAATATTGTATAGATAATATTATGGTGTTTTCGTGGGAGCGTCACGTCGTTTTGTTTAGGTATATTTTGATAAATACCGGAACGTCAAAACGGTGGCTAGAACGTTACTCTATTAAAACAAAAAAAATTACCTGACCAGGATACGAACCTGGGACCTCTCGTTTACCGGAAGAGTGCTCTTCCACTGCGCTACCGGGGCCTGGCGTTACGCCTCGAAATTACTTACCACATTTTTTGTTTTTACGTTATATTGCTAACGTAGCTCCATCTTATGGTATGCTTTGCAGCTAAGACCACCAGAGACCAATTTCTTTGCAGAAATTTTGAATCCCAGTTAAAGTGAAGCATTGCAATGTTTTAATAATGCTTTTAAGTTTTTGCATTTAAAATGCTCAATTATTCTTAAAAAATGAAAAATGTGATAAATAAAAATTACCCGACCAAGTTTTATTTTTTATTTTTATTTATCACATTTTTCCTTTTTTAAGAATAATTGAGCATTTTAAATGCAAAAACTTTATCGTTACTCTATTCGTTAAGGTTAAAAACGCTTATCGTTTCGGTATATATCGATTCCGTTACATCCCTGACTGAAAGCTTTCACGCTTAAACCCCCTTTGAAAATGCATTTTAAACCATTTTGGTACACTAACCTGTAGAGTAAAGGTGGCGAAAGGCTATAGATTATCTTGAAAACAAGGCATGACGAATTATGATGATAAATCTCACTATCTACCTACGTGAGAGATTTTCCTTTGCTCATTCTCCAAATACGTTATGCAGAGCACATAAACGTACCCTTCTAAAAATGCCAATACATAAAACTAATTTTTTTTTTTTTAAACCCAGACAATTACACCAACTACATGGCCCCAAAGTAAGCATAGCTTGTGTTATGGGATACCATGTAGCGAACAAGGGGGGAACCTAGAATATAAATACATAAATAGATAAACACCCAGACACGGAACTTTTTTTTTTCTTGTTCCGTGCGGGAATCGAACCCGCAACCACTGGCGTCTGAGGCAGATAGGTTTACCTCTTCGCCAAAGTGGTCGTCATTATTATTCCTACTCTTTTTCTGTCCATGCAGTCAGATTGTGGAATGCACTACCTTACGGTATTCGTGAGTCAAAATCCCTAATAAATAAATAATAGGCAGGTACAAACTAAAATCACTCCTAGAATACTTTTAATATTTTCTCGTGGATGGACGAGACCACCATAACCTTCATGCGCACTTTCCATCAGTTCGCACGGATGACAAAAGTCCTATCCTTATAATGTTGAAAAAAAAAAACAATATCACAGGGAATCAAGATTTACGCGAGTAAAGCCGCATTATAACAGCTAGTACCTAATGCTTCATGCTAAACGTCAAGTTTAATTTATTTAATCGCGATGAAAGCCAGCTGGTAACGTATTTTATTTTACATGTCAATAAACTGTGTAGGTACACCCAATTTTGGCAGTGCGCTATAAGAACTAGGTACTCACTACCTAATCTTATTTATTATAAAAATTAATAAAAATGTATCAAAGGCGTAAGTTAGAAAGTTATGATAAAAGTGCATTTTTCATTTATTGCCTAATAATACTTGGATAAAAGTATTTAATAAATAAATAAAAAGAAGGAACATGAAAACTAAGCAGAGCTTGTGATATAGAATACCATATAGCGAACTAGGGGGAACAAAGTTTACTTAGTTTAGTTTAATGTTTATTTTTTTTTTACTCTTAATTATTGTTTTAAAAACACTACATCCATAACTTCACGCCTGTATCCCTTATGGGGTAGGCAGAACACCAGAAGTCATAAAACCATCTTGTAAAGGTAGAGAGAGACTATTGCAGTGACTGGGAGTCAGCCTATCGCCCACGAAAAACCTCCAATAAAACCTCTGTTATTTTCACACACTGATTCGCATTATAGACTGATTCTCATAATTAAAGCTTTAAACCATATCCTGTATCAGTGAATCCCGATTGTTTTTTGTATGGAAATCGAACCGCCTTAACTGAAGCAGCTGGCACATTCTATGTTTTTCCTTTGCTCCCAGTCCAGCATGGAATTAAAAACACTACTTAATATCTAACACAGTTCTTTCTAATTACGCGAAAAATCGGTGATGAATAGAAATATTATATTAGTAAATAATTATGACGACCACTTTGGCGATGGGGTAAACCTATCTGCCTCAGACGCTAGTGGTTGCGGGTTCGATTCCCGCACGGAACAAGAAAAAAAAATGTTCCGTGTCTGGGTGTTTATCTATTTATGTATTTATATTCTAGGTTCCCCCCTAGTTCGCTACATGGTATTCCATAACATAAGCTATGCTTACTTTGGGCCCATGTTGGTGTGATTGTCTGGGGATTTTATTATTATTAGTTGCTTCTATGCTGGACTGGGAGCGAAAGAAAAACATAGAATGTGCCAGCTGCTTCTCTTCCCGGGCATACTGTAAAAGTCAGTTAAGGGACCGAGGTGTTATGGGAGGCTTTTTTGTGGGCGATAGGCTGACCCCCTGTCACTGCAATAGTCTCTCTCCACTATTATAATGCTTTCAAATTTGTCAAACGTGACATCAGATGGTCTTGTAACCTCTGGTGTTCTGCCTACCCCATACGGGATACAAGCGTGAAGTTATGTATGTATGTATGTATGTATTTATTTATTATTATTTATTATTAGTATAAAATATGTAGAACGATTCAGAGTTTTCAAATCTCACTTCACACTTATCATTATAAAGCAGTTATATCTCAAACTAGTACACAAATAAAGGAATGAGGCATTCGATTCCGCACGTGTATTCGATGCGTTTTTTTGTTGATTATAAGTGAAATCGAGTCGAGTAATGTTGGTCAGTGTTGCCACTGTCACTTGGCCTTAATGCGGTAGATAGATGATGGAAGATTCAAATTGCAGGCAATTCTAGGAAAGCTAGGTTAGGTTTGCCGACTGTTATTGTCCTTGCTGGGTAGATTTTTTAAAGATAGATAGATTTTATAGGAAGATTTGCAACTGTTCCCGGAAAGAACAGTTGCTAAGCATGTTTTTAAAATGATTTGAATAACCAAGTGTATTCTTGTTTTTTTAATCCATCCCAAAAGAAGCGCTCAAATATTTTTTCCAATACTTTTTTTTTCATATCTCTTCAGTTTTTTTTCTTGAGTCACAGATGGATTAAATAACAGTGACTATATACAATAGACATTAGACAATCCAAAACAGAAAATAAAAAATCATCCTATGGTACCAGAAGTACTGTTAAAGTCAAATTTTCGATTTTGGAGTTTGGAGTTTTCTTGGAAAAGCATTACCTAAATGTTTAATTAAAAAAAACTATCACTATGTATTGCTCAAAATGTTCTAAATGGTCTCGACTATTACCTCCTTCCCGCCTGGTACCAAACACCCTGTATGTAGGTAAATTTATAGGGTCCGGAAAATCCGAGCAACTCTTGGTCCTACTCTTCGCAGGTATTAGGTAATATGACGTCACATATAACGGCGGTGATGTTAACCAGCATTTTTTTACGAAGAGCCAGTAACTTCGTTAGCTCTTGTGCTGTCATCTGCGACCTCATCTTCTCATACATATATCTGCGGGGCTAGCATGCGGCCATCGACAACGTTAAATTGGGCTTTTTATCGATACTTTTCTTAGAATATGGCTCTTAGAGTATGTATTCAGTGGGCTTAATCGTGGTATACCCATATCAAATCGAGTAATTCTATTTACTGTGGTGATGTTTGCTAAAAAGACGACCACTTTGGCGATGGGGTAAACCTGTCTACCTCAGACGCCAGTGGTTGCGGGTTCGATTTCCGCACCGAACAAGAAAAAAAAATATTCCGTGTCTCGGTGTTATCTATTTATGTATTTATATTCTTGGTTCCCCCCTAGTTCGCTATATGGTATCCCATAACACAAGCTATGCTTACTTTGGGGCCATGTAGTTGTGTGATTGTCTGGGGATTTATGATAGGATAAAATGATAAAACAATATTTATCTTATCGATTCGAGTATTTATCGATGGTTGCATGCCATTCCTGCATAAACTAAAATTACTGGTAAGCTAAATATTACCAGTAATTTTACCCAATTACTTTGTCATAATAATTTGTCACAAATAATCAAAAAATTAATAAACTTCTATACAGTTCTATGCTCCTGGATAGTTCTAACTTACTTTGTGCACTTTTGTGTTGTGTGTGTTTAGATGTAAAAAGTTGTAATGATTGTAATCTATACATATAATAAAATGGTAGGAAATTCAAAACTGTACATTGAATATTTTTTTAAAGAATACTTGGGGTATGATCTACAATCGAAACAGAAACAAAAAATATAGTTTTTAGAATTTTTGTCTGTTTGTCTTTCCGGGATAAACTCAAAAAGTACTGCATGGATTTACTTCAAATTTGGCATGAACATAGTTAAGAAGTCGGGTCAACATATAGGCTACATATTATCACGCTAGCAGTGTTATAATCGTAGGTGCGTTTGGTGCTGCATAGCGTTCACGCAGACGACGTCGCGGGCAGCAGCTAGTAGTAAATAGATGTTTGTCTTCCGATTAATGTTGGTCAGTGTTGCCACTGTCACTTGGCCTCAATGCGGTAGTGATGGAAGGAAACCGGTTTCCGGTACAGATAAATTATATGCTAATCAATTTTGGACCGTATGGGTGCTCACATAAGAGTGCTTTCATAAAGGAACCGGACCCGCACAGGTTTGTCCATACCGGTGATATGTTTCATAATGTAAGCACCCTAAGATGCTGCTAAGCATATCGTGAGGTCTCGGGTTTGATTCCCGCACGAAACAAGATAAAAAAGGTTCCGGTTTTGGGTGTTTATGTATATGTATGTTATATTCTAAGCCGTGCGTAGATAATTTTAGATACATCCTTGCCGTTAGTACTCTTCGATTAAAAGTACTAGGGTAAGGATGACTATTATGAGATCCCATTTATATTTTTGAGTATAGAAACCAAATTGTGTAACTTTTCCACGCTGGACTGGGAGCGAAAGAAAATCATAGAATGTGCCAGCTGCTTCTCTTCCCGGGCATACTGTAAAACTCAGTTAAGGGATGGAGGTTTTATTAGCGTTTTTGCTGGAGATAGGCTGACCCCTGTCACTGCAACAGTCTCACTCCATCATAATAATACCTCCAAATTTGTCAAACGTGACAGCAGATGGTGTTATAGCCTCTGGTGTTCTGCCTACCCCATTAGGGATACAGGCGTGAAGTTATGTATGTATGTGTAACTTTCTAAGGTATAGTTTAAAAAAGGAAATTTAATGTACTTTAAATATGCAATAGCAATTTAGTGCTAAATACAATATTTTTATCGCTGTGCTGTAAAAAGTGAAAAATATCAGAAAAGTAGCCCAAAACAAATGGTTTCCTATTATGAAATACAAGGGGTTGCTAATATAAGATAGTTTATTACATTTTTCAAGTTCAATACACGGGTTCAAGTTCAATACATCTATACGCAGACGATACCCAGCTCTACACTTCCTTCAAACCCAATAGAACAGAAGAGGCGGTACATAGACTGAACAATGATCTGAAAATTGTGTTCGACTGGTCAAGTAAAAACTGTTTAGAACTAAATCCGATCAAAACCAAGTATATGATTACTGGCACAAAACATCAGATCAGTCAAGTATCATTAAAAAGACCAGTTTTGCGAATCAATGGGGAAATATTGAAAGGGTTCAGGTATATAAAAACTTAGGCTTGCTCATGGACTCTGAACTTCGTTTTGAAGAACACGTAAATTTGAAAATAAGGGCAGCTTTTTACAGGCTACGAGTACTATACGGTTTTAGGAAGTACCTTACCGAAAAGGTAAGGGTCATATTAACTGAGAGCTTAGTGTTGTCCTTATTTAATTATGCGGATGTAGTGTATGGCCCTAGAATATTTGAAAAAACAGTTAAAGCAATACAAAGAGTTCGGAACGCGTGTGCGCGTTTTTGTTTTGTGGTCCCAAGACGAGCGCACATAACTCCATATTTGAATCAGCATCGCATATTAAAAATGGAAAAAAGGCGTGAATTACATCTTGCTTGTCTTATTCACAAGGTTATTTCAAAAAAGCAACCTGTTTACCTAACAAGAAAATTTCAGTGGAAAGAAAGTTCCCGTGAGGAAAGAGCTCGCAGTTTGCATAAAAATAAAATGACATTACCGTATAGCAAATACTCCAGAGAAAGCTTCAGGGGCAGTTTTCGGTACCGAGCTGCGAAAATATGGAATGATCTCCCACCTCCTTTGCGTGCAGGTATATCCCAACACATTTTTAAATTAAAATTAAAGATTAGTATGATAAGTGACCAAATAAATGATAGAGATGCCCTGAAGAAATTTTTAAAGTGATCAGAATTTTAGTGTTTTTCATTTTGTATTTTGAATTGCGTGTTTTAAATGCATATTATATATATTTTTGTTTGCTTTGTTGCTTTGTCTGATTTAAAATTATAGTAATAATTAATTTGTAATTTTAATTTATACAATGAATATTTTTTTTTTTATTTGAAATGATGTTAAAGATTTACTAGATTTTTTTTTATGTACGTATATTTTTATTTTAAATTAAATTAATTTTGAATAGTAATCATTATATATTTGATTTGATTTTAAATAATACTAATTATGATTTGTAATTAAGTATATATTTTTTTTTATTAATGTACAGTTCGGCGCTTAGTAAATAGGGTGCTTTGAAAAACAGCGCTGTCTTCTAAAGACAACATTGCTGAAAGCATCCCTTTTGGCACAGAAATAATGTATTGATTTATTTAATGTATATGTTTTTAATTTTTGTGTGTCAATAAATTGATTATTATTATTATTTTATTGTAACTTATTAATTAAATGTTATAATAAAACATCAGTCATAATAAGATCTTCTGCATGGTCTCCATTTTCACATAGCGCTGAACAATATGAGATATCTCATTTTACGAACGCCAGCATTTCCTCATATGAGGAAAAATAACAGTTTCACAAAATGGATGTCTCTTTTTTGTTTCAAAAAGAAAACACAATCAAACTGTATTCACATCTTAAATTGATCATATAAGCCACAACAAACTAAAAATACATTAAGAGGTTATAACGTAAAAATAAAGTTCTCGTAACTTGTAAATATTTGATGAAAAATATTTGGTTTTAAGTTTTTTTTTTTTTTTTTTTTTATATTGTAAGGATAGGACGTTTGTCTTCCATGCCACCTGATGGAAAGTGCGCATGAAGACTATGGTGTTACACGTCCATCCACGAGAAACCTATTCACTCGACACTTAAACGTTCCAGGACTGTAGTGGTCAGGAAAAACAGACGCAGGCAGATTGTTCCACTCCTTGGCAATCCGTACCAAAAAGGAACTATCGAAGCGTTTTGTTCGACTTCTTGGTAAATCCACTATATATGGATGGAAGTTCTGTCTGCGTCTGGTAGTCCGGTGGTAAAAAGGGGTGGGTTCTGAAAGGGGTGGGTGAAAAATACTGTCAAACAAGCAACCTTACGACGATGCTCCAGCGTCTGCAATTTTTTATTTGTAAGGTTGTTGTTATTTATGAGTTTACGGGATCTTCGGTCAACAGAGTCTAGCGCTTCGAGCTGGTATTTGGCAAAACCATCCCAAAGGTGACTACAGTACTCCATGCACGACCTCACTTGGGCTGTGTATAAGTTGAGCAGCCGTTCAGGGCTGAAGTACCGCCGGACCTTCGAGATGATACCCAATTTTTTTGAAGCTGTTTTTGCCATAGACTCAATTTGTTGACCGAAGTTTAATTTGGACGTTATAGTGACGCCCAAAAGCCCTAGTTGGTCGGTGATGGGAACAGATACATTCTGGAAAGTGGGCGTAAAAGTAAAGGTGGTCTTTTTTGCGGAGAATAGACACGCTTGTGTTTTGGAGGCGTTGAATTTGACCAGGTTAGATTCGCCCCAATCGGACACATTCCGCAAGGTCGAATCAACGCGCTCAATCATAGACTTTCTCAAAACCTGGATTTCATGGGCGCTCGTTCGCGCATTGGATATATATCTCTCAACAACAGTGCTGTCATCAGCATATCCAATAATGCCTGGTGTTAGGAGGTCATTAATGTGCAGCAAGAATAAAGTTGCAGAGAGAACAGATCCCTGAGGTACCCCGGCATTAATCGCCATTAGGTCAGAGGAGTAGCCGTCTAAGACTACTCGAATCGACCGTTCCCTCAGAAAATCAGATATCCAGTCGCAGAGCCCGGTCGGTATGCCATATGCTGGAAGCTTGCTTAAGAGACCATCATGCCAGACCCTGTCAAAGGCCTTGGATATGTCTAAGGAAACAGCTATTGCTTCACCATGACCCTCCAAGGCCTTACTCCATAAGTGTGTGGCATACACGAGAAGATCGCCGGTCGAGCGTCCACTGCGGAAACCATATTGGCTATCGCTTAGGAGCTCGTTGGTCTCGAGGTATGCCAGGAGTCGATTGTTCAATACACGTTCCATGACTTTGCAAAGTATGGAAGTGATTGAGATTGGTCGATAGTTGACAGGATCAGCACGGCTTCCCTTTTTCGGTACTGGTTGTACGTTAGCCAGCTTCCAGGATTTGGGGACTTTACCAGATTCCAAAGAAAGTCTATAGAGACGCGTCAAAACGGGAGACAACTCAGCTGCGCAGCGTTTCAACACCACTGCAGGAATACCATCTGGACCGCTAGCCTTGTTCTCGTCTAGGTGCAGCAAGCATTTAAGAACCTCCTTTTGGCGAATATGAACGATACCCATTGTAGGACCGAACTGAGGTAATTGGGGTGGGATTTTTCCTTGGCTATCTAGACGAGAATTATCCGCAAAGATACTGGCAAATAAATCCGCCTTTTCCTTAGCGGTGTGGGCCAGAGAACCATCAGGTTTCCGCAGTGGCGGCAGCGATGGGCGACAAAAGTTCGTTTCGACCGACTTGGCAAGGGACCAGAAAGCTTTGCTTCCCGAGGGGTATGACGCTATTCTGTCTCCAATACAGCCTATGTGGGCGAAACGAGCTCTTTTGATCACCTTCTTGCAGGACTTGGCGGCAGCATTGTACCTCTTCTTGTGTTCATGCGAATCCACGGCTTTGCTTCTGCGAGCGGTTGCCCAGGCTTTGTACGCTTCTCGCTTACGATTTTCAGCGAAAGAGCATTCAGCAATAAACCATGGGCGAGCTTTGGTTTCAAGGGATAGATCAGCGTAGGGAATGAAGAACTCCATTGCTTGACCTATCACACTTGAGACTGCATCAGCGCAGCACGATGGATCGGTTGATGTAAAACAAGCTTGCCGCCACGGACAAGATGCGAAGAAATGTCGCATTTCATCCCAATCTGCCGACTTGTAACGCCATACTCGCCTAGAACCACTTGGTCGGGTGTCAGGTGGCGAGTACTGCGATACAGATTTCACCAGACAGTGATCGGATGTCCCTAAGGGTGCAGTGACGGACACCGAATATCTGTCGGGATCGGTTGTCAGCAGAAGGTCCAGGCAGTAAGCAGTGTGGCCAGCAACGTCTGGGATGCGCGTAGGCTCGTCAACAAGCTGAGAGAGGCCATGAGTGATCGAAAACTTAAAAGCCTCTCTACCAGCATGGTCAGTGTCCTGAAACGGGTATAACCACTGTCCGTGGTGTGCGTTAAAATCCCCCAGGAACACCAACTGCGCTGTGGGAAAACGTTGCTGAACCTTGTCCGCTGTACTGCTGAGATAGTCCATAAGCCTTGTTGTCTCCCGATCTCCGCTGTGTGACCGATAAATACCAGCGTATACCATTTGGTCTAGGCCGGTATCTATGTGAACCCACATAACAGAAAGGTCCGGCACTTCTAAGTAACGGAGACGCTGACAACAGATCTTGTCACTGGCATACATGCACACCCCGGCGTGCGGGTGGAATTTGGACTCCAGGATGTAACCTGGGTAACAGAGGTATGCCGAGTCTGACGGATCACAGATCTGCGTCTCCGTTAGGAAGAGTAGGTGGGGTCTCTCCGTCTCGAGGTGGTGGTGGACATCATTGAGATTGGAGTGCACTCCTCTGATGTTACAGAAGATAATGTAATAAATGACCCGAAAGTTTTAGATCGCCGGCGGCCGGCGAGCACTGACAGACGTTTAGCACTATTGATATGTAGATTCGAGGGAAAATAGCAACAAATAGATGACGTGAATAGTTTGGCCTTGCTATTTCATATTTGGGGGCTATCTCATAATAGGCATCCTTACCTTAATATGTGCGTCATAACTCAAAGATAATCTGTAGCCTGCGTTGCACCATGGTCTCTGGAACGACCAGCCGAATTTTAAAAATAACTTTTTGCATGGGATAGTCCTACTCAGCGTTTTTACACTTTTTGAAGGATTATAAATCCAGTAATATGTACATTTTGTGCCTTCAAAAAAATATTCACAAAAGTTGAACATATAACCAACCGATGTGTACAGATAGAAACACGATTTATGGAAGTTGGCTTGACAAAAAAAAACCACAAACATAACACTAAGTTACAGTTTCAAACGGATATTTCTTCGAAACTTCATAATAGATTCATATAAAAGTTACATAAAAACTTAAAGAATGCTTCTCTTAACCGATAGCCAAGGAAAAACTTTTAAAAAGTTGTAATTTTTGATAAATAGACCAATTAAATGTATTTACGCTTGCTCACGTGTCGTCGGCGAATTTTGCTAGCGATGTCTGCTGCAGGGCTAGCATGCAACCATCGATAAAAAGTCGAATCGACAAGATAAATATTATTTTGTTATTGTTTGCTATTATGTAAGCTAATATGCGCACCATAGTAAATAGAATTACTCGATTTGATACCATGATTAAGACCACAGAACCAAATATGTGATAATCTTAATAAATTACATACACTAAGCCCATCGATAAGTGCCCTAAGAAAGTTGCTCAACATTTGTGAGAAGTACGCTGTGGCTCACGGACTCAAGTACAACTCAACTAAAAGTGAGCTGATGATATGTAAAGCCGGTAAGAAATGCTACAAGTTCCACAGCACCACATTAAGTGGCAAACCTCTAAAACTCGTTCACCAATTTAAGTACTTGGGTCACTGGGTCACAGATACTCTTAGTGATGACTTGGATATGAAGAGGGAGCGCAGGGCTTTGTGTGTGCGTTGTAATATGTTGGCTCGTAGATTTGCTCGCTGTACATAGTATCTCAGTTAAACGGACACTTTTTAAAGCATACTCTCAGTCATTTTACACCTGCAGTCTATGGGTCAATTACACGCAGCGTGCATACAGAGTCTTAGGAGTGCAGTACAACAACGCGTTCAGGTTGTTGTTTGGTTTGCCGCGATTTTGCAGCGCTTCTACCATGTTCGCGTAGGCGCAGATAGATTGTTTTTATACAATTATTCGCAAGCGTAGTGCCTCGTTGTTGCGACTAGTGCGAGGCACCTCTAATACCATCCTGGATGCGTTGGTGAACAGATGGGATTCTCCCCTACTCCAAAAAATAGTAGATTTTCATGCGACTGGCAACCAGCCAGGCGCTTTCTTTCATTAAGTAACTGTTTTTTTTACATTAATTTATCTCCTATATATATTAATTGTGACTTTATTATGTTTACATATGTCTAATAATAATTTAATTTCACATATTTTTTAATTTCTACTGACATTTTGCTTACTTGTACTATTAGATATTAATTTAGTTTTTTTTTATATTTTAAATAATTATTAAATCTGACATTTATAATTATATATCTAATTCCTACTGACATTACTTGCAAAATTTATTTACAGTGTTCTTTTTTATTGTAATTATTGTTTTGAATTGTATATGCCTACTTTAATTTAATCTTTATTTTTCTGATGTAAAATATGGCTCTGGCTGAAATAAATGATTTGAATTTGAATACCATATTCTAAGAAAATATCGATAAAAGGCCCGATTTATCTTTGTCGACGGTAGCATGCTAGCCCCGCGTGGATGGGAGTATGGTGCGTTTGAATACTACACACCGCGCTACCTACAAGAGGACCTTAAAGAAGACTTATTAAGTAGGTACCTATTATTATGAAATTCTAAGTAGGATTCAGGCGCGGTCCCAGAATTAAACTTTGGGGGGGGTCACAACTGAATTTTGGGGGGGGTCACGACAATTTTTTTGTATCAGAAGTATCTTTTTCTTCCTCCTTCTCTTATAAGGGTTTCATCTTTTCATGTCATGTTCACAGGGGTCATGTCCCCTGTGACTCCCCCCCCTGGGACCGCACCTGGTAGGAGCTCCGAGCTGTACCTATCGACAAAATAACATCAAAGTTAATACTCCTCGTAGAGAGAGTAACAGATGCAATTTCATTTTAATTACTGATACGTACGGCTTGGCAAGAGATGTAATAAAAATGTGAAAGTGGTCTCCGTAACAGACGCCATTATTATTGTCCGAATTGCTATAGGAGTGTAACACACGAAAATAGAACATTTTGTTACGTGATATTATACTTATATTAAATGTACAACTTAACGAAATTAAAATAGTAGGTAGATTGTAGTATATTGTCCAACAGCTGGTCGAATTGACTTATTAAAGAATTAAAGCACAGTACAGATTGTTATTGAACCAGGCCGCATCTTTAAATAAATGAGATAGGGCTGCCCACCTTCAGCGTTTAAATTAAAGGAGGAAGAAATTCGTAGGCTTGACGGTTTACAAAACGAAATGTATATTAAAAAATTCATTAAATTATTCTGTATTTGAATAAAAAACCTACAAAAATATTAGATCTGTGAAACAAAATAAATTATAATGAATGTAGGGGGAGGGGGGGCACATTGATTCACGGGGCACATTGGTACAGTAAATATATCTCAAAACCGATAAACGCTACACAGTCCGGCACATCACTAGAATGCTCAAGGACATTCACAAGAATGACAGTTGTGACACCGCTCGCCGCCAGTTTACCGTTGGGCCACAACGGCCACTAACGTGCTGGAAGAGGCGTGCGCCGCTGCCTACAAAAAAAATACGTGAAATGTAATTGTGTCTCAGGAGGATACTCTTAGTTTTTTTTGTTATTATTTGTTACTAAAGGTAAGTAAATATAGTTATAATTGTATTTTAAAATGTTTTTGATTGCAAGATTATTATATATTTGATAAAATTAATTGTTTGTGGAAAAAGTCCTTTGGGGCACTTTGATACGGTAATGTGTGGGGTACAATGATACGTATCACTCTGCCCCTCTAATGCATTAAAGTGCCCCGTCAAAAATAATAGTTTATTTTATTGTTTTTTTTCCATTTTTTCAGAAAATGGTGCGCACGCAAAACCCCAAAACTGATTCTTCTTTATCACAAGCAGGTCCATCTTCACCACAAATAGCACCATCTATGGAGATGGCATAAATAGATTCATCTTCAGCACATACTACTACTGCAGCATTATCATCACATACTGCTACAGCTACTTCATCAAACATCTATGGTTTTAAGTATACCGTTGCACAAGTTTTTTCAACCGAACAAGAAAAGGCATTGACACAATATTTATTGAATTGCAGTAAAATGCTCTACGGCCTTACATTGATTTTTTAAGAAAAACATTGTTCATTTTAATAGGTTCTAATATTATATTTTCATTAGCAATATTCAATGTTAGTCTGATTACTTAGTAAGTATGTAACTGATTATATAATTAAGAAAATAACAGAGAATTAGTCTTGTTCTATGATGTCAATATTGTTTTTTTTGTGATTATATTTCTAAAGTAACTTAAGAAACTGATTATGGCTAATGTGCACTCTTAATAAAAAGTATTTTGCGATCTCAATCAATAAAATTGTTTTATTTCTGAATTTTAAGTAATAATACAGTTTATATTGGGTGTTTAGTCAGTTTAAATTTGCATTTCATACGGATCTAAAATACGTATCAAACTGCCCCACCCCATGTATCAAAGTGCCCCACTGGTGGGGCAGAATGATACAAAAATGTTTTTTTCTTAAAATCAGTTTATCTCTATACGTCGCCAGTTTTTGCGGTTTTTGCGTAGCCAAAGTATAAGCTGACATATCAGCCAATGCACACATCAAAACAAATATTTAAATATAATGCTTTATGGTCCTCAGAAAAAAGATTGAATTTTTGTGTATCAATGTGCCCCCCCGCCCCCTACTATGATAACGGCGTCTTCACATTTTTATGATTATTATTTTAGAAATATCATGAATTCATTAAAAAAAGTGTAATATACTTTTTTTATTATTTCATATGAATATTGAAACATTTTTTCACATTTTTATGAAGTTGTCAATAAAAACATTTGAAAAATATTTTGGGTTTTTCATGTTTTTTTGGCATCACAGCAGTAGATTTGACATAAGCATGATTGCTTATGTCATTACAAATCAATCTCCAAACTGTTATTCGTTTCAATTCTTTTCGTGCGTTACGAGTGCTCTCAGTGTGTTTTCTGCGTTTCTTTCTGTGATTTTTTACTAACTTATTTTATATATATTTAAGTTGACAGTTCTCGCAGAGGCAGGGAATCTATTGTTCAGTATTGTTGTAACTGTATAGTCGGAAGAAGAACAGTAGGCTGCTGCGCTCATGTGATGTCTGTGATCTGGTACCTTAGCTGGGCTAGGTACCTACCAGGATAATATTAATCCACCTGCACAGTTCTTGGATGATGAATTGATTATTATTGAAGATGAATAAAAACATTAAAAGTAAATAAGTGATTCATTTGGATCTCCACTAACTATGTAATATCAATTAACAGGATGTGTACCAATTATTTATTCTCCTTATTTAATTAACAAAGATGTGTTAATGAAATGTCTGTAATAGTTATAATTATCCAAAAAAATCTCAATAGTCTTAGTTGTACCTCTACTGTTAATTTTTCATGCCATGTTTTCAGATTGCAAAATGTTCTGAAACTTTCTATAATTATGCTGTTGATATTATATATATCGAGCTTTAAATTTCATAGTGCTAACTAAACAAAAGCCCTGGGCCCAGGCATGTATGGGAAGGTGGGTTTCTCCTTTGCCTACTTTGTGTTTATTTCCATTTTGTTTTGTGAGTGCAAATATACTTTCTTTATCCAAATAAAGCACTTTGTAAATTGATTAGGAAGTGTTCAACAAAAATACGTTTTGTGTTAAAAAAACCATGTTTACGTTTGAGTAACAAATCGATCTTATAAATTAACGACCGAAAAATACTTGCGCCTCGACTGAGACGCACGAAAACATGTATTAGTAAATTTTAAATTATGAACAATCTGCATATTAACGTACAGTTCAATCAACAATTGTTTCGGTATGCAGATACTCGCAACTGGCCGCATGCCGAGATCGAGCCCATACTTGGTATAAAGGTTCTTCAATAAGTGTTTATTTGTATTATGGAAGGAATTCCCGAAATTTCGAAGGCGTCGGGAATAATAAGACTTTTCTGTATATGCGCGTACGAAGTTGCGGGAAAAAGCTTGTAAATAATAAATACACTTTATTGCCGTCAAAAGAAAAAAACATAAATCTAGGACAATTTGGGCAGCTTTATCGCTTCAAGCGATTTCTACCAGGCAATCCGTTCTTTTTGTCTTTGCTACGCGATTTTTTCGACTATTTTGAAATGATTTTGAATATCTTATTATTAATTATACTTTAGACGTGGTCGATATAATCACCATTCATCGAAATCAATTAAATTTTGTGTTATTTAAAAAAATATGAAATTTAAGAAAAAATATGATGAATACGAAGAATATTTACGTTGATGTCCTTACACTTCAGCGTTGCGCGCAGTTTTACCCGCGTAATTTCTAATCCCGCGGGAATTTCGGGATAAAAAGTAGTCTATGTGCTATTCCAGACTGTACACTACCACTATGTCAAATTTCATCCAAATCCGTTGAGCGGTTCTCCCGTAATTGAGGATCAACAACATCCACACAAACTCTCACATTTATAATATTAGCAAGATTAGGTATAACTCTTAGCCTGAGTTAAAGAGTTAACTCACAAAAATAAAACCACCACAAATTGTATAATAAAAGCAACTATTACTTATAACTTCAATCCTAACTTTTAATTAAAAATGAATCTTATCTCGACCAGTAAACGTTTCAATTAGACTACAATGTAATCTATATTGGTTATTACAGCTAATTACGAAAGATGAAACGTGTTTGTTTTGGTTGATTGCACTCTGGAGGTCGTGAAGATTCCAACCAACAATCATAGCGTGGTGTGGAAAAATTGTTTGCTTGTTACTTAGATTGTAGGCTGGGGGATAATTTGATAATTTACAAATGAAGTGGAGGGTTTTATTTGTCATTTAATATTGATATGAAGTGTAAAGATAAAAAAATAAGCCACATTAAAAGCGTTACTGTCAATTATAGGACATCGTCAATAAGGTTGCTTCCATGCTGGACTGGGAGCGAAAGAAAAATATAGAATGTGCCAGCTGCTTCTCTTCCCGGGCATACTGTAAAACTCAGTTAATTAGGTAGGTACTTGATTTGACAAAAAATCGAATCGACGAAATAAATATGAAAAAAAAACTCTACTTTTATGACGCCAATGGAAAGAATGCATTAAAAATAATAATTCTTCTTAAGTAACATAGCATTTTAACAGAAAGAAACAACGTGAAATTAATCATTTAAACCAAATTGAAAACATACATGGAACTGTTGGCTAAAGTCAATAAACTGGAAATGCACGTCAAATCTTTTAATTCAGAATTACTGGTATTTAAAAATCGTATACCTAAGTAGTCTTCTTTCAGGAAAATACCCTATCTGCGATATAAGGTTTACTTCTTTTAATGTCTCATAGCCTTGGGATACCTACGCTGTATATTTTTCATACTATTTAAAGGTTTTTCAAGTCAATCTGCGTATGTAATGGTTATTGAATAATGCTAGATATTATTTTCATACAGCGCTATTGTAAAGAACGAAAACGTTATTATATCAGTTAAACACGTGTAATAAAGTACTAAGTACACTGTTATTAAGTGTAAGTTATTGGTTATTGTTGAAATGTGGTTTTAATGTAATTATACAATTGAATTAACGCTACTTAAATTACCAGGAAGACAAATGTTGAAAACAGGCAACCTTTTTTTAAAAGTCTCGTTATATTTCATGGAAAGTTTGGACGTATAATTTCGCGGTCAAAATAGATTGTAATTGTGAACGAGTGTAAATAAATATGTCAAGAAGTGTTTTTATTGAACGAGCTGTTTTGCGCGGTTTTTTAATGTTGAACCTCGTGGGAATATCGGGACAAAAATTAGCTTATGTGCTATTCCAGACTGTACTCTATGACTAGGTCAAATATCTTCCAGTTGAGTTGAGTTGTTCTGCGGTGATTGAGGAATAAACAACCAAACTTTCACATTTATAATGTTGGTATGATTATAATATATGTAGTACGCAATATAGTACACGTTTTTAATATATTATTACAGTTTACAATACATAGATGACTTTACACCCAGAGTCAAATGAAATGAAAATAATTTATTTGCCAACTATGTTTTTACTTATTTTTTTTAGGCATACCATATTTAACCGTAACAAAAGGTGTGCAAATCTTTGCGACCTGATATTATTAGATCTTAGTTGAGTAAAATTATCAAATTATTCTTTAAAAAATGCCAAAATCAATTAACAGTTATTAAAACTAAGAATTTAATCTAGGTTTAATTTAATTAGGAGTAGCTTTTATCTAATATTAAAGGAAATCATGACAAATACAAACATTTGTGATACAGCGAGGATGAATCCCAGAACACTCTGTATATAAGCTGGTTAATCATCCACTATACTACGACAACTACCAATATATTAAGTAATTATTAATATTTATTATCAGCTTCGTCACTATTCTATTAAATAATTGTAGTAACCAATAAATCATTTGAAATAATATCAACTTACCAAATTCTCAAGCAAATAAAAAAAATGCGAAGATAATAATAAAAATGTTATATCTTCGCAGTTTTACGTGTAATTTTTTATAATTTCCTGTTAAGTACAGTTTTTTTTACTATCCCTAAATTCTGTCTAACAAAAGCTAACAGAATACTTTAATAATAATTATAAATAAATAAATCTTTATTTTTCTCTTCACAACATTTAAAATAAACAATGTTTAAAGAATTTAAACAATAATACAAAGGAAAAGGAAGTCAAATGTGAAGGCTGGGACCTGAACTAGGCAGAGCATGTTCTTCAGGTTACCAGCATCCCGAGGTGATATTTCCTAATGCCTAGATGTATATTTAATTGTAGTTGCGAACAAAGAGACAAAGTGTACAGCTATAAAAGTAAACAATATCAAAGTATTAAGAAACAGATTTACAACAGATTTACATAGAGAATAGGTAGAGGTGGTGTCATATGTGATTGTGAAAATGGTGTTAGATATTTATATTATTTAGTTTGATAGATAACTTATATAATAAAGGAGATATTTATATTTCGTGAGTTTAAATTATAATCCGAATTATAATTTAAACTCACGAAATTTTAAGGTTTCTCTACTTTAGTGTAGAGATATAAAAACTCACCATTTGTACTTTTTTCTAAACTCCTGCTCGTATCTACAGTAGAATTAAACTGATCACTAGATACAAAACTCACATCACTATTAAAACTACCTAAACCTAAATCTAACTCTTTGGTAACATTTAACTTTGCACTATTCACCTTAGCTTCAACACACGAGGAACAAAAACTAAAAAGTAAAATTAAAAACACAACAGTCACTCGGAAATCCATTTTAGTTTTTAGAAACACGAGAAATATGTGAAAACAGGGAATAAACCATCTAATAATCTCTTTTAAATCCATCATTTTGTTGCTTTTTATTTTTCGCGGTATTTTTTGTTCAGTTTCGGAACGCTCGTGCGATACGTCATTGCTCAGCGAATGTAACTTCAAACTGACATAAGAAATGGCGGGGCGTTCTCCTTTCTTTCATTTCACTTGTGCACCGGTACTTTCGGCCGATGATGAAACTTATAAATATTTAAACATTACTTAAAGAAAGGTTTAATGACATAAACTACTGTTATTCGGTGCAGTTTTTACCTGTTTATGTTTTCGGCGACTTCGATATGAGATGTTGATCTCCAACTGGGTTAACTAGGTCAAAAACTTGTCTCAGCTCAGGTATGGATGTATCCTAAAAGTACCCCTAGTTTCACTCTTTAGTTAATAATAATAATAAATTGTTTATTTCAGAAATGAGGTACATAAAATTATACAGTAAAAATACAGTTTGCTGAAACTTACAGTTAACACTTATTTATATTATTTTTACTGAGTGCACTACTTCCTAAGAAAGGGCAGAGCCCTGTAGCCATAGGATAAGTTTTAGTTATAAAACGCCCATGCAGTAAAAGGCATTTTTAGACATGTAGGTCAGTAGTTATCAAGAGACAAATCTAAAACTTTCTTAAAGTAGATATAAGAACTCTATAAAAGTGGTATTGGACTTGAGGAGTGTCCTATATCCTTGAATACCACGTTGGCGATGGGGTAAACCTGTCTGCCTCAGACGCCAGTGGTTGCGGGTTCGATACCCGCACGGAACAAGAAAAAATCCGTGTCTGGGTGTTTACATACATGCATACATAACTTGACGCCTGTATCCCTAAAGGGGTAGGCAGAACACTAGAGGCTATAAAACCATCTGATGTCACGTTTGACAAATTTGGAGGTATTATTATGATGGAGAGAGGCTATTGCAGTGACAGGGGGTCAGCCTTTCACCCGCAAATACGCCAATAAAACCTCCGCCCCTTAACTGACTTTTACAGTTTGCCTGGGAAGAGAAGCAGCTGGCACATTCTATGTTTTTCTTTCACTCCCAGTCCCGCATGGAAGAATATCTATTTATAATATCATGGGTGTTTATGTATTTATATTCTAGGTTCCCCCCTAGTTCGCTACATGGTATGACATAACACAAGCTATGCTTGCTTTGGGGCCATGTAGTTGGTGTGATTGTCTGGGGATTTCATTTATTTATATTAACTTAAATTCTGTGTTAGATGTTATACAGCTAAATAACCGGTATTTGACCTCAATCTCACCTGACGGTAAGTCACGATGTATTTGAATACAATGTATTAGGAAGGAATTGGCTTTTTATAAAAGATTTCCGAAACAAATAACTACAAAAGACTTTATATTTTCTAATGACTATATACATACAGGGTTGATTTGTAGTCACCGGCCAAATTTTATCGGTATCATTTATAGAAACAATTTTGGCAAAAAAAAGTATTTTTTTTAGAAAGAAATAAATATATCCCCTAACATATTAAGCTAACCATGGTCACTCTAAATTACCATTAAAATAAAGGCAACTACGCGCTGCTATAACACATCTTGTTGTACTACGTCGTAGTATTATCAATGAAATGCCGCGTCGTAGTAGCTGTGTTCATCAACAGCGACTATTTTTTTTAAAGTTTGTGGTTCCATATTTCTACTTTTTTATACTGAGCGACGCTAAAATAAATATGCAGGTACTTTTATATCGTATCAAAGAAACTAACATTTAAATTTGGCTGGTGACTAAAAATCAACCCTGTATAAAGCATGGTCGCTAACCAGACGAACCCTGACCAGGTCCTGCCACTGAGCGAAGCTCGCACGGATTGGTTGCCTTTTACGTCATTATTATCCAGCAGGGCTAGCATGCGACTATCGATAAATAGTCGAATTACCAGATACAATATTACCTTGCTATTTTATTCTATAATGTTAGCTAACAAGCGCACCAAAATAGATAGAATTACTCGATATGATACCATGATTAAGTTTACAGAGCCAAAGATGCCATATTCTAAGAAAATATCGATAAAACGCCGGATTTATCGTTGTCAAATGTCGCATGCTAGCCCCTTAGCTTTAATAAAAAAACCAACTTCACAGTCGATAATTTAAGTATTTTTTATCATTTCGAATAGTACCTATGCAATACATCCGGTTGACGAAGTATTCTATACAATACATACATGCATAACCTCACGCCTGTCTCCCTTTGGAGTAGGGTAGGCAGAGACAAGAGAACGCCAATAGCTTCAATAGCATGATCGCCGGTTACGGTTACTTTTGACTGTTTCAAAATGTCGCCAATTTGATCGGCATAAGCTTGCCTAGGCCCCGGCCCGAAGTATTTTATTTAAATAAATAATTATATCCACACCATATTATTATGTAGCCCAAATTAAGTTTCTTAAAGAATAATAAACTTAAGAAATATAAACTAAATAAATATCTACAGATGTTTATTAGATAAAAAACTTAAATACATACATAACTTCACGCCTGTATCCCTAATGGGGTAGGCAGAACACCAGAGGTCATCAAACCATCTGATGTCACGTTTGACAAATTTCGAGGTATTATAATGATGGAGAGAGACTATTGCAGTGACAGGGAGTCAGCCTATCGCCCGCAAAAAACGCCAATAAAACCTGACTTTTACAGTATGCCCGGGAAGAGAAGCAACTGGCACATTCTATGTTTTTCTTTCGATCCCAGTCCAGCATGGAAGCACCTAAATTTAATTTTAAAGCACCTTTATTTAAAACTTAAATAATCCATAACTTGACGCCTAAACTTTGAGTGTTCATCGCACAAATATCCACCGCCGCCGCAGCCGGGATTGGAACCCAAAGGCAATGTATATTACCACTACACCAGCAAGTTGTCATATTGAAATATGAAAAACGAAGACATACGTTATTATTTACAGACTTACGTTATTATTTGAAAAGACATGACCCAGACACTTCATCGGCTGACTGTACTTCAGCCGATGAGTAAACCAAACACAAGTTTTATTGACAAAAACTAACTTTCGCTGCCTATATTCACGCTCGTCCTTCTAATCGTACAAACGAAATTTGACAATGAATTAGAAAGTCACACATTGTTATGTGGGCACCTAATTTCACGGATATTTTAAATACTTACTTGTGGAAAAATGAATTATCTACCTAACTTTAGTTTTAGTTATGCTAATAAGCATAATTACCATAGTAAACGCGTGAAATTTAAATTATTCAGAGTTGCGAACTATGCTGTCTGTCTGTCTATCACTGTTTCTTTATCTCCGGAATTATCTTTGTCTGACTATCAACTTGAATGTTAACAATCTTCAAAATAGGTTAATTTTTGTTGCAATGGGGAATTCAAATTTAAATTAATATTGTTTTTTTTTTTTATAAAATATGGATGGGACGTTTGTCTTCCATGACACCTGATGTTAAGTAAACTTGAAGACTAAGGTGGTACACGTCCATCCACGAGAAACCTATTCACTCGACGCTTAAAAGTACTAGGACTATACTGGTCAGGGAAAATAGACGCAGGCAGTTCATTCCAAACCTTGGCGACCCGTATCATTTAAAAATTAAAAATTAAAAAAAAAGTTATTTTAGTTGCGGGGATCAAGATTCCCAAGGGTTTTACCACAAAAATGGTAGAATGGATAAGTCTACGTCGATCGATACTTTTTACTAGGCCAAAAACCGATCGACGCCGTCAGTCGATCATTGATCTACGTTGATCGATTCGTGTGGTAACACCCATAGGAATTAAATAACTTGTAATATATAGCCATGATACACACACCTCAATAGTATACAGGGTCCATTTATAATAGTCAATTATATTTTAATAGCAGATTATGAATGATGAGTAGGTATGAAATTCAATAATTTTTATTTTTTTATTTTTTCATAAATTAAAATTTCAAAATCATCTTCATTGAGTAAAATTTAAATTTAATCTACATTTTATGACTATATGCATTAGATGGAAATGTTGTTAATACTTGCTGTGTAGTCAACAAGAGATTAAACATAGATTTTGAGCACTTCGAAAAATTTTGAAATCTTATTGAGGTAATGAAAAATAATTGTAAAAAAAATTTTTCTTTCGTAATTTAGTCCCAGTCATTATTCTTAATCTGCTATTAAAATATAATTGACTATTATAGCTAGACCCTATATATACAAGGTTAATTTTAATCAGCGCATGATCTCTTGCAGGCATTCTCTCCACGTCAATCCTAACAATATTATAAATAAATAAATAAATATTTCTGACACTTACACAACATTATCTAGCCCAAATTAAGTTTCTTAAAGAACTTGTGTTATGGTTACTAGATAACTGATAAACTTAAGAAATATATAAACATCCCAATTAAGTAAATACATATTTTTATTATAATAAACTTAAATAAACATATAAACATCCATGACTTGACGGCTAATATCTGTGCTCGTCGCACAAATATCCGCCGCCGCCGGGATTCGAACCCAGGACCTCTGGCATAGAAGGCAATGTATGTTACCACTACACCAGCCGGTCGTCAAATTCTATTAAATTGGTTCTACAACTTTCTAAACTTAAAAGTTTTTAAAATTTTAGTTATCCCATACAAAAAATATTTATAGGCTCTGTTTAGAGGCGTCACTCTATTTACTCTAAGCGTAGGCATGCCACGCACCTTGCGCAGTAAAATATCGCTTCAAAATAATAATAGGCACTTCTTACAAAATGTAGAGTAAGGGGCAAACATCTTTTTGTTTTTATTTTTTGTGTTATTTATCAAGATTTGTAAAAAGTCGTAGAACAAGTATTGTTGGGAATGATGTAGAGAAGCTGCCTGCAGAGTTAATTTTAGGGTGATGCGTTAATTAAAATTAACCCTGTTACAGGGTGTCCCATAAGTCAACGATATACCAGAAGCAGGATATACAAGTCATAACAGCTACAGGAAAAATAAAAAATAAAGTTGGTTGTGAGGTTAATTTGGGTAATTTTGGTTCAGATAAAAAATACTTTTTCTTCTAAACTAAGGTAGATGGTTTATAATTTAAGACTTTAAATGATAGAAGCATAACTCAGGGCTATATTTAAAAAATAATACTGAACTAAAGCTACTATTTGTAGGAACCAGGCTGAAATGAACATCACAGGGTGTTGTTTTGTTTGTTTTTTAAATACCATTAATTTCATAACCACACCGCCAAACATTTTTTTTTATTTTTCCGATAGCTTTTATTACTTGTTGTATCTCCTTCTTACAGTGGTATATCGTTGATTCCTATAAGTTGGTGGTCCCATATAAATTTTATCGAAATCGATTTAGAACTTTTGAAAAAATTTAAACTTTCTTTAAAATATGTATCTATCAGTACGGAGAATTTTACGTTGATGGCCTTATGCTGCAGCCAAATTTAGACAAGGGTTTAAATATGTTAGTAGAGTCGTTTTTTTAATTCGTTAATAATTATATTCCTTTTTTGTATCGTAAATACGTATACTGAATACTGTGCCATATGTGAAGTCGCTCATACAACTCTGCGCGCCATCCGGTAAAACGTATCCAGTAAAACGTATCCGGTAAAACGTATCCAGTAAAATGATTGCTGACAGGTGGGACAGCCCGATTTTCGCGCACTGGCAGCGCTTGCACTGCGCGAAATAGGTCTCAGTTGAGAAACCTGCTATGTTTATAAGCCTATTTTATTTTTATTTTAATTTGTATTTGTGTCATTTACTAACCTTATCAATAAGTTTTTATTGTTACTAACCCAATATGGACAAATTAGTTTGAAATAAATGAATATTATCATTATATTTTTTTATGATTTCTCATCTCGGCTTGAGCCGGTTTTTTTTAAGGCATACACGGGCCTAAGCCAAGTGCATGTCAGATATTATAAAACGTACCATGTGTGAACGGGCTGTTATACTTGAATACGGTTTTTGAAAAGGCTTCGATCGGACGACTGCAGGACTATTAGAGTTACCACAGCATTCGTTCGATGTCGATCTACGGTCGACCGACGGCGATGGGATTTTTTGGCCTAGTAAAATCTAGAGATGCGCCGAGTAATACTTTTGCCGAGTAACGAGAACCGTTTTACTCGGCTTAATTTTTTTTCAACCGAGTACTCAGCCGAGTCACTCGGTTCAATCAAATTCCCATTTCGCGCGCGTGTTTCTAGCAATAGTGTTTCTATGTGCACCTGCAAGCACCGTGTATAGCGAGCGTTTGTTTTCGGAGGCTGGTAACGTCTACGAAGAAAAGAGAAATAGGCTGTTACCAGAACGTGCAGAGAGCCTTGTGTTCCTGCATCATAACTTACCTTTATTAAATTTTAAATTTTAAATATTGATTATTTTTATGACTGTCCTTTTTATTTTGTCTCACTACTCATTCATTAAAATAATTTTGATTTTACTGTCAAAGATTTCGTAAATTAATAATAAATGCTTTATGATTAACACTTTTGTTTGAATTATATCTACCTAAATATATTGCTTTTCTTAAACAAAGTATAATCGGCATTCAAATCGAGTTATTCGGCCGAGTACGAGTATCAAAAAACCCGCCGAGTACCGAGTATCAACCGAGTACTCGGGCCATCTCTAGTAAAAACTATCGATCCCTTACGCTACTAGAATTGTTTGAATCTACATGAATTGCAGTTCTATATGATTTGTGCAACTTGTCAGAAGAAGCACATTGACTTTGGCGTCACGATGACGTCACTTCACTTTCGCAAGCCCTACTTCGCAATCCGGTTTCCGCAGATCTACTGCGGAACATTTTTGTTAATCAGGCGGTTGTTTAACGGAACACGTCTATTTTTATGATGGCTGAAGGTTTTACGATGCTTAGCTGGCTGTTTCTTTGTTTTTATCAGTGACTGGCCTCGATCTCACCTGACAGTGCAGATGAGGTCGCAAAAGTATGGGTTTAGGATAAAAATCACAAACAAACCAGTGATATTTTTGACGGCTGGTTTTATATGAAGGTTCGTCTCTAGCCACTACTAGCCAGATAAATTCTAGCACCAAGTGGGGCTCAAAATCAGCGATTTGCCTTGGTAATAGCAAATTTTCAGCTATTTGCTTTGTATCTACAGAAATATTATCTACCAATAAACTATTTTGCACAATTAAGGACACTTAGATCTTTTTATGCCATGATATGTCTAATAGTTTGAGACATAGTTTAGATATTAATAAATATAATCCCCAGACAATCACACCAACTACATGGCCCCAAAGTAAGCATAGCTTGTGTTATGGGATACCATGTAGCGACTAGGGGGGAACCTCGAATATAAATATATACACACCCAGACGCGGAACATTTTTTTTTCTTTTTCCTTGCGGGCATCGAACCCGCGACCACTGCACTGGCGTCTGAGGCAGACAGGTTTACCTCATCGCCAAAGTGGTCGTGATCTTATTTTTCGTCTACGATAAATGCATCGCAAGATGTGACTAATGCGAATGACTCTCTTTTCAACCGAGTTCCAAAAAAGGAGGAGGTTCTCAATTCGTCTGTATGTTTTTTTTGTTGTGTCTTGGTATTCGATATTTCGGACAATTATGAATTGATTTTGAAAATTGTTATTTCATATGATAGAGGATACTTCATAGTTGGTCCCATTTCAATTTCATCGAAATCGGTTGAGTAGGTACTTCATTGAAAATGTTTACGTTGGTGACATTCTCAACTCAGCCAAAGTTTTCATGTGAAGTCGGTATGTTTAATGTTCTGCATTCGTTGTTTATTTTTTTTCTTGCATGCAAGTAAGACCCTTCAAGATCCTCACGAATAGCGACTTTATAAAAGTACTAGCTTTTGCCCGCGACTTCGTACGCGCATAACATTGTTTATATTTAGCCCAACCAGTCACTTATTGAAGAATCTTTATGCCAAGTATCACATCCGGTATTCGATTTTTCATACAAACTAAAAGTCCAATATTACGTGTTCCCGTGGGAATGTCGGGAATTTCTTTCACAACACAAACAGTCACTCACTGAGGAACCTTTATACTAAGGATCACATCTGTGCACTCAAGGAATAAGATTTTTTCATACAAATTAAAAAATCATATATTTCCCGTTCCCGTGGAATTTCCGGAATTCATTTCATAGCACAACCAGTCAGTATTTAAAGAACCTTCATGGCAAGTATCACATCCGTGCATTCAATAAGATTTTTCATACAAACTAAAAAGTCCAAGCCCTTCCCGTGGGAATTTCGAGAATTCCTTCCATAATACAAACAGACACTTATTGAGGAACCTTTGTATAGTCATGTGGGGTAAGTGTACGCAGCGAGTAAGTGTGCGCATGTTAGATATCTAGCAAATGGTACATAACAACAGAACGCGATCCTCTTCCTGAGGTACCCCGCGCGACTCCGCCCGACACGAACTTGTGACGCCAGCCGCCCGTCCCGCAATTTTGAAATAAAAGGTCAGTGAAGATTTTTGCATAAATCATTACGTAATTTTGTAAAGTTTGTCATGTAATCTTTTATATATCCAAATTCTTCTTGAAAACTTGAATACTTTCTTCGGTTACCACGTTTTATGTAGTTTGATTAGAGCCAATGTTTTAGTTGCCCGGATGACGTAATCATGAACCATTTTGGTCGTATCCCGATATGACCGTTCGGGTTAAGTGTACGCAGACGCTTGTTACCCCTCACCTCTTAGCTTTGCCATGGACTGTGTTGATTAAGTAATATTTTGTTTCAGGGCTTGTCTAATATTAAAAATGCCTCGGAATTACCAAAGAAAAGCTCCAGACAGAACTGTCGTTACAAATGATCAGCTTGAAGCTCCGAGATTATTAATTTCGAAGGGTACCAGTCAGCGACAGGCAGCAATTCAAGTTGGGCTTAAGCTAAGCACTCTTCGAAAACGTTTGAAAGCTGGGAAGACAGCTATTAGTATGGGAAGATTTTCGACGACATTTACTAAGGCACAAGAGGATGAAATATATCAATATCTGTCCCCTTTGCCGTGTGTCACAAAGACTACATCTATTGAATCTCGAGCAATGTCAGCTAACGTATCACAAGAGATTGACACCTCTTTATTGGAAGCAACGACTGACATAACAATGGATATTCTACCTCATTTATCGCCTCTCATTCATTCTGCACCTTCAACCAGCAAGGCACAAGTACCATTATCGACTATCCAACCGTTGCCTAAGGCTACTTTACAAAACAGACGAAAAAAAGGCAAGAAGTCTATAATTGCTACTGAAAGCCCTTACAAATTGGCGCTGGAAGAAAATAAAAAAAAAGAAGAAGATAAATTTGCCAAAAAGAAAGTACGATTAAATTTAAAACAGAAGCTTACAACAAAATATACTGCAATTAATGAAACTAAGACTAAGAATACTAAGACTGACAGAAATAAGAATAAAGAAAATGATTACTTTTGTCCCCTGTGTGGCGAAAAATATATTTATCCACCAAATGAAGACTGGATTCAATGCAGCGTTTGTGAAAATTGGTGACATGAACAATGTACTAGCTTTGAGCAAGGAATATTTATATGTGACCATTGCAATTAGTAATTTTAGTTTTTCTTGATTGATCTCATTCTCAATTATATTTTTTTTTGCTGTAGGCGTTACTATAAGTGATGTTTGTGACTTTCAAATTTTATAAGAACATTATTCCTAGTCAGACTAGAGAAAATAATTCATAATTACCTCAATTTCAAGTTGCGCACACATACCCCTAGGAAAGCGCACAGTTACCCTCACTTTGGGGTATGTGTACGCGTTATGATTACCTTCGTTTTGTTCTTTTTTTGTTGATTTGTGTGACAGACAAAGTTTGTACTGTCTATAATTTTGTTGATTAATAAATACTCTAACTAACTAGCCTTTTTTTGTTTTAGTTTACTCATAATTTTCGATTTTATATCATCACAAAGCTTAAGTGCGGGCACTTGCCCCACATGACTATACCAAGTATCACATCCGTGCACTCGAGGAATAAGATTTTTTCTTAAAAACTAAACCTTTCATAACATAAAACATAACCAGTATAAAACTTGGATAAAAGAGTCTCCGAAGAGTGACATAACCAGTCACTCTTCGGAGACTCTTTTTGCCAAGTTTTATATCCGTGCACTCAAGGAATAAGATTTTTCATACAAACTAAAAAGTCCAATAATTCCCGTTCCCGTCGGAATTTCTTCCTTACTGCACCCCTAAATCCCCTAAAAAATGTATGTTCCAAATTTCAGCTCTCTACGCCCAGTAGTTACGGCTGTACGTTGTCTGTCAGTCACTCAGTCAGTAACGGAACAGTTTTACATATATTGATTGATATAAGTAATAAACAATATAATAAGTAGTAAAATCCCCAAGCAATTACACTACATGGCCCCAAACTAAGCAAAGCTTGTGATATGGGATACTATGTAGTGAACTAGGAAATCTAGAATATAAAGACAGGTATCGAACCCGCGACATTGCAGGTTGGAACCGCGAATCTGCAGTGTTTTGTTATTTTTTTTTCTTTTTCTAGCTGCTAGCCGTCTTCGGAATTCGTGTCACGACCAGACATTGCCAATTCACTTCAGCTGAGATTGTGGTAAAACACGGTTTGTCTTGCAACTAAATAAAAGCGAATGCTACGTAGGCACACGTCTAATAAGTTGTAAGTATACATTTTTATTGCAATTTGAACCTTACGACAAATGCATAAGTTGCGAAGTTACGTGACTGTTCCTATAGATTGAAATTTTTTTATTTTTTTTTATTTTTTAATTCTTTATTTATTAAAGGAGAGTTTGATCATTTCTGATCATGTCACTCTCATAATATATAACAATAATATATATATATATATATATATATATATATATATATATATATAAAACAATACATAAGCTATCTTCTACTTAAACCTAATAAAACTAATTTAATTAACCACTTATTTTCTATTGATGTAGGTTTTGCCAATATGCTGTTACACTGACCTAAATTGTAATTTTTTCCAAAAAATTGCTGTCTTTCACTTTCATTCCGGCGACATTCCATTAAAATGTGGTAGACATCTTCAGGCACTCCACAAAGGCTACAATTGGGAGACTCTGTTTTATTCATTAAACACGCAAACTTGTTCAATGGAATGTGGCCGGAACGTAGTCTCAGAGCAAGTACAATTTCGTCCCGTTTCATGTCGGCATCTTCGATCCAGGTATATTTGCAAATGTTTGGTTGCACCGTCTTGTACCAAATACCTTTATTCAATGATCTTTCGTCAAAGTACTCTTTCCATAAATTTCTACAGTATTCTTTGATTTCACCCAGCATTTCAGATTGGTATGGCAAACAGTGCATCAATTCTCCATCTGTTGCTGCTTCTCTAGCTAACTTGTCAGCTGTTTCATTGCCTTCGATGCCGACATGAGAAGGGATCCATTGCAGTACTACCTCTCTTTGGTTTGCGTTCAGTTCACAAATCAGTCCCAGGACTACGTAGGCTATCGGTGATCCTCGGCCGCCCGAGGTGCATCGAGCCACATGCTGGAGCGCGCTTTTTGAGTTTGTCAGAATGACAAACTTTCCTCCACTAAACATTCTAATATAAGATAGTGCCTCAACAATCGCTAGTAATTCCGCGTGCATTATTGAGATATATTTAGAATGTATTTGAGTTTTAAAAAATCATTGCTTTCAAAATCATAAAATGCTATTCCAATATTATTAGCATCCTTCGATGCATCCGTAAATAATTTACAGTATGTCCTGTAAACCTGATTTATGTACCGAACGCAAGTTGACCTAAGGTGGTGTTGATTATACTTTCTTTTATTATAAATGACATCATCGATGAATGGTTTAATGTAATTTGATATATCAAGATTGCTTACCCAAGTCCATAGTTCAAACATATCTAATTTAGTGCTTGTATATATAGATAATGGTTTAAATTGTTCATGTATAACACAAACAAGAGGTTTTTTCTTATATCTCCAAAATCTATTTCCACTAACTTGACATAGCTTTTCAATACTGATACTACATGTGTTTCTTTCTAAAGCTTTACATTTTAACCAGAATTTACCGCATAAATAAGTTCGTCGGATATTCAATGGACATAAAAAGAGTTCATTTTCCATAACGTGAATGGCTGTGCTTCTAATGAAACTTCCAATAATCCGCAAAAACATGTTTTGTACTTTATCTAATTTTATTAAACTAGTTTTGGAGCTATTATGATAGAGAAAACTTGCATAATCACACCTTCTTCTAACCACTGTTAAATATAACCTTCTCAGATGTTTTGGGTGTACTCCCCAACCGGGTCCTTGGAGAACTTTAAATATATTTATGAATTTTAGCATTTTTTCTTTGGTCTTATTGATATGTTTATCCCATTTGAGTGATTTATCAAGCCAGAGCCCCAAATATTTAATATTGCTAACTACTTCAAGTTCCAGGTCATTAATTGTTAAATTTATGAATTCTTTTTTATACCCCGATTTAAATATAACAAGTTTACTTTTCTGTGCAGAAATATTAAGACCTAGATTATTTAAAAGAGATGTAAATTTATTTAATGCATTCTGTAATATTTGTCTTCCTTCTCTTAAATCATTGCATGTAATGTATAGTGCAAAATCATCAGCATATTGGGAAATACCTACATTACATAATTCATGACAGATACGAATAGTGGCAATATTAAATAAGAGCGGTGAAAGAGGATCCCCCTGAGCCAGACCCATTGCAGTGTTCCTATATGAGGTATCTATTGATAGAATTTTAAGTTTTCTGTTTTGCAAGAAAGTTAAGAGATATTGACATATTTTCGAACCCACCATGATATCTCTATCCATGATGGTTAAGAGAGCTGTAATATCGACATTATTGTAGGCATTCTCAATATCTATAAAACAACCCAAGGTAATACAACCAATTGAGAATCCTCTCTGTACTTCACATATCAAATTGACGAGACTATCCAAACAAGATTTTGACTTTCGAAAACCGACCATGTTATCGCTAAACAATGAGTTTTTTTCAAGATACCACTCCAATCTGTTTTTCAAAATTATATGGAATATCTTGCATACACAAGAAATCAAAGCTATGGGTCTTGGAGACATATTTGGATCTGTTTTAGGAATTGGTAAGATCATGATTTCACTCCATTGAACCGGTACGAAACCACAATCAAGGAATTGATTAAAAAATTCAAGTAATATTATTTTACCATTTTTGGGAAGATTTTTGATCATGGAGTAAGATATCATATCACAGCCAGGACATGTATCTTTGGATCTAATGGCAGTATTCAGTTCCTGGAGCGATATCGCAGTTTCAATTTTTGGATTTTTTGAATAAAATATTTGGGGGGCATTAACAACAAAGTCAGGAGTTAAGCTACTTAGTAGTTTTTCCGCATTTTCTTTATCTATTTGACTTCCACAGGTACGATATCCCTTAACCCATCTCATTTTACGCCAAACTTCAGTAGCACTAGTTGATTCGTCTATTGTGGAGCAGAAACTCTGCCACGATTTTGTTTTTGCCTGTCGGATTTGTTTTTGTGCCTTTTTAACTTGCTCTTTATAATAGTTATAATTTAAGGGAGATGGATTCTGGCGAAATTTTTTTAAAGAAAGACGACGTTCTGCTATTGCCTTTGATAAGCTAGGGTTCCAATAATATTTTGGTTTAAAATTATTATTTGGATTTGTATTGATTTAATATTAGGGATGTAAAGTTCAGCTGCTATATTAATAAAATCTATAAAGTTATTATAATTGTTCTGTAAGTCGTGGGTAAATTTAAAGTTACTAAATAATTCTTGTAAGCAGTTTGTGTATGAGATCCAGTCCGCTCTTTTAAAATTCCTACGCAAATACGGTTTCACAGGTTCTATATTGGACGATATTTTTAAAACAAAGTGGTCGCTGCCAAGAGTTTCATTTAGAACTTTCCAAGTGAAATTTATAGCTATATTAGACGTAGCGAGTGACAAATCGGGTGAAGATTTTTGTAAAACCCCATTTACGAGTCTAATACGGGTTGGGCTTCCATCATTTAATGAAATAAGATCTTTCTCGGAAAATGCATCAAAAATATTATTACCTCTTGTGTCCGTTTTATAGGACCAATTGCTATGATGACCATTCATATCCCCCAAAACAAGGGAATTATCTTTTACTGCAGAAAAAACTTCAAGCCAATCATTCAAATTAGTGTTCACAGAAGAAGGGCAATAAATAGTAGCAACATTTTTTAAATAGGAACAATTCAGAAGTTTTACCTGCAAAAATTGAATACCTGAATTACCTATTGTTGATTATACACGATTTAATAGATTTGTGAATCAGTATAGCTATACCGCCGTAGACATCCCCTCTATCTTGACGGTAAACATTATAATTATTAACTTTAAATATAACATCCGAACTAAGCCATGTCTCGTTAAGGACTGCAATATGAACATGTTCTTGAGTAAGCAAACTTTCTAGTGATAGAAGTTTAGGTACGAGGCTTTGACAGTTCCATTGTATTACATTTAATGAAATATTTTTACTATCCATTACTATTTTTTAGAAAATAATCCACTATAGTCTGCAGCGTGGGCCAACCTGAAACATTTTCTACAACCAAGAGTATCAACCATTCTACACACGTTTTAATTACATTATGAATTTTAGTTTGCCAATCGTTTTTACTTAAAAATATAATATTTCTTAACTTTGTTAGGAGCTCACTAAAGCCTATATTTTCTCTCCCTGGAGAGGACTGCGATGAATTGATCACATCTGCCTCAATATCCTTTTCAATATCGGGTTCCACATAATTTATATCCCAGTCTTGTAATTGCTTATCAATCCGTTTTTTCTTTGCTTTTGTGATATTGGAAGGGCCTGGTCTTGTTTGCGTACAATGTTGTGTTTTAGTTTTGTCAGCGTAAGATGTTGAGTTTAAATCAGAATTAGACGCCCCACCCGGGCAGTCTACCCTTAATGGAGTTGTAAAAAGATCCTTCTGCGCTAGATCATTATAATCAGGTAAATGAGTAGTAGCTTCAACTATCTGCGTGGGGCTGTCTGTGCTAACGTATAGCGTCAGAGCTTTTCTATATGTACAGTTATAATCTGCCATAAGCTGTCGAAGTTTTTGTTCTTTAATGTATAACGGACAGGTTTTTGAAAGGGACATGTGTTTGCCATTACCTACAGTTTACACATTTAAAGTCGGTTGTAGTACAATTTTCATGGTTCGCAGAGCACTTGGGGCAAATAACTTTGGTTGATGGACATCTTTTTATTATATGGCCAAGTTTCCAGCAACGTCGACATTGTGAAACTGTGTGTACATATTTTTCAACATCAACTATGAGATTATCAATTTTAACAAATGTAGGTCTGTGGGAACCCTTGAAGCACAGGCGCACTGACTCGAAATCTTCCCACGTGTCTCCTACCCTGCGCTTACAGCGCTGAGCAGACAGTAATTGGGATGGGCTTGGACATGAGATTTGACTAGCTATCTCTTCATCTTTCAATTTCAGTTCAATATTTCTAATAATGCCGTATGTGTAGCTCACTTCTAACGCTTTTTGTACCCTATAAACATTTTCATGAAAATAAGTGGACATACATAGGACATCAGCAAATTTTTCTTCGTCAAATTCCACTCTAATTCTGTACGGGTTAGTATATTTGACCCTTGTTATTCCTTGGATATTCTGATCTTTAAATAGTTTAGCAAGGGCAAATTGTTTCGGCATTTTTTCTGCGTGTGAAATATATACCTCAAATTTAATCTGCTTCGCTTTTTTCTCTTTGCTTTTAACCAGTTGCCACTCGTAATCATCTTCTTCTCGGTCTCTTTTTTCCGTATCAGACATAGTTATGTTTTCTTCCATATCGTACTCCCGTAATACCTCATTGTTTCTTTGTATAATATCTTCTATGTTCATTTCATTCTCCTTGCATTCACTATCACAATCCGAGTTTAACATAATTCACCGAATTAGTGCACGCACGCACGCACCTATGTTAACTCACTCCACCCGAAAGTGAAGCGCATAGGTCGTGCGTAAGCGCACAAGAAATCAACTCGAAACCGGTTCCGCTAAAATATTCTAGCACGACCTGCTCGTACGACTGCCGCGTCGAGACTGATAGATTGCAATTAACAATTGACGGCGGGCTGGTGTAGTAGTAAAATACATTATCTGCTATGCCAGAAGGCCTTGAGCATGGGTTCGGATCCTGCTAGAGTTGGATATTTGTGTGATGCACAATGCACATAATATCGAGGGTGACTGGTGGATCACTTTTGAAATTCTAGGACGTGATAGTTTGGGATCAAGTATGAAATGAAAAATAAAATAAAAAATAAATGTTAATTATTTACGGAATAATATTAACAAGTTCAAGAATTCATTACGAAACGCATGGTTACACTCAAAGTCAAAGTCAAAATAATCTTTATTTCGTAAGTATTTAAATACATTTGAAATAAGTCACAATTTACTAATTGAACTGAATCTACCACCACTTCGGAAAGTCGATCTGTTGAGAAGAAGTGGCAAGAAACTCAACAGCAATCATCTTTTAAAAATACACAATAACAATAATAATTTACAATCTTCTTGCATCCGGATATCTTATAATAAAACTTTATACTTATCCTTAAATCTATCGAAGGGTTAATCTAAAATATTTTGGAATTTTATTATAAAAGCGTACACATTGACCCATGAACGAGTTGGTGATCTTTTGGAGTCTACTATTAAGTATATTTATACATTAGGCAACACTGGTACGGACGTATGGACGGCGCTATCAACACTGAATAGGTAGGTAGGTATAGATAGCTTCACGAACAGTTCTATTTATTTATATGGAATTTTGCCAAATAAATTAAGTACCTAACTACTTTTATTACATAATTATGATCAGAATAGAGTACAGAGTGCTCTCCTTCAATATCCAAAAATCGTCATAAGCCACCCTGTATAAGCCATCAAATCATGGAGGTTTGTATGGTTTATATTTTACCTAAGTTTATTTCTTTCATTTAATACCTATGCGCTTTGTTTATTAACAGATTTCTTAAATTTATTAATTTGTTAGTAGGTACTATAACGTGGGATCGTAAGATTATTTAAAGAAAGACTGTTTGAGATTATTATTATTTATTTCACAAGGAACACTTTTACTTCGCGAACTTTTATAAATATTCACACTGGGGACAAATAAAATAACTATTAGAATATGGTGGAGCGGTACGATTCGCGGATTATAAGATTCAGAGATTTTTCTCCGAAAATAAACATTGATCAGCCCTTTCTGAAGGTTGGGCCGAGAATATTCTAACAAAACTAAAGCGTTTCTGTCAGAACGAAAATATTCAAATCAAATTAAAACCATGACATACTGTTAGTTCGCGCCATAGCCGTCTTTATTTCTCAATATAAGGCGCGCTCAAGCAGTATGTTACGGTACCTATTCATAGCACAAATTAAGAAACTTAAATTGGGCTAGATAATGTGGTGTGCAGTTTCCATGCTGGACTGGAAGCGAAAGAAAAACATAGAATGTACCAGCTGCTTCTCTTCCCGGGCATACCTACTGTAAAGGTCAGTTAAGGGACAGAGGTTTTATTGACGTTTTTGTGGGCGACAGGCTGACCCCCTGTCGCTGCAATAGTCTCTCTCCGTCATTATAATTCCTCCAAACGTCGTGTTAAACGTGACATCAGATGGTTTTATAGCCTCTGATTTTCTGCCTACCCCATAAAGGATACAGGCGTGAAATTATGTATGTAATGTGGTGTGATTCCTAAAAATATTTATTAGGAGCCTACGTATTCAGACATATAACCAAAATTTTTACTTCTAAGTTCAATATTAGCTGAGATCCATTATGGTAAAGGCACCTAAGGTTGACACAGCACCAATGCTTGACACCTATTATTATTGAGAAGCAACAATCCATACATCCATCACAACTATCATATTTATTTTTCTTACCCTATTGATGTTGATCTGTAGTAATTAATTAAGGTAGATTTTTAATCAAAGGTAAATGTGGGTGCTTCAGCATTGCAATAAATAAATAAAATCCCCAGACAATCACACCAACTACATGGCCCCAAAGTAAGCATAGCTTGTTTTATGGGATACCTCGTAGCGAACTAGGGGGAACCTAGAATATAAATACATAAATAGATAAAACACACAGACACGGAACATTTTTTTTTCTTGTTCGGTACGGGAATCGAACCCGCGACCACTGGCGTCTGAGGCAGACAGTGTTACCCCAGCGCCAAATGTACAAATGTATTATTATTTGTTCTTGCTTCTAAAGTCATGCCAATTATTACTTACTAGGCTGTCAACTATTGGTAACCTAGGTTTATTTTCTCCCCCCCCCTATCAACTGATAAAGAACAGGAGTTTTTGTTTATACATTTTTATTAGCGGCCAGCGAAGTGCCATAAACTGGTCAGCTATCATAGTTAAGAACTTGGTTAGCCTAATCAAAACTAGTTGGTCCTGAAATCGGGATTGACCAGTAACACATTGAGTTACTATGTACTAACGTACTAATATCTCAATGCGGTAACTACATACTCGAGTAGTCGAAAGACACTCGTAGAGGGAATTACTCCCTACTTCCTATGAGGATAACGATGAGATTACAATAAAGATGAACATATTCACTAACACAAGTGCATAGGTTTACAAGATTGTTTATTTTATTTTACATTGTTTGTGACTAAGTCAAATATTTGGTAGGAATTATTATTATGATGTTTCTGTTCTTGTGAGACTGTGTGTGTGCGCGCGTGTCTATGTTTGTATCTATTTAAAATATTAAAGGGATTTAAAATAAAATGTTCTTTTCTTAAATATCCTAATAGTGTCAACCTTTGGTGACTTTGCCCTATGTATCTGGTCATCAAGATACCCATTTATTTAGCGAATGAAACATACTTTTATAATGAAAAGAACAAAGGCAGATCTCCATACTTGAAATTGACAGATGTAAAATAGAAGCGTCCCGTAATAAAAAATATGTCTAAATGCCGAACATTAGTACCAGAGTCTACAAGTCTATTTTCATTCGGGAAAAACATAAGTAGGTATACCGATGTTTGTAGTTTTATTACTACAACTAGCTGCTGCCCGCGACGTCGTCTGCGTGAACGCTATGCAGCACCAAACGCACCTACGATTATAACACTGCTAGCGTGATAATATGTAGCCTATATGTTGACCCGACTTCTTAACCTATCTTCATGCCAAATTTGAAGTAAATCCATGCAGTACTTTTTGAGTTTATCCCGGAAAGACAAACAGACAAACAGACAAAAATTCTAAAAACTATATTTTTTGTTTCTGTTTCGATTGTAGATCATACCCCAAGTATTCTTTTAAAAAAATATTCAATGTACAGTTTTGACTTTCCTACCATTTTATTATATGTATAGATAATCAAATCACTTAAGTATGTCAGATTAACATTAAATCAAATAGAAACCGTTACATTTACGGATGAAATAAAAAAAACTACTTAGGTAGGTACCTATTATAATAGGTAACATTTTATAAGTAAAATCCAATTCACGCGGTACAATTGGAGTCCAGTGAGAAGTAGAAGTCGTCGTGGCGCCGTGGTTACTGTGTGTATCATACGATATCACAGGTTAAGCAACGTTCGGCGCGGTCGGTACTTGGATGGGTGACTGCCGACCATTCATTTCTCACGACGACTTCCGTGCTTCGGAGGGCACGTTAAGCAGTCGGTCCCGGATGCTGTATACTTAAATACAGTAGTCGTTAGGGCTTGTCAGAAGCCATTTCGGCGCCTAGAAAATTGACATCCAGCAACCAGCACTGGATTATGGCCTTAACCTCCTCGTCACCCAGAGGAGAGACTCATAGCCCTGCAGTGGGCTCATTGCACGGAGTTGTGGTGAACCTTAACATAAACTTACTTTGGTGCTAAATAGTATGGCAGTTTAGCTGATTTAGGCCCGATTTTTCAATCGTCGGATAAAAATTATGTGACGAATAAAGTTTACTCGGCAGAATAATTATTGCTTTACGATTTTTTTATATGACAATGACATATAATGACAATAAACTTGAGACTAGCTTAAAGATGTCAAGTTATACTTTATTCATTACATAATTTTTATCTGACCATTGAAAAATCAGACCTTTATCAATTAAATTTAGTAAATAAAACAAAAAAATTGACAAATAACAATTTTTATTGATAAACGATAATTTACAAACACATAAATAAATAAGGGCATTCAGTTCATAACTGTGCAATAAAAACTCAAGAAGTAGTTGCCACTTCTACTCAATAGATGGCGTTTCCCTCCATAGACGTTAAATATACATTTATTTTAAATAACCGTTCCATTTTAAATATAAAAGTTACCTACGATATAATTACATTATTTATTTTCCGCAGGTTCTAAAAGATCGTTAAAATTAAGCTCCTTTAATATCTATAAAGTGCCTTACAGTTTTTTAACCGAGTTTAAAAGAATGAGGTGTTATTTATGCCTTTATACTAAATAGTACACACGGTCGCAGATCAACTTACCCAAATCTGTCAAGAAAGTGTAATTTAATCTGAACTTTAAGCTCATCACATTAAGTTAGAAATTAGATGGGGAAATTGTTGTGCGGCTGTTCTAACATCGATCTCTACAAAATTTTGAAGCCTATTTGAGTGATTTTCATTATTTTAACTTTGTTTATGATTTCATACATTAAAATATCAGATACATTTTAAAATAGGTTACCAAAAGATATATGTATCCACCCCTCTCTCTCTTACTATACCGAATTGGGAGTAAAAGAGACGAATGTATTATAAGGCAACATCATATTCACTGGTTTTGTTTATCAAAATTTAAAGCGAATTTTTTTTTCGTAGGTTACTGTTTCGATTCAAATATATGAATCTTTAGTTTTGTTCCCACGATTATACAACGCAATAAATTTCGAATGACTAATTTATATTAATTTAAAACCGAAACATAAATAGGTAGTTTTAGTTACAGAATGTTTGTCTTTAGAATCCAATTTTATATAATACAGTCATATTCATACTTCGAAGTATTAAATACCAAATAAATAACACCAAATAAAAACTATTTTCATCGGGTTTCATCGCATCATCATAACTTCGATATTAACTCGACGTTTCGCTGTAATTACAGATACTTTTGTCATGAGTGACACCGAGAAGTCGAGTTAAAATGTATTACATAATTAAACATTACATAATTTTTTTTTAATATTAACTATTCCCTCAAAATGTCAGTGACATAAAAAACTTCCCTGGCTAAGTATAAACATGTGATCGTCAACGAATGACTGTATAATACCGTTAATTTATCAATCAATACGTCAATCTAATCAGTTGATTGATATAACAAACTGACATAACCAATATTGACTTATGAACTAAACGTATTAACCACAGACATACAACACGATTTGTATTGAAGCCAAGAGTGCCGACTTTTGAACACCTAATGTGACGTCATAGCTGATTACTTGTGATATAAAATACAAACCGATTCAAAGACACCGATGCCGCCAATGAAAGCGATTATTAAGAACGATATCTACATTGTGATATCGATTTTCTAACAGACATAAATACGCGCGACTGAATCTAGCGGCGATCAACCTAGACACGCAAACTACATGCATTTGCGTTGTCTATGTAGATGTATATCTGCGGTATTTACAGTTTGTTGGTGACAGATATACAGGGTCTATAGATCGCGCCTTACATCTAGGTTTACTATGAAGTTATTGCGAGACGCTTCGCGCAAGTTTTTTGTAAGAAAAACGCAGGCGCATTTTATTTGGCGCAGGCGATAATTCTATAACTAAAAGAGATATCAATAAACTGTAAAGTGATACCGTTAGGACGTTTTCAAATGAGTAACAAGACAATAACTTTTTAAATTTAATTGAATTCTTTGGGCTGTATGGCAACCAGTTGTCGATACTTTAGAAGCTTTCTTTAAATTTTAATACTAAAAAATATGTCTGAAATAAATTATTTTTTATTTTATTACTGCCAGTATCATGTGATGAGACAGACACGGTATTATAATTGAAGATCATGTTATGACTTAGAAAATGAGGCGCGACGAAGACCGGACATTGAGTCATCTAACTTTTTTTAAATAAAACTCTTGGTCTTCCTATATTAAAATTAAAATAAAAAAATACGCTTTATTTTTAAGTTTGTTGATGAACGAACTTTCGATATTACTTTATAGTTTTTTAATATATCTTATAATTACGTAATAATCGCCTGTATACACTTAACGATTACTCTTTGTATACATTTCAAATAGTTTATCTCCTACATTGCTCAACATCATCTATAGGTACAGTCAGCATCAAAAGTCGATGATCATATCCAGATTTTCAAAATCCCTGTACACTATATCACACATAAATCGCTTAACAAGTTAGGTATTGAATGAACGTCATTAAAGTTCAAAATAAGCTGAACACTGCTCGTATACTAATGCATTTTGAAAATCTAAATGTGGTCATCTGACTGTACCTTTTCATGTTTACACTCTCGACTAGGTAGATTTAATTATTTTAACCTAGATTAGTAATACAATGCAATACTAGTTCTCAATACTATTTATTTTATATCTAAGCTCAATTAATCATTTGGTCTTTATTTTGAATTCACTTCCTTCATTTAAACTTTGAATATAATTATTTTAAATTATAATGATGCCACGTCAATTTGCAATTACTACATTATTATTCACAGAGTAAATACATCACCAAAGATGCAGGAAAGCGGAGTACACGCCTGAAAGTGCAAATAAAATACATTAATTGCAAATTAACGTGACCCTTTTAAAAGGTCAGACCTCAATATTCAATCCAATGGGTTATCTTACATCCCAAACTTGGCAAGTAAAAGCGTTGCTATAACAACTAAAAACCCTTTTACTCACAGACATAATCTACGTAGATAACGCAAATGCTTCGCGTGTCCGAACCCCGACCAGGCGCGTCAAGGTTGGTCGTCGCTAGATCTGTTAGAAAATCACAATATAGATATCGTTCTTAGTAATCGATATTATCGGCGGCACCAGTCTTTGAATCAGTTTGTATTTCCCATCACTACATATCAGCTGTGACGTCACAGTAGGTGTTAAAAAGTCGGCACACTTCGTTTCAATACAAATCGTGACACTTGCGTCATCTATGTAGATGTATGTCTGTGCTTTTACTATTTTCCGGGTTCAATAAACTATCGAAGAGTTGAAGTAAAAGTAAAGATAATAAAATCCTGTACAATTCTGAGCTCAAGTGACAGTTTTGACACAGTATAGGAATATCTATCATTACTGTTATTTCTTCTTTTTATTATTATTTATGGCAATCAGCCGTTGTTATGAGTCAACAGACTATTTTTTAGCTACCAGCCCTTCCTGCTGCTTAAACATGCTGTATAATATCAGTAGCCTAGGGGATTTGAGCTAGCATTATAACCTTATACCGTTACTTTAACTCTTTGGTAAGTTTTTGAAATATGCCATAAGTCATATCTATGTCATTTCCAGATTGTACGGCCCGGTTGAATAACTTACCAAAGAGTAAAAGTAAAGATACAAATTCAAATGCTATATTGTGTCAAATCTGTCAGTTGAGCTCAAGATAGTATAGACATTTCTATCTTTACTTTAACTATTATTAAAGTAAGTTTATTAAAGTTTAGTAAGTTATTGATACAGGCTTTTTTCATCAGTAGCATCCAATTTGATGTGTCTGCAACTTAAAACACGAAATATATACTTAACTCAATTTTAACGTATACCATCCACATTTTTTTAACTTTCAGTGTAATTGTTGCGTGTAATATGTAACGCAAATAAACTGATTCTATTCTATTCTAAATGTGAATACCAATATAATATCCAATTTCAAAATATTTTTGGTGATAGAAAAATAAAGGGAAAATTGCCCGATTTTACACGATACTTTGGGCCATGACCCGTCCACCCACCGCCTTTACCCACCAGTGGGTGGAGGGGTAATTCGCATTTACTCTAGAATCTCCTGTGATGTTATGTGTTCCTGGTATTATTAACGTAATTTTTGAAACAATCACTTATCGTATTATTTAAAAATGATCGACAAGCTATTTATTGGGCATTGGTGGCACTGGTGGGTAAAGGCGGTGGGTGGACGGGTCATGGCTCGATACTTTTAATCATAAAAATGAAATGCTTTGTCCTAGTAAAATGCTGTATTATTTTTGATTGAGATACCTAAAAAAGGTCGCCCAAATCTATCTGCGTTTATAAGTTATAATTAATTTTATTGACAATAAAGAGTATTTATTATCATAATCTTTGCGTTAAGCATTGAATTGAATATTGAAACCTGCAGTCGTCCTATTTCATATTCAATCAGTAAAACTGTGATGGCTAAATTACAATTTAAAGAAAAACCTTGCAAATATTCTTGATTTAACTGACAGTCGTAACCGCCACAATTGCAACTATATCAATATGTACAAGCAAACTGAATGACCCGCAATTGACGCTGTCAAAATCATCAATTCAATCAAATTCGAACGCCATCAATCCTCGTTCAATCACTATTCAATCACTTCATCTTCTATCTTTCAAAAATAAAAGACGTTTTTATTCATATTTAATAATATCTGAAATGACATCGAAATGTCGCTTTTAGATAATAAGTTCTTATGTTTTATACATTTTTAAATGCCAAAATAGGCTCTACTCGGCATTACAATCTCCAATTTTAAGTCTTACTAATGTCAACCTTAAAAAGGCTTCAAAACAATAACCAAAGAAACAAAGAAATCGGCTTTAAACTCGTTACTTTTAAATATATGGGCGTCTCTTTCGAACTCAAGAGTGTAATCGTACGTAAAAAAGGACAACAGCAATTTTATCATTGCTTTAAATGACAACAATGTGGCCAGTCGCCAGTGGTCAGTTGTCATAACGACTTGCTTTTTGCAAATTTCGAAGAAAATTTAAGTATTTTATGTAAAATCGTTGTTGTTTATAGTGCAGAAATTTTCATAATATTGTCATTACCATGGTTAGATGCAGTGTGTTAGGCTGCTCCAAGAAAAACTATGAGCACTACGGCAAGCCGCCATCTTTGTTTCTTACTAAACAGGCACGTTTTTTTCGTTATTATGCCATGTTCTCTTGCTCTTTAGTCATTGCTTCAAAATCAGTTTCTGTTAGCAATTTTTAAATTTGTACTGTCCAAATTTGACATTAGAGAGACATAAAACTAGAGAATTTTAGGTCGAATATAGCCCAATGCTACAAGACAGTTTTGTATAAGGAACGTATCACAATGTAATCACCTTTTTAACCATACAAAGTGTTTCTTTGTAATCAAATCATAAATATGATTTGATTTGATATACAAATTAACAAGTCCCCAGTACGGTGGTATCAAATTCACAAATAACGTATTTTGAAATATTACTTTTTTAAATTAACTAAGATTTTTTTCATGTATTTTTCGCATTTGATCTGCCTTTTTTAAATTCTTTTAAATAACACACATATGTGTTCTTATTTTTGCTGCCTATAATACATGTTATATCGTTTACAGCCTGTTACTTGTATTTCTTTATGTCGGACAAAAAGTACGACAAATAGATTTTATTTTATTGTAATTAAAAGTTTACAATATGATTATCTATACAGTAAAACTGACATAAGAAAAGGTAGATGCAGTCTGTATAAAAACAAAACATAGGCTCTACTAGATCAAGGCAAGTGTTATGGAAGCCTTAGTCAACCAAAACCAGCTCAACTCCAAGAGCGATATTAAGTACCTACTGCTAAATCTATTAAGATCACAAAACAATACACTTTTAAACCTGATTTGATAGCATTTTATATTTTTTAAATCGACGTTTCGGTTCCTTTGCAGACCCCATTTGCAGATTTTTATTTTTAGTAGAAGCTTAATGTTGGTGTTGTTTTAAAGGCAAAAGAGTAGAGTATATGACAACATAAAAAAGTGTTTAACCCTTTACCCGCCAGACTCTATATCAGTTGTCGTGCTCCCAGCGCCAAGCACAGTAAATCTAAAAATAAATACCTACAACAAAAATAGGGATGTTCAATGGTAGATCGATATACCCGTCCCAGCTTCGCACGCTTCAAATTCAATCTTAATAAGTACTTTCAGCTGTTTAAGCTTGAAGAGGTAACAGACAAATAGATAGAAAGAGAAAATTTTACTCGTGACTGCGAAGACACGAGCGATGGGGTCGGGGTCTGCAAAGACACCGAAACGTCGAGTTAAAATGTAAAATATAATTACAGGCGGTAAAACCATATAAAATTGTTTTAATTTTGATTATGAATTTTAAAAACTGAAGACAGTATTACGGGTTGTCTGGTAGAAATCGCTTGAAGCGATAAGGCCGCCCAAATTGTCCTAGATTTATGTTAATATTTTCTTTCTTTTAGTACTTATTTTGATGGAAATAAAATTATTATTACTTATTAACCCTTGGAGTTGAGATCGTTTTGTTAGTATGCGAATACTCTTGATCACGACTTAAGCACAGATTCCTTGTCGGTGCTCCAGTGAGAACTTTCAAGGAATCTATATTTAAAGCGTTCAAATCTGAGCGCGCTTTCAAAAGACGTGCTTTAAACTTGAGTCGCCAGTTCGACGTAGATACCTGCATTAATATTAGTAAAGATGTCTAAATAATGAGTGCTATATACCATACAATCCGCTGCTAATTATCCAACTTTCATAAAACAAGCGAATACAGTTGATTACTTTTAATTTCATATATTTATGCAAACATGTAGGTACTTTACTCATACAATTACTGTGTATTTAAGAAACTAATATTCGCACGCCTGTATCCGACTTTAGATATCACTCTATCAGGCAAAAAAATATCTCCTTTAACATTATTTCTATAAATAAAAACGTCTCTTATCCAAAAAAAAAGGTCACGAATCTTCAAAACCTCCATATATATTAAAAAAAACACTTTTCAACTACATCTGTTGCGTAGAATTCCCATTCCAAGTGTTATTATCATCGTCATTATCCCCTGTGAGCCTGTGGACGGTCCCCTTACGTCGGTAGGCCTGGGGCCGGGGGGCGGCGGCGGCGCGGGGGGCGGGGCCGCCGCGGGGCGCGGGGGCGGGGGCGGGGGGCGCGTCGGGCCGCAGCCGCGACGCCAGCCACGTGTACAGGCTGCTCATTGGGTCGATTATTAGCGATGAGAATAGCTGGGTGAAGAATACTGGAAGAGAAAAGTCATGATTTTAAGTTAAACATGTACAAGGTGTCTCAAACGAAAGTGAACATTTGTTTTGGTTATTGCCGAGGGGGCGCGGAGGTGTTCCAAACGGTAGCCTGGCTCTTGGGAATTTTGTCGCTATGGAGCGTTTCTCGGGTGCGGGCCGTGCGTTGTGCGTAGGCGAGTTTTATAAAAACGGTGACTTGGCGACTGTAGTGCAAAGAAAATTCTGCAACATTCGACATATTTGTCACTTGAATGATGCGCCAAGCACGCGACTCATTGCAAAATGGGTCAAGCAGTTTGAAGAGACCGGTTCAATACTGGAAAAACGAAAATCCGTCCGTCCAAAATCTTCTAGAACCCTCGAAAACTTAGACAGTTTCGCCCAGTCTATTCGGTACGATGCGAACTTTTCAAATCGGAAGCGCTCTGTGGCCTTAGACGTGCACAGATTGTCATTATGCCGTATTTTGCATGAAGATTTAAAACTTCAACCCTACAAAATTCAGTTGGTGCAAGAATTAAAGCCTCAGGATGCTGATCAGAGGCTAGACTTCGTAAACCAGATGATTGAGAATTTTCTAAAGTTTACCAATTTCCTGTTTTCAAATGACGCCCATTTTCATGTTAACAAGCAAAATTGTCGTTTTCTTCGCACTAAAGTCACCGAATTACCGGTTTTATAAAGAAACACTCCATAGCGACGAAATTCCCAAGAGCTGGCTACTGATTAGTACACCCCCGCGCCCCTCAAAATAGTTGCGTTCACGCAATAACCAAAACAAATGTGAAGTTTCTTTTGAGACACCTTGTATTTTTGAACGGAATTATGGCGTTTGATATGGCGATAATTTATACGACAAGTCCGTTTAAATTAGTGTTTGCATTTAGATTATGAATCGCTAAAACTTGGATGTTTAAAGTTTAAATTTTGAGACCATAAATTGTAGGCGAATAATTATTTTTCTGAAATATTATTCCATATATATTTAAAGGATGAGAGAAAATTTATTTTACATTTATGGTACGGTCTCAAAAGAAATCTACATGATATATACATAGGTAAATAAATAATAAATAAAAATCGCCAGACAATCACACCAACTACATGGCCGCGAAGTAAGCATAGCTTGTGTTATGGGATACCATGTAGCGAACTAGAGGAGAACCTAGAATATAAATACATAAATAGATAAACACCCAGACATGAAACATTTTTTTTCTAGTTCCTGGCGGGAATTGAACCTGCAACAGTTTTACCATCGCCAAAGTGGTCGTCAAGGTCAAAAATAAAAAGATAAGTAAAAAAAAAATTATATCAACACATATTTGACGACCGGCTGGTGTAGCGGTAACAATTACATTGCCTTCTATGCCAGAGGTCCCGGGTTCGAATCCCGGCGGCGGCAGATATTTGTGTGATGAACACAGATATTAGTCGTCAAGTCATGGATGTTTATATGTTTATTTAAGTTTATTCTAATAAAAATATGTATTTATTCAATATGTATGTTAATATATTTCTTAAGTACATCAGTTATCTAGTATCCATAACACAAGTTCTTTAAAAAACTTAATTTGGGCTAGATAATGTGTGAGTGTCAGAAATATTTACATATAAGTTTATACGTATATTCGCAGCCGTGAAAAGTAACTTTGAAATCTATAATTTGTTATTATTTTTATTCAAAAGCAAGTACAGTGTGAACAGTCAGCGATCAACTAATAAAAATAGGCGTCTCTTTTGTTTACCCAGAATGTATATTTCTCGACAGAGAAATCACCGAGAGTTACTCGTCTATTCGATGGAGCCTTAACTTGTGTACAGCACATCTTCGACCTCATCTATACTTAATAATGTTTTTAAGTTTTTGCATTTATATTGCCCAATTATTCTTAAATAACCGAAAATTTACTTTAACTGAGATGCACAATTTCTGAGAAGAAATTGGTCTCGGGTGGTCTTAGCTGCAAAGCTATACCATTAGATGAAGCTACGTTAGCAATATAACGTAACAATAAAAATGTGGTAAGTAATTTCGAGGCGTACCGCTAGGCCCTGGTAGCTCAGTGGAAGAGCACTCGTCCGGCAAACGAGGGGTCCCGGGTTCGAGTCCTGGTCGGGTAATTTGTATTTATCACATTTTTTCGGTTACTCATCTATACTTACCATCAGGTGAGATGGCGATCAAAAGCGGTTAAAACACCAATTGAATAAGAAATACTGTCGTTTTTCAAGCTCCAAAGCGGTATAGATTTAGGCTTGTTTTATGAAAATTCTTTAAATAGAATTAAAAAAGTCTGTGAATAAAAAAAAAGATTACGAGAATATTAATGACCTTAAAATAGGGTTTTTTTATACTCACGCGCTATCTGCGTCCACACAGCCTGCGTGCCGACTGTGCTGGCCCGTGGCTGCACTAGCACGGCGGCAGAGGGCGCTAGCTGCAGCTGCCTCAACGATTGATTTGCTCCGGAAAGTTCGCGGCGAGGGAACGCCGTCCAGAGAGAGAAGGAAGATGGGGACATCTGGTGTAAGATAAAATAAAATACTATTAACTGTTTGAAATGGTTTATTCCACTTTGTTCACCTGGGTGCACAAAGAGGAATAAACCTTTGAAACTACATACATACGTAACTTGACGCCTTGTGGCCCTTCAAATCAAATCAATCTTTATTGCCAAAAATATGGTTAACAACGGTGGTGGTAGTCATAATATAAAATAAGTATCACATATTTTACTGAAATTATTACAGTATGCAATATTCTAATGTCATTCTTTAAACAATTTTGAGATTTAGTATGAAATCAATCAAAAAATATTCGAATGATAATTCCCTTCTAATCATAACAAAATTATCAAATTATAATATAATATATACTTAATTTTATTACAGCATTGTCAATAGATAATTAAAAATGTCACGTTTTAGAATTAAAAAATTCATTGACGGAATAAAAACATTCTTAAATAAATGAAAAATGTGATAAAAAAAAAAGGTTCGAATCCTGTTCGGGTAATTTTTATTTATCACATTTTTCATTTATTTAAGAATAATTGAGCATTTTAAATGCAAAAAACTTAAAAACATTATTGGAATAAAAACATATTATCTTTAACCATTTATTCAATTCAACTTTGAGTTTATGGGGTATGCGGAACACCAGAGGTTATAAAACCATCTGATGTCACATTTGACAATATTGGAGGTCGGAGAGAGACTATTGCAGTGACAGGGAGTCAGCCTATCGCCCACCAAAACGCCAATAAAACCTCTGTCCCTTAACTTACTTTTACAGTTTGCCCGGGAAGAGAAGCAGCTGGTACATTCTATGTTTTACTTTTGCTCTCAGTCCAGCATGATTAGATATTATTATACCTACATACTTTATTATTACTGGCTGATTTATGACTTCATACCGACTAAAGGGGGGGATTTAGGTTAGGTGGTAGTCATAATATAAAATAAGTCGCTTCCATGCTGGACTGGGAGTGAAAGAAAAACATAGAATGTACCAGCTGCTTTTTTTCCCGGGCATACTGTAAAAGTCAGTTTAGGGACAGAGGTTTTTATGGCGTTTTTGTGGGCGATAGGCTGACCCCCTGTCACTACAATAGTCTCTTTCCATCTTTATAATACCTCCAAATTTGTCAAATGTGACATCAGATGGTCTTAACCTCTTGTGTTCTGCCTACCCCATAAGGGATACAGGCGTGACGTTATGTATGTATGTATTAGGTTAGTAAAATTTTAGAAAACTTACATCTAGGAATCTAAAATAGTCGACCGCAAAAGACGCTTCACAAAATTCAAAAGTGCATGACGATAAACGATAAATAAATCGTAAGTATTTGTTGTGACACGGGCGCAAAATATACTTAACCTACAGACGTTTATAATAACATCTCTTACTTATACTATAAATGTAAAAGTTTGAATGTATGTGGTTGCGCTTATGGGTTTTTTACTGTAGTGGACTGTATTATAAAAAGAGAGATGGTTCGGTGCTAAACCCTAGCCAACCTACAATGCTTTGATCGGCAATACGGATTTGATTTAACAATAAATGTAAGTTTGCTTGTTGTATGAGGATAAAGAAAGGTATAACTTACTTGGATATGGTGGGTGGTGGGATGCGCTGCTGCTTATAGCTTATGCTGCCACGTGAGGAACCACGATTTTCCGTAAATACCTTTTGACGCGCACTAGCACAACGTCGTAATATCACTTGATGACACCAAATTGTTAAATTAACAGATTTATTCTTAGATTTAGCAGGATTATAAGTTTTAGGTACACTGCACACGAGAGACGCGTCAACCACGAAGTTCGTCCATCTTGGTTTTCTTTCAGCTTGACAGCGCAATAGGAAGTAGGGAGGGAAGGAACTACCCTCATACAAGCAAACATTTTACTAAACTAAAAATGAATGAGCGGTAATTTAAAACTAAACCCAACAGTATGTTTGTTTCTCAATCACTACAGAACGGCTCAACGGATTGGGATGAAATTTGGTATAGTAATAGTGTAGTCCCGAATAGCACATCGGTTACTTTTATCCCGATATTTATTATGTGCTTATTTATTTATTTATTCTTCATTGTAGACATGGAGTAAGAAACAATTTGAATACTTAACAATGTTATAAGTACAGTGCACAATAGGCGCCCTTATCATCTGAAGACGATCTCTACTTGGTTGCTAACCGCGCTTAATAAAGAAGGCTATTAAAAAGATTTCATAAATAGGTAAAATGGTCATAAAAAGAGAATACCAAAACTTGATACTGCTGCAAAACACATCTACGTTATTCATACTCAGAATCGCCCTATCCACCAATCTACAGGACGCATTAAAATGAATTAAGAACTATTGTATCGTGAACTTGGCACGAGGGAAGAGCCTGGTGATCCCCTAGTACAGAAAAACCTAAATGGGGCACCAGTCTCCCACTTCAAAACCTAAACTGGATTACCTCTTATAATATAGGTAGTTTTTAATAATAGTATTGTGTAAGTAAAATATTATTGTGGAAAAATAAAAAATAAAAATAAAAAAATTATAATTGTTAATTGATTTGTTGAATTGAATTGCGCAGATGGCAGACTGTCTCAGTGAACGAGTGGCTCCCGAAAGTTCACGGCAGAGAAAAGCCGACCAGAAAGAGAAGGAAGATGGGGACATCTGGTGTAAGATAAGATATATTGTAAATTTACCAAAAAAAAATCGAACAAAACGCTTCGATAGTTCCTTTTTGGTACCCGTTTCGTTGCAAAGGAGTGAAACGATCTGCCTGCGTCTTTTTTCCCTGACCGCTACAATCCTGATACTTTTAAGTGTATATGTTTCTAGAGGATGGATGTGTACCACAATAGTCTTCATGCGCGCTTTCCATCAGATGACATGGAAGACAAACGTCCTTCCATATAAAAAAAACGATTAACTTTTTGAAACCATTGAGATTATTTTCAGTTTTATATATTTACGGAGACTTCCGACATCTATACTATTAGAGTAGATAACAATCAGCAGATCAACTACAACGGTGAGGTCAAATACGACTAATCAAAAATTTTTTAACAACACTATGGGTCCCAATATGTCCAAATGAATAATCCTAGAAACGTAGCATAGGGTTGACCTTAGCGTAAAAAGGACAAAACATAACAGCCCATGTTATGATTTTTTTTTAATGTGTTGAAATTTTTGTGTTTCGATTATTTTTATCCTTTTGTGATTTTTCAAGGGCAAATGTCTTTTTTCGTAGTATTTATTTCTGGCAAAAACTGATCTAGTTTAAACACAGGCACGTTTAAGTTACCGATTAACGATAATTTATAAAAAAATAAGTATTCAAAAAAAAGTTGTGCGAGTCTAAAGGCAAACTTTTGGAAAAAAAAACAGAAAAGTACAAAATTATGCCCATCTCCAAAACTATAAAACTTAACCCATAGAAAGTAGGCTTTAAATACTAGCAAATGATCTAATCTACACGCTCTGTTCCTATGGCGGGTCATGTACCCGTCAGCCTGTATAATATAAAACAGTTTTGTAACTGACTGAGGTACTGAGTGACTGACAGACAACGTACAGCCATATTAGTTATAAGTTAGCAGTATGAAAATGTAAAATAGAATTAAGAAAAGTTGTAAACGTAAGCTTCAACATTGTAAATAATATGTACCTGTCAATGTCCGCAGATAGTAAATGTAATAAATATAAGATAATATGTAAAATACGGAAACCCGCTCAGCAAAACTTTAATATAAAAATGTAAGCGATAAATTTATTAACCCTTCGTAAATGTAATAGATAACATAGAAAATCAAAATTGTTAAACTTGTTATTATATTGTTTGGAACCAAAAATAGGTAAAAATGTAATAGTAAACCTTGGATAATTGAGAAGATATGTAAACGGATTTATCATTTTAGCAAATAATAATATAAAATAAGAGTAAGGCTATTGTCCGAAAATCAAAATTTGTAAAACTTAGATATAAACATAAGATATAACAAATAAAACCGATATAAATCCCCTAGAGGCAAATGAGAAATGAACAAAGCACGAAAAAAAAATTACTACATGCCAAAAGAGCTCGTTTAATAAAAAAACCCTGAAACATATTAGGGGACCAGAATAAAAATAAAAAAAACGTACAGCCATAATTACTACTTTAGTACTTTAATAGAACTTTTAGTTTGTATGAAAAATCTTCGAGTGTGAAGTTTAGTAATAAGGTAGTTTTAGTAAATAAATGGCTGCTCACATGCAAGTTGTCGCTGACGTATCGCGTGAGGTCCTGCAGCGTCTGCTCCGCCTGGAACTGAACCGTGAGCGACGCGCCGTCCGGCAGCTTCAGCGACACGCGAGCCGTGTTCGAGTCCTGCGCGTCGCCGGGGGCTGGCGGAAAACATTTCGGTCAGTAAATAAATCTATACTAATATATAAAGCTGAAGAGTTTGTTTTTTTGTTTGAACGCGCTAATCTCAGAAACTACAAGTGGGATTTGAAAAATTCTTTTTGCATTTGATAGCCCAACTCTTGAAGAAGGTTATTGGCTATATTTTATCCCGAAATTCTCACGGGATCAAAAGTTACGCGGATAAAACCGCGCGCGGTGGCTAGTAAATAAATATTTCTGACACTCACACAACATTATCTAGCCCAAATTAGGTTTCTTAAAGAACTTGTGTTATGGATACTAGATAACTGATATACTTAAGACATATTATATAAACATACATTTTGAATAAATACATATTTTTTTATTAGAATAAACTTAAATAAACATTAAACATCCATGACTTGACGACTAATATCTGTGTTCATCACACAAATATCCGCCGCCGCCGGGATTCGATCCCAGGACCTCTGGCATAGAAGTCACTATATAAACCAGACCTCTGGCAAGGCAATGGTATGTTACCACTACACCAGCCGGTTTTCAAACGGCTCATAAATAAAGATTTATGACATTCAATAATCAACGAATGCAGAGCATTAATAGAGTCATATATTTTTTTTTCAAAAGTAATAAATTAGATTTTTTTCGAGAAATACTCAATCGATTTCTATGAAATGTATATGGGATCACCTCTGAAGTATCCTCTCTCGTATGAAACAAGAATATTCAACATCGATTCGTAGGTAGTTGGCCAGAAAATCGCGTAACAAAGACACAAAAAAAAGTACACGAGAACGAATTGAGAACCTCCTACTTTTGGAAGTCGGTTGATAAACATACGCTATAGTCGGCTACATCTGTATGCTATTTTAAATTTTATTAAATACATTTATCTTATACATGAATATTGTAAAATAAAAGAATAAACGGTTAAAAGAAGTTTTAAATTAAATAAAACTACTTACTTTTTTAATACAGTTGCTCAAAAAGTGGCGTATTGCAGGGACGTTTAGCGTTCGGGATGTGGGCTATTACGCACTCGTGCGTTCTCTTTCCCAAATGTCAAAATAATGTCTATTAAAAAGAAAAAATCAACCACGAAGTTTTACTAAAAAAAATTCATAGAAGTTTTTACGATTCATGCAAATATTTCTGAAAAGAAGCTACTAATTTGTTTCAATATCAGATATAATGATTTAATGCAATGAGTTAGGTTAGGTTTCATTTCATTTTATCTCATTAAATTCATTTTCATTTCATGTCAATACAAAAAATCTTCTAAAGACTTGGCTGTATGGGCATAGATCCCTTTGCCTACCCAGAATGGGTAAACAAAAAAAAAACTCTGTTTATAATCTTTCACGGCTGGCGCCATTTTGTATATTTTATAGAATTGCTTAATTTTTTCGCAACTGTATTAAAAATAGTCGTTCAGTACACGTGCGGAACCGTCATTGACAGGCTTTCCGCACTCGTAATGAAATATACTATTTAACCGGATTTGTTAAATTATGAATAAAACTTTCCTTTACTCTGGACACTTGCATTTAATTCTTTAATCACACATTTCTTAATATCTACGAACACCATTACTTGACAGAATATGAAAAGGAAGGATCGACCATGACCGGATGCTTAGGTTTATCTTTTTAAATCTAATAGTGTTGCCAATATAAATCAATATATATAAAACTGTTCCGTTACTGACTGAGTGACTGAGGTACTGAGTGACTGAGTGACTGAGTGACTGACAGACAACGTACAGCCGTAACTACTGGACGTAGAGAGCTGAAATTTGGAACATACATTCTTTAGGGGATGTAGGGGTGCACTAAGGAAGGAATTCCCGAAATTCCCACGGGAACGGGAAATATAGGACATTTTGTTTGTATGAAAAATCTTATTCCTTGAGTGCAACGATGTGAAACTTAGTGTAAAGGTTTTTCAATGTGTGTCTGGTTGTGTTACGAAAGGAATTCCCGAAATTCCCACGGGAACGGGAAATATATGATGTTTTAATTTGTATGCATCCCTTGAGTGCCCGGATGTGATAGTTGATATAAAGGTTCCTCAATAAGTGTCTGTTTGTATTATGGAAGGAATTCCCGAAATTCCCACGGGAAGGGGTTGGACTTTTTAGTTTGTATGAAAAAAACTTATTCCTTGAGTGCATGGGTGTGATACTTAGTATAAAGGTTCTTTCAGTGGGTGTCTGGTTGTATAGTTTCTGAAATTTCCACGAGAAGGGTAGTAAAGCGCATACGAAGTTGCGGGATAAAGCTAGTCTATGATAATTAACAGATTTATCTATGATTTTAACTCGAAGTTTCGGTGTCTTTGCAGACCCCGTGGTCACGAGCGACTGAGGTGTCAGGCGTCAAAGTAGTTTTATTTAAATTATGAATCGTGAAAACTCAAGACAATATAATTTTGAATATGTAAGAACTTCAATAGAAATGGTTTTTTTAGACCCGATTATTAACAATCGATTACTTAATTAATGGAATATATGTGAATATTCTCACCGTGTGCGGTAGCGGGCGAGGCCACATTAGCAGCGGCAGGCGGCGCCGCGGGCGCAGCACTAACGTCTTCTCTCGCTCTTCTTTCTGCCCGATCCTGAGCTATCTGTTCTAAGATGCGTTGTCTGGCTAGCTCGTTCTCGAGCTTCTCGCGTTTACGTTCTTCCTGAAAATTATAAGGTATACTCAAGCTATAAACTCGTCAAAATTTGCTGTAAACTAAATAATAAAACTCTTTATTTGAAGTCGTCGTGGCGCCGTGGTTACTGTGCATATCAAACGATTCTGCTAGTTAAGCGCGCTCGGCGCAGCCAGTATTAGGATGGGTGACCACTAGGGAATGCAATCTCGCGAGATTGAGGATCGGACGAGATCTCGCGAGATTATGAAAATCAATCTCGCGAGATCTCGGCAATTTCGAGATCTCGCGAGATTTAAGAGTTTCAATTTTTGCAAATAATTTCACTAATAAAATAGATATAGAACTCCCGGGACATTGAAAGAAAAAGAACCATAGATATTTTGAATTACGAAGTCGAAAAGATTAACTAACAAAAATAATAGAATTTGAGTTGAGATCAATCAAATCAAAGGCTCATTTCGCCAAACTAAAAAGAGAAATAGAATATAAAATGAAAACCAAATAAAAACAATCAAATTAGGAACATCTCGCTATAAAATTATTTGCAAACTGTTTTGGAAGTAGCTTCTTAGAAAGCACAACGTATTTAAGGTATCGTCACCTAACCTACACCTTATTTTGCAGGCTAGATAGCCAGCCGCTGAGAATGCCCTTTCAGATTCCACACTTGTTAGTACTATAGTTGTGAGGCAGTTATCAGCGAACTGCAAAAGTTCTCCTTTAGACCCCCCGGACTCGTATAGATTCATTTCCTTCTTCAACAATTGGTCCAGCGATTCAATCTCGCTAATCTCGCGAGATCTCGCCCATTTTTAGGCCGAGATTAATCTCGCAGAAAAGGGCCGAGATCTCGCGAGATCGAGATCTCGCAAGAACGAGATTGCATTCCCTAGTGACCACCAATCCTCACGACGTCTTCCGTGCTTCGGAGGGCACGTTAAGACGTCGGTCCCGGGTTCTGTATACTTCTATACAGTAGTGGTTTGTCTGAAGCCATTACGGCGCCCTGAAATATCTGACATCCACCAACCAGCACCGGGCCAGCTTGGTGGATTACGGCCTAAACCTCCTCGTCACCCAGAGGAGAGACTCATAGCCCTGCAGTGGGCTCATTACACGGAGTTGTGATGATGATGATGAGACATATTCATTATTTTCATATTCACAAACCTTCGTGCACTATGTACACGTTTATTTTAAAATTGTTTTGTGAAATGATAATAAATGGAAAAAAAATGTAGCTGAGGTTTTCGTCCTTGTTAGTTTTCTTTTTATTTTAAATATTTTCTTTATATCAAATACATACCTGTATCTGTTTAAGTTCTTGTTCTGCTTGCCATCGCTTTAACTCCGCCACGCCTTGTCCGGTCGTCCGTCGTTCAAGCTCCCGCTGTTTCTCCAACTTTAACACAAACATAGATACAAATTAACATAGAATCGTATAGTCAGGCGCAGAAAATACTTGACCACCCTAAACCAGGGACTGCATATCGGTATAAATTTTTTAAATAGTACTAGTAAAATTTCAGTACCCTTATTAGTGTACTGCTTCATCAAACACAATAACTGTACAAGTTATTAGATTCGAAATTAATTATATCAGTACCCAAATAATGTATACCGGATTAATTTCTGTAGATGTTTTAAGTACAGAAATATTTTAACTTATTTAATTTCTGTACCAAAATGTATAGGTCAGCATATATACCTACGCTTCATAGACTTCAACTAAACTATCGAACATTCTACAGTTATTTAAAAATAAAATTTAAATATCAATATTAATACCGGAAAATTTCAGTTAACTGAAAAAAAATCAGTTATGCTGCTACAATAATAAAAAAGGTACAAGAATTATTTCCGTATGAATTCCTGTACTGTTATTTTTAAATACACCTAATTTAACGGTATGACGTCATACAGAAAAAAATTGTGCAGAAATTCATACCGGTATACAGTCCTTGCCCTAAACATTTTTTGATCTGCGACTATTCCGCGCCTGAACACAATCACCTCTGAACGCAAAGGACCTCAAATGTCCTCTCCTGCATTGCAATACCTTAATTAGGTGCATAATTTTAATTATCACTATTGTAGAACTACTATATTATTTATAATAAAATTCCCGAATCGATAAGAATGATTAAGGATGACGAACAATTCAAGACGGTTCTAAATGGCTTCCTTGCTGAAAAAGCATTTTATGATCTGAGAGAATTTTTTAACGACTAACTTTATTAACAATACCAAATACTTAATAACATTATTAGCAGAAATTTAAGTAACTTTCAATAATTTTATATTTACCTTTACTGTACCTAACCTAGTTGATAATTATAGTTTTTAAGGTTTTTAACATTTAAACAGTGACTTTATTTTATTTTATATGACTTATGAAAGAAATGTAAAAAATAATCTATAGACAATAAAAAGTTGACATTTCATATTTATAATATTTTGTAACATCTCTACTATGTACCTACCTATGATTATGAATAAATGATTCGAATTTGAATTTATTATTATAATTGTAAATACATAACTTCACGCCTGTACACCGTAAGGGGTAGGCAGAACGCCAGAGGCTATAATAGCATCTGAAATGTCGTTTGACAAATTTGGAGGTACTATAATAATGAAGAGAGACTATCGCCTACAAAAAACCTCCAATGAAACCTCTGTCCTTTAACTGACGTTGACAGTATGCCTGGGAAGAAAAGCAGGCATACTTTATGTTTGTCTTTCGCTCCCAGCCTTCAGCATTTTGTACAGTCACTTGTAAAATTTAGATTGCAATAAAGTATTGAGTAATTAACAATTGAGTATAGCAGAAGCTCATAGATTTAGGTCCTAAAGAGCAATGTACACGGTCCATACAGTCTGACTGAACGCAGGCTAAAAGCTACAAAACTCGAGTCATTTATAGTTATAGTTACATAGCAAAATATACAATAACAAGCGTACACACTGTCCTAAACACAAACATACATCTACATGGATAACTCAAATGCATGTACTTTGTGTGTCCGAACCCCGACCTAACGTCAAGGTTGGTCGCCTCTAGATTTGATCCGCGCGTATGTATGTCTGTTAGAAAATCGATTCCACAATATCGATATCGTTAATAATCGATTACATCGGCGGCATCGGTGTCTCTGAATCTGTTCCCATTTCCCAGTAATAAATAATAGCTGTGACATCACAATAGGTCTTAAAAAGTCGGCACGCTTGCTTTCAATACAAATCGTGACACTTGCGTTGTCTATGTAGATGTATGTCTGTGTTTCTAAACACCGCCGTTTACAACCCGCCAAGGTCAAGCGTAATTTGGTTGTCAACAGCCGTCTTCACTGTTGTAAACTAGCAAGGTCACCTTGGTTTGATGTTTTGTAAAGCCCCAGCTAGACTACTTTTTAAGGCTATAACCATTTTTACTGCTCAAACTTTCTTAATTGTTTACGAAATTGTAATCAAATGATTTAATTCGTTGTCTAATACAAACACAATTTCGTTTGCTGTGATAAACAGAAGTTTTCCTTTAAAAAATATATAGGGCGCAATAAATAGTATAAAATATTAGCAAATAATGCGGATGGCATCAACAAATCAACTCATCCTCCAAAAACCTCTAAATAAGAATAACTCTTTAAATCAGCTTCTACATGAACACTATACATACCTCCTTTTCTTTCTCGGCCTTCTCTCTCTTTCTAGCCTCGATCAGTTCTTTAGCGCGTTGTATTTTCTCTGCCTCCTCCGACGCACTTAAAGCTGGCTCAGCGGTGGGCTATATGGTTGGAAAATATACTGTTAGTTGCTTGGAGCTAAGTACATACATATTAAGTTAATTAATTAAATTTCGACTCTGTTAACATGAATATATAAAACATAACGTCACGCATGTCTCCCTTATGGGGTAGGCAGAACACCAGAAGATATAAACCATCTTATGTCACATTTGACAAATGGAGGTATTATATTGAATGAGACTTGCAGTGACAGGGGGTCAGCCTATTGCCCACAAAAAAGCCTCCCATAACACCTCGGTCCCTTAACTGACTTTTACAGTTTGCCCGGGAAGAGAAGCAGCTGGCACATTCTATGTTTTTCTTTCGCTCCCAGTCCAGCATAGAAGCATTAAGTTTACTCAGTAAATAATTAATATATACTTTTTATTTCTTTATTTTACTTCTTCATGTGTGATCTCAAACTATCACGTCCTCAAATTTGGAAACTGACCCACCAGTCACCCTGTATAACCCCTCAACAGATGCGGGTCCAATAAGAAATAACCCTGTATATTGATTTTTACACAAAGTACTGACCTTAGCATCTTGTGCTACATTTTGTTGATTCGCTCGCTTCAGTATGCCGCTCGGTCGCGAGTTTACCCGCTGATCGCTGGACGAAGCGCTAACTGATGGCTCGATCTGTTGCAACAGATTATTAACATTTAATTGTCAGTGGGTAACAAAAATATAGAATCTTTTGTATTCTTGAATAACATATATCCAAGAAGACAAAAATAATGTTAGTAAAAAACTTTTAATCAGGATTTATCGCGTACTTATTTCGTGGATTTATTGCGTCGAGTATTTAATGGTTTATTTATCCTTATCAATACTTTCTTGGAATCACTTGGCAACGAGAACTAAAATACAACTTCTATTTAAAAACTATTCGTTTTTTTTTTTTTTCTTAAAATTGGTATTGTGGCGACATCTAGCGATGCTCCATAGAACGATGACGACACGAAGTAATTCCCACGGAGGAAATATATAGAGGAGCTGCCCTATCCGGTTTTTTCTAGGGATTCAAGTGAAGCCTACGCGCGGGATGCGGGAGGGGTAAGCGGTGGGTTATGGCCAATCATAGCCAAACAGGCGATGGCATTAGTCACCTAGTAGCGAGTAGTAAAAACCGGTTGAAACATAAGGTTAAAATATTCACATGATCATCAAAAAAGTTCAGCTAAACTTTACTAGGTGGCTCTAGCTTTTTAACGAAATTTCATACGTTCCAAATCTGTCAGAAAAAACCGCGAAATAAAAGTATTTCTACTCGACGGCAGATAACGCAACCTTTTTTCGCGGCATAAAAATCACCTAGGCAACAAATAACAATCTGAAATTTTGGACACAAACAATTTGTAAAAAATAATAATGAATGAAATTATCTTCGTGGTAAGTTAATTTTATTTGGATTGTCAATGTAATTCCTTTATAAAAGTATAGAAAACTAAATTTTACATCGAGAAACAAATGGAGGATTAAATTTTTTTAAATATCTACGCGTGTACATACTTCACAGAAGTCAGCGACAAACTGACGCCAGTGCCTCTAGCGAGGAATAGCTTGCTCTAAAGGCTGTGACGTCAGGACAACCCAAATTGAAGCTGTGCAACTTTGCTTACAGCAGCTCTACTATGTATCTGCTTTGTGGTAATTCCTACATCGCGCTATCACAGTTTCTATAGGGTTCTGTACACTTACAACTTCCCGACAACAACCGTTGGGCCGTGGGCCGCGGCCTGCCATCCCTTTTCTGGGGATTGGACCTTGTTCCCAAAGTATTAAATGGCTGTTTCCATTTACAAATACCATAAAAACGCGAAGCTTAATATTTAAATCGATGATTTATATGTGACAAATTGATTAAAAAGACATGAAGTATGTCTTCATCTTGACGACCACTTTGGCGATGGGGTAAACCTATCTGCCTCAGACGCCAGTGGTTGCGGGTTCGATCCCCGCAAGGAACAAGAAAAAAAAAAATGTTCCTTGTCTGGGTGTTTATCTATTTATGTATTTATATTCTAAGTTCCCCCCTAGTTCGCTATATGGTATCCCATAACACAAGCTATGCTTACTTTGGGGCCATGTAGTTGGTGTGATTGTCTGGGGATTTTATTTATTTATTTATCTTTTGATATCACATCACATCTACTCTATTTGATCAGATTGTATATTCTACTTCATGTCCCAAAATTTGTATGGAATCGAAAGACTGCGTCGTCGCCCTGGTTAACTGTTGCGCACCTGAATTTAAGTTTTTCTTTTTAAATTTGCCTTCGTAGATTTTAATTAATTATATTACGTTAGTTATCAGCTTGAACACAGAATCAAGACAGACGCCATACCAATTCTTGTTCTAGAAGATGAGCTCTTTTCAACAATATATCACACATGTCTATTGAAGCGGGTACCAGATCTCATACAAAGTTATGCATCGTACTTTAAAAGAGTATGCCTCTTTTTTACATACACACACAACTTCACGCGTGTATCCCTTATGGGGTAGGCAGAACACCAGTGGTTGTAAGACCATCTGATGTCACGTTAGACAAGTGAGGTATTATAATAATAGAGAGGCTATTGCAGTGACAGGGGGTCAGCTTATCGCCCACAAAAATGCCAGTAAAACCTCTGTCCCTTAACTGACTTTTACAGTATGCCCGGGAAGAGAAGCAGCTGGAACATTCTATGTTTTTCTTTCGCTCACAGTCCAGCATGGAAGCCTCTTTTTTATTTTATTATCCATATGATTATGTGTTTATTTTAATGTATTAATAATCTATTTGTATTGTTACAAACCTCAATAGGCTCCACATCCATCGGACTATTGGGCTTGCTAAGCTTGCTAGCCTGATTCGCGTCGCTAGCCGACTGGCTCGCGTTAGCCGATTGGCTCGCGCTAGCCGACTGGCTAGGCAAGCCGGACGACTGGCTTGTGCCGGCACCGTCGCTGCTTTTTGCTCTACGGACGCAGACGTCTCCGTCGCACACTACTTCGTACTCTGTCTTCTGTATTTTGGAGGCTGAGCCTAGATCTTCTGTAGAATTAGAATTGATAATAATTTATTGCACTTATATCGTTATATTTCAGTTCCAATGAACAGCTTTCAAATTGACCTTAAAAAAGAATAAAAAATAAAATATTTAAATCCGCGTTGGTAAAAAAGCGATGTCAGAAGACTCTATGAAAAGAAAAAAATATATATTATAAAATTAATATTAATATTTAATTTGTCATTCAAGACATTTGAGATAACATTTATAAAGCATATTACGCGATTTAAAATTAAATTTAAGTACTAAGTATTTATTTATATTTCTAAATGTCACTTTGAATACTCCTCATATAAACTATTTTAGATTGAAACTTAATTTAAGTTTGTAGTGGATAAATAACTGACAAATTTGAAAATTTATATTCATTTATACATTATTATTATATGTATAACATTAGGTACATACCTAGCCCAGCCGCCTCATTGCTTCGTTTTTCCTCCGATTTGGTAACCCTCGTAGCTTGCGACCCGTGTGTTTCCGATTTAAGCAAATTTGAGGATTCCTGCTTCGCTTGTTGGAATGACGTCGATGGTTGCACCGATAACGGTTGCGTTATCTCTTTGTCTTTATCTGTGTGAGAGAAAGAGACGGTGAGATTAACAAGAGAAAGCAATGGTGAGACTAACAAATTAAAGGCTCTTAACAAATCTCCAAACCAACAACATATATTTTTTTAACTATCTATTTCGTTTTTCGGAAGTCGTCGTGGCGCCGTGGTTACTGTGTGTATCATACGATATCACAGGTTAAGCAACGTTCGGCGCGGCCGGTACTTGGATGGGTGACCGCCGACCATTCATATCTCACGACGACTTCCGTGCTTCGGAGGGCACGTTAAGCAGTCGGTCCCGGGTGCTGTATACTTGTATACAGTAATCGTTAGGGTTTGTCAGAAGCCATCTAGGCGCCCTAAAAATTCTGGCATCCACCACCCAGCACTGGGCCAGCTTGGTGGATTATGGCCTATACCTCCTCTTCACCCAGGGGAGAGACTCATGCCCTGCAGTGGGCTCATTACAAAGAGTTGTGATGATGATGATCTATTTCGTTTTTCGTAGGTACTTTGATAAGTGCACATAAAATAAGTTGCATCAGTTTAAATTAAAAAACAAACTGTAATGATTTCATAACTTTGCATGCGGGCTTTAATAAACAATCAGCGCCATCTACTAGAAACTTGCGGAACTTCATATTACATCAAACATTTAGACACAAACATCCCTTCGAAAAGTCTGTAGAATAGAAGGCAATAACATAATATCTTTGGAAAACTATAGACACCTAAAAACTTTTTTTTAAAAATAATATTGCAGTTTTTTGTGTAGGTATATTATAATAGGAAACAAGGGCATGTGCGTTACAAGTTAAGAACCACTGAACATTGATGATATTAACTTTCGATTCATTGCCATACTCGGAACATTCGGTCACCCCTTACACAGAAACACTGTCCGGTTGTAGTAATATACAGGTTTATAGTACCTACCCATGTTCGACAAACTACACCACCAAAAGTATCAAATTATACAGGGGCATTTTTTTAAAGATCGAAATATTTTAGGAGAAGGTTAAAAATGACATGTGGATTCAATTTATAAGAAAAAAAAAATTGTAGGTATATATATTTTTTTTTTATTGAAATTTTACAATTCTTTTAAGTTACCAAATTCTTCTGACTATTGAAAAATCGATGCTTAACGTATTTCTTAATAGAAATACTTCGAAAAACGCTTTTATTTCTTGATATTTAGTCGTAAATTAGTCACCAGTCACGTAAATTATTTAAACTAAAATGTTGTTAACTTATGAGAATTAAAAAATATCAATTTACCTAACAAAAAAGGTTTTTGTTTTCATAAATTCAATCCACTTATCATTCTTAACCTTCTCCTAAAATATTTTGATCTTCATATAAAACACCCTATATAAAGAGTTACATAACGTTTCATCACGATCCCATCCCACCTGCAGGGCTAGCATGCAACCATCGATAAATAGTCGAATCGACAAGATAAATATTATTTTGTTATTTTATCCTATTATGTAAGCTAATATGCGCACCATAATAGATAGAATTACTCGATTTGATACGATGATCAAGACAACAGAACCAAATATGTCATAATCTTAATAAATTACATACGCTAAATACCATATTCTAAGAAAATATCGATAAAAGGCCCGATTTATCGTTGTCGACGGTAGCATGCTAGCCCCGCTGATGATAAGTTACGATGAGGTTTAAGTTTCTCATGAAATATTACCGTGACATCATCGCCGGATTTGGCGACTGATTTTAAATTACATACATACATAACTTCACGCCTGTATCCCTAATGGGGTAGGCAGAGCACCGGAGGCTATAAAAACCATATGATGTCACGTTTGACAAATTTGGAGGTATTATTATGATGGAGAGAGACTATATCAGTGCCAGAGGGTCAGCCTTTCGCCCGCAAAATCGCCAATAAATCCTCCGTCCCTTGACTGACTTTTACAGTTTGCTCGGGAAGAGAAGCAGCTGGCACATTCTATGTTTTTCTTTCCCTCGCAGTCCAGCATGGAAGCAATTTTAAATCAAAGTTAGTGATATCCAGGTGAATCGTAGGTGGTCTTATCCACTAGCAAGGGTCATACAGAATAGTCTGAAAATTTTATGATTCTTTATTTTTCTTAATACAGTAGAACTCCAATTATCCGAACTCCGACTATCCGAATCGCCGATTATCCGAATCACAAAAAATTCAGTCAGTGTAGGCACAACGGCAAGTTAAGACAAATTCCGGCGCATTGCAGTCACGGCGCACCTGTCATTGTTTGTTTTGATTAGGCAGTGTGCTATTGACCTTGCATGTTTCTTTCATTTAATTCAATAAAAAATAGTGCAATATCAAAACGTAGCTTTTATTCTCTCCAATGGCATTTTTTTTAAAAAAAATCCGATTATCCGAATATTTGCTTATCCGAATGGGCCCCGGTCCCCATTAATTCGGATAATTGGAGTTCTACTGTATATAAAACTGTTCCGTTACTGAATGAGTGACTGACAGACAACGCTCAGCCATAACACCTGGGCGCAGAGAGTTGAAATTTGCAACATACATTTCTTAGGGGGTGTGGAGGTCCACTAAGGAAGGAACTTGTATTGAAACCAAACGTGCCGACTTTTTAACACCACAGTAGGTGCTGAGTTTGTGATGTGAAATACAAACCTATTCAAAGACACCGGCGAAATCGATTATTAAGAACGATATCTATGTAAATTGTGATATCGATTTTCTAACATAATACGCGCGGACTGAATCTAGCGGCGACCAACCTTGACGCTTGGTCGAGGTTCGGACACGCGAAGTATATGCGTTTGCGTAATCTATGTAGATGTATGTCTGTGTATTTTAGTATCGTATTGAGTCCTTATTGTATCTCTAAAGATACCGAGACGTCGAGTTCAAATATGACACAAAAATAACGCTATAAATCCATTTAAACGTCCTTTTATTTAATAAACGAAGTAACTTGAAAAGTACTTACTGTACTGCGACAGAATGCGGTCGACTCTAGCCGCTAGATCGTTGGGTTCGATTCCCGCGCACACTACTTCAAGCGGCGTACCGTTGCGGCCGATGAAGAACAGTGATGGCACTGGCACGAGCTGGTCTGAGGGACGAGTTAGGGAAAGTATATTGGATCACCTTGATTTACAGTAAAGTTAGCGAGCTGGCGAAGATTGTTTTCGACATTTACAATTGTGATGTTTGAGACAATTTACACAAAACATTAAATGACAAATTCTGTTATTTTAAATCAATTATTTTAGATTATGAAGCATAAATAAACATGAATTTAACTAACACTTTTACAATTATTACATGTAATTTTCCCCAAAAGTTGTGGTAGGTATACAATATTATGAAACAGATTTTACAAATGCGTTTTTAGATTTATTAGTATAGATAGACTATTAGCCATGCAAGGATTTGATCACGTAATTTTGAATGCTTCACCTATTAGTGTACACCTACAGGTACGAAACGGGTCAAAGGACCGACTACTTAACGTGCCCTCTTAAGCACGGAAGTGGACGGAGAAGTACTGGCAGAGATATTAATGGCTGCCTGTCAGCCACTCTACCATACCCTAAGTATTTATGCTGTATACTTACATACATAACTTCACGCCTGTATCCCTTATGGGGTAGGCAGAACACAAGAGGCTATCAAACTATCTGACGTCACGTTTGACGAATTTGGAGGTTTTATAATGATGGATAGAGACTATTACAGTGACAGGGGGTCAGCGTATCGCCCGTAAAAACGCTTACAAAACCTCTGTCCCTTAACTGACTTTTACAGTATGCCCGGGAAGAGAAGCAGCTGGTGCATTCTATGTTTTTCTTTCGCTCCCAGTCCAGTACTTATGTAGAACACATGTTATTGTTATAACAAAGGATACAGAGCTGAGCAAAGTGCGTGTAATTGGGCGTGCCGCTCTGCAGCTTCACAGCCAGGAAGTTGTCCTGGTCGGACAGCCGCCGAAGCACCTCCTCGCCGTCGATGGCGGCCGCCATTTCAGAGGACATCTCGTTCTGGCCTGGTTGGAAAGACTATACATTAATACGCTTTATAATGGGTGTGAAAACACGGTTATATTATCTTACAGTGTTCCAACTCGGCCGCATATTTGAAATACAGGTACGTTCACATGCGATAGAGCTTCAGCATTTTGATTAAATTTGCCTACTTTGTGTTAAAATGGAAGCAACTTGTGTGATTGTAAATATGTCTACTTTTTTATATAAACTAATAAAATACTTTGTGAATTGAATACGAAGTGTTCAACAAAATGCGTTTTGTGTCAAAAAAACATGTTTACATTTGAATAGCAAATCGGTCTTATAAATTAGCGACCGAAAAATACTTGCGTCTTGACTGAGACGTACAAAATGATTTGTTATTCAATTTTAAAGTACAAAAAATCGCATTTTAATGTAAAGATTTATGACGATTTGACGACCGGCTGGTGTAGCGGTAACATACATTGCCTTCTAAGCCAGAGGTCCTGGGTTCGAATCCCGGCGGCGGCGGATATTTGTGTGATGAACACAGATATTAGTCGTCAAGTCATGGATGTTCATATGTTTATTTAAGTTTATTCTAATAAAAAATATGTATTTATTCAATATGTATGTTTATATATTTCTTAAGTATATCAGTTATCTAGTATTCATCACAAAGTTCTTTAAAAAACTTAATTTGGGCTACATAATGTTGTGTGAGTGTCAGAAATATTTATTATTATTATTTATAGGTATAGCCCGCTCATCGGCTGTTTGCATGAAGTTTAAATCGGTACTTGGTGTTTTTTACAGTGTCTTTTTAAGGCTATAGCATCGTTCCTGCAGAGGTGGCGCGTCGCGTCTTGCCTTACTCTCAAGGAGCAAAGAGTATGAAAGTGGCTATACTTTCATAGCTATCTAGCGCAATCGTACGACGCGACGCGCACCTGTGCAAAGACAAGCTTGGTATACTAGACGCAAAGACTCGTGGCAGACGAGGCCATAAATCACTTTTGTTATAGAGATGCGCACACGCAGACTTGCAGAAATGTCGATAAATTTCAAACCGGGTGAGTCATCGCTGCACACACGCGAACAAATAAATCACCATATTTTAATAATAATTAACTAATGATTGTTATATTCTTGAATATTATCTTTAGAAAGTAGTTAGCAATAAATTCGTAATTATAAAAAAAAATACTTTAATGGAAGGTAGTTAGCAATTATTGCTAACTACCATTATTGCTAACTACCTTCCATTATAGTTATTTTTTTTATAAAATTACAAATCATTTCAACTGATAATTTCTTTCGAGATGGAGTCGTTTGTTACAAATAACATATCCAGTATTAAACGGAATATTGAACATCAAAGTCGTGTTATAATAAACAATGTTCTGATTTTTCTAACAGAGTTAAAAAATGATCCCGTTAAGTTAAACCAACTCAATTTCAACAAGCCCCGTGATTTAACTGCAATGATGTGTGGAATTAGTTTGAGAACTGTCGATAGAATAAAGAAGGAGAGTACTGCTGGCGAAATAAGTTCTCCCCGGGAACAAGTCCATCCACCACGACCAGTGACGGAATTGGACGAGTTCGATAAAAGTGTTATCAAGCAGATTGTGTCTTCGTTTTATGACAAAGGCGAATATCCTTCTACAAAAAAGGTTTTGACCACCGCAAGGGAGAGAATAGATGGATTCAAGTGCAGTGTGTCTTCCATGAGAACAATTATACATGACCTTGGGTACCGATTTAAAAGTGCGCCAGATGGAAGAAAACAACTCATGGAACGAAGTGATATTGTGGCAGCCAGAATGCAATTTCTTAGAAAACTAGATGAGTTAAGAAAAAGCAGAGATTCTCGTCCAAGAATTTATATAGATGAAACCTGGGTAAACCAAAATCATTCTAGAAAGCGCGTATGGGTTGACGAAAATAATGAAGGCGGCTTACAAAAGCCCATAGGAAGAGGTAGCAGACTTATTGTTTGTCACGCAGGATGCGCTAAATATGGGTTTATGCCAGGTGCTAAATGGGTGTTTCGTGCTGTCAAAAGCAAAAATGAAGATTATCACACTGAGATGGAAGCCGAGGGTTTCACCGATTGGTTTACTCGACTACTTCAAAGCCTCGAGGAGCCTTCAGTGTTAATAATGGACAACGCCAGTTACCACTCTAAACAAATAAACAGGGTTCCGACAACTGCCTCTACAAAAGCCGAAATTCAAGATTGGCTTCACGGGATATCCTTTGCAGCTTCAGCTTTCAAGGTTGAACTTCTCCAAAAGGTGAAAGAAAATCGCGGAGAAAAATGTTATCATTTGGACCAGTTGGCAAACGAATACGGTCATGAAGTTATCCGCTTACCACCGTATCATTGCCAATACAATCCTATAGAGTTAGTATGGGCGCAGGTGAAAGGAGAAGTTGCAGCAAAAAATAACACCTTTAAAATAGCTGATGTGGAAAAATTGACAAATGAAGCTATCGAAAACGTGACTATAGAAAATTGGCAAAAATGTGTTCGTCACGCAGAAACTCTGCAAGAAGAAGACTTGAAGAAGGCGCATTTATGCGAACCCTTAATAATACATGTCGGCGATGACGACAGTGATACTGATGACGATGATGCTTAATGTTAATTAATTATTTTAGTCTTAATTATTGTTAATTTTGTTTGTTAATTTGTTTAATTTCTATTTAATTTACCTATATATAAGTTTGTAATTAAGTTAGTTTTTTTTTACATGAATAAACTTAAAAAAATAGCTATATTTTGTTTACATTAAATATGCCTCACTTAAAACCTAATACCATCGACATACAGTCGAAACCAAACGACGCGCATCCCTACATCGTTGTGACGTCACCCATAAACAGTGTAAGTGCGAGCGAGATAATGATGTGCGCTGTCGCATTCACACGTTTTATGGCCTCGTCTGCCACGAGTCTTTGCGTCTAGTATAGTAAGATCCCGTCAGGGTCCGACTGGCTAGCGACCGCCCTTCATATAAAACGTGCCGCCAAATTTTATGCAGAACCAGTTCTTTCCTAAGCCTGTGGGCTTTTATAAAAAAAATCTAAATTCAAAAAGTTTTATTCATCTTAGGAATTTCACAAAACACTTGATGAAGTCAGTCATCACATACTTCGGCTTTAACTAGTTGTTGATAGTTGTTAAATAAGATATTACAGTAGACCAAGAGACAAAAAAGCCGGCGGAAAAAAACTCTTGGCACTCTTTTTCAGTCAGAATTATCAAATTAATACAAATAGGTACAGTACAAATTGACCGTGACATGAAAAAACAACAAACACAAGACAGCTAATTGTGAGAGCCAATGTCATGCCACAACCAAATTGCTTACATAGTAGGTGCAATGAGCTATGGATGCACAATACGAAAAAAACTGTCCACTACCGCGTGTCCCCGCGCGCGTGCTTTTTTTATGGAACCACGCTGAGGCTAGCGTTACCAACTATACTGTTGTTAACAGTATTATACTGTTCTTCACTACCTTATACTGTTGACTGTTGAACAGAAATAAAGTATACAAATTCTGTTTTCAGCATAAAAATCCTAACACTTTATATGCTAGACTTTAATTAATAATTTGTGATAAAGCTTTAAAAGTATGTATTAAAAAAGATTAATAATATGAATACTACTGAATTATAACTACTAAATTGAATAGTTACTGTTTATTTTTCCAAAATACTGTTTGAAATTTTTTTCAGACTTAAAAAAACCCTAGCTCAGGCCAACATAACGCTATTTCAACCCTTAAGGCGAGGAGGCAGCGATTTTACACTTTTTTGAACGATAAAATGCCCAAAAATGTGCATATGTTAGGTCTCAAAAAAATATTCACAAAAATTAACCATATAACCAACCGCCGTGTGAAGATCGAAACATGATTTATGAAAATTGGCTAAATAAAAGAAAGTTACAAACATAACACTAATTTCAAACGGATATTGCTAAGGAATGCCATGATGGATTCATATAAAAATTAAATAAAAACACAAAGCGGACTTCTCTTAACCGATGGGTAAAGCAAAGTTCTTAAATAAGTATATTTTTTTGACAAATAAACCACTTAAACGTATTTTCGCTTGCTCACGTCGGAGAAATTCGCAAGCGATATCTGTGATAGTGAGGAAGTACAGTAGAATCCGTTTATTATGAGACTCCGCTTATATTGACCAACCGCTTATTATGACGTGTTTACACAGTGGAGTTTGGTTTTCATATAAATTATATAACTAAGTCGGATATAATGACTTCGCCTGTAGTGACATATCGCTTATTGTGACCCTTTTTTATCAAAGAATCATGACCAACGATGTATGGAAATCCGTCTCAAGTTGAATGACAATAAATCTTTATTTATTATAGACTACGTTTTATAAACTATTAAATAAAAGTGTTAATTTTCACACAAGTACCCGAGATTTGAAGTAATCCAACAAATTCTGAGATAACCTATAAATTATGTCGTAACTACTCGCAACTTATAAAATGACCATAAATCACTCATGTAGTTACAAAAAAACAGAGTTAGGTAAAAACAAAACCAAGAGTTTCTAATTGAACAGTTTCTTATTAAAAAATAAAACATAATTATCGTATTTTGATGGCCTTACAGAATTGATGTGACAACATGGAAATAAAACAACTTCAGGCAGATAGAGATCATATTTTATTAACTTCGATTTGTCCCAGATCTATAGGATAAATAAATAAGTTACCTACCTAATGTATACAAAGGTAAAAACACATAACTATGAACAGACTTTTCATGTAGGTGATCATTAGGTGTATTTAATATTAAAACAAGAATACCGGGTGATTTCTGGGTGAACAATTGACACATCGGCTTCTCATTATCACCGGCACTGGTTGATCAGAATCAAGCATCGACATGATTGATTAGGTACAGTAGACTCAAGAGTTCAGAAACACAACACAAAACGTACTGGCGTAATAAAACAATTAAATTGAAAAAGTTCTGTCGTAAGTTACATGAAAGACGCTTAGTTTTTTAAAATAAACACACTAACGAATTTCCGTAAGGAATATTACTATTTAAGTGGAGAGATTAATCGCGGTGACTATTCTCAATCGACAAATAAACAGTAATGGCGGCTACCGCAGGCGCCGGCTTATGGATAATGACAGTGGAAGATGACATCTATCTTGACAGTTGCACCTGCGTGAAACGAAACACAAAAATAAATAATTTCAATACGGTACTATAAAATTAATACATATACAGCACCTACGTTATGATATTACTAATTATTTAGCTATTTATGAGTCTAATATCATTTTTGTCTTGTTTTTGTGTAAAGGTTCATCAAGCTCATTCTTACGTAACTCGTTCAAATAAAAACAATGAAAAGAACGAAACGTCAATCATGACTTTACTATACGGGAATGTATATATAGCAATCGTTAATTTACTGTTTATCTCAAAATCATAATTCCGGATGCGAATACCAAATTCCTGACGTGAAAAGCTTGTAAAAAATAAACCAATAATTTCTATAATTATTTAGTTTTCATACGTGCAACATATTGAGACTGCTTTTGGTCATGTCCTTTGTCCGCTTACAGTGACCGATCTGATGATTTTTTGATTTAAGTCTCAGAGCGTAGATTTACTTATTGAGTCTACTTATTAATATCTACTTTGATTTATCTCTATTTTATTCCTTTCTATTAAAATAAATCACATACTAACTTAAACAGTTTATTTATTCCTGCAGTACCTATGCTTTGTATGACGTCCGTTTAGTATGACTTGTTTTTTATTTCCTTTCGATGTCACTATAAACGGATTCCACTGTACGCAACACGCTACAAGATTCTCTTAATGTGTCGCAATGATGCATCAGGCTGCAAACTGGATAACCGGGGTACACTCGCTACTTGATAGAAATGCACAAGTTCGGTTGCGCCGCTGCCGGCGCGCCCGCACCCGTGTTCGTCCAGTTTGCAGTCTTAATATCGATGCCAAATCTTAGCACGTTCATTTCCATAGAACAACGGTCATTTTCTACCACAAGGACCTTGATATTTTTATTGGATGCAGCTTGGGGCCGAATTTTTGTTTTATGTGTTTATGTAATCAAAATAATTAACGACTGTTCAAATGGGCCACGTTTAAATATAATTAATAATGAAAAGGTCGACTCAAAAAAAATATGTATTAAGTTATAGGGATTAGAAACACGGTACCGTGTATGCGGCTACTTTTGTAAGACAACCAACACATGTAACCGTGTGTTTGGCCACTTCTGCAAGATAACTAACACACGGTACTGTGTGCAGTGGGCAATGAAAGTGTTAAAACACAAATTTTATCTATTGCCAGAATTATTCGGAAGGTTAGTGTTGTTTTGCTCAGCCTCCTTGGCGCAGTGGTTAAGTGTTCGGCTGCGGTTAAAAGGTCCTGGGTTCGTATCCCAACAAAGTCGGTTTAGGAAATAGCTTGGTTCTGGGTGACACCAATAATAAGAATATAAAAGATCAATGGAGTAAAATCTTAATATATAAAACTGTTCCGTTGCTGACTGAATTCCTCTTCCCCCGGACCGCCGTAAGGTGTAGACGTGCCTAAGTAACCGTATTAAAACAATTATAAATATTTTTAAAATAATTAGTGAATTTAAATCAATTTAAAATAATAGGAGTGCATCAGCTGTGAAGAGGTCTTTCCGTCCTAGTACGTGCGCCTGTTTGTTGTGACGTCAGTGCAAATCGCCACCAATCCTGTGCAAGCGCGTCCTGCGCGTGCGCCGCCATTTTGGAAACGATACTTGGCAACGCCTCCTGTGGGCGTCACTACTTTGGATTGGTCAACGTAGCCCCGCCCCTTTAATACCTCCTGTACATTTCTGGTATCCTAGCATAATATGGATTTTTCTCCGGATAAATCTGTCTCGGATCCGAATCTGGCAGTTTCAGATATAACACCTCCAAATTTTGTTAACCGTCCCATCAAGAGAAGTAGAGAAGATATGAGTGATTTTGAAGGTTTTAAGGCGGAGATAAGAAATATTATGGAAAAATTTTCTACTTCGCAAGAAAAAGAACTCAAACTGGTAACATCTACTTTGAAGGAGATTAAACAGTCAAACGAAAATATTGAGAGCTCGATTATGTTTTTAACAGCACAAAATGAAGAGTATAAGAAGAAAATAGACATGCTAGAAAAGCAGACAAAGGAAGACCGGCAGTATATAGCAGTTTTAGAAAATAGGATTGAAGATTTACAAATAGGAACTAGAAAGACAAACTTCGAGATTAAGAATGTTCCTAGAAACTCGAATGAAACGAAGGAGGACCTTATAAATATGGTAGAGTGCCTATCTCAAAATATAAGCTGCAATATTACTAGTGCAGACATAAAAGATATATATAGAGTACGAGGAAAGCAGTCTGATAGCAAAAACTCGCCTATTATTGTGGAAACAAACTCTACGCTTCTTAAAAATAACGTCCTTAAACTTGGAAAGGCTTTTAACTTAAAACATAAATCTAAATTATGCGCTAAACACCTAGGATTTAAAACTAAAGAGGATACTCCCATTTATCTCTCTGAACATCTGACCGTCAAAGGTGCTCGACTTTATTTTCAAGCGAGAGACCTAGCAAAAAGTAAAGCGTACAAGTTCTGTTGGACTGCATATGGAAAAGTTTACGTCAGAAAAGATGAACATTCTCCAATACTTACTTTTAGAGATGAAGCACAGATACACCGACTCATGCAAGAATGACTATGCCGCTACTTACAGAAGAACTCGTCGCAGTCTCTACTTTTGATTGGTCTGTACTTTATACTTTTTAACAATATTTACCGCGTTTCTGTAAAGTTGATAACGTTTCATAGACCTATTATTATAGTTATATTCTTAAGATCTGTGCTCATTTTTGTATTTTATAATCTAACTTTTAATAATATTTACTTGTCACACTACATACTCATTCAAAACTCTCTCACACAAAATCTATTTATTTACACAAACATTAGTATCTATATACAATGTCATTTACTTCTTTACACACGTATAAACACATACACCTACAACAATAATATCATAAATAAAACTCAAATCAACTCATCACATTATTTACAAATCTTTGGATATTGTATGTTATTTAAAACACAAGCAAAAACAAAGGTCTCTATGCGTTCTACAAATACGAATCTATACTTTGAAACGTCTTCTTTACCTAATCATCGCAATAATGAGTAATATACTAAACACTATTCAAGAGATTGATCAAATTAAGTTTGCGCGTGCCGTTACATGTACAAGTTCTGAACTAAATAATAACATTAAGATTAGCAAGACAGACCTAACTATAATATCACAAAATATAAGAAGTATATACCGCAATTTTGATGATTTTATACTGAACCTGGCGGATTTTGACTTTGAAGCGGATATTATAATTCTCACTGAATGTATGCTCAATACAAACAAAACAATACCGCAACTAAATAGCTATTGTTCCTATCATTCAACTTGCCATCTAAACCAAAATGATGGGGTGACTGTGTACATAAAAAATACACTGAAACATGTTGTGAAAGAAATACACCTTATGCAAGCGTCTTGTTTACAATTAAATATACTCAATAATATTATTTACTGTATATATCGTTCCCCATCTCATATAAATACCGACAGTTTTGTAGAGTCACTTAGTCATGAGTTGGAGCTCGTTAAGTCACACAACAATATAATAATCACCGGTGATATTAACATAAATTTGATACGAAAAGACGCAGAGACATCACAAAACTGTAATAACCGCTTGAGCTACCTTAATATGTTGGCTTTAAATGGAATATTTCCCGGTCACGAGCTGCCAACCAGAGAACAGAATTGCTTGGATCACTTCATGATAAAAATCAATCCTAACAAAGTAATCGCTCAAATTGCTATTATTCAGACTTCCATAACAGACCACTTCACGACATTACTGTCACTATCAAAGCTTAAACAAGTTACCGCTGCACGAAAATATAAAACTACAGTTGATTTTGATAAAGCCCTTAAGTACATTAATGAAAACAATTTAGCTGAGCTACTAAATTGTCAAGATCCTAACTTACTAACAGAAAAACTGATGGATAAACTTATGGAGTCGATTAAAGTCAGCACTACAACAAAAGTTATCCCAAACAGCAAACGTATATTAAAACCGTGGATCACAACAGGTATATTAAGATGCATTAAAAATAGAAATAAGTTGCAAAAGACTTACAAAAACAATCCACAAAATGAAATTCTCAAATTAACATATGTACGGTACAGAAACCATTGTAATAATTTAATAAAAAAATTGAAACGTAATTATGAAAGAGCTCTACTTGAAAAATCATTTAATAATAATAAAACATTATGGAACAACATAAAACAAATAACTTACTCTAGTAAAATAAAAGATCAAAACACAGAATTAATTAATATCAAAAGTACACCTACTGGATCTGTCAACTTCATAAATAACTTCTTTGCCAACATTGGTAAGAAAATAGCTCTTGAAATTCAAAATAGTAATGATGACGACTTCAATAGTTTTAAAGATTACCCCACTCAATCCGACTCTCTCGTACTCCTGGAAACTGACTGTGCGGAGGTAGATAAGATACTTATGAGCCTTAAATCTGATAGTGCTCCAGGATGGGACAACATTTCTACTAGGTACCTCAAGCATATAAAAATGGAGGTTATCCCTATTATAACACATCTCGCCAACTTATGCTTTAGGGTTGGTGTGTTCCCCAAGCTTTTCAAATTAGCCCTGATCACACCCGTTCACAAAGGAGGGGACAAAAGAGACATCAACAATTACAGACCTATTTCGGTGCTACCGGTAATAGCTAAAATACTGGAAAAGCTTATTAATAACAGATTGTTGAGCTATCTAAATAAATATAAAATACTTTCACCATCTCAGTTCGGCTTTCGCCGAGACTTATCAACTGAGGATGCAGTTACTTCCCTAACATCACTTATTGTGGAAAAACTTGACCAGAACATGAAATGTACTACTGTATTCCTTGATATAAAAAAAGCCTTTGATACGGTCTGCATCCCACTACTTATAAAAAAAATAGAGAAGAGTGGTATTAGAGGAATTCCCCTAAATCTGCTTAAAGACTATCTGACTAATAGAAAGCAAAGGGTGAAATTGGGAGAATACACCAGCTCTGATGCAGTCGTGTCTTTCGGCGTGCCTCAGGGAAGTGTTTTGGGGCCTACACTGTTTCTACTGTATATTAACGACCTCTGCAGTCTTCAACCTAAAAATGCACGAGTGTTTTCCTACGCTGATGACACTGCAGTTGTTTTTTATGGAAGGTCATGGAATGAGGTTAAATACAACGCTGAGATGGGAATGACGCAAATATCTAAGTGGTTGAACCAAAACCTTCTCGCGCTGAATACTTCAAAGACGAATTGTGTTTGCTTCAGTATTTACAAAAATTCACAACCTTGCGAAAATTTTTTCATACAAATTCATAAATGTAAATCCATTGACAAAAGTAACTGTAATTGTCCTAAAATTGAAAAAGCTACATCTACTAGATACCTAGGCATAAAAATTGACCAAAGGCTATCGTGGTATCCTCACCTTGAACAAGTAATAAACAGAATTCGAAAACTTAATTACATTTTTAGATGCTTGAGACACATTGTGCCAAAAAAAGTTGATCAACACTCTGCTAAACCAAGAAATCTCCTTAACGAGATATACATTTCATTAGTTCAGTCTGTTCTTATTTATTGTATCCCCATATGGGGTGGTGCTGCAAAAACTAAACTTATCGGCTTGGAGAGAGCCCAAAGGAGTTTAATAAAAATAATGTACTTTAAAAAACGTTCGTACCCCACTGAACAACTATATAATTTAAGTAACTTTCTCACCGTAAGAAAACTGTACATTCAGCAAACTGTTTTAAAAAAACATACATCCATGGTTTTCGATTCCTCTCTTATGTCGAAACGTAGACATCATGCTGTTGCGCAAGTACCTACAACAAAAACTATGTTTGCTTGCAATCAATATCAGAAACGCTCAGCACAACTGTATAATAGAATTAATCGAAGACTAGAAATCTTTCAAAAAACAAAAAGTGCCTCTAAGGAAATTATTTACAAATGGTTAAAAAGTCTGAATTATGATGAAGTTGAAGCAATTTTATATCATCCTAAATAAAGTTAATTCACACTCACTAAACACACATACACACTCACAATACACACATACACTTTCACACATTCACACACTTAAAAAAAACTTGATCAATCATGTTTCTCATTAATTTATAATTTACTTTAATTTTAATTAAATTTAGTATTAAAATTTATAATATAATCTGTCTCATTATACATTGTCTTCTGATAATTAGCAATTAAAATTAAAATTAAATAATAATAAAATTAAACTTAAACTAGTTTTTAAGATTGTAAACCAACTCTTGTTTTTGTAAAAAAATACTTAGTTTGTTGAAATAATTATCTTAGGTATGGAAGAGCGGAGTCTTCTAAAACAAGCATTGCTATGCTTAAAAGAAGACTCCAGCAACTTATTTGTAATATTGATTGTCAATTGTTTTTGAGAAATAAATTATTATTATTATTATTATTATTGAATGACTGACAGACAACATACAGCCAAAACTACTAAGAGAGGAGCTGAAACTTGGAACATACTTTTCTTAAGGGGTGTGGAGGTCCACTAAGGAAGGTATTCCCGAAATTCCCACGGGAACGGGAAATGTTAGACTTTTTAATAATGTTTTTAAGTTTTTGCATTTAAAATGCTCAATTATTCTTAAATAAATGAAAAATGTGATAAATAAAAATTACCCGACCAGGATTCGAACGTGGGACCTCTCGTTTGCCGGACGAGTGCTCTTCCACTGAGCTACCGGGGCCTGGTGGTATGCCTCGAAATTACATACCACATTTTTGTTTCTACGTTATATTGCTAACGTAGCTCCATCTAATGGTATAAGCTTTGCAGCTAAGACCACCCGAGATCAATTTTTTTACAGAAATTGTGAATCCCAGTTAAAGTGAAGCATTGCAATGTTTTAATAATGTTTTTAAGTTTTTTGCATTTAAAATGCTCAATTATTCTTAAAACTTCATTGATATCACAAATTCACATACACATAACAATAATTTACTTAATTATTAAGCTTAAAAACCAGAATTAAAAATAAAGAATGACTGGTTAGTGTGATAAGTATGTGTGCTGTAGCAGCGCAATAGGAGGCAGCTCAGCCTTGGCATTTTCTGGGAAGAGCAAAACGCTGATTTTCAACTACATCCTGAAGGGAACAGTATACCAATGAAATGAAATGAAATATTTAGTTAGATGTGCAAATCAAAAATTATTATAACAATTCATATAAAAATACATAGGAATTGGGTAAATAATAGATATTATTGAAATAACTATTAAATTAGAAGTAATTAATTTTAAATTAAAAGTAAAATTAGAAAAATTAGAAGTAAGCTCGACATATAACTTCAATAATATGTTTTTTTTTATGTTTAGTACAAAATACAGAAAAACAAAACTAATTAGAAAACACTGCCCTGACTTTAAAAAAGTCCAAAAAGTTACTCAATTGAATATTAGTTGTACCTTTTCTTTCGAAATTCAAAAGAAATAGATGAATTTATTTACGTTACTGTACATTATTTATGTTACTGTAAGTAATTAATTAACAATAGCCCAAGCAACATTAAGAATTTGGTAATCAAACAGGTTTCCACTCAATTATGGAGTGTAGACCAACATACTCTCATGACCATGGTGTCAAAAAATTGAGTATGGATATAAAATGTAAACAAGATCAAAATTATTTACTGAGTAATTTAAGGGCAGACGCAAACACTTTTCATATCCGCAAAGCAAATAGTATGTTGGATTCATAAGTTGCCTCATTCCCTACGTTTTGCATTCTATACCATTGTCCATCTATAGCAGCACTGTTCAACTTATAACTGTCCTGCAGGCCCTATTTTTTTACTTCTTTACCAATTATTTCCACAAGAAGGTTTATAAATGGACTGTATTCAGCCAGGTTAAGTGAAGTGACATTAAATAGTGCCTACTTTAATTTCAATATATACATAACTCCACACTTGTATCCCTTATGGGGTAGGCGGAACACCAGAGGTTATAAAACCATCTGATGTCACATTTGACTTTGGAGGTATTATAATGATGGAGAGTGACTATTGCAGTGACAGGATGTCAGCGTATCGCCCACAAAAACAGCAATAAAACCTCTGTCCTTTAACTGAGTATAACAGTATGTCCGGGAAGAGAAGCAGCTGGTACATTCTATGTTCTTCTTTTGCTCCCAGTCCAACATGGTCGCTTTAAATTCAAATTCAAATTAGATTTCAATTTTCACATAGTTAAATAATATTAACAATGAAGAATAAGTAAAAAATTAAGTTACTTAGTTCTTGAGGGCTGTATACGAGCCACCAGTTTGACAGCACTGATCTATAGAATATTGTTTACTTTTATATGCCGCAGCAGCATCATATTGTGTCCCTATTATGTTTGTGTTTGCATGGTACAGTGACTTTGAAGTTGTGTTTTCAGGTCTGATCCCAATTACAGCAAAATCTACAAACTACCAAGTCACAGAGGGATAATTCAGTTTATTCTTTACTAACTTATATGTATTTGTTGTATCATGTTATTGTCATCATGCCCAGCTGTGTGTTTTGCTAAGAGATAAGAGATATGTTTGTTTCTTTTGTTTTGACAACTCTTTTGAAAATCTTTATATATCCCCCCAGCATATTTGAGTATCTTTCAGTGCAGCATTAAGTTTTTAGATATTGGCACTGCCGAGAACATTGTAACACAACACATATGCAGTTCATTGTACACTTAAACAGTGAGAGTAGTTAATTACTTGAAATATTTAAATTATTTTTATATTTGTCTATCACAACATATTTGAATTGTAACATTACTACAGATATTTACTTCTTTTCAATTTATAACACAACAATTCCTTTAATCAAAATAAACAATTCATTAATTCAAGTACACATTGTTTTCATACGAAGGCAATTATTGTGTAATTGTAGTTTTTTTATGCAAACTGAAGGAACAAAATTGAGGTCTATGAACCTATATGAACTTCTGCCCCTCTGCATTTCAAATGATGATTGACGGAAGTAGTCAACCTACTTCAGTTGTTGATACAAAATTTTAAATACATAATGAAACAAATAATAATTTATTATGTAAATAAGGGGACTTCTAAAAAAATTACTGTATCAGTCGAGTACCTACTTCTCAAAATTAATAAAATATAGATAGGTGCAAGTAAAGATTCAAAGGCATTAAATATTACCACAAAGTGTTATCTTTCAGACAAATTAATGTTGTGTATTGGTTAATATAGGGTTAGGAATGAGTAAGCATAATATTTTGGTAATATGATGGAAATTCTGATCATGGCTAAGCTATGTTAGGATGTAAGTATAACGGAATGAATATTTCAGTAACGAACTCATTGAATCGAAATTGTTTTATTCGCCAAAATTTGCTTACAAAGGCGAAAAAAATAATTTAAATGACGCAACGTTTACGCTGTGACATTTACACAAAATTAAATATGGTTGTTGATAACTACTTTAGAGTTTGATTTTTTTGTATTGTATTTATCGTTTTAATTGACATAGTGATAATAAAACGAGTAATATAGTGACAATAATACTAAATCGATTACCTTCAACAAAAACAACAAAGATTGCATTTTTTTGTTTTGATAGTGTCACTGCCTCAGCTATACTTCCTTCGTACCAACGCATATTAATTTGATGATAATGCACTTGTTTTCTAGAAAAGTTTTAAACTTTAATTTTTATCTTGTTTTATAATTTTTATCGCCGATTTAAAATCAGCGGAACAAAATACTAGGACACGAACACAACAAATTTTGTCAGATGATGACAATTGACAAAGTGAAAAAAATTGACGGCTTCGTTTTCGTTTAGAATTTTAGGGTTACCAAATAAGCTTAAAGGTTTCCTGTACTTTAAAACCACTTTCAGAATTCTCAGATAAAACCCCTTGTAATTACTTGATTTTACTAGCTGGAGCTAGAATATGAACCAATAAAAGTTAGTATACTAACTTACAGCTGCAACAGATTGATTTATTAGATGTTATACGGTAAACAAGCACGCGCTGAGTGTCCACGTGTGCCCACGACGTGGGTTTGTGGTATATAACAATAACGCATAACGCAAAATCCCCTCGTTTTTAAGGATTATTCAATAAAATGGTGATAGTTCTTCTATATTCAATATACAGAGAGCACTCTGTACTCGATTCTGATAATAATTATGTAATAAAAATAGGTAATTAATTTTTCACTAGAATTCCCTATATATAAATACTACTACGTTATGTACCATTTACTTTACATACAACTAAGTCGATCGCGGCCCGTGACCTGCCAACGCTAGCGTAATGCGTTGCGTAATGAATTTTTTTACTTTCGGTTAAGTTTACTCTGTAAACAATTAATATTTATTTTTTATTATATTTTTTCTCTTATTGTATGATCTCAAACTATCACGTCCTTAAATTTCAAAAGTGACCCACCAGTCACCCTGTAGGTATAGGATTTCTGGAAGTTTTCTAATGCCCTGAGATAATCAAAATGTGTATAGAGGAAAATAAGGGAAAGGGAAGAAAATATATTTATTTACGCTCTTTTTACGGAACCTGAATCGTCAACCTCTTTAGAAAAAAATATACAAAGCTATTTCTAATCCTAAATTTTCATATTATATAATTTTATACACTTATGCACAAGATTGTAAAGCGTGGTGATAATGCAATAGCGGAACTTAATAGGTACCTATATTGATTAAAAATAATAAACTTTGCCAACGAAAACCAGGATGGCAAAAAATACATAGGAAACCTACTGTGTCTCGCAAGAGAAATTTCCTTATTCTCAACCACTACCATTATATATACCACTATCGAAATAAGAGTTTGGTACTATAACGGAATATCAATGTAACGAGCATTCTGAAAGAATAGCAGTTTTGGAGACGTCATTCTTTTACTGCATACGTTATTGCGTGATGAAGGATATCAACATATGCAATATTTTTTGTGTACGCGCAACCTCACACAGGGGTCAAATATATTCGTAAAAAAATCGGTATGCAAAAAAACTCCTAGTGCATTTTGAGGGTAGTAACAATTTATTTATTTTACTTTTTTTTTCATATTTTAAAATACTCCGGATCATCGAATCATCAAACATTTTTATATTATACTAATTGCTATACTAATGGCTAATTTGGTATCCTTATTTGATGTATATATTTTGACAATCAATTTACGAACGAAAATAAGCTGTCATATCTTGTGTCTATGAAATGTTTTCTGCTAGTCAACAATAGATGTCTTATAGAAGTAAATCTACTTTCCAACAGATGGCAGTAATTATTAAGAGTGAGTAAGCTATGTTATGGAGTTTTTGAGTTAGGTCATTTAAGTTATGTAATGCAAACCTATACTGTATTTGTTTAGTTATGTATCAGAATGTATATGTATATATGTAACCAGCTCAATGAAATTCCGATGTAAAATCCAATTCTAGGAATTTTAAAAAGTCTACGCTGGATAGCTTAAACAATGTAGGTACTTTATTATGATATAATCTGACCAGTAAATTATTAGGACGTTTTTACAGGAAACGCATTTTAAGTGCGATGTTTTAGTTTAAGTTAAGAAGAGAATAGTGCTTGAAAGACCATAACATGCGCTCTTTTGACACTATTTTAGAGTTTTTTTTGCTTTACATTACGAAATTTACATGATAACTTCAAAGACTGCAGTTAGATAGCCAAGTTTTTTTTATTTCTCACAATAACTAGTGAAAAATGGGTGTTGAGAGTAAAATCCTAAAAAGTTAAATAACTCAAAAACGGTAAATTTTAGGTGATGGTTCCATAGTGAAAATGGTGCGTTTTGACCTTTTCAACAGATTCGGGTCCAATAAAACTGTATTTAATTACCTTTCATTTCTCTCACTTATAGTCATTTCAGTGGTCATTGGTAGGTACATAACACAGGCAGTTATAGGCATTAGAAAAGTCAAGATTTTTTCTATGCCTTTGAATTATTTTCATAATCAAAATTTAGAAGGGGAAGATTATGAACGCCTAATTTTTTGCATTTTAGGAAGTAAATTGTTTTTTTAGGAACTAACAAATGTTTTGCTACAATCTACTTAGAGTGAACGTAATACGGAGTGAACAAAAAATCATGGAAGATCTTTAAACAAATATCTTTGAAAAGCGGCACACGAGCTTTGTTTTCTTTTAACACCTAGTTGTTTTCTTTGAAAATGATGGAAATGTGATTGGTTTTACCTCTTTGTTAACGCACGTAATAGCTTTGTCTTAAGTTTTCTCGATTCATACTATTAAATAAAATACTTGTTAACCGAATTTATCGCATTTAATTTATATTTTACATTTTAACTCGACGTTTCGGTGTCTTTGCAGAGTCCGTGGTCACGAGCGACTGAGGTGTCAGACGTTTTGACAGTGAAAAAAGTTATACATCATCACTTCAGTATCATGAGTTTCAGGTCGTGCAGCTTGCTGGATGTTAGATTTAATGTTTTTCAGGATAGGGGCCCATGTCGGTGATAGTTTCCAACCAACTTCTCGATTGAAATTAGGGTGATTTTTTTTTATTTCAATGGCTTCTCTGATAATTATAGGAATGTAATGTTTCATTCTAGATAAAATTTTGACAGAGTCAAACCTTTAGTAGTGGTTGGGCTTGTCTAGGGAATGCTCACAAACTGCAGACTTTGAAGCTCTTCGATTTTTAATATCAGCTATGTGTTCTTTAACGCGGTCGATACATTTCTTTTGTTTTGAATGTATAGGAAAGCCCACAGCCGCAGTCAATCTTGTAAACACCTGGGTCTTGTAAAGGGATGATGCATTTAACTGATCGAAGATGTTGACTTATTTTTGAATTAGGTTTGAATATTGTTTTAATTGAAGCACGCCTAAGAATGTTTGAAATTTTGTCTGTAACACCCTTTACAAAAGGTTAAAATGCAGGTCTGCGTTCGACTGTCTTTGGTTTCACGTGGTCACTGCGGCGGCGAAGAGGTGGTTTAAGGCCGTTTTCACGAAGCACCTTGACAACATGTTTCAGTTCATCATCAATGTGCTGAGGATCGCAGATTCCATGTGCTCTCTGAAACAAAGAGGAGCCTACGGCGAGTAATTGGCTCGGGGTTGTGGGGGGAATTCCCATTGAAATATTGGTCAGTATTTCCTATAAACAGTGTGACTGAGTGTACCATTTGGATTTCTTTTAATTAACACATCAAGAAAGGCTAAATGTATAATACTTATAAATTAAAATGTAAAATAAAATATAAATTAAACGCGATAAACCCGGTTAAAAAGTGTTTTATTTGATTGGAGTACTTATAGGTAATTGGCTAGGCAACGTACAGTAACTACTACATCATTGATCGTTGAAATGTACATTTGTGAACATTTACGAACCTGAAAGAGTCATCATATGTAGTGGACGATTCATGTAGAAAGTAGCATGTTACTTTGCATGTTTCATAATTTGTTTATGATGCAGATAAAAGTATGCAGATATAAGTATAATTTGATGACCAGCTGTTGTAGGTGGTGACATAAATTTCCATCAATGCCAGAGGTACTAGGTTCGAATCCCGGTGTCTTGGTGTAATATTTAATGATTATTCGTCTATCTTCCAGAACCATTATCTCAACATTCTGAAGTTTTGATATTTTGAATAAGTAATTGGTCTTTTTAAAATTTAGAAACAGAATGTACATGTAAATACTAATTTAATTGTAAAAGGACAAGAATTGAGCCCTGTAAATTCAACAGTGTTCCTTGGCATAACCCTAGACGCTCAACTACAATGGGGACCACATATAGAAAGATTGGCGAAGAGACTTAGTTCTGCAGCATATGACGTCAAAAAGATGCGAAATATTTCTAATGAAGCTACTGCGCGATTGGTTTATTTTGGTTATTTTCATAGCTTAATGACATACGGCATTCTCCTGTGGGGAAATGCCGCCGATATCAAAACTATCTTTGTGCTGCAGAAACGGGCTATTCGCGCAATCTACAAACTTAATTCCAGAGCGACACTTAGAAATATGTTTAAATAAATATTCTCACGTTTGCGTCACAATATATCTTTGAAAATCTTATATGTGTAAAAAAGAACTTATACATGTTCCGTAGGAAATGTGACTTACATAATATTAATACTAGAAATAAGTATAAGCTAGCCGGCTATGATAGTAGACTTCATAAAGTCACTAACTCATTTATGGGTCAATGCATACGTTTTTATAATAAGGTTCCCACAAATATTCAAGACTTACCGCTTGATAAATTTAAAGAAACTATTAAACAAAAATTGTGTAATAAAGGCTTTTATACAATATCTGAATATATGGACGATAAAAGTCCTTGGTTATAAATTGTTTTTCTAAAGTGCTCAATCTCCAACTCCATCTCCAACTCCTTCTCCAACTCCATCTCCAGCTCCATCTACTTCTTATCCAACACCATCTCCATCTCCTTCTTGTCCATACAACAGCAAGAACGTCATGCTCCCTCAGGCGACAAGGCTAGCGGTAGCGTCGGGTGTCGGGTCACCCTCTTCCCTTAAATATGTTTGAGGAGGGTGATGGCTGGTGCTTGCGTTATACTCGTGAACGGGCGCTGCTAGCGGTGCCAGGTCGTTTTGTTGATGACTTTATGACTTTTGTTTCAACTTGACTCCGACTTCCCCATTTCCATGTCCACGTCCTGTCTTTGTCCACGACTATCCTCATCTCCATCCACATTATCTGTATTCTCTCTCATCTATATCGCTACGTCTATCTCTGCTTCTATCTTTACCTCTATATCTATGTCTACGTTTCTGTCTAGTACTTAATTGCCTATTGTATAAATATAATAGTAGACTCCAGAAGATCAACTCGTTCATGGGTACGCTTCATTTTTTTATAAAATCCTAAAATATTTAAGATTGACTCTTTGATAGTTTTAAGGATAAGTGTTGATGTGAAAAGTTTTACTTTAAGATATCCGGATGCAAGAAGTTGGTATTCCCTGGCTGTAAATTGTTATTATGTATTTTCTTTTCTCTTATTTTTAAAAGATGATTGCTGTTGAGTTTCTTGCCACTTCTTCTCAACAGATCGACTTTCCGAAGTGGTGGTAGATTCAGTTCAATTTGTAAATTGTTTGACTTATTTCAAATGTATTTAAATACTTACGAAATAAAGAATTTTTGAGTTTGAGTTTTACAAATCTATTTGAGTTCAAATTGAAAACACTTGAAAATTCACTTATTTCGTCGGGCACAACACCATCCTCGAAGAAATAAGTAGTTGTCCCATGTTTTACTTATAAAAACCTGAATTTGGTAGTTTACGGGTCTATTTACGCGCTCGATTTATAAACCATTTTATAGTGCAAAAAGGCACTGTTTATGTTTTTATTATTGGCAAATACGGTGGATGACATATGCTGGGAATGCAATGCCAATCTCGCGGGATCCCGATCCTCCGAGATCTCGTGTTGTTTTTCGGGACCAACCCGAAGCACAATATGTCGAGAACCCGTTCGAGATTGACGGGATTGGACAGTTTTGGAATAATTGCTTAATCAAGCTGTTGCCACCCAGTTTTGAATTGGAGAGGGCATTCTCAACAGCTGGTACATTGCATAAGAAGCTGTTTAGCAGACTTTTAATATGCATTGTTTTTTAAAGAAGTTTGTTTAGTCTAAAATGCGTATTAGAGACAATCTGTCCCCATCTGTTTATTAGACGAAAAGTATTCAAAGTAAGTACATAACAATTTAACGTCTCAAAGAATATATTCAGCGTTCAGAAACAATATATAGATATAATGGTCTGGAAGGTCGATTCAGATTCTGGTCTGGGTTAGAAGAAGAAAAATTTTAAACCCGTGCAGTTTTTTCGAACCCATGATCTCTCACGCCGCAGCTGAACACTCGACCTCTGTGCCACGGAGGCCTACAAAGATGGTTCTTAAGAATTTTTTATCAAATTGAGAAGGTATGTTTATTGATACATAGCTGGTAGTATCGCTAAAAACAGGACTAAGCTATAATTGATTGAATCAGGCGTTACTTTGCGGAAATCCATGACAACTACTATTAAAAGTTATTTTGCTAATTCCGCGACTTTCACTTGCACTAGTGATGCAGGATTTTCATGCGTAGGTTCACCGCCCTCCCTCCCTCAAGCAAGAAGCAAGACATGCAATGAACACACACCTGGAAACCCACACCACAAGCTATCACCGACACGTGTTTCGAACTTCGGTGGTGGTCGTTGCGCCCTGAGGATGCTTCTGGTTGAAGCGAAACACGTGTCGGTGATAGCTTGTGGTGTGGGTTTCCAGGTGTGTGTTCATTGCATGTCTTGCTTCTTGCTTGAGGGAGGGAGGGCGGTGAACCTACGCATGAAAATCCTGCATCACTAGTGCAAGTGAAAGTCGCGGAATTAGCAAAATAACTTTTAATAGTAGTTGTCATGGATTTCCGCAAAGTAACGCCTGATTCAATCAATTATAGCTTAGTCCTGTTTTTAGCGATACTACCAGCTATGTATCAATAAACATACCTTCTCAATTTGATAAAAAATTCTTAAGAACCATCTTTGTAGGCCTCCGTGGCACAGAGGTCGAGTGTTCAGCTGCGGCGTGAGAGATCATGGGTTCGAAAAAACTGCACGGGTTTAAAATTTTTCTTCTTCTAACCCAGACCAGAATCTGAATCGACCTTCCAGACCATTATATCTATATATTGTTTCTGAACGCTGAATATATTCTTTGAGACGTTAAATTGTTATGTACTTACTTTGAATACTTTTCGTCTAATAAACAGATGGGGACAGATTGTCTCTAATACGCATTTTAGACTAAACAAACTTCTTTAAAAAACAATGCATATTAAAAGTCTGCTAAACAGCAACTTATGCAATGTACCAGCTGTTGAGAATGCCCTCTCCAATTCAAAACTGGGTGGCAACAGCTTGATTAAGCAATTATTCCAAAACTGTCCAATCCCGTCAATCTCGAACGGGTTCTCGACATATTGTGCTTCGGGTTGGTCCCGAAAAACAACACGAGATCTCGGAGGATCGGGATCCCGCGAGATTGGCATTGCATTCCCAGCATATGTCATCCACCGTATTTGCCAATAATAAAAACATAAACAGTGCCTTTTTGCACTATAAAATGGTTTATAAATCGAGCGCGTAAATAGACCCGTAAACTACCAAATTCAGGTTTTTATAAGTAAAACATGGGACAACTACTTATTTCTTCGAGGATGGTGTTGTGCCCGACGAAATAAGTGAATTTTCAAGTGTTTTCAATTTGAACTCAAATAGATTTGTAAAACTCAAACTCAAAAATTCTTTATTTCGTAAGTATTTAAATACATTTGAAATAAGTCAAACAATTTACAAATTGAACTGAATCTACCACCACTTCGGAAAGTCGATCTGTTGAGAAGAAGTGGCAAGAAACTCAACAGCAATCATCTTTTAAAAATAAGAGAAAAGAAAATACATAATAACAATTTACAGCCAGGGAATACCAACTTCTTGCATCCGGATATCTTAAAGTAAAACTTTTCACATCAACACTTATCCTTAAAACTATCAAAGAGTCAATCTTAAATATTTTAGGATTTTATAAAAAAATGAAGCGTACCCATGAACGAGTTGATCTTCTGGAGTCTACTATTATATTTATACAATAGGCAATTAAGTACTAGACAGAAACGTAGACATAGATATAGAGGTAAAGATAGAAGCAGAGATAGACGTAGCGATATAGATGAGAGAGAATACAGATAATGTGGATGGAGATGAGGATAGTCGTGGACAAAGACAGGACGTGGACATGGAAATGGGGAAGTCGGAGTCAAGTTGAAACAAAAGTCATAAAGTCATCAACAAAACGACCTGGCACCGCTAGCAGCGCCCGTTCACGAGTATAACGCAAGCACCAGCCATCACCCTCCTCAAACATATTTAAGGGAAGAGGGTGACCCGACACCCGACGCTACCGCTAGCCTTGTCGCCTGAGGGAGCATGACGTTCTTGCTGTTGTGTGGACAAGAAGGAGATGGAGATGGTGTTGGATAAGAAGTAGATGGAGCTGGAGATGGAGTTGGAGAAGGAGTTGGAGATGGAGTTGGAGATTGAGCACTTTAGAAAAACAATTTATAACCAAGGACTTTTATCGTCCATATATTCAGATATTGTATAAAAGCCTTTATTACACAATTTTTGTTTAATAGTTTCTTTAAATTTATGAAGCGGTAAGTCTTGAATATTTGTGGGAACCTTATTATAAAAACGTATGCATTGACCCATAAATGAGTTAGTGACTTTATGAAGTCTACTATCATAGCCGGCTAGCTTATACTTATTTCTAGTATTAATATTATGTAAGTCACATTTCCTACGGAACATGTATAAGTTCTTTTTTACACATATAAGATTTTCAAAGATATATTGTGACGCAAACGTGAGAATATTTATTTAAACATATTTCTAAGTGTCGCTCTGGAATTAAGTTTGTAGATTGCGCGAATAGCCCGTTTCTGCAGCACAAAGATAGTTTTGATATCGGCGGCATTTCCCCACAGGAGAATGCCGTATGTCATTAAGCTATGAAAATAACCAAAATAAACCAATCGCGCAGTAGCTTCATTAGAAATATTTCGCATCTTTTTGACGTCATATGCTGCAGAACTAAGTCTCTTCGCCAATCTTTCTATATGTGGTCCCCATTGTAGTTGAGCGTCTAGGGTTATGCCAAGGAACACTGTTGAATTTACAGGGCTCAATTCTTGTCCTTTTACAATTAAATTAGTATTTACATGTACATTCTGTTTCTAAATTTTAAAAAGACCAATTACTTATTCAAAATATCAAAACTTCAGAATGTTGAGATAATGGTTCTGGAAGATAGACGAATAATTTGAACACTCGACCTCTGTGCCACGGAGGCCTACAAAGATGGTTCTTAAGAATTTTTTATCAAATTGAGAAGGTATGTTTATTGATACATAGCTGGTAGTATCGCTAAAAACAGGACTAAGCTATAATTGATTGAATCAGGCGTTACTTTGCGGAAATCCATGACAACAACTATTAAAAGTTATTTTGCTAATTCCGCGACTTTCACTTGCACTAGTGATGCAGGATTTTCATGCGTAGGTTCACCGCCCTCCCTCCCTCAAGCAAGAAGCAAGACATGCAATGAACACACACCTGGAAACCCACACCACAAGCTATCACCGACACGTGTTTCGAACTTCGGTGGTGGTCGTTGCGCCCTGAGGATGCTTCTGGTTGAAGCGAAACACGTGTCGGTGATAGCTTGTGGTGTGGGTTTCCAGGTGTGTGTTCATTGCATGTCTTGCTTCTTGCTTGAGGGAGGGAGGGCGGTGAACCTACGCATGAAAATCCTGCATCACTAGTGCAAGTACAAGTCGCGGAATAAGCAAAATAACATTTAATAGTAGGACTAAGCTATTATAAATAATATTAATAATAAATTGGCTAGGAATTTTTTAGCCAAGTCACCCACAATATATTATAAGATACGTGTAATTTGATAAAATAACTTTTCATTAGATGGGTTCAGGTCGTCTCCTGTAAGGATCTTAAGGGTGAATCAAAGAGTTTCACTTTTTGCTTTGACAATGTTAATTTAAAATTTAAATAATAAAGTATTTTTTTCAAATAGTGTAAAATGTTTTCGTCGTTATCAGTCAAATGAATTTCACATTTGTTTAAACTAGTCGAGATCCTGAAAATTTCGGAATCTCGCGAGATTGCTTTTTCTAATCCCGCGGGATTTCATTTTGCAATCTCGAGTCGGGATTGCATTTCCTACTGCCAACTACAAACTAAAACACAAAACCACCCGAATCAACTACATAAAACTGAATTTTCGTTGGGCCATTTTCAAGTGCTAGTTATGCTTCAATGTATTTTGCGTTCACTGCTTAATACGAAATTCATATGTAGGTATATATGTTCATTTTTAAAGTATTTATTTTACTATGGGCCTCTCTGGGAATCAATTAACATTACGTTTTATTAACTTACCATCAGATGAAACAGAGGTAAAACTCTAGATTAGTAATTGATAAAAAAAACTACGATATTAAGTGGAGCTATAAATTTTAGACAGAGAAACATTAAGTTTAGGTAGACCCCTCATTAATCTGTGCATCACTTTTGAAACAAAGAAATTGACTCAACTTCTAAAACATGTTTAACAATAAAAAAACTGAACAGTATATTTATGCTGCAGAGAACATAAATTCAAACTATGTCAACATTCCATTTTTAGCCGCGAAATAAAAGGCGCGAAACCAACTCAGCATTTCGCGCCCCATTTCAGTTTCAAAACGCAATTTTCGGTTCCATTTTCAAAGAGACACTAAAATGTTGCCAGTGCAATAAACCAAAGTAAATCGACCGTGGTGTTGCCATCGTCTTGTGAAAACAAATTTGTTAATTGCTTGTCAAGACAGGAATAGTCTGTGGTGGGTGTTGAAAGGAAATGTTGGCGGAATCTAATTAGGGACTTGTTTGATGAAGTTATTAAAAGAAAGCCACACAGGAGATTATAAGACTTAAAAAAGTACGCTCTTGTAGGTCTTGTTGGCACCTGATGATGGTTTGTCACAAACCAACTGAAGTTTCTGCTTGAAAATGATTGCGGAGCGTTAAAAACCGACATCATCAACATTTTGAAGGTTTTACCAAAACTTTGGATGAAGTACAATCCACGTACTTACCTGTAGGTATGTACATTTTATGCTTAGGTGTAGAAGGGAGCAGATCAAGAATTACAAAGTTGTACCTATTATCAAAGTGATCTCAAACTTTTTTGATGTGTGTATCCATCAATAAATCGATTAGGTTTTGTTCGTACGTAGGTACATAATGTGTGAAAATATCTCGACAAAAGCTTATCTACTTGAGTGAATATGTATAATACAGTACCAGGTTTTGTCCTTGCATTTTTTTGAAAATATGAAGACATAAGCTAGTCCATTTGAGTCAATTTTTTTACTGAGTTAGATTAGGTATTGTCGAGTAATATGCATAACAAAAGCTCTTCTATTAGAGTCTGACTCGTGACTCGACTAGTATTAGCCTTTGTAAACGCAGCCGGGTCAGTTTAAGAAACGATTTTTTTGACGTTACATTTTTTAGCTGAGTCGGGTCTGGGCGTAAAGCCACGGTTACACTAGGGGACAAATGGAGCAACATGTTGCGGAACATGTTCCTCAACAACTACGTGGAACGTGCCGAGATACATGTCGCGGGTCATTTTGTCGACCACACTTCTCAGTGTTTATAGAAATGTCGCCCGAGGAGGTTGTGGCTATTAGTGCTGCGTACATAGTAATTACATCGAGTGTGTTGAAACGGAGAAAGAGAAGGTGGTGGATGCGGAATTTCTTATTGCAACGAGAAAGAAGAGTTAATATTCTAAGTGACCTCCGAATGTCTGTCGGATCGTTTGTGAATTTTACTCGCATGTCATCATCTGATTTTGAAACTTTATTGCAAATGATCGCACCTTCCAATGCTAAACAGGATACAATATTAAGGAACTTTCGTTTCTATATCTTTTCTTGGTAGATAATTTAAGCGCCTTGGCAATATCCTCCCATGCATCATTCTTCTTTATTTTATTTCGATAGTCACTATGTGAAGTATCCCACAACAAGTTATGACTTTCAAAAAGCTCTATAAGCAAAAGCACGGTTTCATTTCCCCACACTATAGACATTTTAAAAGGCACGTTGCGTACGCGACTACACTTGGCGACAAATGACGCAACACTGACGCGGGACACGTGCGCCCGCTCTCGAGGCGGGGGCAAGCAACATGCCCCGCGTCACGTAAAATGTTGCGGGTCATGTTGCGGGACACTATGCAACGTTGCAGCGTCACGTAAATTTTGTGTTTCGCGTCATGTTGCGGGACAAAATGTTCCCTAGTGTATCCGGGGCTTAAGGGTCAACGCTGCATCATGCGTACCGTACGTCCGTATCGTACGCGCGTACGGCTCTCGTGACGAAATTTCACTAGTATTTCATTAGTGAGCTTGTCGTTCGTGTCAATGGAATACTTAACCTCTTACTCTTTGGTTAAACTACGATTAAAATCGTTGCATGCACGACACGACCTACGCGCTTCTAGTATCAACACGCGGGTGCTAGCCAAGTCCACAGAACACAATTACTCTAGGAGAAGAAGATCAACTTCATATAAAAAGAATAGGAACGATTTTTAGTCGTTTAGTTTGGAAGTACTGCCATCTATAGGCACCCTAAGGTAAACTATTTGTAGCGGGTTTGAATCATTTTCAGCTCAAGATAGATTGTAAATTTTAGCATGCACATCCAGACCGGGAGCGCAGCCTCGAGATTATCTTGTCGAGACCACTCACCCAGTCTGGTTAACGGAGACTAAACTAGCTCTCATATACCTATTAAGTATAACAATAAATACAAAATGTCTCCAAAATGCTATATTCATTTAAGGCCGTTTGCACTTAACTTAAGAATAGCCTAACTCTTTGCCTAACTGGTTAAAGTCAAGGAGAAAAACCACAGGTCACAGGTCCAAACAAATGGGGTCAAAGATTCAATATCTCACGAAAATACACTACAAAGTATTGTATTTCTGAATTCTGGTCGGACAATGTAATGCGCGCAATACAAATTGCAAACCAGGACGCCATATTGTTTATATTTGCTTCATCTTCATTCGTTTCGTTTGGTCAGGATAACATTATTGCCATTACTAAAAATGGGTTTATTTATTTATATAGTAACATCGATCAAAAAACTCAGCCCTGATACCTAATCTAACATGATTCCATACAAAGTAAACCACGGCTGAGGCCAAGTCTCACGCGCGCATAGCGCGTAGCTACGTCTGTAGCAGTTATGTATGAATACACGCGTAGCTACTTCCGTAGCAGTTTTGTAGGCCGATAGAGGACAGATCGAGGACCCTAGTTCCGTTGCATGGTCTTTTTAAGACAAGCTTAAATAAGATAACTTTGAAGCCAGTTTATGTGTGAATGTGGGTAGTTAAATTTGTAAACCTAAATAAAGTAAGTGTCTAAAATTACAGTTTACTCGCAAGATGCTTGGTGGTAGGATCCCTTCTGGGTCCGCCTGGCTAGCGACCACCCTTTATATAAAGTCTGCCGCCAAATGTTACCGCTCCGGCGGTAATGTGTTCCGGCAATATTGTATAAAGAGCCAGTTCCTTCCTAAACCCGTGTGCTTTCATCTTCGACCTCATCGTCACTTACCATCAGGTGCGATTGAGGTCAAACGCGGGTTTAGTCACTTATAAAAAAAAAAAAAAAAAGATTCTAAAGAGTGAAGTTCTTTTGCGAAATAACCAATTTAATTGCCTTTTTAAGCTATTGCATAGCTTCTATCGCGGGCCTTGAGCGTGGGAACCGAATCCAGAAAATCCGTAACGAAAAAAACCTTACACCCCCCACTCCGACCGGCACAGATTATAATTGCATAAGTTGATAAAAAATGCTATGCAATAGCTTTACTGCGGAAATCTCCGAGTGCCACACGTCTTTTTTTTATTGGAGAATAAATCCACGTGTGACCTCAATCTCACCTGATAAGTGCAAATGTGGCCCAGGATGACAGCACGCGGACTTAGCATGGAACTGACTCTTCATGCAATATTGTCGGAACACATCGCGGAAGGGAAGGTGATATTTGGCGGCATATTTTTAATAAAGGGTAGTCTTTAGTCCAGTGGACTCTGAAGAGGTCCTGACACCAAACGGTTCCTCTCGGATTAGTCGCCTTTTATAATTATAATAATAATAAAATCTCCAGACAATCACACCAAATACTTGGCCCCAAACTAAGCAGAGCTTATGATAAGGGATACCATGTATCGAACAAGGGGGGATCCTAGAATATAAATACATATATAGATAAACGCCCAGACCCGTAACATTTTTTTTCTTGTTCCGTGCGGTAATCGAACCTGCGACCACTGGCGTCTGAGGCAGTGTTACCCCATTGCCAAAGTGGTCGTATGACACGCATATCAAGGGGATGTAGGGCTATTCTCCTCTACCACCTCACGGTTTGTTTGGAGATTTAACTAAAAACCTAATAATAAGCTTATACTTATTGAAAGAGCTTATTGAAAAAACTTTATTCTTACTTCACGGGTGCAGAGGGGTACTGGATTATTGACTGTGACACTAATAAGTTTTTTTATTAAGCTATTGCATAGCTTCTATCGCGGGCCTTGAGCGTGGGGACCGAATCCAGAAATTCCGTAACGAACGTTACAGCGGTGATACTTTGATTTCATAACTTTACATGCGGGCTTTAATAAACAATCAGCGCCATCTACTAGGAACTTGTGGAACTTCATATTAGATCAAACATTACTGCATTAATAAAATAAATAAATAATTATAATTGCATAAGTTTAAAAAAAAATGCTATGCAATAGCTTAACCGCGACTGTCTCCGTCTTTTTTTTAGTTACAGTTAGCGCAATGAGATTTGATAACTCCACAGAAAAAAAACAAGTATGAGAACGATAATAATGTCCAATGCACACATGTTCTAAAATCAAACGCACCCAGCACGCTCCGACGCTTTCCCGCGCAAAAAAACGTCCGATCTCCCGCCCAGACAGGGCTACCAACTTTGAAATGTCTCGTAAGAAAATATTTCAAACATCTTTACAGCACAATGGAAAAGGCATCGAAACGTTCAGTTAAAATGTAAATTATATTTATGCGCAATAAATCCCAGTAAAAAAGTGTTTTATTCAAAAAAATTAAGAAATCGAAAAGAAAAAGAAATTTTGAAGTAAAAAAAATAATGTGTAAGTAGTTAAATTGGTTTGTTTGGTTATGTTTCAGTGCTTCTTACGGAGAAGGCCTCATTTATGAATTTTGTTTCGATAATGTTATGGGCGTTGGAAGAGTACGAAAGAAGGCGAATAAAGAATGGAGCATCATATAAGTAAAGCATACTTTTGTAAATAAACAGAGCGCCTAATGTGGGAATAACGCAATATTCTGAAAATAGATAGATGACAGAAACCAGTAAATCTTACATCATTTTGTCCTGCATCGGGGTCGAACCTACCGTATATAAGCTAGTAATTTACTCTTTACACCAAAGTAGAAGACAACAAATTACTCTACAGCCCAAAACAAGAACAGTTTCTACCAAGTGGCAGCCCTAACCTGTACTCCGTTCCGTCAAGCTGACATTGACAGTTGGATTCACGTCGCAAAACGTTCAAGATTGTTTCTCGTTAAGCGTTGATGACTTTGTTAATTGTTATTTGGCACCAAATTAGATCATTGACGTCGGAATTGATTGCTTCACAAGCGTTTGTGTCGGTATTTTAATTTAAATATTTTTATTGTGGCTGCATGCATTGATGTCTGTGCCGCGCTGGGGGCGGGACTGCGTTTAGTTTTAATTAATAGTCGGCAGTTTGTTTCTGTGTTGTTTTGTAATGTTGGTATGATCACAGGAAAAGAAATGACTCAAGGCAAAATCTTAGAATGAAAATTGTAGGTGCAATGAGATAATAAAAGAAACCGTGTATCTACACACGTACACATGATTTCTAAAAGTAAATCAAAGAATGTTGCGGGCAGCCTCTCCACATCAATCCCAACAACATTTGTTCTACGACTTTTTAAGATTAATAATTTTTATTTAAATTAAGCATTTCAATGCAAAAACTTTAAAATATTATTAAACATTGCAATGCTTCACTTGAACTGGGATTCACAATTTCTGTAAAGAAATTAGTCTCGTGTGGTCTAAGTTGCAAAGCTATACCATTAGATGGAGCTATGTTAGCAATATAACGTAAAATCAAAAATGTGTAAAGTAATTTCGAGGCGTACCGCTCGGCGTAGGCGTAAATACTCAAAAGAAAAACAGGTTAATAAGAGTATAATGGTTGTTTCAGTCAATGACAAACGTTTGGTCTAATCAACAATATACCTACTATAGCCCACTCCAATAATGTAAATTTACAATACAGAAACTTAAGTAGATTAATAAATAAACAACATGACAGTGTATTTATTCCGAAAAAGATCTCTCTAAACCAGTGTAAATCATTCAGTGATTGGGCTACTACAGGTATACATATCAGTAGAAAGCACCTATATGATCTCTATCATGAGAAATCATATAACGAAAATGACACCTTTTGCAACTATGTCAGAACTTACTCAAAGTTATTTAAAAAAGTTTGTGCCGCAGCCAAATCAATTTATCTAGGTAATAAGATTAAAAATAGTGCTAATAAGACTAAAACTACTTGGAATATAATTAACAAGGAAACTGGAAAAGTTAAGAATCGCAATAGTGAGTTTAAGCTTGTTATTGACAATACAATAATTAAAGCAGATGAAAATGTTGCGACAGCATTTGAGAGCTGTTTTGCTGACATTCCAGTTTCAACTACTAAATCATTAAGCTCATCACCTGTGGCGGCTGAATCATTGCTCAAAAATCATGTGAGTGAGTGCAAGGTGTCTTTCAAGTTCCAACCCATAGACACCGGGGATATTATTAAAACATTTAAGACAATTGATATTAAAAAGACAACTGATGTGTGGGGCATATCTGTTGAAATATTAAATTCTATTATAGATGTAATAGCTCCTTGCCTTGTTGAAATATTTAACAACTGTATTATTAGTGGGGAGTTTCCTGATTTAATGAAGCATAGTAAGATTATACCTTTATTTAAGTCGGGTAGCACTACAGACCCTACTAATTTTAGACCAATTTCAATTCTACCTACTTGTAGTAAAATTTTTGAAAAAATTATTCTTAATCAACTCTTGGCCCATTTCACCTATAACAATTTACTTCATAAGAAACAATTTGGATTTACAAAGGGCCGTTCAACAACTGATGCTGGTGTTGAACTATTTGAAATAATCACTGGTGCCTGGGAGAGGTCGGAGGATGCCCTAGGTGTATTTTGTGACCTATCTAAGGCATTTGACTGTGTTCAGCATGACACTCTCATCAGGAAACTCCACCACTACGGCATCAAAGGCACTAACCTCAAACTTTTGAATTCATATCTAAGTGATAGAATTCAGAAGGTTGAGGTTAACTGGAAAAGGTCGGCTGGGTCGGTTGTGAGAAGGGGAGTGCCTCAAGGATCAATTCTGGGCCCATTTCTGTTTCTAGTCTATATAAATGATCTACCCTATATGGTAGGCAATAATCATGAGATTGTATTGTTTGCTGACGACACATCATTAATTTTTAAAATGATAAGACAGAAAATAAACTACAGCGATGTAAACAATGCTCTCGCAAATGTTGTTCAGTGGTTCAATATAAATAATCTAGCGTTCAATGATAAAAAAACTAAATGTATAAAATTCTCTGCACCAAATGTAAAACAAGTTGAGTCTGATCTGCGGCTTAATGGGAACAGATTGAATCTAGTAGATAACTCTATTTTTCTTGGAATTACCTTAGATTCTAAATTGCAATGGGGCGCCCATATCTCACAACTAGCGAGTAGACTTAGTTCTGAAGCGTTCGCGGTAAAGAAAATTCGCTCATTGACTGATGTTAATACAGCGAAGCTGGTATATTTTAGTTATTTTCATAGTATAATGTCCTATGGCGTCCTACTTTGGGGCAATGCCGCAGATATTGACACGATATTTACACTGCAGAAAAGGGCTATTCGTGGAATGTATAAACTTGGAAACAGAGAATCTCTTCGAGAAAAGTTTAAAGAGATTGGTATCTTGACCCTTGCATCACAATATATTTATGAAAACATTATCTATATTTATAAGAATAGTAATAAATTTAAAACTAGGAAAGATAATCATGATACAAATTAGGACTAGGAACGACCATAAGTTAGCGTTTTCTAAATTAAGCCTGGCTAAAAGCAGCAAATCATTTATTGGAATGTCAATACGTATATATAACAAAATTCCGAAGTCAATTCAATCCCAGCCATTCAATAAATTTAAATCAATCATTAAAAACACTCTATCTCGAAAAGCTTATTATAAAACTAAAGATTACTTAGATGATAAAAAGGCATGGGATTAAGCACAACAGGATATTTCTAAAAGTTTCTAATTACTTAATAATTTTGTTTACGTCTTGGCTGTGCAGTATATGTATGACATGCTGGTGACTGTCCCACTCACTTATTTTCTTGTCAAGACATCAGCAAGAACGTCATGCTCCCTCAGGCGGCATAGATAGTGGTAGCGTCGGGTATCGGATCACCCTCTTCCCTAAAATATGGTTGAGGAGGGTGATGGCTGGTGCTTGCGTTAACTCGTGAACGGGTGCTGCTAGCGGTGCCAGGTCGTTTTGCTAATGATACTATGACTATTTTATTCCATTCTTGTTCAAATACTCTGGTCCCAGTTTGTAATGTTCGTATTGTGCATCCATAGCTAATTGCATCTGCTATGTAAGCAATTTGGTTGTGGCATGACATTGGCTCTCACAATTAGCTGCCTTGTGTTTGTTTTTTTTTCATGTCACGGTCAATTTGTACTGTACCTATTTGTATTAATTTGATAATTCTGACTGAAAAAGATTGCCAAGAGTTTTTTTCCGCCGGCTTTTTTTGTCTCTTGGTCTACTGTAATATCTTATTTAACAACTATCAACAACTAGTTAAAGCCGAAGTATGTGATGACTGACTTCATCAAGTGTTTTGTGAAATTCCTAAGATGAATAAAACTTTTTGAATTTTGAATTTTCAGGCCCCGGTAGCTCAGGGGGAGAGCACTCGTCCGGCAAACGAGAGGTCCCAGGTTCGAGTCCTGGTCGGGTGATTTTTATTTAACACATTTTTTTCATTTATTTAAAAGCGAGAGGTATGTATGAGCTATTCACGAATGCATTACTCTTATACTAGTACGGACAGAAGAAAAGGCGCAAGTAGAAACTTATCATAAAGTCATAAATAAGTATATAGGCGTGCAAGATTTGTCTTCAGTCAGAAAATTTACTTTAATCTTGTCAATATTGAAGTTTAATAATGCTGACATTTTGAAACTCCAATTTTGAGGTATAATTTGAACGTAAATAATGCATAATATAGTACTCACAAGGAATATATTTCAAAAAAGTGAAGTAGCAATCATCGAAATTCGATCAGTTAGTTATAATATGCTTATTTTGAAGTACCTGTAAATAATGTGTTTTATCGTACGAAAGTGTCCAAAAAAATGTGACACAAAAGTTTTGAAAAATATGTTTTTTCCCGGTAAATGTAAGAAAACATATTTTTTCGCTCTGAGTGAAATAGTAAGGTTTTCTTCAAAGAACAGCAAAATCATAGGTAAATAGCATTGGATCGATAAAGACCAAATTGTTAAATATACAGAAATCGTGGTCGAAATGTTATCAATGTGAACGTCGAATAGGAGCTTGGAATCGAACGTGATTAGGTCTAGGTCTACACTGTTAAAAATATTAAATGTTAATGTGGTTTTACATTAGAGATGTAATTTTACATTACATAATTGTGAATTTTTTCTATAATTTATGGAAATTCACGAATATTTCGGCAATTTTATACCTTTTTAAAGTATATTTACACATTTTTATGTATTGCTTCTGTAATAATCCCAGCTCATGTGTAAAAATACAAATTGTTCTGTCATTATACACAAATTTATTTTCTTTTCCACAATTTACTGAAATTCGCAGCTGTTTTCGGTACATTCTACAGGTTTATGTACTTTTTTTGCATGTAAAATCACATAATTTTTAACAGTGTACAATAGAAGTTACCCGCTGCAATTTTAGGTTATTTATTGTGTAGGTAATCGAATGTGACAGGGCAAGGCTTCCTGGTAAACGAACAGACATAACATTTAGCAATGTTTAGTTCTAGTTTGTTTAGAGCACAGTAGTGATAAAAGTCATATAAATCTGATTGAAGTTTAATACAATAGTCAGGACTTTTAATAGAATAAATTATCTTCATGTCAACTGCTTATAGTAAGATTTTAGCGGTTTTTATGCAAGAAATGATGTCATTAATAAAAATCACAAATAACAGGGGCCCGATTAAAGATCCTTGGGGAATTCCCGACGGCACTAATTTTGCTTGAGAATTAAAACCATTAAAACAATCTGACTCCTATTCTCAATATACGAGGAGTATCAACGAAATAAGCTGCCTTTAATACCGATGTTTTGAAGCTTATGTAGCAGAATAGTATGATTAATTTTATCGAAGCCCTTACTGTAGTCCGTGTACATAATATCTATTCGCGTTTCATTTGACATATGTTTGGTTAGGTATTCGCTACACAACAAGAGGTTTGATTCTGTAGACCGCTATTTATAAAAACCTTGTTGCAGATCAATAAAACTTGACTTTAACGCGTTATATGTATGTTTGATTATATACAATATTTTCCAATAATTTTGAACAAATGCACAATTTTGAGATAGGTCGATAATTAATAACATCATTTGTTGCAGTTTTTTTGTGTACGGGTGTTGTGAAAGCGGTTTTCCATATAGATGGGACTTGTCCCAGTCTGATTGAGAGTCTAAATAGCATAGTCGAGGGAACCACAAGACTTTCAGCGCAGTTTAAAATAAAGAGTGGTGGGATGAGGTCTGGGCCAGCCGACTTCGTCAAGTTTACAGATTGTAACAATTTAGGCACTTATACTGTTAATTTGGGACTGATTGTTAGGATATCTATCTGTTGAGGAAGGATGTTGGAAGGTAGAGTAGAAAAAGTCACTAAACATATCACAAATAATACTAACCGAGTCTGAGCTTATACTACCATATTTCATGATGGCGGGAAATGATTTATTAGATTTTTTACTTTCAACGTACGACCAAAATGCCCTAGGATTAGAATTAATATTCTGTTCCATGGTTTTTATATAGGTTTTATAAATTTCTCCTTCAAGAGCCTTTGCTCGGTTACGTAGTAACGAAAAACACTGATAGTCTGTGGTATTTTTATATTTCACATACAAAGCTTTTTCTTTCAGTATTTTGATTAAAGGAGGTTTGTACTACAAAGGATATGTTCCGTTTAAAGATATGGCTTTTTTTGGAATATGGGTATCAATTAAATCGTATATTAGGTCATAAAATAATTGAATTGATCGCTCCAATTAATTATTTGTATTGATTAAATCTGTCCATTCAATTTTGTTTAGGTTTTCTTTTATAAGTTCGTAGTCAGCTTGTTTAAATAAAAAGATAGCACGAGACTGTACAGTAAGCTGAGGGTTCTGTACAAAATCTAAATCAAAGCACAGTGGCTTGTGGTGGGGTTCGGTTGGTACTAGGAGGTATAAACATTCAGTTACAGTCACGTCGTCATTAGTCAAGTAGGCGATTATTAATATTTTTTATTTAGTTATATTGGTTCAGATTACATACATACACATACATACATACATAACTTCACGCCTGTATCCCTAATGAGGTAGGCAGAACACCAGAAGCTATAAAACCATCTGAAGTCACGTTTGACACATATGGAGGTATTATTATGAGACTATTACAGTGACAGGGGGTCAGCCTATCGCCCGCAAAAACGCCAATGAAACCTCCGTCCCTTAACTGACTTTTACAGTTTTACGCGGTAAGAGAAGCAGATGACACATTCTATGTTTTGTTTTTTTTTTTTAAATTGCTAGGTACAGCCTGCAACAGAATAATGTATACCACCATCTGACGTCGCACGCACACGCGCGTTCATCCATACTTAGGTACTCACACCACGAAAGTCACCCAATCTAAGCATAATAAGTTGACGTGCTTACGAACACACGCACACTGTGAAAATACTTTACTTCTCCTGATTCATTAATTTGTTAAACTCGTTCTTAGCTACTCTCAAGTCTCACATGACGAGCTATATGGATGAATAGCAGGCAGACAACATAATATGCTAATTTCGCAACTTCCATAGCGTCCATGGCCTAGCGGTTTAAGTGTCTAGGAATGAGATCTGCACAGGTCGGGTATCGAATCCCACAAAAAACTGTGATTATTCATTTTTAGAAATTGAAAGAAATATATTACAACTTTTTTTGATGTTTTTTATTAAGTTTGAATTTGAAGTAGGTAGCTATTATTAGCGTAACTATTCGAAATAACAACGATGCCTCATTTCTTAAGACAAAATAAGTGAATCTTCCCCCGATTATCTTTTATTGTGTTGCTATTTTATTTTTAGCTCGTCGTATCTTGAGAAAAAAAAAGTAAAATCTACCCTCTATTATTTAATAATGTGTAGTCGTGTTTCTAGATGGTTTGCATTCGTCGTTACTCGTTACTACTATCAGATTGTTGTGCTCAAGTTAAATTAAAAATGAATGAATTATCATTTAACATTGCTGCAGAGAACTGAAATCATTGTTTCATTCAATCAATACTTTTCCATCAGGGAAATTACACGTCGATTGATGATATCTGTAAGTTTAAGTTAATTATTATTCTGACTTAATCCTTGTATTAAACGTGATCGTTATTTCTATGTTAATCATTTTATTTTCACAGAAAAACAGTGCAACTATCTGTTCGTCGTTAAGAGGAACCGGGGGATATATACATTTTTACCCACTCGTTCGACGGCCACCACATATGATGTGAGTTTGCAAACTGTGTGACGACATTTGAAAGCAAGCAGCATATATTGTTACAGGTAAATAAAGAAGTATAGAATCCGACGTTAGATATACAATATATTATAACTTAAAATGAATTAACTTTCTTACGCATGCAATATAATTTGTTTAAACTTCAAGGGAACTTAAGTTTATTTATTCATTTACAGGCTAGCAAAAGAGATATCGATGAACGAAAGTAATATTTGGAATTTGATTGGTCTAACAATGTAGTTATTTTTACGGATAAAAGACATTCAAATCGGACAAAGATGGCCGTAAAATATTATGGAGGAGAAAATGCCAACGTTATGATGCTCGAAACACCCTACCTGTTAGATTAAGCGGCCGCATTAAACGCCATCGAGAATTTGTGGGGTGAAATGATTTTAAATTTGGATTCATCACAAGTGAGGTCCAGAGCCAAATTAGAAGGGCGGGTTATTTCAACTTGGGAGATGATGAGAGGATCATCTCCCAAGCCTTGTGCTGGAATTTAGTTGACAGTATGAGATCTCGGTTGCAGCAGGTCATAGACACCGACGGCGCTCAAATCAGCTATTAATAAAATAGTGAGGTAATAGTTGTCTTTTCAAAAGTAGATAATCCAGAGTGAATGATGTTATTGTTGATTAGCTTAGAAATAAGCTTAGCTTAGCTTATTTATAGTTTCTGGCTAATAAACTAATAACATGTTGATTCATATTTACAATGGAATTATTACTTCAATTATATAATAAGTTCATACGCCAAGTGACAGAAAAATTAAAGTGAGAACTGTCATTCAAATCTTTCAAATAACAACTATTACCTAAACTATGATTGTTTTTAAAATTACTCGTTTAATAAATTTGTGAAATAAAAATTTCTAGTCAGACGCAACATATTGTGAAATGCAAAAAATAAATAATTATCTGGAAAAGATTGTGTTGTTTTTATTAGTAGTTTTTCCTGCACCTTATTTTTCGATTGCTTGCACTATATTTAATTTATTGATTAATTAGAATATAGAACATGAAAATTATATTTATATCATTTTAAATTATAATAAATTATTAAAATATTTCTTAATTTAAATGAATATATTTTATTAGGTTTGTTAATGAATATTTCTTCATTAAATTTGAAAGAAAAAAAGGGTATTGAAGAAATATCTTTAAATATTATTATTGTAACAATCAATCAATAATTTAACAATAAAAAAAGACATATTAATATAGCAACGGAGAAAAAAAAATGCAGACTTTTCAGAGTTCTATAATATAAAATAATAATCTGCACATTATACGGCTGACATAGGCTCGTCTACACGTGAAGTACTTAAATTAAAGATCTATACATCCGTGACATATTTCTTGTTGTGACACGATGTTGGTAGTTATAGTGGAGTCATTTTAATAGGTCACATTTGACAAGTGTCAGTCTTATACATTTTCTTACAACACAACCAAAAATGGACTTTATCTGGCTGACATAAGAAATGTCAAATGTGACCTCTTAACTTGGCCCTACTTTAGCTTAGTTAGAATTGATCTTTAGTTGTGTGCGTGCGGCTATTGGTCAACATTATTCTGAGTCTTAGCACTTATTCTGAGCACACATACAACGCGAATGCATATTGTATGTGTGCGTGCGGCTGGGTGGTATACATTATTCTGTTGCAGTGTGTACATAAGGCAATGAGTCACATTTCTCCCAGTCTATGTGAGGCATATTGAAGTCACCGATTAATATATATTTATCGCATGGTGAAGCCAATACGATATTAGCGAGTGAATTTGAGAAATTTATTGCTTGTTGACTATGAGTTTATCCACGCGATTCATTGCATTCTACACATATATGTAATTTATACGTGATAAGCTTTTTTTGTAACTTGAGCGTAGCCCATAGGTCCTCCGTCGATGAACACCACTCAAGTCAATCTTCCGCAGCGATAGCGCCACGGCATTGACAATCAAAGTACTTATTTTATTCAATTTCAAGAGTTTGGCCATAGCATCATTTTAACGTTTGATGAGCCACTTATTATTGGCAATAACAACTTAATATGAGTGAATTGAGTGAGTGATCGACAATCATTCGCCATTTGATCACAAAACGCTGCAGGCTTGTGAAATTCCTATGCATCATCTTCACAACTCTTTGTAAAGAGCCCACTGCAGGGCATGAGTCTCTCCCCTGGGTGAAGAGGAGGTATAGGCCATAATCCACCAAGCTGGCCCAGTGCTGGGTGGTGGATGCCAGAATTTTTAGGGCGCCTAGATGGCTTCTGACAAACCCTAACGACAACTGTATACAAGTATACAGCACCCGGGACCGACTGCTTAACGTGCCCTCCGAAGCACGGAAGTCGTCGTGAGATATGAATGGTCGGCGGTCACCCATCTAAGTACTGACCGCGCCGAACGTTGCTTAACCTGTGATATCGTATGATACACACAGTAACCACGGCGCCACGAGGACTTCAATGAAATCCTATCCAATTAAGTCCTATGCATATCTGTTGTGAAATGGACATATCTGCTGTGTTTATATAATTTCCTGCAAACTCAGAAGTAGCGTCAAGTGAATTCGAGTTTATCATTTATATAACTGGATTGTTGTGATGCTTAATAGACTTCATGATTCACATATTTCGTCCAATAACTTTATAAGTATCAAAAATGCTAACAAGTGTTCGTTTTTGATTATTTTAGTTCGTGGTTCGTTAGGTCGTTGTCATTGTACCTACTGTAAAATAAGCACTCTTTCTTTTACATATGAAAATCAATATTTATCAAAAATAATAATAAAAACCACTATAGTGCATAGTCAACCCAAAAAAAACCTCAAGCATATAAGCGCCGCCAAGCGGCAAAAAAGCTTGCATTCCAAACTCCCTATAATATTGATGTGTCCTATCTGTACTTGTACATAATACCACAGAATAAGTAATAGTTGGTACAGAAGAATTACTCCGCAAGAAGATCTAAATAAATTCGAGTCTTGCTACGACGCGATACGGTGGAATTCAGCTCGCTCAGCATTACGTACCTGCAAATTTATATACCTAGAAGTTTTGTCTCTTTCTATCGCATGCCTCTTATCTTTTCTTACGCTGTTAGGGTTGCTGCCTAGTGAAGAATAATTAATCTCCTTATTTGTAATTAAGTATCTACCGATGTAGGTATTACTATTATTCTACCTTTGTAAAAAATATTGTTTCAACTTACCTAAAGTACAAAATGAAAAAAAAGTTACGACGAATAATTCGTAATACTACCTATATTTTGTTTGCTAAATTGAACATAATCAAATCTAAACATAATCTAATTGAATATTTGTATATTTTTATGACCATTTTTAAATACTATTTGTGACCTCGATCATAGAATTACTGTGAGTGCTATAAGGTAGGTAGGTATCTACAATGCGCGCGCGTGACACTCGACTCGACCCATTTGAAATCCGCCGGCGCGCGGCGGAGCGCTTCGCTGTAGGTAAATAACGGATGTACCGCGCGGAGTGAGCCAGGCCTGGTCATACTTTCTAATCTGTGGATAGCGCGCCGCACCGCGATGAGGACTCTCCCACCAAGTGATTGGCCCGTTTTTTTGTAGTCCCTGTCACGTCTGAATACAATGTAACGGTCGTCAAACAGTTCGCAGCTGCCTACACTGTCCATTAGCCAAGTCTCAAATTATTCCTGAACAGATCACTAGCCTTAGTCCGAAGCCCCCTCACGGTAAAAACTAACCATTTTTGAAACGAAATACAGGGTCGATTTTTCGTCACCAGCCAAATTTAAATGTTAGTTTCTTTGATACGATATAAACGTACCTGCATATTTATTTTAGCGTCGCTCAGTATAAAAAAGTTGAAATATGGAACCACAAACTTTTAAAAAATAGTCGCTGTTGATGAACATAGCTACTACGACGCGGCATTTCCTTGATAATAGGTACTACGACGTAGTACTACAAAATGTGTGTAGTAGCGCATAGTCATCTTTATTTTAATGGTAATTTAGAGTGACCATGCCTTGGTTAATATGTTAGCGGATTAATTTATTTCCTTGTAAAAAAAATAAAAACTTTTATTTGCAAAAATCGTTTCTATAAATGATACTTATTGTGTAAAAAAAAATTGGCCGGTGACGACAAATCAACCCTGTATAACACAACACGTTAAATAAAGGAATATATGGAAAGAACTCAAACGTAAAACAAACAAAGGCGGTTTAGGATTAAAATTATAGTATATTGGGTAACAAGATTTTATCGCCTAGGTTTAGGTATGTTTGGTCGCTATGTTGCGAAGTTGAAGATCGTTCCATTTTTAAATTACACGACAGATATGATTTTACATAGTAATTTATCGTGCCGCTGAACACGACAGATATGGATTTTCATACAACTATTTCCGGCCGCTGCTCGACCAGTACAGCAATGTAGATTTATCTCGAAGAAGGTTGTCAAAATAACGCTCAAATTTCTAAGCAGGTTTGAGAAAATTATATTTATCCACTGACCTCTATATTTACCACTGGACTGGTGGCTGTCAAAGTGCTTTTGTGCCCGTTTGATAATCGCCATTTTGGCGCTGTCGGACGTAGCGAGTGTCCGTGGTACTAAAACTAGTCGCTTTCAATATACACATGTCCTCATTCTTGATAACTTTTATATAATGCTTATAACAATAACAACATAAAATTCGTATTTATATTAAAAAAATATAAAATCACTTAAGAATAAGCAAGCACTTCTCTGGCGGCCACTTGCAATATACGTCAAAATTAGTTCTGCGGACACTCGCTACTCGCTAGTGGCGCTTCAAATAGGCACAAAAAAATAGCTGTCAAACTTACGGAACAGCCAGTCCAGTGGTAAATATAGAGGTCAGTGTATTTATCATACTTAACTCTTCATTTTTGTACCTATACCATGGAATTAATAAGTACTACGTACAACTGGAAGGCTTACTGTGCGTCTAAGCACGTGCCGAGTGAGAGGTCATAAATCTTGGTTTGTCCCTTTCTAACTAGTGTAACCATTCTTACCTGTATACATTGGACATTTAGATAATCGCTCAATGCCTACGAATAAATTTAATAATAATAAATGACGTGCGTACTTAAGGCAAATCGGCCAGTGTGATGTGTGGTTTTAATAAGGTTCGAAGAAAACAATCCACAGCTGTACAGCGCACAGTTTATTTTAAGCCACAAAGTTTGTATAGAGGAGAAAATATAAATTTACTGAGTCTAGATACTATTAGAAGTGCACTAATGAAAGCAGGAGAAAGTTCTTATCACTTAAGGATCCTAGGGCGTTGATCCATCTCTACGGTACGGCGGCCCCGTATGCCGTGTAAACAGCGCGGCACCGCACTGTGCCATGGCACCCACCCGCACTGTGCCATGGCACCCACCGCCGTGCACAGCACCGTACGGCACGGCGCCGTACCGTATAGATGGATCCACGCCCACACGCATGTACCTACTCATTGGTTCACGGATCGTAAATTTCGACTGGAGAGATGTGAGATTCGATGTCCAGTGCGGCAGCAGCGGCCGGCGCTCGGGCATCCAATTCGGAAACAAAGGATGTGTGGTAAATAAAACAAAATTAAATAGTACCAATATTTATTATTTATCTTTGAAATTATAATAATAATAGGATTCACTAAGCCCGTTATGGTTCTGTATGGCTTTAAACTATGAATTCTTGCTCCATATTTGCCAGGTCGTACCCCAATCTGTCTTACTAAGTATACCACGGCCTCCCCCACAATTCTTGCTCCCACAATATCACACATTTATTATATATGGACGACATTAAGTTATATGCCACAAACATTACAGATTTATTTAGACTCGTAGATATAACCCAAATATTCTCTGATGATATAAAAATGCATTGCATTTTTTCTTTAACTCCAAATCCGAAGGCAATCTGGAATTGTAAAAAAAATAATTTTTACTATAGTATTTATTTAGTTTGTTAAGGTGTGTAGATAGATTTTCGCAAAAGATCAGTAATAAGCCTACAGACCAATAAAATTATTGAAAAACTACATTTATTACTTTATTAGAGAAGAAATCAGGGGACTACGAAACGTTAATTTAGGGTATTTTTCATACAGATCATTTAACGTTTAATATACTTATAATGCAGAGAGAGTTGTAAATAGTGAATTTCTTTGTTAAGTATTTAGTGATATAACAAGCTTAAATCCAGTACATAATTTAACAATGAAAATGTTGTCACCCTAGTTCCTATTTATGTCTAACTTACCTGTGAAAAGATAATCCACAGCCAGGATAAGATTCTTTTCCACACCCACTCACAGCACATATATTGTTCACCATTTTTACAATACAATTAACCAATATAAATCCAATATAAAGCACTTTTTGAAACCCAGAAAGGCAAACAAGTCAATACGACAACAAAAAGAACGCCATATTGTTTTTGTGGTGCCACACAAATATTACCATTTTACCAAGTGTTGCCTTACGTAAGAGTAATAAAACTCTACCAAAATATTGAAATGTCTCGTCGTGAAATAAAAAAGATTTATCTACACCTACAAACTATTGCATTTTTAATTCGTATAATTACAAACATGCCGCACGTATTATTCATATACAAAATGTCATTATTTTCTGCGAAAGAACTTTTCTGGAATATACTACCTTTATACCAATAATATTTTACATGGCAATTGTGCGAAAGGAACACACCAAGAAAAAGTAAGTTTCACTTGAGCTCACTTCATTGAGTAGATATTGGTTATTTAAAAAAAACTTTACTTGCATGGACTTATGGTTCATTTTGTTATGTTGAAAGTTTGCGAGTAATCCTTCCAGTTGTACGTAGTACCTATTAATTCCATGACCTATACCTACAGACACCGTAGCCACGAAGGACAGTTAAAAATCATTTAAGTAGTTAATATGAAAAGTTAAGCTGTTTACGTGCGTTATCTAAGGTTTGCATTGTAATTTATCTACAGAAAACGTTTACCGCAAAATCCTCGTAACGTAATTAATGTCCTCATCTTTCCCGCCACCGCTACTGTCAACTTTATCTGTCATGCTGACAGATCAGCGGAAAGGGGCGTGGTTTCCGCTGCGTTCCGGTTTGTGCGGCGTTCGTTGTAGTAACTTGCACCAGAATATTTTGAACTACCCTCGGGAAAGTTTTAACTGTTATGTTAACTGGGTATTGAAATATTATAGGGATGTTTAGCAAAGTCGATTTAGTTTTGGATAAGTATACCTAGGTACATTATTTGTGGTACCTATAGTAGAATTGTTTTTATTGATTGCTACTCAACTTGCCTGGGGCAACAATCTAAGCTAATGGTTAATGTCAAAACGGCAATTCCGAAATTTAGCAACTTCTTTATCATATTTAGCGGCAGACTTTATACTGATGCCATATTCAAGCGGGATTGATATCACTACCTAGCAGTAGTTAGCTGTTGAACTTATCACCTTCAAGTTGAAGGTGATAAGTTAAAGGCTTCAACATATAGTGCCGTTAGCTTTTTTTTTCTTGTATCAAAAATCGGGATCTTTGTTTTTTCTTTTCTTATTTCAAAGGCATATTATTCTTTTTATACGCTATTCTTTTAAAAGAAACACTATGTGATATACAAGTTTATATTACAAGTTTTACTCTGCTTAATTTCTAGTAATTTACATTTTTCAAAACTACTAACTTTACAAAATACTTAAGTGCTACAGGTTTTTGTTCTATTTTTATTCCTAATTTTTTACATTTAAAAATTTTACAAACAAAATTCAACTTATACCTAATTTACATATTTTACATTTTAGTTTCTTTTATCTATCGCTATTTCTACTCAATACTGTTTTTCCCATTTTTTCTAGGTACTCTATTACGGCTTAAGTTTTCACGATTCATAATTTAAATAAAACTGCTTTTTAACCGGATTAATCGCGTATTATTTATATTTTACATTTTAACTCGACGTTTCGCTGTCTTTGCAGACCCCGTGGTCACGAGCTACAGTGACCACGCGACTGCGCGACTGAGTCGAGTCGAAACGTCGAGTTAAAATGTAAAATATAAATTATACGCGATTTATCCGGTTAAAAAGCAGTTTTATTTCTATTACGGCTTCTTTCGTTACATTTTTCCTAATATTTTGCATATTGATATTAATGCCGAGTTCTTGTTCTAGGTCAAATTTTGTCGTAGCTGTAATTGGGCATTCATTAAGGATATGCGGTACCGATTCTTCTACCGCTGGGTTGCAGAGACAAGAAGGGCTGTGTACATCGGAATCTATGTAAAAATTGGGCAAAACCTCCGTGCCCGGTGATTATTTGCGTTAGAGTGCGGCCGTTGCGGGAATGCTGACAGCAGAATAAAGTTTATTTCCGATTCGAAGGTAAAAAAAGTAATTTTGACAGCTGTCAGGAACGTAAACTCCAACTATAGTATACCTGCTGTCAGCTTAGGTAGTAGTGTGTGTGAAAAAGGCCATGTTTTGTTAAATTTTTTTTAATAATTTCGTAAACATCTTGTTGTCTTCTAGCATAAGATTTTGATCATAATGAATATAGGTAAATAAAAAATAAAATCTCCAGACAATCACACCAATTACATGGCCCCAAACTAAGCAGAGCTTGTGATATGGGATACCATATAGCGAACTAGGGAATATAAATACATAAATAGATAAACACCCAGACCCGGAACATTGTTTTTTGCTTTTTCCGTGCGGGTATCGAACCCGCGACCACTGGCGTCTGAGGCAGAGAGTGTTACCCCATCGCCAAAATGGTCGTCAAAACGCAGGGGACTCTTGAAAAAGGACTTTTTATTTGTTATCATTTGATATCATTAGGTATACTTAAGTACGAAATCAAAATTCAATTTACCATTACCTACACAAAAGACACTAGTTTCCCTGTAACATAATTTATGGCAAGCAAATAAATAATTTCCCTCAACTATAAAACCACTTAGTGTCCATTAGCCGTCCATTGAATTATGACAAATGGAGAGCGCCATTATTTTCCCGCCAAACGACCGATGAAGCCGCCATGTCCGCCATTTTATGTTGATCCGTCACAGATTATGTAAGACGTGGTTTTGTGACGATGTTATTATTAACTTAACAGCTAGTAATATTATCTTAATTTTTCAAGTTTCGTAATTTCCATGATAAATCAACGAAGTCGAGTATAATTTAAAATTTAAAGAATAATCCGTCCAAAACTGTGTTTTATTCAAAAAGCGATTTTTCTTATGTTTTCATATTCTATTTAGGTGCTTATGTTACATTTATTACATACATAACTTCACGCCTGTGTCCCTTATGGGGTAGGCAGAACACCAGAGGCTATAAAACCATCTGATGTCACGTTTGACATTTGGAGGTATTATAATGATGCCCACAAAAATGTCAATAAAACCTCTGTCCCTGAACTGACTTTTACAGTAGCCCGGGAAGAGAAGCAGCTGGCACATTCTATGTTTTTCTTTCGCTCCCAGTCCATTTATTATACTAAATGAATATAGTAATGCCAGCTGCCTGGAGGAAAAGTATTCTACATGAGTAAGTTAATTAGGAGATTAGGAACATCCCTTTATTTTTGCAAAGAAAAAAAAATTAATGTCGAAAAAATGGTACTTATTTTTCAAAATAAGTACCTATCACGAACGAAAAAAGATTATTTATATGATAAAAGAGCGTGTGGGATTGATGTTTTCACAGGTTATTTCCAAATATTAAATGGTCATGTAAGCAGCTTGACTGTGACATGACATTAGCGAGCACGAATAGCTGTCATCTGTTTGTTAATTAATGTCATAGCAGAGCGGCATTTCTATCAAATTATTTAATGAGCACTTTAGCACTTTTTACAAGAGTGCCGAGAGTTGTTTTTTCGCGCCGGCTTTTTTCCTCTCGTTCTACCTATGGTTAAACGTCAAATTCAAATTATTTATTGCATAAAATATGGTACATTTATGTTGTTAGGTGTTTCGCTATTGACCGCATATTTTACTATGCTATGCTATCTAATTTCATTTCGTTTTTTAAAGCCGAAGTTTAAGTACATGAAGCACTGTAAGACATTGGAGGAGTAAGACATTGTGAGTTCAAACGAAACACGGTTTCTTAACAGAACTAATAAGTATCTAATAATTGTATCACATTATACTCAAAAATAAATAAAATATCATTAATTTCAATTACCTCAATTACAAGTTTTCCGAACTCATTAATTATCTACCAATTCTAACCTAAAAGCACATTTATGATTTTTAAAAGCTCTTATTATAAGGGCCCTAAGGTTGAATTTAAAGCCCACATCATCTTAACTTGGTTTTAAAAACATGGGAAAAGGGTAGCTACAGTTCGAATAGTAATCGATTCTAAATTACCGAGTGAACATAACTGTAAACTATAATTAACGATTACAAATTCATTCGATAACCATACGAGTAGTAACGATGAGTGATCTATTAGAGCAATTGTTTATTTTACAAATTAGCAGGTACGTAGCGTGCTTGACGATTAGTAATTGGCAGTTTTCATTCGATTATAGGCTTCGGAATAATTGGAGCTTTGTTTATTTTTGAACGTTATACAGGGTGACTCCCTTTGGAGGACGTGATAGTTTGAGATCATACATGAAGAGAAAAAATAAAATGAAATTGGATACTCAGGCGCGGTCATAGACTGAAATTCAAAATTTGAGGTCACAACTGAATTCTAGGGGGTCACATATTCATTTTATCTTTTTTCTGGCTTCTACTCTTTCAAGAGGTTCATTATTTAATGATTTTACATATTTACATATATATGCTTCCATGCTGGACTGGGAGCGAAAGAAAAACATAGAATGTGCCAGCTGCTTCTCTTCCCGGGCAAACTGTAAAAGTCAGTTAAGGGACGGAGGTTGACCCTCTGTCACTACAATAGTCTCTCTCCATCTTTATAATACCTCCAAATTTGTCAAACGTGACATCGGATGGTCTTGTAACCTCTGGTGTTCTGCCTACCCCATAAGGGATACAGGCGTGACGTTATGTATGTATGTACTGAGTAAACTTAACCGGAAATTAAAGAATTCATTACGCAATGCATGGTTACACTGGTACAGACGTACGCACTGCGCTATCAACACAGGATAGGTAGGTAAGCTATAGGTAGACGGTCGTCGGCCTAGTACCTAATTACAACTCTTTATTTATTTACAGGGAATTCTTTATTTATTTATTACATAGTTATAATCAGAATCGAGTACAGAGTGCTCTCCTTCAGTATCTAAAATTTGTCACCAGTACACCCTGTATAAATGTGGTTAGATATTGTTTGTTTTTGATAGAAAGTGAAGATGAAAATAGAGATGTTACATCAGTCAGGTAAGTATGGCCCCATACGCATTAGGTGTAGGGCGCCAGTAGACGTTGGTTTAGGGGATTTGGGAAGGCTTTGTCCAGCAGTGGGCTACCGATTGATGATGATGATGATGAAAATAGACACATAGGATCGTCTATAACAGTCCTACTTGTTTGTATGACGTCTACCCTAAACGCAGGACTCCTGTCAAACAGGGAATAGTCAAATATTCCCTGTTTTACTAAGGGCATGTTTAAGGACAGGCGCCCCGTGTGTTTTTACTACATCGCTGGCTTAGTTATGAAATAGTGATGTTCCGGAGATCCGTATCCGCAAATATCCGCCGGGGAAAAAAATCCGTATTCGTAACCGTATCCGTTACTTTTCACGCGGATCTTTTACGGATTACTTCTTTACTAATTATTCAATTTATAGGATGAAATGATGTGTGTAGGAGATGAGATAGAATAAAAAATCTTAAAATCTTTTCAGAGTATTTTTTATTTCTTAAATCAAATATTTGGCAAACAAAACAAAAGTAATACCCGCGCGACGCAAATCGAAATATGTCCTGCATGTCGTTCTCGTTGCCGCGAGCGAAGTGTCAACTATCGTTTCAAGGTCACTCGCGCCTATACCGATTGCATGAGAAAATAAAGGTCCGTATCCGCGGATCTTGACACAAAATATCCGTAGGTATTTAATTTAATTAGCATGTAGCGAACTAGGGGGGAAGATACCTAATACAAAATTGTAAGCTTGGATGTATGATTTTTCACTCTGAAACAATCGACCCTTCTTATATCGTTCCAACCCAAATAAATATGGGATATGCTCTAGTTTTGTGAAGAGCCAGTTTTCCTATAGGTACACCTGTGCTTTACTGACAACCTCAACATAACCAAACTTAGCATATAGAGATCAAAATAGTTCGACCACTTGAAAAAATATAAAGATCATTTTTGGAGTATGGATAAAATCTTGAGATAATCTAAAATTTTCACGAAGTTTAGTTTTCAATAATGCTGGTATTTAAAATTTAACAAGATGCCATACAACTGGTGTAGAAGCAGAGACAGATTGGAGGGTCACAAAAACGTCATCGTCGTCGGCTTAAAATTATATACCCATAATTAAACACGTATTTTATTTCACGTATTTTTATTATTCATGTCCACACAGTGGTATGAATAACAATATATCTTAAAGGCTAAACAATGTACAAAGGTACAGCTTATTTCTGATAGAAATTTCTGCCAGCTGACCCGTGACTGGACGGGTGAAAAAAAAAGGTTTGTTTTCAGTCAGAATTCACACTTAAAAATTTTAGCTATCTAGTTGCTTTAGGTAGCTTATTTCCAAAGATACGATAGCTACTGTCGTAAATGATAGCTTAAATGAAAGAGCAATCACTAAGCATGTTTTTAAAATGATTTTAATAACCAAAAATATTTTAGTTTTTTTTAATCCATCCTAAAAAAAACACTTCAATATTTTTTCTGTTATTTTTTATTTTCAAATCCCTTCAGTTTTTTTTTCTTGAGTCGCCGATGTTTCAAATTACAGTGACTGTATACAATAGACATTAGACAATCCAAAACAGAAAAAAAAAACTACCTACAGTAACAGAAGTACTGTTAGAGATTTATTGTCAAATTTTGGAGTTTTCTTGGAAAAACCTTAAATCTTTTATTAAAAAAAACTATCACACTTCGTCTAAGACATGTATGGCTCAAAATGTTCTAAATGGTCTAGACTACCACTTCCTTTCAGCTTTGCATCCTGTTACCAAACACCCTGTATAATAATAATATATGTATACATAGGTATAATTTAGTCATGTTGTTTATTTTTGAGGAATTTGAGATAGGTAGTATTCCTTTATACTTTTTCTAAATGTTGTTAAGAGATTTTGATTCCCGTATTTTTAATCGTAGAGAGTTTATACAGGGTGGGCCTCGGAGTTTTGCGATTTTGAAAAAATTATAAAAAAAGAACCAAAATTAAGACTTCAACAAATTTATTTTTAAATTATAGTATAAATTTGGGAAATTCAATTCATAAAAAGAACATCATCTAGATGTGCACCATCGCGCTGCAAACACTCTTCGAATCTTGACTTCAAATTGGCGAAAACTCGTTCGCACATGGCGCGCGGTATAGCGGCCATTTCTCCGCGGATGTTGGCCTTCAACTGGGAAATGGTGGTCGGATTATTGCTATAGACTCTACTTTTCATGTATCCCCACAGGAAATAGTCTGGTGGGGTTAAATCCGGACTCCTAGGTGGCCATGGAATGTCACCTCGGCGCGAAATGAGTTTTTCAGTAAACATCTCCTTTACAACTGCCAAACTCTCGTTTGATGTATGGCATGTTGCGCCATCTTGTTGAAACCATGTCGCATTATTGTATCCGTGAAACTCTGACAGCTGCGGGAAAAAGAAATTGCGTAACATGGCTATGTATCGCTCGGTATTAACTGTCACAGAATTCCCTCGCTGGTCTTCAAAGAAGAAGGGTCCGATGATTCCGTGTGCCGAAATAGCCGCCCAAACTGTCACTTTCGGCGAGTGCAAAGGCTTTTGGTGTTTGAAACGTGGATTGTCTGAGGCCCAATAACGACTATTTTGTTTATTCACGTGCCCATTTAAATGAAAATGGGCTTCGTCTGAAAAAAGAATATTGTTGAAGCTCCGAAAACGCTCTAACATTGTCGAGACGAAATCACGTCGTAAATTGTGATCATTTGGCTTCAATTCTTGCACTAGTTGAAGTTTATAGGGGTGCAAGTGTAAATCATTCTTCAAAATTCTACGCAAAGTCGATCTTGATACAGAGAGCTCAGCTGATCGCTTGCGAGTTGATTGCCCAGGATTGCGTAGTACGGAAGCTCCGACTTCGTTTATGGTTTCCTCTAACCGTTTTGTCCTTTGGGGTCCCTTAGGTTTCTGATTAAGGGTCGAACCGGTAGCCTCAAACTTTCTGACCCACGCCCTAATCAAACTTTCATTCGGACACTGATTTAAGTCATGCAATCCATAGTGAGAGCGAAATAAACGTCGAACAATAACGCACGAATCGGCATTTTTGTAATATTGTTTTACACAGAACGCACGCTGTTCACCCGTGAAGTGCTCCATCGTGACTAAATTTCCGAGGACCGAGCTACAGATCCCCACCCCCCGCGCTCCGCTCCTATTCCCCGTTTCAACGTCATAGCGTTTTTAAATTCGTACGCCTCAGTGGCCCACCCTGTATTTTATGTTTCATGTATTTTATTTAAGCAGATGTAAAATGAATCCGGCCCGGTGCTATTCAAGTGATGTAACTTTTGGGAGTCTCAGTAAATAACAACATGGAACATAATAAATAAGGAAACTGGAAAAGTTAAGGATCGCAATACTGAGTTTAAACTTGTAATTGACAATAAAACCATTAATGTAGATGAAAATGTTGCGACAGCATTCGAAAATTGTTTTGCTGACATTCCAGTTTCAACTACTAAATTGTTAAATTCTTCACCTGTGGTGGCTGAATCATTGCTGAAAAATCATGTAAGTGAGTGCAAGGAGTCTTTCAAGTTCCAACCCATAGACACCGGGGACATTTTTAAAACATTTAAGACAATTGATGTTAAAAAGACAACTGATTTGTGGGGCATATCTGTTGAAATCTTAAGTTCTATCATAGATGTAATAGCTCCTTGCCTTGTTGAAATATTTAACAAATATTTTACAATATTTAACAACAATTTATTATAAGTGGGGAGTTTCCTGATTTAATGAAGCATAGTAAGGTTATTCCTTTATTAAAATCGGGTAGCTCTACGGACCCTACTAATTTTAGACCAATTTCGATTTTACGAACATGTAGCAAAATTTATGAAAAAATTATTCTCAACCAGCTATTAGCTCACTTCACAAAAAACAATTTACTTCATAACAAACAATTTGGATTCACAAGGGGTCGTTCGACAACTGATGCTGGTGTTGAACTGTGAAGTAATAGCTGGTGCCTGGGAGGGGTCACAGGATGCTCTAGGTGTATTTTGTGACCTATCCAAGGCATTTGACTGTGTTCAGCATGACACTCTCATCAGGAAACTCCACCACTACGGCATCAAAGGCACTGACCTCAAACTTTTGAATTCATACCTGAGTGATAGAATCCAGAAGGTTGAGGTTAACCGGACAAGGTCAGCTGGGTCGGTTGTGAGAATGGGAGTGCCACAAGGTTCAATTCTGGGCCCATTTTTATTTTTGGTCTATATAAATGATCTACCCTATATGGTAGGCAATAATCACGATATTGTATTGTTTGCTGATGACACATCATTAATTTTTAAAATAATAAGGCAGAAAATCAACTACGACGATGTAAACATTGCTCTCTCTAATGTAGTACAGTGGTTTAATGTAAATAATCTAGCTTTCAATGATAAAAAAACTAAATGTATAAAATTCTCCGCACCCAATGTAAAACAAGTTGAGTCTGATCTGCGGCTTAATGGGAACAGGTTGAATCTAGTAGATAACACTGTTTTTCTTGGAATTACCTTAGATTCTAAATTGCAATGGGGTGACCATATCTCACAGCTAGCGAGTAGACTCAGTTCTGCAGCGTAAAGAAAGTGGTAAAGAAAATTCGCTCATTGACTGATGTTAATACGGCGAAGCTGGTTTATTTTAGTTATTTTCATAGTATAATGTCCTACGGCATCCTACTTTGGGGCAATGCCGCAGACATTGACACGATATTTACACTGCAGAAAAGGGCTATTCGTGGAATGTATAAACTTGGAAGTAGAGAATCTCTAAGAGAAAAGTTTAAAGAGATTGGTATCTTGACCTTTGCATCACAATATATATATGAAAACATTATGTATATTTATAAGAATAGTAGTAAATTTAAAACCATGAAAGATAAGCATGATAAAAATTATTCTGTAATGACAAGGAACGACCATAAATTAGCGTTTCCCAAATTAAGGCTGGCTAAAAGCACCAAATCATTTATGGGAATGTCAATACGTATTTATAATAAAATACAACAGTCAATTCAATACCTAACGTTTAATAAATTTAAAAGAACTATCAAAGAAACATTATGCAAAAAAGGCTACTATAAACTCCAAGATTATTTAGATGACAAAAGAGCGTGGGATTGATGTCTCCACAGGTTATTTCCAAATATTAAACATTAATCACTATGTAAGCAGCTTGGCTGCGACATGATATTGGCAAGCACGAATAGCTGTCTTCTGTTTGTTTGTTCATGTCATAGCAGAGCTGTATTTCTGCCAAATTGTACCTATAATAAGCACTTTTTACAAAAGAGTGCCGAGAGTTTTTTCCGCCGGCTTTTTTCCTCTCGGACTACCTAGGGTTCTACTTTCATTTCATTTTTTAAAGCCGAAGAAGAAGTAGTAGTAGACATCACCAAGACATTGGTGGATAATGGGCGATCATTATCTTTATAAGCTGAGAGACGCACACTTCTCGACGGAGGCCTTCCCCAGGATTCGTCATGTCGTGCGGACCTGCGCCGCCCTCATCCAGCATTTGACGTTCGTAAAGTGTATAAACCTACTACGAATAAAAAAGTTTTCATTTTCATTTTCATTTTCTTATATTGTGCCACACTTATGATTGCACCTTAGAATCGCCGGACAGTTGTAGTCGCCTCAAAATTCAAAACTTATCGGGGTGGAAAAAAAAACTTCTGGGGATTGGGATAAAACTTATTATGGAATATAATAATAAATATATTCCCAAAACTAATTTATTAAAAATGATTTTTCAAAACTTATTGTAGGTACCTACAAATCTTCATTAAACTTATTCTTAACTTATTATGCGTTTTACACAACCGATTACACTCAAAATTCAAAGTAGGTACTCGTCACTCCTTTTAATCAAACTTTTTTGACAATGGGGAGTTTTCTGACAGCTCATAAATATTAGTTCAAAACACCTCTATAGATGGCACTTTTAAAAAGCCGAAGGCGTTAAGTCTGTAAACTATGATGTAGGTATGTGGTATCTACCATCTATGGTTATTTATACGTTAAATTTCTGATACAGACATAAATTAATTTATTTTACTTTTAAAAACGCAGTGTGGAATAAATTCTTCGCCTTCGCCTTTTGTAAAGCGCCATCTATCGAAGCCTTTTGTACCAATTTTGTACAGTTTTGTTTTTTTAATGAGCTGTCAGAAAACTCCCCATTCCGGTTAAATTTGACCAAACCTTACATAACGTAGGAAAATATTTATGTTAAAGGTAAATATTGTTAAGAATCAATGTTATAGTACCTAGCTAAAAAACACGATGTAAGTGGGCTTATTAAAAAAAAAGACAATCAAAATATGTAGTTTTTTACGATTCCTTTTAGGATTATCAGCGAATCCAAAGCGTTGTTAAGTTTAAAGGAACCCTCTCGAAAATTTGACAACTGTCACTAACGCGACGTCAAATCAAAATAATAATGTCACTGTTTGAAATTTGGCGCGAACCTATGACGAGCGATTCGAATCGGACGCAGTCAGACATCAATTGATTTTGAGATTTAGCTTTTATGCTCATAATATTAGAGTCTATTTTTATCTTTCGGTACTATAACAGCAAAACAAAATTCAATTTTCATCTTTGTTTTGAGAGTCATTGGTGACATTTTGGGTTGCATTTGTAATTAATATGACTCTTAAGCATTGAATCAGTGAAGTTCAGTTCTTATTAGTATTATAATCTTTATGTTTAAGGCCATAAGAGTGGGTTTATAATAAAAACTACGTACTATATTCAGCACGGTTTGTTAAGTGCAATGGAGTGATATTATGAAGCATTTGGGAATAGTTGTCAAGGGAGTGCGTTAAAAAGCTATGAAGATTTTCAACGGAAGGGTGCATAAAAGTTTGGCTGTTTAAAATTAAAGTTATTTAAACGACAATTGGAGATATCTTTAATTATATTCATTTATGAAAATTGTAATAAAAACAGTTCTGTTAAGCAAAAAATGGATATTGAAATTTTATAGTCACTTATTTAATAAACTAAAATTGATTGAATTTCAGCACTAAACATTACCTCCTACCTACTTACATTAGAGATAAATGATAAAGATTCTAGACCTATAATGTATTCTGCACCTAAGTAGGTACTATGTAAGCAATTTGTTTGTGGCATGACATTGGCTCTCACAATTAGCTGTCTTGTGTTTGTTTTTTTCATATCAAGGTCAATTTGTACTGTACCTGTTTGTATTAATTCGTATAATTCCGACTGAAAAAGTGCCAAGAGTTTTTTTCCTCCGGCTTTTTTTTTGTCTCTTGGTCTACTGTCATATCTTATTCAATAACTATCAACACCTTGTTAAAGCCGAAGTACAAAATTGTGACGTCATTAAGCGGCCATTCGATGGTCTTATGATGAATAAATTAGTTTTGTTTTTTTTTTAGGGTGATGGCTGGTGCTTGCGTTATACTCGTGAACGGGTGCTGCTAGCGGTGCCAGCTCGTTTTTATGATGACTTTATGACTATATTACTTTTTGAATTTGACTCTGACTTCCCCATCTCCATGTCCACGTCCATGTCTGTGTCCGTGTCTGTGTCCACGACTAGCTTCATCTCCTTCCACATTACCCGTAGGTATTCTCTCTCACCTCTATCGCTACGTCTATCTCTACTTCTATTTTTACCTCTATATCTATGTCTACGTTTCTGTCTAGTCCCTGATTGCCTAGTGTATAAATAAGTATAATAGTAGAATCCAGAAGATCACCAACTCGTTCAATGTGTAGGTAGGTACCTACACTTTATTTTATAATGAAATTCCAAAATATTTAAGATTAACCCTTCAATAGATTTAAGGATAAGTGTTATGTGAAAAGGTTTATTATTAGATATCCGGATGCAAGAAGATGGGATTCCCTGGCTGTAAATTGTTACTGTGTACCTATTTTCTTTCTTAGTTTGAAAAGATGATTGCTGTTGAGTTTCTTGCCACTTCTTCTCAACAGATCGACTTTCCGAAGTGGTGGTAGATTCAGTTCAATTTGTAAATTGTTTGACTTATATCAAATATCTATATTTAAATACTTACGAAATATCTAAATAATATTTTGACTTTTTTGAGACTATATAGATAAAGAACGACAAAAGAAAAACACTTTAAAACTGAAGAGATGGCAAAATTGTCTCAAGCCTGAGCCTTCTTGTTGCCTATAGGTAACCTCACCTGATGGTAAGTGAAGATGAGGTCGCAGATGACAGCAGACGGGCTGAGGAAAGAACTGGCTCTTCATAAAATATTGCCGGAGCAGTTTATACCTACCTACAGGGTTATTGGTAATGAGACCGGATTCTTTTAAGGTGCCATTATTGATCAATTCCAATCTTTTACCTACCATTTTTAAAATATTTGGGATTTTGTTTTTTTTTCTGAAATTCCAGTTTCACTTCTTCAAACGTAGCTAGATTCAATTGTAAAGAACGAAAGGTCCAATTTCAATTTTATTTCCAAATTTGAATTGGTATTTATTTAATGAAAATGTAGCGTGCACTTTATTTTAAAACATCTAGGTAGGTATAAGTCTCTGGCTAGCGATCGAAGTAAAACAATTCAGTAAGGCCTGATCTTTCAATGGTCAGATAAAAGTTATGTAGGGAATTAATAAAGTAGGTACCTACCTTAAATAACCGAAAAAATGTGATAAATAAAAGGAGCTTCGTTAGCAATAAAACGTAACAATAAAAATGTGGTAAGTAATTTCGAGGCGTACCTACCGCCATGCCCCGGTAGCTCAGTGGAAGAGCACTCGTCCGGCAAACGAACCCCTCGTTCGAGGTTCGAGTCCTGGCCGGGTAATTTTTATTTATCACATTTTTTCGGTTCATCATCATCATCACAACTCTTTGTAATAAGCCCACTGCAGGGCATGAGTCTCTCCCCTGGGTGAAGAGGAGGTATAGGCCATAATCTACCAAGCTGGCCCAGTGCTGGGTGGTGGATGCCAGAATTTTTAGGGCGCCTAGATGGCTTCTGACAAACCCTCATGACTACTGTATACAAGTATACTGCACCCGGGACCGACTGCTTAAAGTGCCCTCCGAAGCACGGAAGTCGTCGTGAGATATGAATGGTCGGCGGTCACCCATCCAAGACCGACCGCGCCGAACGTTGCTTAACCTGTGATATCGTATGATACCTACACACAGTAACCACGGCGCCACGACGAATTCCCGGTTTTTCCGGACTTTTTTCGGTTATTTAAGAATAATTGAGCATTATAAATACAAAAACTTAAAAACATTATAGGTACCTACCTACCTAAGTATTACTCGACAGCTACAACCTCTAATCCTTTAACTTTTATCCGACGATTGAAAAATCGGACCTTAATTGCACAGCTGTAGAAAACAATGCAATACCAAAATCAAAAAAATACCCTCTTTAGGTTGGTACCTACCTACCTACTTAATAGGTACCTACCTACTTTAAAGGAATTATAAAAAGTTTTCCTATCATTAAGACGCTAGCTTTCGCTGTCAAAATCTGTACTAATCATGTAAATTAGGGTTCCCTATCGATAAATTTGACGAATCATAAAGAAAGAAGATAAACTGGTCGGATCGTGCTATTTGTTAGACGCTCTCTTTATCAAAATGACCGCGCTGTGCTGTGACCAAATGTGACCTTTTTGCACAATAATAATTTTGGTTTTCTTTCTCATTTTTCTGCCACAATTTTCTTTTCATTGTATTGTAAATCAACTAAACTAGTTTAAAACTTATTTTCATGTAAAAGTGCTAATTGCTGCGAATAAACTTCTCATTTTGTTTAAATTCAATTATTCATTTCATTTCACAAAAGAATTAATACCTCGCAGCCAAGAACTCGTTTAGTCTACAATTAAAAAAAATACCATTCTAATTTCAAATTCGATTCAAGAGTACCAATCGTAGCGGCCAGCCCTGATTGTAGGGCGTGACTATACTCATTACTTACGCAGCAATAACTCCAGACGCACGCCTAAACATACTTCTTGCTCTTTCACTCTAAGCAGTTTCTAGGCCGTGTGAAAGTGACAGACGACTGTTTGATTACAAAACGGATCGTTAGCGCGCAATTCACAGCGTGTTCCATTTAATCCGATGGTATTAACATTGTTATGAATAAGTTTATTTTATTATGTTGGATTTATGGCTTGGGATCGTAATGGCGCGCGCCGTCTCTGCGCGGGTAATGGTCGGTAATGAAATTTGTTGAGTAAATTGTTGGAGATTATACTGAATATGAGTTGGGTGAACTTTAACAAGGGAAATTTGATTTTTGGAATAAATATATTTATTCCAAAAATCAAATTTCTTTGTTAGCTGTTAGTTTCTACTGTAGAGTTATTATAACATTACGTATAATATTATTTTCCATTTTGCTTCACCTTGAATCTTCCCGTTTTTTCTTTAGTTAGTTCTTAGTAAATTATAGTTTTCTCAATAAGTTAGGCAATCAAATGTATTTTTTAATCCAACTTAGTTTCCAAAATTGTTCCAAATAAACAACAAAATTCTTCAGCTTTCTCTACGAGCTGGGTGATCAAATTTTGTCAACAAAGCCGGCAACTTCATCTGCAAATACAGCGAAACTGCTCCTGGGAGGAGCCGGTTGCTTCAGCTAGTCATCAATAATTTAATAAACAGTAAACTTGCATAAATAATATAATTCTTATATACCGTATTGACGTACTTATGTATGACAACATGTCTCTAAACTTTTATAAGGCCCGAGACGACGACGTTTCGGTCGTGTCCGCCGACCATTCATTTCTCACGACGCTTCCATTATTCGAAGGGGAACGTTAAGCAGTAGGTCTCTGGTGTTGTGTTTCTGCCTACTGTAGTAGACACCACACAGTAGTCGGTAGAGTTTGTCAGAATCCATTTTGGCATCCTGAAAAATTTGGATACCACAAACCAACACTAAGCTAGCTTGGTGATTAAGATCTAAACATCCTCAGGTTGGTTGTGGTGGCGAGTCTGAATGCCATTTATCATAAAATATATTCGGTGCCCATTTGGGCAGCTGGCAGAGTAAAATAGCACCAACCCTCACTCCTTTGGAATCATTTGAATGATTTCTTTAAAGGAAGGTGTCGAAGGTAAAAGGCGACTAGGAAAATTAGAGCAGCCCATCTATTAGCTGTTAAAATTAAGAAAATGGGCAGTAGCATTTTCTGATGATTGAAATTAGGTACTGGATTGCTCTCTGGAAAATGCTCTCAAGGACTCAGTCAGCGATTATGACGGTAGCCCTTGCCTAAAAGTGGACGTTTATGGGCTTGGAGAGATTCAGTACCTAAATATTCGTTTGCCTCTTTCATAATAAAATAAGTCTTCTATAGTTTTCTTTTATTGTACAAAACATTCAGAGACGCCATTTTGAAAGTTAATCCAGTAGCAATAAATTACAAATTGGCAGGAACGCGCTGAATTTTAATACAATTTCAACAGACATAAACGTAACTTAGGTACTTAAAATTTTAATAATATCCTTTAGTAACTTTAAAAGCTAAGTTTTGTTTTAGAGGAAGAAAGAACATGTTATCAAATACTTCTGTCACGTTTTTTCTTTGGCTTGGCTTGGATTGTATTGTCAATAGGTTTATTTAAATGAACAAACTAGCTTAGTCTGGAATGTGTGAACATTGAAATGTTTAATAAAGTTGATATGTTAATGATATGATTTTCAATTCAGATACAAGGATAGAGCTGTACATTTTAAGCAATTTAAAATAATATTTAATGCAATACAAACCAGGATTTTGTACGTAGGTACCTATGACAAACCGAGATAGCGATTATTTAGTTTACCTCAAATTTAAGAACGTTTCTAATTTCTTTATGAACACCTACTTATCTATTTACTGATAGATACGATAAAGTTGAAGGGCAAAAAAAAATTTTTCAGCTTCATTTGGTAGGTAAAGTACATTTGTCAGGTACTTTTGTTGAGTTTCTTGCTACTTTTTCTCAACAGATCGACTTTCCGAAGTGGTGGTAGATTCATTTCAATTTGTAAATTGTTTGACTTATTTCAAATGTATTTAAATACTTACGAAATAAAGAATATTTGAGTTTGAGTCATTATGAATTTTTGAGATAGCCGTCACCTACCTACTGAAGAACAGAAGTGAATTGGATTTTGACTTTGTGTAAGAGGGTTTTTTGACACAGACAACAGATTGACTCTCTGAAATGGTTCATTAAAATTTGAATCTAAGTATCTAGGTAATGTGATTTATTTTAGGTGTGTATATTTTTCCATTACCATTATAGTTTCTTAACCACCACACGCTAGCAGCTTTACTTACTATACTTACTACCTAAGCAGTTCTTTGCCATTTTTAATAAGGGCATCATTATCATTCTGGTCAGAAGGAGTGAATAGAAAATCTACAGCAATCAAAATAATGTTCAACCCAGAATAATACCTAGATATAGTAAGTATTTTGTGTCCGTAGTTCAGGCGCGGTCACAGGGGGGGTCACAGGGGACATGACCCCCCCAAAATCAAGAAAAGATGAACCTCTTAGAAGAAAAGAAGCTAGAAAAAGATACTTGTGTTTAAAAATTTCGTCGTGAACCCCCCAAAATTCTGTTGTGACCCCCGCATTTGCCTGCCGTAGTTTCCATTTATCGTGCATATTTATTTTTCCTCTATAAATTATTCCTAGACTACGTCCTAAGAAATAAAAGTAACCTACTTTAACAACTTATGCCTAATGAATGGCATAAACTGCCGCCAAAAGATCTGTTGGCTACAGAAAAACGTCCTAGTGGCATCAAAAGTGGTGCTGAACTGTTTCATCGTGACAAAATATATGCGAGGCTGACAGCAAAAATTGTCTAGTTTCAGAGGTAGGTAATTGAACAAGATAATTTTTTCTCAAACTTTTACCTCATCTACAGTTACTATCAGGTGAGATCAACGTTTCACGACTTCTAACAAAAGCAAGAAAATATAGAAAAACACTTCATCAACATTTAAATACTCTTACACCACAAAAGTCATTTACAGCATCGTTACTCCGGTACAAATCGCCGGGAGTCACATTAGCGTAATCCCCTGCTCTGGCCACAATCAATTTGTCAGGGGGAGGGGGCGGAAAGGCACGGGCGGGGGGGGGGATCGTTACTGTCTAATGACTCCAGTCGCGACGGTACGAGGGTTTGCTGGAGAGAGTCCACTTGAAAACGGTTTAAGGTTTCTTTTCAAGTTGAATAAATACCTGGGTTATATTTTATCACTTAGGTAGGTACTAAATTTTTCATTACTTGCTTATTATTTTTAAAGTTAACTGCCGAATCGTGGATTTAGTACCTAATAGTATGTAGGTACCTGTGGCATAAGAAAGATTATTCGGTTAATACATATTAAATAGGTTTAGGTAAGAGGATAGTTAGAAGCTGATACTTTAAGAATTTACTTATATGCTGAATTTGAGTGTTTTCATCTCATTTGCCGTTTTGGCTTCAAAAGTAATAAAATTGTAGAAATATTCTCAAGAAGTTTTCCGTTTATTTTACTATTAGTATGATGAGATTGATAGATAGATAAAACATTACCTACTTACCTACATCTAAGCCCTTAACTTTATTTTTAAAATCAACGCATTTAAAAAGAATCCATTTGAGGCCTGATTTTAATGGTCAGATAAAATTTATGAAAAAAGTATTACTCTACAGCTTCAAGCTCGTTTCAAGTTTATTGTCATTCTATGACATTGACATACAATTAGTTACCTGATAAAAATTTATGATTTTTTTGAACAACTTTATTTCGAAAGATATCTAACCAACTGTTTCACGCGGTTTCTCACCCTATGTGCTATTAGAGACAGTACACTATCACTATGCTAAATTTCATCCAAATCCGTAGAGCTGTTCTGCCGTGATTAAGAGACAAACACCCATCCAAACTTTCTAATTTAGGTAGATATAGCTAATATTAATAAGATCGTTGAAGATCCGATCCGACGTTGAAAAATCAGGACTAAAACGAATTAATTGTCGCAGAAATCTTATTTTACTTATTAAAATGAATCTTTAAATGGTCTTAAACTGCCTCAGTATTTAAAATGCTAGCCGTTCTCCGCTGCATTACCCGCGTATTTCTCAATTTCTTGGAAAAATCCAATTATCCTGTTTATTTCTTTGGCTTTGCTCCACTTTGGATTTGTTCTACTAGTGTGCAAAATTTTAAACTCAATCTGCCAGGTAAGCCATTTCAAATGAAAAGGGCACGTACATCCATCCATCCCCATGTTTCTCAGTACCTACTAATGTCTTCACATTTTTAATATTATTAGAATATCCTAAGATATATTGTGTTGTGAGGCATTCCAATGCACTTTTAGAAACACACAGCTAAAATAATTCATCAGCCAAAATCAATCGTAGCGATGTATGACACAGTTTAATCGACACTTAAATTTAAACAAGGAAGCAATCAAAACCTCTATAAATAACTGAAATAATTGTTTTAAAGATAATAACAATAAAACCAAACGAAGCATAGTCGAGTTTTCCATTCCCTGCTGACATAAGCAAACAGAGCGATCACCACCAATTACCACTGGCCTAACTACTCCACAAATACAACTATCTCCTTCTCTTTCTTGCACAGGTCAGATGTTGCAGCCGTCTCGCTTCCCTAATGTGCTTAAGTAGCCTTAATCGTTTTAGATTCATGTATAAAACGTTTTATGTTGCTTTTATAGACTTCAGATTGTATCTTATTGCATTTAAGATAAGAGTTAAATTTGTTTGACTGTTTGTATAAATCTTTGACGATTCGAAATTAAACCTTAGTACCCTAAAGATAAGTTGTATTTCGTTGTAACAAATACTCTATTTTAAAACCTTATGTTACAGTAAACAGCGATAATAACAGTGGTGTTACGACTCTAGTAATAAAGCTTATATTCGCTCAATATTTGAAGAGTGCTAATAATAAAAATAAAATTCATTTCGAGAACACCCCGTATGTGGGCGTGGCGAGAACTGCGATCCGTACAAGTAGACAGAACGCTGCGTCGGACGCACGCGTGCTTAGAAAAAAAACAATGTGACAGACTGCATAAGTCGTGTGGTTTCGATCGAATTGTGATACTCTGTGATTAAAAACTTTTTGGTCTCTACGGACAGCTTTTGTTTTTTTTTTTCGAAATTGATTTAAAAAAAAGTGATCTTGTGATTAAAACCTTTTTGCTGTATGTTTATCTTATCGTAATAAATAAAAAAAAAACTGTGTTGAACAAAATACGAACTAAAATTCAAAATGGAATCCGAACTAAGTGAAATTCAGACTCAAAAAAAGCCGCCAAAACCTTTTTCAATCGAATCTTTAATAGGCGATAGAAAATCTCCCGAAATCGACATTGAGAACAATTCTAGATTTTCAGAAGAAGATGAAGTAGAAAGACTTGAAGGTTTAAACCGAATGAGATATTATTTAAATGCACCGTTTATGCATCAGAATGGCGTGAGCTTTCCGTTCTTGCTGGGGTATCCTGAACCCTGGTTGTCCAGGGTTTTGGGTGCTAATGTGCAGACTGGTGCACCTTCTGTAGGAGAGAGTAAAGAAGAGAAGAGAGATAGTCCCGTCAGTGTTGTTAGTGAGGCTGATAGTGATACGGGAGATGATAATGGACAAGGTAAGAGATATGCTTTTAAATATTAAAGGTAAAACATAAATAAATAATGAAATCCCCGGACAAGCAAACCTACATGGCCCCAAACTAAGCCAAGCTATGGAACAGCGCTATATGGGAAACCATGTAGCGAACTAAGCGAAACACGTAGTAAACCTAGAATGTAAATACGTAGGTAAATACCCGGAATCGGAACATTTTACGTAAGTATTTCTCGTTCATACATGCATACATAACGTCACGCCTGTATCCCTTATGGGGTAGGCAGAACACCAGAGGTTACAAGACCATCTGATGTCACGTTTGACAAATTTGGAGATATTATAAAGATGGAGAGAGACTATTGCAGTGACAGGGGGTCAGTCTATCACCCACAAAAACGCCTTTAAATTTATTTATTTATTTATTTTATTTATTTATTTATTATTATTTAACATTGTATGTTTTTCTTTCGCTGCCAGTCCAGTATGGAAGTAAAAAAAAGTTACTTGGCTATTTTACCCCCAAATCGACTCCCACCTGGCATGATACGAACGCTTTTTTGTTGGCTAACGAATGCATTCTGATTGGCTATTTTTGTATTATTTAACTCGAGAATGTCAAACGAGTTACTTTTTTATCTGTTTAAGGGCCGATTGTTCAATCATCGGATAAAAGTAATCTGTCCGATAAAGTATTACCCGGCGAAATAAAGTTGTTTTTTTATAATACTACTAGCTTTATCCCGCAATTTCGTATGCGCTTAACTACCCTTCTCGTGGAAATTTCAGAAACTATACAACCAGACACCCACTGAAAGAACCTTTATACCAAGTATCACACCCATGCACTCAAGGATTAAGATTTTTTCATACAAACTAAAAATCATATATTTTCCGTGCCCGTGGGAATTTTGGGAATTTTTTTCGTAGCACAACCAGTCACTCTTTGAAGAACCTTCATGCCAAGTATCACATCCGTACACTCAAACAATAAGATTTTTCATACAAACTAAAAAGTCTAACCCCTTCCCGTGGGAATTTCGGGAATTCCTTCCATAATACAAACAGACAATTATTGAGGAACCTTTACATCAAGTATCACATCCGTGCACTCAAGGGATGGGATTTTTTCATACAAACTAAAAGATCATATATTTCCCGTTCCCGTGGGAATTTCGGGAATTCCGTCCATAACACAACCAGACACACATTGAAAAACCTTCACACCAAGTTTCACATCGGTGCACTCAAGGAATAAGATTTTTCATACAAACTAAAAAGTTCTATATTTCCCGTTCCCGTGGGAATTTCGGGAATTCCTTCCTTAGTGCACCCCTACATCCCCTATAAAATTTATGTTCCAAATTTCAGCTCTCTACGCCCAGTAGTTACGGCTGTAGGTACGTTGTCTGTCAGTCACTCAGTCACTCAGTACCTCAGTCACTCAGTCAGTAACGGAACAGTTTTATATATATTGATGGTCCAATTTTTCAATCGTCGGATAATCAACAGACGTCTGTTATTCGTCAGATAGGATTTATTTAAATTTTTTTTATCGTTGAATACGACAAATCTGTCCGATAACAATATTTCTTTGTACATATCTAGTTATTCATTTGCTCAAATTGAAGAGAAAAATAAAATACCAGAATTCTTTTTTATTGTTTATTGATCTACCCTAACTACAACATCGTTTAAAAAGGTTGCTGGAGCAATAATGTTGGGCTGGCACATCTCAGAATCCACACCAGTGTAATTTTTCTTTTTTTCATTTACTGTCTGTTGGCGTGCATTCGTTGTTATGTGATACGTATTTGTAAACTTACGGGGCTTAAAAATAAAAAAATAACAATTTTTATTCATTGTAATCAAAATCTGAATCCAGCAATTCTATATGGACTGAATCGTCGAGTCACTGCGTATCGCTGTTTCCTACATTGTGGTTATGATAATATCAAATTTTTTATTTTTTATTCATTTTCAAATGAAAACCAAAACCACCAAAACCACCAACAACCTTTCGATTGACAACAGTGATACCAGAATAAGTTGCCATATCTATTCTATTGTTGTTATCATATTAATACTTTCTTTAAATTTTTTGTATTTCCTATTTTTCATTTTGTTATTTTATTTTGTATTTTATTATATATTTTGTTTGATTGTTACATGTAAGTTTATTCTGTGTGTATAATTACTTTATGCTGCCGTAAACGATACTCCACGGTTGCAACGGAATACCAGCGCTAGTTTGTTAACTAGCAACATGTTGAGTTGCGGCCTGTTTGTCACATTTTTTCTTTCTTTCTTTTACTTTTTGAGTAAAAATGTATTTTATGTGTAAATATTTTATTTTGAAGCTTGTGTCACAAATAAAGTCTTTTTCTTTCTTTCTTTCCATATAAAAAGTTTGCAAAAACCCCCATTGTCTTCTTTCGTTAGCCAGACTCAATTCACATTATAAATTACCGTGTAAAGTTGGCTTAGAATATAGGGATATTGATTAGCGCCCCTTGATTAGCGTGTTTTATAATAAGGCATCTTATCCTAGTGATCCCCAATCAAAATACGCACCAGTTTCTTCCTAAAGTCATAATTAAAAAAAAAACTGTGTCTTGTATGCAAAGTTTTTAAGTTATCCTACATTTTTCTTTACGGAGAATACTTGAACATTTTCAACCTACTTTCAGAGGAGGTCCTCCATTTGTATATTTGTTACGAGGTTTTTTCGAAAAAATTATGAATCGATTTAGTTGATTCTTATTTAATTGGGTAGAGCAGATACTTCAAAGTAGTGGTTCCATATAAAATTCATCCCATATATAAATTTTTTAATCTATGAAAACACAGGAATACCTAAATGACGTTCCACTTCAGCCAAAGTTTTGGTTGGGACTAAATTGTTGAATGCCCTGCATCTTGAAGGTGTGAGGTAAAATAATAAGTATTCAAAATGAACAAAGAAATATAATATAATTTGCGTATTTTACAATTGGTTTCACAGAGCCTGAGTACAGAGCGAACATGACATGACAGACAAACAAAATATAGATAAAAAATAAAATTTCTCGGTGTAGATGTATACAGCTAGTCTTCGATAAGGCGCAATGAACTAACTAAGCTGATTCTGTTTATTTAACACCTATATTTTAAATAAATGAATAACTACATTCTCACACACATAAACAAAATCTAACCAGCCCCTTCAAAGCAACAATTACCCCCAAAATCCTATAAATTTAAAAGATTAGACACACCTAGTTCCAGTAGTAATGGGACCGTCACGCCACTTGAGAGCATCTGCGCGTGAACTCGAGTTTTGTCGAATGTCGAGCGAGAGTCAACGAGCATTTGTCGACAAATTTCACGCCAATTGACATTGGGAATGACAGCTGATATTTCTACAATTGGATTTTAAGAAAAAAAGGTTACTTCTCAAAACCCAAAGAAATAACTTTAGGTGGTGACAGAGGTATGACATTTAAAAAAAATATTGGTCATAAAAATCAAAACGTTGAAGATAAATTAATACAAGAACAGTAGGTTCAATCTTCAACAAGAGTTGGGCTATCAAATGCTTAATATATTTTCAATCTCACTTGCGGTTGCAGAGATTAGCGCGATCAAATAAACAAACAAACTAAGCGCTTTGGCAGTTCCTCTTTGATACGGGTCGCCAAGGTTTGGAATGAACTGCCTGCGTCTATATTTTCTGAGCAGTATGGTCACTTTTATGCGTCGAATGAGTAGGTATCTCGTGGTTGGACGTGTATCACCTTAATCTTTATGATTACTTATCATTGTCGTGGATTACAAACGTCCCATCCTTAATGTATAAGAAAAACTCCTTTCTAAACCCATGTGCTATCGTCTTCGATCATCATTCTCTCATCTTCTCTCAATATTATGTGAGATTGTGTTCAAACTTGGGAGTAACACTGTCCAAAATACAACACTAGATTTAAAAAAAATGCTTCATTGTACTAAACCGGAAAAAAACTATGTTTCTTGGTAATTCTAAAAGTCACCTTCACCACTCGAAGTTGGTCGGCCTAAAGTAGCAGCACACGCGGCTGCACTCGTGGAATTATTTGAATTTTTAGGAAGTAGGTATAGCTTTCTGATGGTGAAAAACTTTATAAAATACTAGCCACCGCGGGCGGTTTTACCCGCGTAACTTTTGATCCCGTGCGAATTTCGGGATAAAATATAACCTATAACCTTCCTCAAGAGTTGGGCTATCAAATGCAAAAAGAATTTTTCAAATCCCACTTGTAGTTTCTGAGATTAGCGCGTTCAAACAAACAAAAAAACAAACTCTTCAGCTTTATATATTAGTATAGATATCCAGTACATTGTGAAATTTGCATTTTATATACATACCTACATACATACATACATAACGTCACGCCTGTATACCTTATGGAGTAGGCAGAACTCCAGAGGTTACTAGACCATCTGATATCACGTTTGACAAATTTGGAGGTATTATAAAGATGGAGAGAGACTACACATTTTATAAATAAACCAAAAAGTAAGTAAATAGAGTACCCAGATCGACATATCGACTACGTGTCCCCAAAGTGAGCATTTTTATAAGTTTTCGCTATGGAGACGATAACACTACGTACATCCTTTTACAGGGTTAAATTTTAATTAGCGCATCACTGTTAAACAGGCAGAATCTCTACATCAATCTCAATAACATTTGTTCTACGAATTTTAAAAAAAAGAAAAAATTTAAAAAAAGAAAAGCGTTTTCTCCTAACTCTATATTTTGTACGAAGTGCCTATTCTTATTTTGAAGCGTTATTTTACTACGTAAGGTGCGAGGCATACCCACACTCTTTATAAGAAATAGAGCTACTCTTTTTTTTTTTTATAAATAATGGATGGGACGTTTGTCTTCCATGACACCTGATGTTAAGTGAACATGAAGACTAAGGTGGTACACGTCCATCATCGAAAAACCTATTCACTCGACGCTTAAAAGTACTAGGACTATACTGGTCAGGGAAAATAGATGCAGGCAGTTCATTCCAAACCTTGGTGACCCGTATCAAAAAGGAACTGTCAAAGCGCTTAGTTCGACTTTTCGGAATATCTACCACATACGGATGGAAGTTCTGTCTGCGTCTAGTAGTCCGATGGTAAAAGGGTGAGGGTTCGATTTGTTTAAACAGAGCACTCGCGCACTCACCAAAATGTATCCTGTAGTACACGGTTAAACAAGCAACCTTACGACGATGCTCTAGAAAACTATTAATTTTAATAAGTTGTAGAACAAATGTTGTAGAACAAATGTTGTTGGGATTGATGTGGAGAGGCTGCTTGCAAGAGTAGATGCGCTTATTAAAATTAACCCTGAATAAATGAACCAAATATTTTCCTTTCCAATATTAGTAGGTTTATCTAGAAACAGGATGTCCATAACTTAATTTTAGCGTCGTAACTAAGGAATTGTCGGCAGAAACTTCCCTTAAAAATGAATAATGCCTATCATAATTCCATGTGATAATTTGGTAGCTAGGTAAATCATAATCAATTATAATATAGGTTACATTTAAAGTTTTGCGTAACTTAAAAAAAGATGTTACATAGATTAAAACAAGATGTTATAACCAAATATTATGTTTATAGCTTTTTAAAATACTCCCTTTTAAGGTACTTCTCTAGGTCCTTTTCGGAGGTAAAAGTGAAACCTCTCAACAGATCTTTGATTTTAAGAAAAATACAAAAATCACAGGGTGCTAGGTTGGGTCTCTGTGCAGGATGGGGGACGAGTTGTACTTTTTCGGAAGCTAAAAATTGAGTGATCTTTTTTAGTTTTCAATATAACCAAAACGTACATGTTATCAAAAAATGTAAAATATAATAACTGAAATCCAAAAAAATTTTACTATTAAGAAATTGAAGATATTTCCAAAAATGTGGATCACACAATTCAGATATTTGGAAAAATGTTTACACGCTGAATCTCCGCAAATACTTAATATGTGGATAAAATTTTCGTATCACAAAAAATGTACACAATTGGTACAAAAAATCTAGCTATGTAGCGCAAGGTAAATCCAGGAATTTTTTATTATGCTTTTAAAAGATCACTCAATCCTGACGCACCTACATAGATTGAGTGATCCTAGAAACACGGAAGTAGGTTTTCGAAATACGTTACCCTTTTTTTCCCTTGAAAGTTACGAATATAATTGTACAAATTGAAATCACACTACAAATATTTATAGGTAAAAAGTTGTGAGCTATTAAAATATTAGAATTTGTTGAACTGAGTGATCCTTATAAACGCATATGTAGGTAACTGGTAACTGTGTACACTAGGTTGAAAATTTGTTCAACTTTGTGACTAAAATATGGTATTTAATTAATTTCTCTGCATTGCTTCATTCACGAGATTGCAAAATTTGTCAAGCAAAGTTTGTGCTCAAATTCAGCAAACCATCGCCATGTGATGCACAAACAAGGCTCTACTTTCCCAAAAGCTTTTGAAGACAAGCGCCACAGTCTTGCGGAGAGAGAGAACTTTTAAATCATAAAAAATCATCTTTTTGACTTTATTAAAGTTTCGTTGCATAGGTAGAACTTTCATCATCATCACAACTCCGTGTAATGGGCCCACTGCAGGGCACGAGTCTCTCCTCTGGGTGACGAGGAGGTTTAGGCCATAATCCACCGAGCTGGCCCAGTGCTGGGTGGTGGATGTCAGAATTTTCAGGGTGCCGATATGGCTTCTGACAAACCCTAACGACTACTGTATACAAGTATACAGCACCCGGGACCGACAGCTTAACCTGCCCTCCGAAGCACGGAAGTCGCCGTGAGAAACGAATGGTCGGCGGTCACCCATCCAAGTACCGACCGCGCCGAACGTTGCTTAACCTGTGATATCGTAAGATACACACAGTAACCACGGCGCCACGACGACTTCAAGAACTTTGATGTGTAATAAAAATACAATTGCCTAATGATTCCCGACTTTTTTTTTATTATTAAGAAGGTTGCAATTTGTTTAAAAAATATAACATTCGATATAAAATAGTTCCGATTAGTTAGAAAGTGAAAAACTTTTAGTGTACCCCATGATGTATATGTACCTTAACGTTGGATTTTGGTTTTTTGTTAATTATTAAACAAAATTAAATAACTAAAATTTTAACTTTCTGTTTTTCATTGTATTTCTCCTTTTGTGCAATAAAGTGTAAAGAAATAAATAAGCATTTGGCCGTATTTTATTGACGATTTTTTGGACGCCCAGGAGCTTCTCAAACAAGCATTGACGCGGAAAGTGGGAAACTCAGATGCAAAGAGCCTTTCAAAATCGAATCAGTATCGACCACGTCAATGTTAAAAAAATAAGGTACTTTTTATTCCACATACAAAACCAAAGCAAAAAAGACGTTAAAACTTATTAAAAATTTCGCAACATTCGATCGATTCGGTGTGAAAAATTTAAACAGAAACGCGACGTGTCACACATCCCAAGTGATGTCCATTCGTCGAAAATTATCGATAAAGTGCATTCCGAATTTATGCTCCATTAAACTTGCCGCTCGCACTCGAACGCAGTATACATTACAAATTTAAAATTCAAATCACAGAAAACGGCGGCCAAGCTTTATGTCTGTACAAACTTATCCAAACATAACGCTAGCTATTTTCAACCTTAAGCACTTTCGCATAAGACTCCCAAATTGGTAAATCAAGATGGTATTTTACGATTCATTTGACACTTTCGTTAAATGTCAATCGTCGGTGAATCGACGATAAAGAATTATTATATATTTATTGCGGGGGTTTATTTAGTTTTCGTGGAAATTCTGCGATTGCGAATGGTAACTCTTTTTTTATGCGTCCGTGCATTTTAACGTTTAGGAGAAAATTGTAAGAATAGTTGTGAATACTAATGAAGGAAGTTGTGATAATATTTTGGGATTTGATTGAGATGTAGAGTCTCGAGATTTGACGTAAAGTTTTTTATTTGGTTGTTTATTAGACAGTATATTTTGGAGAATGTGTGAATGCTATTGAACAGTCAAAATCAGTTTATTTGCAATAAATGTGGTTCGGTTTGTTTGATATCATAAAATGTAAGACAGCGTGATATACCTAGTAAAAACGTAACAATAAACATTTTTTGTGTCAGATTGCGTAATTACTTTCCATGCTGGACTGGGAGCGAAAGAAAAACATAGAATGTGCAAGCTGCTTCTCTTCTCTTCTCGGGCATACTGTAAAAGCCAGTTAAGGGACAGAGGTTTTATTGGCGTTTTTGCGGGCGATAGGCTGACTCTCTGTCACTGCAATAGTCTCTCACTATCATTATAAAACCTTTTTTGTCAAATGTGACATCAGATCGTTTTACAGCCTTTGGTGTTCTACCTACCCCATAAGGGATGCAGGCGTGAAGTTATGTATGTATGTATGTATGTGTATTTAATTTCATATCTAGTCAACGTTACCATTTTATTTTACATTACATCGGACTACTTGACTTATGTTACCAAGAATCGGGTGAAACGCTATGACGTTCTTTTTCAATATTTTCGTGTTACTTTTAAAAAAGACGTAGGTATGTCACAAGCCATATTTGTATAATCTGCTGATATTGGTCCAGAATCTGCCCCTACAGCTATTAGTTCAGCAAGCCATGTCCCGCCCATTACCACTTAAGATTCGAATCTCCCCAACCAAGATTAGATATCGAAGTATAACTGCGAGCTTTGCCCATTGCTCTTAGAGGTGATATTTAGTTTCATTATTTAAGAGACGTGGTGGCAGTATCCAACATTGATTTCATGTTATTGAACCACAAGTCACAAATAAATTGGGTGGAGATAATAGCATAGGTAAAGTCAAAAGAAAAAAAAATGTAATAATCGGAATAATATTTTTCTACCTAGTAAAATATAGGTTTGTAAAATAACTATATTGATAACAAAATGATGTAAGCAAATCAATCTAGCATTTAAAAAATCGTCATTACGTTTTCGAAGTTTTGAAATTCAAACAAAAAAGTTTCGAAAGTAAGAAAGGTAACCATTACCATTATTACTTGTGATTACTTGATATCAGGCAAGGCGTGATTCTATAGATAAAGAAATACCTACTCAATAGTTTTGTAACATTATATTCACCATTTTCGGAATGTTAAATACATTTTATTATAGAACTAGCTGTGACCCGCGGCTTCGTCCGCATGGATACCGTTTATTAGAGTTAGATAAATAGGTACTACATATTATTATATCCTCCTTGAAGTTAAAACTTACCTTATTCTAAATTTCGTCAAAATCGACTCAGTAGTTTAGCTGTGAAAGCGTTACTGATAGATAAACAGACAGAATTACTTCAAAAACTGTTACAACAAAGCAGTGATCCGCAGTTTCACCTAGGTTTTGTGAAAAAGTATAGGTAGGTAGGTATATTACATAGATGATGCCCGCGACTTCGTCCGTATTGAATTAGTATTTCGAGTAGGTTATTTTCTTCTCCAAGGTCCTAACTATCCTATATATTATATAATAACAAAAATAAAAATGAAGAATCTTCGCCCATATATTAAGTATAACTCCTAACCACAAACATAGGTAGGTAACTATTAGGTACATTACAAAGGCACATAGCGTTATAAACAAATCGGGTGCCAAAGTGCCTTAAATTTTAATATTGTCTTAAGTTTTCGCGATAACTATTAAATAAAACACTTTTTAATCGGATTTATCGCGTATATTTACATTTTAAATTTTAACAGTCGCTCGTGACCACGGGGTCTGCAAAGACACCGAAACGTCGAGTTAAAATGTAAAATATAAATTATACGCCATTAATCCGGTTAAAAAGTGTTTTATTTAATGCCTTCAATTTTACTTAATTCATGCAATATCTTCATTAATTATACTTAGCTTATTGTTATTCTAGGTAAAGCTAAGTAGTTTTTGCGTGAAAGAATAGCAAAAATCCATCCATCCAGCCCTTATCAGTGTACATACAATACTACCTATAGTTACGTATGGCTGTTTTTCACTGCCAAACGGCTAAGCCAATATTAATGTAATTTGGTATAGTAGTTAACACATACCTACGTTACTTTTTATTCCGAAGAAATCTACGGTTTCTGACTTCCAAGAGGCAGAAACGATCATGAAATAAACAAAACCTTGATGTCCATTTTATCTCTGTATGTACAGAAGGCAGTACATCAAGCGTTACAAATCTGTCAAAATTTTTTACTTGAATTTGAACTCTATGCCCTCGATAAGTTAAAATAATAAAATGTAACGCTTGTTCCTTCTGTACCTACCTATATTAAATCGCGCAAAAGCTTGCGCTCGCCTTTTTATACCCTACCGTTACGCAAACATAATCCCTATATCATTCAGTATTCACGCGCGATGGGTTCTTAGCGTATTTTATGTATAAGTTTGGTGTTTCTATACCGATTTCTATGATTCTTTTTTATTGAATAGGTAATAATGTTAATTTTTTTAAATTAGGGATGAGTGAGAGTATTATAAACGTAAGAGTAAACAAATATAATCAGAAAGCTCCGAACTGCTAAGCTATCGGGATTTGCACGTGTTATTGTGAGTCAACCATAAAATATAGACATATACTGTTGTGGGATATTTTTTATATAATTTTATGAAGAATATTTCTGTAATACAAGATTTCTATGTAGCTTTAACCATTAAGGCTGCACACGCGACGGAAGCTTAAAAAATGAAGTAACTTCTCCCGTTTTTACAACATTTCCCTTCACTGCTCTGCTCCTATTGATTGTAGCGTGATAATAAGTATACTATAACCTGCCCAGGAGTATGAAGAATAATTTTACAAAGTTTCGTTAAAATCCGTCAACCCCTGATAGTTATTTTGAAAAAATATTTCATGTACAGAATGACCTCTCTACAGATTTATTATTAGTATAGATTAAATACATTTATTGATTTTATAACTTGTAAATTTACGAAAGACGTCTACAGAGCAAGAATGGATGGTTCCGTCGGAAAGGGCCGCCCTAGGCGAACGTATGCCGATTAAATTGGCGACGTTCTTAAGAAGGGCTTAGTTAAAAATACCCGTAACCGGCGATCATGTATGAAAAGATTAATGACCGTGGAGGAAGCGAAAGAGGTCTGGATCGTAGCAATTTGTGTTCCCTTGTCTCCCAATGGGAGACAGGAGTGAGGTTATGTATGTATTTATTGTTATGAATATAATACATAAATATTGACACATCAAATCTAAAACAATCTGATAAAACTGAAAATTTTGTTTGTTTTATCTTTCTTATATCTAAAACTAATAGGTAGGAGAGTTAAAATAAATTATTTACACTTTCAATAGCATAGTCTTTTTCACAATTTCCAGACTAAAGATTAATGGCAGTTTATTTTAGAAGCAAGCTGTGCCACATTTTTTGCAAATAAACTATTTCTTCGTTTAAAGTTTCATTATTAACTTACGAATTAATAAAAAATAAAAAAAAACCCGAGACAATCACACCAACTAAATGGCCTCAAACTAAGCAAAGTTATGAGATACCATGTAGCGAACTAGGGTTGAACGTAGAATATAAAATGCATTAGGTATAGATAAACGCCCATAACCGGATTTTTTTTTTGTTATCCGTGCGGGAATTTAGTTGCGTCAAGACCACGAAGACCTTTAAAATAAAAGTACGGATCAAAATAAGGTAGTCGGTGAAGTGGTAAAATCGGTAAAAACTGATGCTGATAAGAACTGTGCAAGGATTCTAGTAGTAAATAAAGTACCAAACAGATAAGGTGGAGTTAAGTATACTTTAATAAGTTTTGTTAAAAATCACATAGTGGAACTAAGCTATATTCTAGTAAATTTATTTTTTATTTAATAATTTATGTACACACAAGAAAACATAACCAGACAAACAGTTAAATTGACAACAATGTACAAAAGCAAAGCTTATTTCGAAAAGAAATTTCTTGCAGCAAGCCTGAGGCTGGGAAATGAAAGAAGAAAAAACAAATTCAGTGCGTATTACATGTGTACTAACATTTTATATATTTATTTTATACATAACAGGTATTTTTTCTTTCGGACTGTATTATTGTGTGAATAAATAAATAAACACTTAGAGGTAGTCAAAAAAATTTAGGTATCACAAACTGGCTGAAGTCAAACCTCCCAAACCACAGACGATGAATGCTTATGACAGAATAAAAAAAAAATCAGATGCACCATCAGCTTTTTTAATTTGTTTTATTCAACGACTTCTCAAAACGCTCACCCACCAATCCACTTTTTATCACCGAAATGACAGTGCTGACGTCATTACTTCACGTCACTATCATTCAGGGCGTCTCATCAACTGGGGACAGCCGGGGGGCGGAGTCCTGACCAGGCTTGTTCGTTTTTTATCGATACTTCGCTGGGTCATCCGCACAGCCCTATTCTGTAGCTGTTCGTTTATTAAGTTGATGAAGTTTAAGTGAAATATTTTTGTAAGGAGCGTCAAAAATAAAACATATAAAAAAATATAATAAGCCAAAAATTTCAGTAATTGTTCTCATCAACCATGGTGTACCTATAAATGACTTATACCTATAGTAACTGTTCATTTTGCAAATAATATAAAATAATATTTACTTTTTTATTTCTAAAGCAAATCAGTAACTCTATTACCCATTTTGCTTGTAAAAGAATAGATTCCTTTTAATTTCTTAATTCTTACACATGCCGGAAATGTTCACCAAATTACATTACCTACATTAAGCTTACCGCGCCCCATCGTATTAACGACCACTTTGGAGAAGGGGTAAACCTGTCTGCCTCAAACGCCAGTGGTTGCGGGTTCGATTCTCGCACGGAACAAGAAAAAACAATGTACCGTGTCTGGCTGTTTATCTATCTATCACCCCTCTCCCCTGCCCCTTGACACAGTATACATCGTTCACGATCGCTCTTGAAAATAAATTAATAACTAAAGAAAAAGTGCTTACAATTCGACAAAACCGCAACTGTTATTCAAGAAATTACCTTGGAGGCCGTGTTCTGAAAGCTTCTGCAGCAAAACAAGACTCCAGCTGTAAAATACTACGAAGAATATCGCATCCAACGGTTAGTGATCTGTTTATTGTCCATCTTTTGAAAATTCCTGACCAATTGGAGAAGAAAGTAACTATTTCGTCATCACAATTGTTTACTTTATAACCTCCAATCAAGGACCAACTAAATTTTGACAGAATTTGACATAGAGTACAAGCATACACAAAGTCTCAAACATAAACATAAGGAATTAACAGATTGAGTGAATGATTTTAACTTGCGATAGTCAAAATTTGTTCCCGAGGAAAAAAAAATCGTACGCCTCACTTAAAATTTGTTCCTGAGGAAAAATAATCGTACGCTTCACCTATTATAAATCAGAATTTGCTCGGAATTGTAAGTCGATCGAATCGTGATAGCTGCCGTTACTTGTAAATACTTCATTCATTTTATGCAGTCCTGATAACTTCGGTTTAGTCAGATACATTTTTACACAGCTCACAGTTGACCACACAAACGTTGAGTGGACTACTTCACAAACTTCTACTAGTGTATGCTGTCCTGGTACATAATACTTTACTGCGTTAAGCGTGTTGATCTTCTGTAAAATGCCGCTGAAACGCACACCACCTTCAAAAAGTACAACGCCACTTAAAGAATTTGGTACGCCTCTGAACCAAGACCTAGGTGAACACTCTGGTACCAATCCACCCCAAGATGACTCTGAATCTGATATTGCTCGGGTTGATGATTACACAAATGTCAACAAACAGAAAAGAAACAGTAAACGACGGGCCCTGGGAACTCCGCCAGATGTGCCACCTTCCAATATGTCTGATTTTATGACTGAAATGCGCGGGTTATTCCAGAATTTATCAGAAAGCCAAGAACAGCGTTTTGAAGAATTAAAATCCACCTTGGAACATCAAAACACCGAAATACTAAAATCTATTACGTTTTTATCCCAAAAGTATGATGATATTATAACTGAAATTGACATACTAAAAAAAGAAAAGAAAGAGGATAGACATTGTGTTAAACAGATGGAGGAAAGGGTCGAGCAGTTGGAACGACAAATTAGATCCAATACTTTGGAATTGAGGAACATCCCTTTAAAAGAAAATGAGACCAAACAAGATTTGCTCAAACGTTTTTCTGATTTAAGCACAAAACTTAAAGTTCCTGTTCAACCTTTTGAAATCAGGGATATATATCGAGTTAAAAGTCAAAAATCAGGTAATCCAATCATAACTGAATTAACGACGTCCGGGGCTAAAGAAGCGCTGAAGAAGGCTGTAAGACACTACAAAATAAATAGTAATAAAGACCTCTCGTCGGCTGATCTTAACTTTGAGGGGCCAGATATGCCCATCTACATATGCGATAGACTAACACCTAAAGCTCGAAAGTTGTTTTACTTAGCACGTAACTTTAAGTCTGCACATGGTTACAAATACTGCTGGACATCCCATGGTAAAGTCTATTTGCGACAGAACGACGGTTCAGCCACAATCCCGATTGATGAAGAAAATGACCTAGCGAAACTTCTAAAAATATGACTAGATAAGCCCATCACAGTACTTTACTTTCTATATTCTGTACCAGTACCAAATGCTTTTGTGTTCTATATTTTTTTCTTTTTGTATTTGTATAATATTAGTATTTATAAAAATAACTTTGTGCACCACTTCGCAATCAAACACACCTCTCACCACTTCTACACACCACAAATATTCTCACACATATTCATATGCACCCACATTTATATTTATATCGTTAAATACATACATATGTCAAGTAACAACACTACCAATTACGTGTATCCATGCTTTCTTCACAATAATTATCATATTACTTTAACTGCAACTGTATTATCTATATTGGCAAATTCACTCCAAAACACGATAATGATCTAGAAAAAATAGACACTATTATTGATGACTCTTGCATTATTGTACCTGATTCCTCTAACTTTGCTGCTCATCTAACTGAAACTAAATTCAAAAAACCCTTATCTGTACTAACTCTTAACATTTGCAGCATCCACAGTAATCTTGACAGATTTCTAGTTTTCCTGGAGAGTCTTGAAATACCAGTAGATGTATTAGTCTTTACGGAATGCTGGATTAATGAATTTAAGCCACCTCCTTCTCTTACCAACTACAAAGTATTCTACACCAATAGGAACCTTAATCAGAATGACGGTGTTGTGGCATACGTTCGTAATGAACTCAAAGTCTGTGCACGAGAAGAACTTGTAGAGGAAGGGAATTGCCTATTATTAAAAATTAACGACGATTTCACTGTAATTTGCACATATCGCCCTCCATCTTTTAGGAACCCTGCGAGATTTGTTGATTCTCTTAATAACATAATGGGAACCATACAGTCACGCAACATACTGCTCACTGGGGATCTCAACATTATTATTTTACCTGGTGAAATTAATGACTCCGCTCTTAATTACCTATCTCAAATGGCGTTCTATGGTCTTCTCCCAGCAATTAACAAACCCACTAGAGTAAAGACTTGTATCGACCACTTTTTGTTAAAAACTCGCAAACCATGGAAAACTTTCATCTTCAATAAATTCACAGATCATTCGCCAATTTTAATACTAATTAACGATATAAATAAGCCTGATTATACTACTAGAATGCTCACCAAAACAAAAACTGATTACACTGCCATACGCGAATCACTAGCATTAGAAAACTGGAATGAGTTGTGCGGCCTACAAGATACTAATGTTGCTGCGGAAAAACTGATTACAGTCTTACAATCTACCATCAATGCTCATACAAAAACTATAAAATTTCCATGTAGAAAAAAACCTATTAAACCGTGGATTACAGTGGGCGTTGTAAGATCTATTCGTACAAGAAATAAAATGTATAAAAAATATATTAAAAATCCTGAAGATCGTCAATTGAGCACACAATATAAAATATTCCGCAGTATTTGTAATAGAGTTGTGAAATTACTGAAAAAACAATACTACGATATGCAATTTGAGCTCTGTTCTGGTGACAATAAAAAGACGTGGAGTTTAATAAAAGAAATAGGTGATCTTAACATAAAAAATCAACCTGCTAACGAACTCCTCAATATAAAGGTAAACCAAGTTGAATCTCTTGATGCTGTTAATAATTACTTCACGGGTGTAGGTGAAACATTGGCCAATAAGACCCTCAAAAAGCTCAACACTACGGATCTAGAACTTTCAAATTTTTCTAAGTCTTCAGTGGGCTCTCGTAACTCTTTCTTTTTGCTTCCTGTAAGCTCATCTGAAGTGACTAATATAATAGGACAACTGAAACTGAGCAACGCCAATGGTTGCGATAACATCTCCACTAAAGTTATAAAAGAATGTAATCGAATTCTAGCAGAGCCAATAGCTCACATTTGCAATCTGAGTTTCTCCACAGGTGTATTCCCAACTGCGTTCAAGTCAGCAATTGTGGTCCCTGTGCATAAATCAGGAAATAAATTGATTCCATCGAATTATCGACCGATTTCACTGCTTACCACCCTGTCAAAAATTTTAGAAAAATTAATGAACAAAAGACTTATTAGCTATCTCGAATCAAATGGACTGCTCTCAAATAATCAATACGGTTTCCGGTGCGGTAGATCCACTGATGATGCAGTTCTCGACCTAACAAATAAAATAGTTAATTATCTTGACCAGGGCAAAAGGTGTCTGGGGGTTTTCCTAGACCTCCAGAAGGCCTTTGACACTGTATCGATCCCAATACTACTAACTCGTTTGGAGAACTGTGGCATCAGGGGAACCCCACTTCTATGGTTTCAGAACTATCTGACTGAGAGAACCCAGAGAGTCAAAATCAATGAGCACTTAAGTAACTCTTGTAAGTGCACCTATGGTGTACCCCAGGGCAGTACGCTGGGACCTTCTCTGTTCCTTGTGTACATCAATGACCTCAGTACCAAAGAGTTTCCTAAAACTGACATTATTATGTTTGCTGATGATACGGTTCTGCTCTTCCAAGATGATAGCTGGCAAAAAGTATATAAACTAGCTGAAATGGTACTGAAACATACCACATCATGGCTTGAAAGTAGTTTGTTGTCACTAAACACAGACAAAACTAAATATTTAACTTTTTGTAAAACCAATGCAACAAAACCAGATAACTCCTTTAGTTTAAAAATACATACTTTTCCATGTAACAAGCAGAATGATAATAATGAACCTTGTGATTGCGCTAAATTGCAAAAAGTGGACAGCATAAAATATTTGGGAGTCACTCTTGATTTCAAGTTAACGTGGGAACTACAAATACTTAACGTTTCCAATAAAATTAGAAAATTAATTTACGTCTTCAAAAACTTGAGAACTAATGTAAACACTAGCTTAATACTACGAATATATAAAGCTTTAGCAGAATCCATACCTTCATATTGTATTGGTTCTTGGGGTGGTGCAGCGAAGTCATATATGATTACAGCAGAAAGAGCACAACGAGCTCTACTTAAAGTAATAAAAATGTTTCCTTACAGATACCCTACTACTGACTTGTATAAAACCTGCAAAGTTCTATCGATAAGAAAATTATACATCCACCAGTCACTGTTAAAATACCACCGTTTCACTATTCCTTATTTACCGGAAAATACAAAGAGAGTAGATAAAGTTCCACTTCCTAAACGCAATAGTCAATTTGCTAAAAGACATTACGGGTATAATGCCCCTCATCTTTATAATAAACTTTTGAAAAAAAACAAAAATGTGAAACACTTGAGCCATACTAAATTTAAAACATATATTAGAAAATGGTTGGAAGATTACAACTATGATCAGGTTGAAAACCTCTTCGTAGCTATACTATAAATAAAAAATAAAAAAATTGCTGTAATAATATGATAATTTGACCAAAAACACACACTCACACACACACATACACACCACACGACTCCACATAATACACACCAACATATACTTAATTAGTCTGTAATAAAATAGTGTAATAAGAATAATTAACCTAATACCTATGTAAGATGTCTACTGTAGCCAATTTCCGATAGTGTGGGGCCTGGCGTTCCGTCACACAGGTCAACCCTTTTACGGACACCAGGCTCTCACAATCTTAATTTAATATTGTACATTTAAGATAATATTCTTAGTTCTAACTAGATTTAAGTTTGTGAGAGCAAAAATAAAATATTTTATTATTATTATTATTTTTATTTATGTATTTAAATTCCAGGTTCCCCCTAGTTCGCTACATGGTATCCCATAACACAAGCTATGCTTACTTTGGGGCCATGTAGTTGGTGTGATTGTCTGAGGATTTCATTTATTTATCATTATTAATAAAGCTTCCTAGATACCCTTAAATGACACAATCACACTCTTACTTGTGATTCTATTTAAGTACCTACCTTTTCTTATTTATTGAAGCTCATTGATAAATAATCAACGAATGCAGAGCATTAAAAAAAAGACTTCACGTCAAAACTTTGGCTGATTTATAATGTCATCAACGTAAACATTCTCCGAAATCATAAAAAGTTTTTCAACACACTTGCTCGTAAAGTAAGCCTTATTCTATTGAATTTAGAACTATAAACTGGGCTATAAGTCACGCGTGCATAATATATTATGCCCTAGTGCATAATATAATGAATCCTACAAAGTTGAATTGTACCTTTGTGCAAATTAAATGCGAGTAAACAGAGCATATTTTATTGATCCGGGTTATACATTAATTTTTTTCAGAAACAACAAAGAGGTTTTATACCACTTCAAATCCATATACATTTTTAAATGTTTACGCCTTATATTAGTTAAACAAAATTGTATATCAAACAAATTATTCACAATTTACAATAATTTGTTACAAAATATTAAAATAATTGGATTTACCACTCCAAATTAAATATTTTCATGTAAAATAGGCTGTATATGCTATACAGTCACTGACACATTTGGCGGAAAAAAAAACCTACGCGCATGCGCGAAGTTCGGCGCCATTTTTCAATCACAATTCACAGCTTTGTTATCAAGTGTGTTTGTTATTTTATGACCACGAAAGTCTGTCTTTTACTCACAAGTGTGTTGAAAAACGTCGTATATAACTCGTGAGCGTTGCTAATTACAGTCTCGGCTCATTATTAAGCCCTCACCTGCGGCTCGGGCTCAAATCACAGCCTCGACTGTAATTAGCAACTTCGCTCACTTGTTACATAATATACTATAAATTTTCAATGAAGTACTCAACCGATTTTGATGAAATTTATATGGGACCAACAATGAAGTATCTATCATATAAAAGAAGAATTTTTAAAATCGATTCATAATTTTCTGAAATATCGTGTAACAAAGACAAAAAAAACATGCAGATGAATTGAGAACCTCCTCCTTTTTTGGAAGTCGGTTGACAAAAAATTCAGCAAACAAATTACAAAACAGCTTATCTCTTTTCTTTTTGAGTTTTTCAGTTCCAAATACTAAAAGTAAAACAAAAAATATTTTGAAACTTTTCGTTGCCTGATAGAAACAATAAAATAGAGAAATATTTTTCTGTGTTTAGTGAATAAGGGGGCTCTCGGCGATTTTCTCAGATTTGTAACAAAACGATGATGAATTTATTTGAATCGTGTTAGACTGCTTTAGGGGAGAGCGCGATAGATGATCTCAATGAATTGTAATTTGTAAGTGAGTTCTTAGCTAAATATTCACTAGAAAAAATAAAGATTACTTGCTACCTTAGGCATTATTACTTTATATTAAGGTAGCCGCGAATATTACGGTACCTTAGCAAACGAGATATTCACAAACGTCGAATTCTAACAAAACATTATTAGGGTAAAAGATTTGAAGTTAAAACAATATGGAAACGTTTTTCCATTCGCTTTCGCATTTTATAATTAAATGTACCTACACAAAATATAGTTGTTTTTTTTTAATTAGGCAAAAAATTTGTAAAATTTCCACTGAATAAAAACAAAAAAAAAACCAGACAATCATACCAACTACATGGCCTCAAAGTAAACAAAGCTTGTGTAATGAGATACCATGTAGCGAACTAGGGCGGTACCTAGAATAGAAAATACATGTATAGATAAACGCCCAGACCCAGAACATTTTTTTTCTGGTTCCGTGCGGGAATCGAACCCGCAACCACTGGCGTCTGAGGCAGATAGATTTACCCCATCGCCAAAGTGGTCGCCAAAATAAAGTATAAAATATTCAGTACCTAGTGACTTTACTTGAGTGTATTTGAAATTTTATCGTACGCGTCGTCGTAGAGCATATTTTATTAAAGCTGTGAGCTATTGACGTTTTTGCCTGTCTGTCCGGGTTGATGCCCTTAAATTAATAAACACTATTCGTTTTACAAAATGCTATAGGCTGGACTAGTCTGTTTAATAACAAATATTTTTTTGCTTTCTTTTTGAGATTGTTATTTGCCAATAACTTTGTGATTATTAACCTTGCGCCTACCACCTCAGTCGCTCATGAAAACAGTGATTGATAAGAAGCCCAGACGTCAAGTTAAAATGTAAAATATACTTATTCATCAACATCATAGTCATTCAGCCTATGTCCAGCAGTGGACGTCTACAGGCTGTGGATGATGATGATTCAGCCAGGAGACGATCATTGGTAGACAAAGTCTTCCCAGGGTTCTCCACACCGATGTATTGTATCAATTTGTAATTCATATAATTTCTGACTGAAAAAGAGCAGAGAGTTTTTTTCCGGGGGCTATTTTTATCTCTTGGTCTACTATAATAAATACCTTATTCAACAACTAGTTAAAGTCGAAGTATATGTTGACGTCATTAAGTGCTCTTTAAAAATTCTATGATGAATAAAACTTTTTTGAGCTTAAATTTAGTTCGGCTCTACGCGCTGCCCACATCCATATGCTGCCCACATCCAGAATTATTTTTTTAAATAATATTGTCTTAAGTTTTCGCGATTCATACTACTAAATAAAACACTTTTTAACCGGATTTATCGCGTATATTTACATTTTAAATTTTAACTCAACGTTTCGGTGTCTTTGCAGACACGAGCGAAATTTGAAATGTAAATATACGCAATAAATCCGGTTAAAAAGTGTTTTATTAATTTTTTAAATACTTTTAAAAGTTAGTTTTTTAAAAATAGACAAGGCACTTATTCCGTTGCAACATATCTACTTATAATTAGATTTTTTTACCTATCATAAGTACATTATATTAACTTAAGAAGGGGATATTTCATTTTTTTTTATATCTCGACATTTCGGCACTGTTACACGTAGCGTAGTGACATAAATAAAAAACATGTTAACTATCCTTTCTTTAAAGTACCTACCTACATTTAAATTACGACTCTATGGCCCAGTGGTGGAGTACTCGATTGCGGTGTACCGGCCGGGCCGGTTTAGGCATCGAAATTTCGTAAACAGACAATATGTCACCCACTATTTCCACTGTGTGATGTCCATAACACATGCATTTTTCTATTAGTGACTAATCCCTTGCTTCTATGCTGACTGGGAGCGAAAGAAAAACATAGAATGTGCCAGCTGCTTCTCTTCCCGGGCATAATGTAAAAGTCAGTTACGGGACCGAGGTGTTATGGGAGGCTTTTTGTGGGCGATAGGCTGACCCCCTGTCACTGCAATAGTCTCTCTCCACTATTATAATGCCTCCGAATTCGACAAACGTGACATCAGATGGTTTTATTACCTCTGGTTCTGTCTACCCCGTAAGGGATACAGGCGTGATGTTATGTGTGTATGTATGACTAAGCCCGCATTTGACATCAATCTCACCTGATGGTAAGTGAAGATGAGGTCGAAGACGACAGCACAAAGGTCTAGGAAAGACCTGGCTCTTCATTAAATATTGTCCAAACCCAGCACCACAGGAGCGGTGATATTTGGCGGCAGAATTATATGACGGATGGTCGCTAGACAGGTTGGACAGGGGTCGCTAGATCGAGCGGGGACTATTTAGTTGCGTTTTGCTACACTCTTATCCAAGTGGTCTTATCCAAGCTTACTTTAGGGACAATATGACTAGTCTGTCAGATTTCGATATTTTATCTATTCAACCATTTCCTCCCTCAGGCAACGACTCGGAACCTGACCACGACGATCCATCAGACGCTCGCGATGGCAGCAAGGCACGGCGCAGGCGCACCGCGTTCACTTCGGAGCAATTGTTGGAGCTGGAAAGGGAATTCCATGCGAAGAAGTACCTTAGTCTCACGGAGCGCTCGCAGATCGCTGCTGCACTGAAGCTGAGTGAAGTTCAGGTTGGTACATAATCATCATCACCACAACTCTTTGTAACTCACCCACTGCAGGGAATGAGTCTCTCCCCTGGGCGACGAAGAGGTATAGGCCATAATCCACCAAGCTGGCCCAGTGCTGAGTGGTGGATGCCAGAATTTTCAGGGCGCCGAAATGGCTTCTGACAAACCCTAACGACTACTGTATACAAGTATACAGCACCCGGGACCGACTGCTTAACGTGCCCTCCGAAGCACGGAAGTCACCGTGAGAAATGAATGGTCGGCGGTCACACATCCAAGTACCGGCTGCGCCGAACGAACCTGTGATATCGTATGACACACACAGTAACCACGGCGCCACGACGACTTCATAATAGAAGGTACATAATAGTCTCCAATTAATGGGCCCCAAACAGCGTGGAAGTTGAGATACCTTCAGCCCTCAAAATGAGTAAGATTGGTAGAGAGTAGATCAAGCGAACAGACCTCAAAAGCGACTAAAACGGCGGCTAATTTGAGCCACCTTCAAGGCCCTTAGTTAGCTAAGTAAGATCGGTAAAAAATACATGAAGCGAACAAGCTTCAAAAAGGCTTGGCTAATACCCGTATTCATCAAACAAATATCACGCTACAATAGGATTTAAACCTAGGACCTCTGGCAAATAGGGCAATGCCTTTATAAAGCCCCTCAGATACCCGCGCCGGCAGCAAGGCGCGAGCGCGACGCCGTGGCACCTCGGAACAATTGTTGGAGTTAGAGAGGGAGTTTCATACCAAGAAGTACCTCAGTCTTATGGTGCGTACAGATTGCTGTAATGGAACTAGTAATGTAACATTCTGCGCACTACACGTCCAAATACGCAACGTGCGCAGAATGTTACATTACCATTACCGAGCGCTCACAGATTGCTGCTGCCTTGAAGCTCAACGAGGTCTAGGTTAGTAATTAACAAAAATATTAAGAGAAACTAACCCAAGCCGCCTTTAACGTAGGATACGCTTCAGCCTCAAACTTACTGAGTTGCAGGTTGATAAAGAATGAAAATCACCCTACAAATATAGTTTTTAATACCAAATATCAGAGATTAAGCGTGGGTTTGTTCACCGATAAAAAAGGAAAATGAGGTATAGATGGGAGGAGAGTAAGCTAACAGTGTGAAAAAATGAAGGCTGATTAGGTTCGGCTTAGAGCCTTGCACCCTTAGATAAGTGTCGTAAAAGATAACGAATCTAAGCAAGGCTCAAGATTCAAACTCAGCTTGATGCAGGTTGGTAAAGAATAGCCTTGCCGTCTCTGGATGAGAACATTAAAAGGCAATGGTAATCCGAGAAAGAAATTTAAGAGATTCAAACTCAGCGAAGTCCTGTCTAGTTTTGTAAGGACTAGATCAAACGAATAGGCTCGTTGCAGTTTAACTGATAATGTTCCGGAGTATTTTATGCAGTTCCAATTCATTATTAAATCCATCAGCTGTTATCTGCAGCTCATCAGACCGTAACGTTTAGTCAACTTTATATTCGCATTTGTATTATTTTATATCATCATTTTAACCTCAAATTTTCCTGTTACAGGTAAAAATCTGGTTCCAAAACCGCCGAGCGAAATGGAAAAGGGTTAAAGCCGGTCTCGCTTCAGGCAGCCACTCTGGAACCAAAGGTGGATCAGGCACAAAGATCGTAGTCCCCATCCCAGTGCACGTCAACAGATTCGCAGTACGAACACAGCATCACCAGATGGAAAAACAAAACAATTTGCAATACAGACTAGACAACAGAACTCAGCCACTACCCGGGAATTTACTTCAATCAACGACGTCTGCTTTCTTAAGCGCTGCAAAGTTAACAGAACGCAGTGAACCAGTTATAAATCCTTTAGCGCGCCAAACTCTTTATGACGCAAGTATCTCTAGGTTGACAGCAATAGGAGGTACCAACTTAAGGCAGTTCCCAAATGCAAATGGCCGACACAGCTAACTTTAGTTTCAGTGTTTTTGAGATGAAAAGGTTTTGAAGAGTGTAATGTATATTGTTAATATTAATTACAGACTTATGTTGAAGTGTATGATAATAATTGTAATGTAACTTTATGCAATAATTAAATTTGTGTGATTACCTACGGAAGTCGTGTTTTTCTTTTGAAAATTCTTAACATGCTAGTTTGTCTTCCATACAAATACCAAAATTCTATTACTACTAGCGCTACGCGCCGGGCACTACTGGAACTTTTTGTATGTTTTTCTGCGTTCGATATCGATATATCTATAGTGGGTCCATATCGGCTCACATAAAATTCTAATTCATATTTTTTGTCTTACTACCGATTTTTGTTCATAATAATCACTCTTCATAATTTTATTTTTCATACTTTTTTTATTCATACATTTTTATTCCTACCAACGGTTGTCATAACAGTTAGTGATCATATTTTTTTTATTAATAATGTTACTACCAAGAACCAGTTTAAAATCATAATTTTATTTTTCAGATCTTTTTTCTTCATAACATTCAATGATCATATTGCTCTTATTAATAATTTTGTTGCTAAGAAAATACTTCAACTCATAACGTCGTTGTTCAGAATTTCTTATTTCATAAAAGACAATTATCATAATTTTTATTTTTATAAAGGCAATACTCAAGGCAATACATCAGTCTTTGCGGTAGCTATTTAGATGTGGAACGTCTCCGGCGCTACGGGAAGTGCAGCCCCACTTCCACAGCCTCGGCTTTTTGGTCGCCTTCGGCGACCAGCCTCGGCCGCTCCGGCTCGCACGCTGTGTGCGCTTTGTCACGGCGGGCTAGGGCTGCTCTCCATCCGCGCCTCCGGCTTTACAAAAACACTCTAGGGTCGATCCAATAAGACTACGTGGTTAAGGGGTCGACAAATAAGGTTTTGAACGAAACTAAGTATGAATTGTATGATAAAAATAGTTTAGTTACATATATCTACAGGTACACGCGTAATTTTTATAATTATGAATAAAAATAAATCTAAATAAAAAAATGTATGAATTTTAATAATAGTGATAAAGACGATTGATTATGTTGAGAAAATATACAAAACAAATAGATGTTTATCACTTCCAGTATTATGAATTTGAGTGATTCGGAGTTCTGTAAGATAGAATGAAAAATGTTATGATTTTCAATAATATGGATAAAAACACTTATGATTAAGAAATTTATAAAAACAAATATTAGAATAAAACACATTTATGAATATTAAAGTTATTAATTCGGATGATTATGAGTTTCGATCATTAGTATAAGCAAATATATTAAAACAAATATTAGTAAAAACAAAGTGTATAATTAGTGATATTATGAATTTCAATGATTATATTTTTTAATATTTAGTTTTTAAAATTATTATGAAGAATGATCATTATGACTTTAAATAGTATGAGAAAAATTTTCGGACCTCCGATGATAGGAATAGAAAAGTTATGTGAGAGCATCTATAGTACTAGGCAGTGTATTTATAGTATAGTATTCAACCAATCATATTTTGCACTCGTTGCATTTGCTTATTTTTCTGTGTGTTTTTTGTCGTTGAATTCTTTTGTTAGTGTTTTCTACAAAGTACGTTGAGTAGTGTTCACTCCTCGCGTTTTTACGATTTCAAATCAGAGATTTTACTTTTGTGAAGTGATATTTTTCATAGGATGCTGACTTTCTAGTGAGATAGTGAGTTAAGAAAAGGAATTGCATTGATTTTGAATGACTGGTGCAAGGAGGTGAACAATTTGTGTGGCAAAAGCATTGAGTTTGACGAAAACGACCCGAACAAATCTATGGCCTATAATTATTATATCAAACACAAATAATTAAGAAAAAATAAATAATTGTCTGAGTTGCATATTTTTTTATTACTCCCAACTCGCATAGCATCATGCTTTGTGCAGTTTATTTCAACTTATTAGTATTGCGCAGTTTGCACAATAGTAATAACTGGTACTACGAATTTCTGAAAATTTGAAAGTGGTGGTACGGCCGGGCTGCATTCTAGGGTTGTTTTGGTCAAAAAGGTTCCTAGAGTGGATACTGTATGGCGCTAAAGTGCAAAAACCGCGAGACTGCCATCTATACTTTAGTACTTATATTCATCTATGATTCTTAAATAACTAATGTAAAACCAACTAGAAGTGCTGTAGTGCCAGTATAGTCATATACAGCGATGAACTCATGAATGAAAAATTATGTAGTTCGAGCATCAAAGTAAAGAGACACATGAGAATTTGGATTGAGGGCACATTTTTGAAATCTTTGTCAAATAAAGTCAGACTCATAGGGAATTTCTTCAAAAATACTTTAAACATAAAGCAAAGGGCCATAAATTTCTTAAACGTGAACTTTAACGATTAAATTAGTTGGGCCCTCAGTTCAGACGCTTGCGTAAAGGCATACCCTAAAACTCAACAAATACTCTCTGTGGGTTATTCATTTATATCGAAGAATTTAGTAAGAAATTTAATAATATTTTAAGAAGTTCCCAAATCTGTAGATAGTGTCAACACTGGGTGCACACTAGTGTCAACTTAGGAAGATTCAGGGCAGATTTCTAAACTAGGCTATTGTTGTTATTTATTCATTATTTTGTATTCCTATCACAGGCACTAAGATTCTAAAATAAATGAAAAAATGTGTTAAATAAAGATCACCCGACCAGGACTCGAACCTGGGACCTCTCGTTTGTCGGACGAGTGCTCTCCCACTGAGCTACTGGGGCCTCGCTGTACGCCTCGAAATAACTTAACACATTTTTTTTTGTTTTTACGTTATATTGCTAACGTAGCTCCATCTAATGGTATAGCTTTGCAGCTAAGACCACCCGAGACCAATTTCTTTACAGAAATTTTGAATCCCTGTTGAAGTGAAGCATTGCATTGTTTAATAATATTTAAAGTTTTTGCATTTTAAAATGCTTAATTACTAAGAGTAATTGAGTATATCGTAATTAAGCGACTCGTGACCACGGGGTCTGCAAAGACACCGAAAGGTCGAGTCAAAATGTAAAATATAAATTATACGCGATTAATCCGGTTAAAAAGTAGTTTTATTTAAATTATGAATAGTAAAAACTTAAGACAATATCAAGACAGATACTACAAAGTTCAGCCGGTGCGGAAAAGGTCATAAGGTAACTGACTGTGACACAAGTCTTGTTTTAGCTTATTAGCTTGACTAGGGTTGTCAAAATATTTTGTTGTAAAATACGGACGAAACGCGAGCTATACCTACGCGGCTCGATATCGGCATGCGCTCAGCATGCGGCCAGTCACGAGTGTCTGCATACCGAAACAATTGTTGATTGACCTTTACGTTAATATGTGGTTTGTTTATATTTTAAATTTTAATAATACATCTTTTCGTGCGTCTCAGTCGAGGCGCAAGTGTTTATCGATCGCTAATTTATAAGACCGATTTGTTATTCAAACGTAAACATGGTTTTTTGACACAAAACGTATTTTTGTTGAACGCTTCCTATTCAATTTACAAAGTATTTTATTTGTTTACATAAAAAAGTAATGGAAAATCTAAATGGAACTAAACACAAAGTAGGCAAATGTAATTTAAACGCTGAAAGCGGGCAGCCCTATCACATATGAACGGACCGCAGCGCTGTAGGCATTTATTTCAAAGATGCGGCCGAGTTGAATTACTGTACATATCTGTACCGTGCCATGGGGTTTGATAGATAGTTGACAAAAATATCTACTAATATTATAAATCTGAAGAGTTTATTTGTTTGGTTGAAAGCGCAAATCCCAGTAGGTACCGGTCTGACTTGAATTTTTGAATTGGTGTAGATATCTGTACTGTGGCGATGGTAAAGTTACTCGCACTAGACACTTTGAAACAGCTCTGTTACAGTTTTCCGAGGGTGTGTTCATTGCATTCCTTGCTTCTTAAGGAAGGGAGGGCGATGTACCAACGCATGAAAATCCTGCATCACAAGTGCAAGTGCAAGTCGCGGAATTGGCAAGGTTATAGGTAAAGATGGTTTTTATGTTTGTTTGCTTGAGGTCAAGCGTGAGTTTAGTGTTCAATCGCGTCGATCGAAGTCGGGCGACTGGTCTGCAGTGCGAGCACAGAACTTTATCGATTCATGTTTTCACGAAAGTTCGTATAGTATGGAGTAGGTTTGTAAGCAACAATTGAAAACTAGCCACTGCCCCATGACAAGTGTATATAAATATGTGCCTTGCCAATTTAAAATGTTTTTGAACATGTTGTATTGTTAAATAAATGTAAAATAGATAAATTATAATTTGCAACCAACTATACTATACGAACATTCGTAAACATACGACAAAGTTCTGTGCTCGCACCGCTGGTAGCTCTAATTGATCGACGGATACCGTTAGACCAGTTGATCGAGTAACCCCGACTATATTTCATAAGCTCGATCAACGTCGACTAATCCATTCTACCGTCAATCGACGGCGTACATTCGATCTATTGGTGTAGGAACACCCTAAAAAAGATGTTTTCGATGAAAGCGCATAGGTTCCGGAAAGAAATAGCGTTTCGTTAAAAAGCTGTGCGGAGCGGTGATCATGTAGGAGGTGGGTTTAGTAAAATTTATTTTGAAAAGAAAGGTTATTTATCACTGAAACTTTTCACTCTTAATTCATTTTCATAATTCAGTTTACTAAATAAGACACATAAGGAGTCTACTTACACCTTTGTCTTTAAATAACACCAAACATATGTAGGGCTCAATATTTGGTGTTGTTTACAAATGAAGATAAATTTTGCTAAAATAAAAATAAAAGTTGCTTCAGTACGGAAGGATTTTTGGAATTGAACCCCATATGGGGTATTTTCGTCCCTCCTATAGTTTTATCACTACTCTATCTCAGTAATATATGTTTCTTTTTTAATATTTGGCGCAGTATCTACACAGAGTTCATTTGTAGTCACCGGCCAAATTTTTTTTACACAATAAGTATCATTTAAAGAAAGGATTTTTGCAATAAAGAGTACAATTTTTTTTTCCGAGGAAATTAATTTATCTGCTAACATATTAACCAAGGCATGGTCACTGTAAATTACCATTTAATAAAGATGACTACGCGCTACTACACACATTTTGTAGTACTACGTCGTAGTATTATCAAGGAAATGCCGCGCCGTAGTAGCTATGTTCATCAACAGCGTCTATTTTCTTAAAAGTTTATCGTTCCATATTTATACTTTTTTGTACTGAGCGACGCTAAAATAAATTTGCAGGTACGTTTATATCGTATCAAAGAAACTAACATTTAAATTTGGCTGGTGACGAAAAATCAACCCTGTATAACAATATATAATTGCTCGCGAATAATTGCAATCCACGTATTATACCTACATATTTCTTGGTGTAATATCATGCAGCGGAAGAATTTACGTACCTAAGTAAGTACATAGCAACGTTACCTGTTACGTTCATTCACAACAATCTATTGACTAGCAAGCTCAATCTGACGTGCGCTGAAACTTTTTGAATCTTTTTTACAGGGTTAATTTTAATAAGCACATCACCTCTCGCAGGCAGCCTCTCCACATCAATCCCAACAACATTTTGTGTATTATAAATGTGAAAGTTTGACTGGATGGATGCATGCATGTCTGGATGATTGTTCCTCTATCACGGCTAAACGGCTTAATGGATTTGTATGAAATTTGGCATAATGATAGTTTATAATCCGGAATAGCAAATTATCATCATCATCATCATCATCACAACTCTTTGTAATGAGCCCACTGCAGGGCATGAGTCTCTCCCCTGAGTGAAGAGGAGGTATAGGCCATAATCCACCAAGCTGGCCCAGTGCTGGGTGGCGGATGCCAGAATTTTTAGGGCGCCTAGATGGCTTCTGACAAACCCTAACGACTACTGTATACAAGTATACAGCACCCGGGACCGACTGCTTAACGTGCCCTCCGAAGCACGGAAGTCGTCGTGAGATATGAATGGTCGGCGGTCACCCATCCAAGCACCGACCGCGCCGAACGTTGCTTAACCTGTGATATCGTATGATACACACAGTAACCACGGCGCCACGACGACTTCACACACAGTAACCACGGCGCCACGACGAATAGCAAATAGGCTACTTTTTATCTCGATATTCCCGCGAGATTTGAAAAGACGCGGGTAAAACCGCGCGACACAGCCATTAATCCATAATCCTTCAAGCTGACCAAGTGCTGGTTGATGGATGTTAGATTTTTCCGGGCGGCAAAATAGCTTCTAGAAAACTAGGACCCAGAAGGGATCCTAGACTTGGTGGTAGGATCCCTTCTGGGTCCGCCTGGCTAGCGACCACCCTTTATATAAAGTCTGCCGCCAAATGTTACCGCTCCGACGGTAATGTGTTCCGGCAATATTGTATAAAGAGCCAGTTCCTTCCTAAACCCGTGTGCTTTCATCTTCGACCTCATCGTCACTTACCATCAGGTGAGATTGAGGTCAAACGCGGGTTTAGTCACTTATAAAAAAAAACCCCTAACGACTACTGCATACAAGTATGCAGCACCCGGGACCGACTGCTTAATGTGTGACTGCGTTAAATGCCCTACGAAGCACGGAAGTCGCCGTGAGAAATGAACGGTCAGCGGTCACCCATCCAAGTACCGACCGCGCCGAACGTTGCTTAACCTGAGATATCGTATGGTATGCAAAGTAACCAAAGTAACCACCAAGAAAAAGCTGATGTAAAAAATGGGTGAGTTACTATAGAATCTCCGTTATCATAACGGTTCTGCTAAACAGTAGATGACCTACAAAGCGAAACTCACAGCACAGTTGGCTAAGGACGCCAGATGTACAAAGATATTAGCTAATCTGAGGGCGGGGCAGGGTGACACAACTAGTGAGGGGCGTGACGGTAATTTCGTGTATAATTGATGGAAAAATTACGATAATCGGTAAGAGTATTTGTTGGGCTCAGTAACAAAATGGTAGGGAATTAAATATGCTTTAAACGGTTGCTTTTTGGTCTGATTGTAAGTTACCACAAACACTTGGTTATATCAAGTCTGAAAGGGCACCCTAGCGTCGATTTAAAATAAGAATCACAATGTATTTTATCAAATTTCAATTTGTACATTTTAAACTTTAGTTGGGTAATAATGCGACCCAACTTGGCTTCAATCAGTTATATCAGTTGACAATTCAAGAGTAAAGCTCCCTGTTGCGCATTGTTTTGCACTGGCATGGTTTCTGAAAATATTTCCAGCATCTTAAAAAAAAAGGTATTATTCTTTTAAGTTTTTGACGTACAGTCAGATATAGAGACACCAGACCCCATCCGTGTTGTTAGAATTTAGTTCTCTCAATAAGTTCTAAATACATTGCCTTGGAATTAGGATCAATTATACCTATAGACCAAATTTAAGACATTGAAGTTGGCAATTTCCAAAAAAAACTATTCTTACGAATTAAATGTGAGTCCCATTTTTCAGTAGCACATTATACATTGCTGCCGTGTCAAGACAAAACACTGTATCTAAAAAAGTGTTGTTTTTCAGCAATTGCGTTTTTCTGATTTTTCAGTAATTTCTTCATAAAATCTTTTATATCTATCAGATGCCATTGAATTTTGGATATATCTCTTATGAAGTAAGGTACATTCTTATCAGCCATTTAAAAAAATATGTATATGGTAGATTATTTCTTATGTTAAGATCTATAAACGTGTTCTGTCGAAACATTTATCTTCAGGAAGAGAGTGAGCAAGTTTAATAAAACACTGTATTTAAAGTTGCAGTATTAAGTATGTCATAATACTTATGACGTGTTGTAACTTAAAATCAGCTTCAAGGAATGTAACCTTAGCTTTATACCTATTTATGATTGGTCACTTTCATTTACTCTTCCATGCAGGACTGGGAGCAAAAAATAAACATAGAAGGAACTAGCTGCTTCTCTTCCCGGGCATACTGTAAAAGTCAGTTAAGGGACGGAGGTTGGTTGAAAACAAGGGTGTCAATATTGTTACCCAAATTACGGTTTCTGAAGCCATGAGGACCAGTCAGAGCGTTATATCCAGGCGTTGGTCACGTTATCGTGTCACGGGGGAATTGATAGAACGGCACCGAGGACCTCAACGCATTACTTCACATGTGCAGGACCGATTCATAGTAAATGCTGCACGAAGTCAATCAAATGTTACGGCGATGCAATTGGTTCAAAGGCTACAGAGACTATGGTTTGCTGGTAAGCGGTCAAACTTTGAGAAGACGACTGCATGAAGTCAACCTACGTGCTCGTAGGCCACTTCGGGTACCAGCGCTAAGGAGAGGCAATCGAGGAAGAAGATTACAATGGGCTTTTGCACACGAAAACTGGAACCATATTCTCAATGGTCACTTGTGCTTGTCACTGATGAATCCAGGTTTGGATTTAATCCTGATTCGCGAAAAGTACGCGGAGAAAACCTGGACGTTGGAATCGACTGCAGCACCCACAACAAGTTCATGCATATCAAGGTGGCATGATAATGGCTTAGGAAGGAATTCATCTCATATCGAGTCATATCGAGGTCCGAACGGACCTCGTTTGGACCTCGATATGACTGCTCTTAAATACTGAGATCAGGTGCTAGAGCCTGTTATCTTGCCCCACAACAGCAACTGGGACAAAATTGCCAGCTAATGCACGACAATGCCCATCCACATATGGCGCGTATCGTTACAAGTTGGTTACAACAGCATGATATCCAAGCTTTAGACTGGCCTGCACAATACCCTGACATAAATCCTACTGAGCATACCTGGGATATGCTTCAGAGAAGAGCTCTTAGAAATTTCCCTGAAGATATTCTGCATGAAAACCAGCTGTTATTGCATCATAGCAGAACTTCCACAGCAGGATATTGACACCCTTGTTTTGAGTATGCAGAACCGCTGCAGATTTGTCAGGAGAGTCTTAGGTTGATCCACGGATTATTAACTTTAAGTTTTCAACAATTTTTATTGAAATGTTCTAGCAGACTGTTATTATGTTATAATGTTGTTATTACGGTTATGAAACCGTATCAATAAAAGCCTCGTTTCTCATAATCGGAGGGTAAGAATAATTTTCTCTATTTATATTTAACCGGTTCATAAGAATTTTTTGGTAATGCCTGAAGATGACAAAATGTTGTTTTCCGCTGCGCGATAGACAGCATTGCAACGATACTGTCCTGGACTTGAGATGAAAACACTTGGCTTGCGGCTTTATAATTCAAATAAAATCATCGCATTCCACAACATTGCCGGGAAGAATCAAATCTTAACGATAACTTTCTTCACTAATTAATGAACTGCTCAAATTCATAAAAACCACTTCAACCGAATGTATGCAGGATTGTCACGACAAAACAATGTATCTACAGATACCAAGCGAGTGCACCGCAGAGTATGTTATGACAAAAAAACTATAGGTATAATGTAAGATGCAGTGATATGTCGAAACTCATCCTTTTAATTAAATAAATACAGTGTTTATTCCTTGTCATTTATTCAGTGTTTTTTTAATAGCATTAATTCTATTATATGTGCCGGCGTCCGTAGAACAGATTTATTCGTGTTGACACAAAACACTGTATCTACACATACAGTATTTTGTCATGACATGGCAGTCGGTGTGCAAGGCGCTGGTATCTTAGATAGGACTTGTCCCGTGTTTCAGATGATCAAGTGCTTCTCCACCAAGAAACTTTATTACCTTAACTTAAGCGGCTCTGTTCTAGATCTACAGCTCCTGCGCAAGCGTATATGTCGTATAATCAACGAATGCAGAGCATTAAAAAACTGACTTCACGTCAAAATTTTGGCTGAATACATATTTGAAAATTTTCATGAATAACTCCATCGATTTCGATCAAATTTGTATGGGACTGAAGTATCCTGTATCATATGAAACAAGAATAATCAAAATCGGTTCTCCCAGTCAAAAGTTATGAGGTAACAAACATAAAATAACATACAGACTAATTGAGTACCACCTCCTTTTTTGAAGTCGGTTAAAAAGGGGATCAATCCAAATACTTAAATGATAGGGCTCAGGGTTAGCCTGACTAGCGATCAACCTTTACGTAAATACAGCTAGAAAATACCGACCTACACTTCTGATAAGAATTGAGATTGAGAGCGAAACAACGAAAAATACTTGATTTGACGAATCAAAGTATGTTTTAATATGCTTGCGATATTATGTATGTACCACACGTCAATAATAAATATTAAAAATAAAAATCCCTAAAAAATCATATCAACTACATGGCCCTAAACCAAGCAAGGCTTGTGATATGGGATAACATGAACCAAAACTGATTTTTAGGTTAGTTACCAGGTCGGACCTCGAATATAAATACATATTCCCGAACCCATAAGGGACAGAGGTCTTAAAGGCGTTTTTGTGGGCGACAGGCTGACTCCCTGTCACTACAATATATTATAGTCTCTCTCGATCTTTATAATACCTCAAAATTTTGTCAAACGCGACATCAGATGGTCTTATAACCTCTGGTGTTCTGTCTACCCCATAAGGGATACAGGCGTGTCGTTATGTATGTATGTATTCCCGAACCCGCGTCTTCACGACATGCCTAGTTGCTTCATAACCCACTGCACCAAAGAGGCCGTATGACCTTTCTAAACAAACCTGGTTGTAACGTTTAGGACCTTCCATGCCACATTAATCACTCAACAAACTCCATAATCTAAAAAAAAAACAACTTAAAATATAACTCGAAACCCATTGAAGCATGAACACTACGAAATCAGATCAAAAACTAACTGTATATCAGTTTCACCCTTCAAATACCCAGCGATCAAACATAAACAACAATTAACACAGCTACAATAACTTTTATAATCGAATTTAACACCGCGCCATTATTACCAAAGAAACTGCATTGACTTTCGCGCCCTCCGCGTAATTCTGTCAAACGCCACGCGACCACGCCCCCAGAGATTTGACATCCATTGTCAGTCGGCCACCCGGCGGTGTTGCCAGCACTATTAATTGTCAGGCGTTTTAGTAAGCGATATGGTATTGTTGTAGGTTTAAAACGATTACAATTAATACGGTAATGCGATAGATTTAATGGATGGTTTTTGTGTTTATTTTCTGTAGAAAATTTAATGCTTTTCGTACAGTATCGTAAAGAAATATGCAGTTCCATCCAACATTCATGCTGCATTGTTAATACAAATTATATTTTCTTACGAACCTGTGTTTCGTATGGATACTTAGATATTTCATTCTTCACCTTTGCGGACCATATCAAAAAGGACCTGTCAAAGAGCTTAAGCGCCAGCCAGACTGTTGAAAACACGTTGAAAACCAATGCTTCCATCCAAGGTTAAGGTGAATTAAGGTGAAATAAATGTGAAAGCAGGCCTGGCTCACTCCGCGCGGTACATCCGTTATTTACCTACAGCGAAGCGCTCCGCCGGCGCTACTCGAATGGGTCGTGTATCACGCGCGCGCCCGTCGGGACGTTGTAGATAGCTACCTACCTAATAGCACTCACAGTAATTCTATGATCGAGGTCGCAAATAGTATTTAAAAATGGACATAAAAAGAAACAAATATTCAATTAGATTATGTTTAGATTTGATTATGTTCAATTTAGCAAACAAAACATAATTATGTAGTATTACTAATTATTCGTCGTAACTTTTTTTTCATTTTGTACTTTAGGTAAGTTTAAACAATATTTTTTACAAAGGTAGAATATCAGTAATGCCTACATCAGTAGATACTTAATTACAAATAAGGAGATAAATTATTCTTCACTAGGCAGCAACCCTAACAGCGTACGAAAAGATAAGAGGCATGCGATAGAAAGAGACAAAACTTCTAGGTATATAAATTTGCCGGTACGTAATGCTGTGCGAGCTGAATTCCACCGTATCGCGTCGTAGCAAGACTCGAATTTATTTAGATCTTCTTGCGGAGTAATTCTTCTGTACCAACTATTACTTATTCTGTGGTGAAAGTTTGGATGTATGGATGTCTTTTCCTCAATCACAGCAAAACGGTTCAATGGTTGGCATAGTGATAGAGTGCAGAAAAAACCCGTTAGCTACCGTTAATTAATCAAATTTATGGTTAGCTACCGATAAAATGCAGTTAATAACGGTTAAATATCCGACAGCGACAACGATTAAGGATAAAGTTTTTCTTTCTTTTCCTGTTAAACGACTTTAAAAATGGAGGTTATCAATTCCACCCGTTGTATATGTAATATTTCCAGAATTGCCCAGTTTTCGTATATGTTAGTTTATATCAACGTCTGAACAAATGTGAAAAATTTCAATAGTGTATGTATGTTTTTATGTTTGTATTCGCATATCTCCGGAACAATACGTCCGATTTAAGTAATTCTTTTTTTGTTGTACTAGTTACGGTTCAACTTAGGGTATTGTAACGTAGGTAGTTTTTGAGATAGGGAATTTCAACCGACTTTTTTGGCAGTCGAAGCTGGCATCATCGCGCAACTTGCGATACACATTTCAATCCGTTAGCGACATCTCGCGGTGGTATTTAACTGTAACAAGCATATAATGCGGTTAATTAACCGTTAATAACGAAAAATGCATATTTAACCGTGTGGTTAAAATCGTTTATAACCTGCTTCGCATCTAAAACAGCTCATAGGCTACTTATTGTTCAGATATTTACGCAGGTAAAACCGCGTGACACAGCTAGTTTTTAATAAATCAAAATCGCTAAGATAATAAAAATTACCTACTCCACGCTTATTACGACTGTAGCCTAGGATTAATTAACTGAGAGTAACAATGAGTTACATACATACATAACCTCACGCCTGTCTCCCTTTGGGGTAGGCAGAGACAAGGGAACACCAATTGCTTCGATCCAGACATACCTCTTTCGCTTCCTCTACGTTCATTAATCTTTTCATACATGATCGCCGGTTACGGGTACTTTTAAATAGGCCCTTTTTAAGAACGTCGCCAGTTTGATCGGCGTACGTTCGCCTAGGGCGGCCCCTTCCAACAGCACCATCCATTCTTGCTCTGTATACCTCTTTCGTAAATCTACTTTCACTCATCCTTTCCAAATGTCCAAACCACCGTAGCATACCCTTTTCAATCATAGTCACTACATCTTCTTTCAATCCGCATCTCTTGAGTTTATAAGTAGTACCTAAGTTTGTTATTCATAGACATGTTGGATACATATGTATAATAAAATAAAACGCATTTACCTAACATTGTTTTAATTTTTCACGATTTATTATCTAAGAGCCTTATGGCTGGCTCAACCAAAACTACCAAGACTGCATATTTCTGTTTTAGTTCACTGATGTATCTGATTTAATTTTTGTGTCCATCAATGAATAAGAAAATGTATGATTGAATGTACTTCTGTTCTATTTTACAAGTGATATACCTATGTACAATTTACATATCTTTTACTTTTTATGATTGACGACCGGCTGGTGTAGTGGTAACATACATTGCCTTCTATGCCAGAGGTCCTGGGTTCAAATCCCGGCGGCGGCGGATATTTGTGTGATGAACACAGATATTAGCCGTCAAGTCATAGATGTTTATATGTTTATTTAAGTTTATTCTAATAAAAAAAATATGTATTTATTCAATATGTATGTTTAAACATTTCTTAAGTATATCAGTTATCTAGTATCCATAACTTATCTTTAAGAAACTTAATTTGGGCTAGATAATGTTGTGTGAGTGTAAGAAATATTTATTTATTTATTCATTTATTTATTTTTAAACTATTGTTACCTACGTATTGTATCTGTCTATAAATGTACCTAACTCTATTCAATTCTGAATATCTAATTAATTTCTAATAACAAAACAAAATTAAATGAACCACAAAGTGCTTAAAAGCTACAGTAATAGATACTTTAGTATCTATCAAACAATTATATACTCCCTAATCCTTTAAACCACCCCACAAGTCCACAGTAAAGTTAATACTTTGGTACAGTCATATCTAATAAAATGTATACATAAAGCAACTTATTCCGTTGTAATAAGGTTCAGAGTCCAATGACAATGTATAAGTACATATTATTAGATTTAACTGTACACCATGAGCACCCTATTAGAATCCTGCCAAAATAATTCCTTATTTGCAAATCCTCGTGTCGGTTTAAATCTATTTTCGTGTAGTATTTTGTAATGGTAATGCGCACATTTAGTCGAGGTTTGAGTGCTAGTGTTGTGCTTAAACTGTGTTTGTATATCGATGTCTATTAACTAATTGATAAACTGATCAACGCTTTGCTGTTAGTGTAATCTAAATAGTAAGTATAAAAATAACTTTTTCATAATTCATTTTTGACGACCAGCTGGTGTAGCGGTAACATACATTGCCTTCTATGCTAGAGGTCATGGGTTCGAATCCCGGCGGCGGCGGATATTTGTGTGATGAACATAGATATTAGTCGTCAAGTCATGGATGTTTATATGTTTATTATAATATGTATTTATTCAATAAGTATGTTTATATACCTCTTAAGTATATCAGTTTTCTAGTATTTTTAAGAAACTTAATTTGAGCTAGATAATGTTGTGTGAGTGTCAAAAATATTTATTTATTTATTGGGCATAGGCCTCAACCAAGGTTCTCCACACAGATCGCTGGTGACTTTGACCAAATCGTCGGTCCACCTACCATAAAAATAACTTACCCAAATTTAAATCAAGGCCCCAAGGCAAGCTTACATATAACTTTCACGCATTAAATTTCTGTACTGCAAAACCAAAAATTGAATCTCCCACGTCAATGCAAAAGATACAGCCTATTATTTTGCATCTTTTGACGTTCGTAAGGTAGGTTATCAAAACGTAAGCAGGTATAGGGTAGTTCCCGTTAAACTAAAATCATGAAAGGCAAAAAGTGAAAATTTACATTAAAAATGAAGGAAAATAATCTGAAAAAAGACAACAAAGGTATAACGGAACTCTCGATGCACGAGTCCAACACGAAATTGACTTTTATTTTATTTACATTTAAGTTATTTTTCAAGACAGCTTTCTTTTTAATTTGTAATTAATATAATGTAAATAGTAATGATGGTGCCGAAGATTAACATATAGAGTTCAGAAAAGAACTACTTCTTTATAAATTGCTAAGTAGAACGCCTAGAACACATCAGTGTCGGATAGATGACATTCAACGATACAATTTCGTCTCCATGTCACAAACCTTAATTTGGGCCTATATTTTAGACATACCTATTTATAAGACAACACTGTAAACTCCATACCATACTTGGTTTAAGTAAAGGCTTCATTTCTTATTAGATTTTCAATTTAAATTAGATTTTAATTTAAATTTGATTCATGATGAATTTAATTTTCAATGAACTTAATTTTCATGAACTTAATTTGATACTTTCAATTAATTTAATTTTTGTTAGTTTGTGAGTACTGAGAAGATACTAATATATAACTTAGCATTAAGAGCTGTAGAATTTGTTAGAAAATAAATAAATCAAATATTTTTTTTAAACAAAAATATATCGTAAATCCCAGGTCCAGGCACATCACTATCCCGGAAAGAGAATCATTGATGCATAAAATTCATACTGCACAGTGGCTCCCCTTGCCAACTCGCGTCATGCGTCAAAGTGACAGCTATCGCGAATTTTGACATTCATGCTACAGTGCTTATTTACATTTTGTATCGCGGGCTTTGAGATCCAGCAATCATACTTTATTTGATAGACTAGCTGCTGCCCGCGACGTCGTCTGCGTGAACGCTATGCAGCACCAAACGCACCTACGATTATAACACTGCTAGCGTGATAATATGTAGCCTATATGTTGACCCGACTTCTTAACTATCTTCATGCCAAATTTGAAGTAAATCCATGCAGTACTTTTTGAGTTTATCCCGGAAAGACAAACAGACAAACAGACAAACAGACAAAAATTCTAAAAACTATATTTTTTGTTTCTGTTTCGATTGTAGATCATACCCCAAGTATTCTTTTAAAAAAATATTCAATGTACAGTTTTGACTTTCCTACCATTTTATTATACTTTATTTGATAGATTAGTGTTGGATATTCATTGATAAGCGTCACTGAGTTATCATTGCTATATTTTTGCCTTTGTCGAGGCAAAGAAACCAATTTATCGTTACACCATGAACATCGCTTATTTAATAAAAATAAAATCTATTTTATTTTATTTTTTATTTAACGGTTAAAAATCTATACTATACTATCTATACTTATAAAACTGAAGAGTTTGTTTTTTTGTTTGAACGCGCTAATCTCAGAAACTACAAGTGGGATTTGAAAAAATCTTTTTGCATTTGATAGCCCAACTCTTGAGGAAGGTTAAAGGCTATGTTTTATCCCGAAATTCCCATGAGATCAAAAGTTACGCGGGTAAAACCGCGCGCGGTGGCTAGTATTAAATAAAAAAAGTACTGTGAGCGTCTAACACATCAACATTATTTTCAACCGACTTCCAAAACGAGGAGGTTCTCAATTCGTGTGTATGTTTTTTGTGTGTTTGTCACACGATTTTACTTGCTTGTTTGAAAGAGATCGCTCTAGAGCGATAATACCGCCTTTTGAACATTGTTATACTTTAATGATTTTCTGTATTTCTTTTTTTATGCAATAAAGAGTAAATAAATAAATAGATTTTAGGGACAATTATGAGTCGATTTTGATTATTCTTGTTTCATTGCTCCCGTATAAATTTCATCGAAATCGATTCAGTAGTTTTTTTTAACTTAAAGAAATATGTATCATCAGTACGGTGAATTGTACCTTGATGACATAATACTTCAACCAAAGCATTGACTAGGATTTAAAAATGTTAGTGAAGTTGAATTTTTTAATGCTCTGCATTCGTTGATTATTACAACTCTTAAATGTTTTTTTTTTGTAATATGAGACACTGCTGCGTCTTAGTTAATTATCATTTTTCTATAAGTAAGTACGTCCTCAGTGAGACGTTCTAAAGAAATAATTGTAAGTTATAATTTTGAGTTATAATTTGTTGTATATCTGAGCTGAAAGATGATGATTTAATCTTTTACTTCTGTTTCGACTCCAATAAAGTACCTAAATGAAAATAAAACATAGCATTATATTTGCGCTGTAGCATGGCGCGGATGACAGTTTCATTAACGTATCGAGATTAGTGACGAGTTAGTGACTTCGTGGAGTCTACCATTATTGCCGGCTAGTTGAACGTGGACCCTTAAGCCACCGCCATTTAGATAGGGTTACTCTAAACCAGCCCTAAGCGAACACCTGACTAAAACTTTCCAGTAGTAATCGTCATCACAACTATAATAATAAATAAATAAATAAATAATTCTGACACTCACACAACATTAACTAGCCCAAATTAAGTTTCTTAAAGAACTTGTGTTATGGATACTAGATAACTGATATACTTAAGAAATACCTATATAAACATACAAATTGAATAAATACATATTTTTTATTAGAATATACTTAAATAAACATATAAACATCCATGACTTGACGACTAATATCTGTGTTCATCACACAAGTATCCGCCGCCGCCGGGATTCGAACCCAGGACCTCTGGCATAGAAGGCAATGTATGTTACCTCTACACTCCGTGTAATGAGCCCACTGCAGGGCTATGAGTCTCTCTCCTGGGTGATGAGGAGGTTTAGTCCGTAATCCACCAAGCTGGCCCAGTGCTGGTTGGTGGATGTCAGATATTTCAGGGTGCCGAAATGCCTTCTGACAAATCCTAACGACTACTGTATACAAGTATACAGCACCTGGGAAGGACTGCTTAACGTGCCCAGTAGTTACGTATTGCGTTAAATATTAAGAAACATTGTTTTAAACTATCGCGGTTATTTTCACAATGATGTACTTACGGGATTCTTACCACGATTTTTAATTTTATTTTCGCACGTCCGATATTTCGATGCTGCTACAAGCACCATGATCTCTGCCAGACCGCGATCATGGTGCTTGTAACAGCATCGAAATATCGGACGTGCGAAAATAAAATTAAAAATCGTGGTAAGAATCCCGTAAATACATTAAATCATTAAGAAACATCCTCACAAACTTGCAACTTCTAAGCATAAGTAGGATATGTTTATCTGATTATCTCCACAATATCCTTTTACGATAAAACAATCTTACAAATGAATAGGCCATTAATAAAAACATTATTATCAATAGAATCACTCATACATCCTCCGCCATTGATATTCATTCATTCATAGCTTGCACGCGGCTAGGGTTGTCAATCGCTGGTTATTGAGTGTCGGGGATCTTTTTCTAATTATTTTATCATAAAACTATACTTACACCTGAACAAGAATAAATCTGCTAGAACCAGGATTTCAAACATTTCAAAAAAGCGTTTTGTGTAAACCGACACACATCTACAGAAATGTCTTTAATTAGTTTTTTTTATACATAGTAAGGCTCGGGAAGATAATACACTTACAATTACACGTACACTTAAAAATACTAGGTTTGCTAATGTTTTTTAATAATTTAAAAGTTCCGTTCAGTCAGTGTAATTTCCAGTACCTATAGTGTAAAGCATTGTAAAGTTCAAGAGCTTGTTTGTTTGAACGCGCTATTAATCTAAGGGTCTATGACCTTTCGGATTTGAAAAAAGAATTTTGCATTATTATGAAGTTCTTTTTCATCCGGAAATTCTTACAAGATCAAAAGTCACGCGGGCAACCCAAGCGCTAGTTAAAATTTGATCATTTAAAAAAAAAGATTAACTTATATCAACATACATAGAAAAAGGTGTCGTGCCAACCCTTAAAAATACTACGTCAGAGATTAACAATAACTCTACGAGGCGTGATAAAAAAAACCTTCGCCCTTTGTTCCCTTTTTTTGGACGGAGCCGTGGCGCCTCAAATTGTAATAATTCCAGAAAAAAAAAACAATAGTTTTCTAAAATATCAAATTTAAAAATGGAATAGTTTTTGTTTAATCCGGTGTTCTTTTGGCGCCAACTGGCACGTGTCAGGATTGCTGATGATATTAAGATGGAGGCAGACAATGGCGCGTGTGGTTTATTTCTAGACGAACTATTGATTGGTTTTAAAGTATTTTTTCATGGAACTATTGTTTTAAGTTGAGTTCTAGGAATGGCTTGTGGTCGGCGCGTGATTTGGTTGGACTAGACATCGTGTAGCTTATTTTTAAAGGTCAAAGAGCTACGAGTTTAATGAAGAATTAAAATATAAAATCCATAGTGTTGATATCATTGGTTATTCCAGGCTTGGCTCTATGTAAGTTACTATCGCAAAAATCCTTTAGGTTCGAGCTCAAAAGCTCTATGAGGTGCCTTATTATCTGGCTGGCTTCTACGCAAGAAAATGGATTTTAAAAGAGCACAAATGGCAGCCTTATCTCCAACACGTGATCTATTCCAGACAACCTTTATACAAACCAATATCTACAGTAGCCAATCTGGAGAGGAATTTAAGTTAATAATAGATTCTGCTATGATGTTGAATTTTCTGCGAAAATAAAGATGAAAATGAAAACTTTTTATTTGCAGTAGGTATTCTTATACACTTTACGAACGTCAAACGCTGGATGAGGGCGGCGCAGGTCCGGGAGACATGAAGAATCCTGCGGGAGGCCTCCGTCCAGAAGTGTTCTCTCGGCTCATGAAGATAATGATCGCCCATTATCCACCAATGTCTTGGTGTTGTCTACTGCGATGAAATATAATTCGTAGATAGGGGAAAAATACATCCTATGAAACAATAAGGTGGGGGGGCTAGAATATTAATACTTAATTCTATTAGCTATTTGTATTTTTTTGCATCCTGTTTTGTTATAGAATTGATTGAATCTGACATATTTCAGTGTTTTGTTCCGTAACTAAAGGAAATAAATACTAAAATATGGCAGATTGTTTCCGTAAGCATAAGGATTTAAGAAAAGTAATGATATCAATGAACATCGATAAGTTATATACAGTACCTACTCTGAATCTATCACTTTGACACAAACATGATTGCGAATAAAAATACTGTAAGAAAGAAGGCACTTTTAAGCAATTTTTGTTAACATTATACTTCTATTCTATTCTATTTAAATTATTCACCTGTTATGGGCTTGTGCTTGTTTAAATTGATAGATTGTAGAGATGTTATATTAGGATCGAATTTTCATATGCCTGTTAACTAATATAACGCTTTATCAATAACATGGTGTCATAACTATTACTGGGTAACAGTCAAATAACAGTGAGAGTTTCTGATCTAGTTCGTAAAATGCACTATATTCATTCTATTATATTATAACATAATGATTATCGCGCGCTTTGATGACTACATGCAACGTCGCTCACTGTTTTTTGACTGTTATTGAATAACATAATAAAGAAATGTTCGTATTACCGAATATAACATTTCTGCCGTGTAACACAGTCACGTGTCACACCTCTAATAGTTTGTGGACTTTAAATCAAACTATGTCATCAACGTTGGTAATATTAAAACAATGCCTAAAAATCCGGTCGATTCGGAAAATATTCAATATCGTCAATTGTTTTAATAGCGATGTGCCTTATTGATTTACTGAAAAATTAAATATAGAATTAGAAATACTTAGAAGATATGAAATATTACGAATCTTAAACTTTATTTCGCGATTTAATTTTCCCCAAACCGGCATCACTAAGTTGCAGCTAAACTACAAAACCAATTTGACCAGGCACATCCTCAAACTGCATTCTTAGCCGTCCCTTTGATGACGAATCGGCTGATCAGTGATTCTATATGCAACCTCCTTGATAGTTTCATTTCTTTTTAATTTCTTTACGATACCGCCGTGACGGGTTTGGAATAATGGCCCAACGGTAGTATTGCGTGGATTGAATATTACTTATTCATTATGTCATTAGTTTTATGGTTACATCTTGTTCGGTTTTAAGGAAATGTTCTATAGTTGACGATGAAAGCGTGATGGTAAGTAGCACTTGGGTAAGTAATAGCAACTCTTTGAGGCAATGTGAAGAAATCGTAATGAACGCATCAATTGACCTTCATTTTAAATGTAGTAAATGATAATAAAGTCAAATACTTTGCATTTTGATGTGTTTTTAGATTTTTCTTGACTATAAAGCATAAAAACTGTCTTAATTGACGATTTTTTCACCATGATAAACAAAGTAGTTAAATTAATTCAAAGTTGCAATATGTAATTTGTGCCTATTTGACAATTTTGATAAAAGAGCTAATTCCGTGTCTCCAAAATACAATTAATGCAGGATTGTCATATGTAGATTGGTTTCTTCAAAAATTCGCAATTTCGCATTAATAGAGTCTCAGAAATATCCATACATTTAGCAGTATACGTAGCAGGGTATCATAGCACATAGCTTGAAGAGCTGTTGGGACAGCAAGAGTTTCGAGTTACAACTATGACGTAGGTACTTGAATGTAGCTTTTCGGATGATCAGGTCAAGGTAGTGTGACACAAGGAAGTGGGGGCAGTAGACAGTGCAGGACCGACCAGCGAACACGAATTTATTTTTCTATCATTGGTTTAGACATATCATTTTTAAAAAGGATTTTCATTTTTATAAATTCTAAAACATTTATGAAGGTTGATCTATTAACTATTTATCAGGCGTCAAATGGCCCCCTATAAGGCTTATATATACATTTATACGGAAAATAAATTATGATAATCAAAATGAGTTTTATCACACGTCTTTCTAAAAATCCGTAAAATATATGGTAGTAGTAGAATATGAAAAGAAATTTATATTCTTTCCACATATTTATTTTCTACACAGGACACATATCTCCAATGGGCTAGAATAGCTCTCTGATCCGTGAGAGATTACAAATTTGGTCTCTGATTATTGCTCAATTTGTTAAAAAAATATTTGACTAAATAAATGTATTCAAGTATTGAATTCGTTCTATTCGAAATCACAAACTCTACTATGTAAGGACTAAGTAGCGCTATGTAAAATTTACAACAAATTGATGTGTTAAAAATCACCCAACATTCCTGTGTTGTTATTTCAATAATTACCTATTTCCTTTGCCCATAGATAATTTTTCATCTTCAGTCACTATTTTATTTACTCTACAACGTTTCCATATACACGCAGTATGGAACTCATAAATTCGTATTATCCACTCACCTCTCGCAACAATTAACATTACAATCTAAAAGAGTCCACCGCACGCTCGATCGCCCGCCCGTCTAGTCATTTCAATTAATATGTTACTTACGTATAATGACTGCAACATCAAACTTAGCATAGTAAGTAAACGATCTCATTATTAAATAATAAACTAAATTCAACTTTCATCCATTAGGTTAAGGTCTATTCCTATTTTTATTGATTTGCAGTAGTTACGTCGTTTTCCAGTTTTGGAAGGTTAAGAGTAAACAAATGACTGAAAGGCATGACAATGTATGCAAATACAATAATTGAAATTGTCGGTCTGTCGGTGCTTCAAAGCGGCGATGTGCCGATAAAATAAAAAGCATCGATTAATATTACGATTTCACGTCATTCATGGCGAGGTTCGAGGAATATTGCTTGGGAAAACAACAGCGCTTGCATTCCCGCCATTTTGGACGTGATTCGCGGTCAAATATGCTTATGGGTTGCTATATATGTAAATATCTGATAATGTTGCCTAACTTAAAAAGGTTTTATTTATTTGTAAATATACATACAGTCTGGCTAATGAAAGTACTGTGTCACTGTTGTCAAGCGAACGGTTGTTGGTGGTTTTGGTAATTGAGATTTTGGAATTGTCATATTTGAAAGATAGTTTCATAACTAATGTAGGAAACAGCGATACCAGTGACTCTGATGATTCACTCCAAATAGGATTGCTGGATTCAGATTTTAATTACAATGAAAAAAAAATTATTGTATTTTATTGTTTTATTTTTAAGCCTGATTAATACTAGTTGCCTATCATTTTAATTATATACTTCTCATCAAAAAGTACGACAGTACCAATATTGTTATTTTTTACGATAATTTTAATTTTAATCCATATGTGTCGTACTATAGTCGGGGTTACCATGATGGGATTTTTTTGATTCGCCAGATTCTTTCATTCTCTACTTTCATTAGCCAGACTATATGTGGATTAATAATCCTGATTAATTTACAAATGGCTTGCTCTTTTTAGAAATGAAATAGGCCCTAAATCTATGAATCCATAGGACGCTATATTGTATGGTCTAAACCTCCTCGTCACCCAGAGGTTGCGTTGCAGTGGGGTCATAAAGAGTTGTTCCTGATGCATCATAAGCTGGGAGACACACCGCTGCACGAAGGCCTTCCCCGAGATTCTTCACGTCATCGCTTGTTCCCGCGCTGCCCTCATGGAAATTCATCATCACATCATCACAACTCCTTGTAAGACTGCAAACTGGACGGCAACGACAGCGACAGTGGCGCGGGCAGCGATTTCTGCGACACTATTGAAAGTATTGAGTTTGTATGAAACCGCGACAAATCGCTCTCTCGCCCGCTGGCGTCGAGAACGGCCCAGATTCCCCACGTCGTCGTCGTTGCCCGCGCCGCTGTCGCTCTAGCTGCCGTCAAGTTTGCAGCCTAGTGAGCCCACTCCAGAGCTATGGGTCTCTCCTCTAGGTGATGAGGAGGTTTCGTAATCCACCAAGCTGGCACTGGGCCAGGCTGGTTACAATTTCCACATGGAAATTGGCAATGACGAAAGTAGCACGAATAGATCGATAGATACAAATAATTTTGAAAAACTCTACCGAGTTTTTTTACATTACATAAGGTAATTCTTTTTAACATGGCCGGTGACCCTTTCATAATTTTCCTGTCATCATGAGATCCTCATTTATTTAGTGAGTGGTGTACCAAATGATTATGAGCAAAACTCGACACTTGACCAACATTTTTAATTCGTATTTTCAGTACGGAATGACATTCTGCTATTATTTCCATTGAGAACCGAATATTTTATTGATAACTACTTTTGTTTCCACCGAAAAGCACCATCTCGATAGACAAGATTTTTGTGTGAAAATCAATTCAATTATTTTAAAGTTACTATGGTACAGGCAGACATACAGATACGTACGCATGCCAAGCTTATATAATCCCTCTCGTTAATCTGGGTTTCATTAATTACAGATGAAAAGTATGCGGAGTTAGTTACAGGCTAAAAAGTATACTACGGTAACGGAGATATAAGTCCAAAATTTGAGGTCACCAACTAGGATCGAAAGAGTGATAGGCATATTGATGTTATATTAGTTGTATGTTAATTTGTGTGTTAATGTAAAGTAATGTAAATGGAAAGAAAGTTCATATAATGTAATGTAATCGAGAATTAATGCCTAGTAAAACCTAATTTGGTTAAAAGGCATTAAAAACTAAAATGTTCATTGAATTTGTTATTGTTAATTAATCTATAGGTACTAATACATAAAGCTGGAGAGTTTGCTTTTTTGTTTGTTTGTTTGTTTGAACGCGCTAATCTCAGAAACTGCAAGTGGGATTTGAAAAATTCTTTTTGCATTTGATAGCCCAACTCTTGAGAAAGGTTATAGGCTATATTTTATCCCGAAATTCCCACGGGATCAAAAGTTACGCGGGTAAAACCGCGTGCGGTGGCTAGTTAAATAAATAAAAAAAAATGTTGTATGTGATCACCGAACGTAATGACTTTTTGCTATGTTTCCAAAAGGAGTAGGTAACTATCGGTACAGTCATGTGCATTAATATGTACACTACGCAACTTATTCGGTTGTGATATGGTTCAAATTCCAATGAAAATGTATAAATATTATTAGACATGACTGTAAAAGCATTCGATAAAATTTGAAACGTTTTTTATTCACAACAAAGGACACATAATTTATTAATTATTTAATATTTCCAAGTAATCGATAAGCGATTTTAAAGCCAAGGGAACATCTAGCCTCTATTTACTATTTTATTCATAATTATGCATGATAAACCTATTGTGAGTAATGAGGTTATATATGTTACCGGAAAATAATAAGAACCGTAAGTTTATAAATTTCCTCGTAAATTTATAAACTTTCGTAAGATTCTAAACGAGAGATAAATTGTATTATTTTACGCTCACATTTTCGCAAATTTATCAATTTACGACGTCTCGTGATAAAATAAACTTATGGATATTAATTCGTAAGATTCTAAACGGATCGACCAATCACAGAAGAACTTTTAATTTTACGCTTTTTTAAAATAGGGAAAATAATACACTGCTCGCTGATTGGTCAAGAAGACAAACAATTACAAAATTTGGTTTTAACTACACTAATGGTATATGGCTCTTTTTTAGGGTTTTTCGCTCGGCTCGCGCACGTATATTACTATATGCAACCTAACTGCTCCTCCTCGCTGCGCTCGTCGTCGCACCTAACCGTTCCGACATGGCCTTCCAGTGTATTTGTTTTTGAAATTAGAACACGTGACTTATTCAACCAATTAGAGCTTACCTACTTATTATTTTATGAGTGAGTTGGGTAAGTTTATCAATTTGCAAAAATATGGGCGAATCCTACGGAAGTTTATAAATTTCCGCGTAAATTTATAAATTTACGGAATTTATTATTTTCCGGTGACATATACACACACTTATTCTTAATAGGACGGATGAGAAAAACGATCGATTGAAAGATCGCAATCGGAGAACGTGCAATAATTTCGCAACAGCCAATCCGTTTACATTCAATCAATGAATGAATTAATAATTCTACGAAACAATATTCTAAAACGTGATATTAGACACAAATCAATTAAATGTAAAAAGCCATTGCAGCTCATTTCTGATGCAGTGCACAACATGGCGTACTTTGTTGTTTTGCCGCCAAACGTAATAGGCATAATAGCCCGGTAGCCAGTGCCTTGAAGACACCGCAATTAAAAAGTTGAAGTTTAAAAAGTTACGCACAAATTTGTTTGTGGCCAGTTTTAAAAGTTCGTTATCTTGGTTCCTTTGATTAATATTCGCTGTTAATTTAAAGGTAGGTGTTTAAGTTTTACCCTCGCATGGTCAGGTTAGAATTTGTCTGCCGATTCCTGATAAGTGTAAAAGGTCCAACTCCGTTTTTTGGTAGGTTCGCCTCGGTTTTACCTAGATCTACTAATAAAATAATTATTATGAAAGTGAGGATTAACAAATGTAGTCTACTAAGTAAATATGGCTATGACATTTACAACTCTTCTTGCGCGATTTAATCGACGTACAGCGACATCTATCGAATAACGCAAACTAAAATTTTGAATTTATTATAAATGTTTGTTCCTCTATCACGGCAAAACGGCTTTGGCAATGGATTTGGATGAAATTTGGCATGGTGATGGTTTACAGTCTGGAATAGCGAATAGGCTACTTTTTATCTTGATATTCCCGCGGAATTTGGCGGGTAAAACAATAATGTCATCTGCGACCTAATCTTCTCTTACCACAGGTCAAATTGAGGACAAAGGCGAGTTTAATAAAAGTTATTTTTTAATTGATAAAGTAAAGACCTACAAATGACATTAATACATAAGTTTATTTCTTTATTTTCGATTGAACCACATTAAGTCTTGAATATGATAACAAATTAGATCCTAGCCGTCATTTTATTTTTCAAAATCGATTAGGTACAATAATATTGACATTTCAGTGAATTCACAAAAAATCGGAATCATAGTATCGTGAATCGTGCGTGATGTTTAATACAAACTTTCAACCACTATTTGTAATTTGGACTGCTTCAGTGATTGGTCCCACCAGATCATGGTCACATAAGGACAAAACACTGAAATCAAAAAAATATTATTTCTTCTTCAGTGATACGTCTCACTGAATTATTTATAAGAAATAATGAGATCAAGTACGGTCAGCAAGCAAACTAATAAGAAAAATCAATAAAAGACCTTTCAAATAAAACATTTTAAAATAAAAAAAGACGTGTGGCACTCGGAGACTGCCGCGGTAAAGCTATTGCGTAGCATTTTTTATCAACTTATGCAATTATGATTATTTATTTAATTTTATTAATGCAGTAATGTTTGATCTAATATGAAGTTCCACAAGTTCCTAGTAGATTTATTTAAGCCCGCATGTAAAGTTATGAAATCAAAGTATCACCGCTATGCCAGTCGGAGTGGGGGGTGTTAGGTTTTTTTCGTTACGGAATTTCTGGATTCGGTCCCCACGCTCAAGACCCGCGATAGAAGCTATGCAATAGCTTAAAAAAACCATAATATTTATTAAGCTTTATAGAATCAAACAAAATAAAAATCCTTTTGGGACAATGATGTGGTGGGACGAATCACTGAAGCAGTCTCATTTTCGACCTAATATTCACGGCACCAAATCCAGCGTTACATTACCTGACAAATTTCCCCATCCAATTTTAACTTAATGCCGAGGGCATAGAGTTCAGATACAAGCAAGTACCTACTGCATATCGGTATATTTTTTTAAATAAGTAGTACCAGTAAAATTTCAGTACTTACCCTTATTAGCGTACTGCCTCATCAGACATAATACCTACCTGTACAAGTTATTAAAATCGAACTCAATTATATCAATACCCAAATAATGTATAGATACCGGATTAATTTCTGTAGATGTTTTCAGTACAGAAATATTTTAACCTATTTAATTTCTGTTCCGAAATTTACAGGTCAGCATATGTCCCTACGCTTCATAGGCTTCAACTAAACTATCGAACATTCTAAAGCATCCGCTACATTGTTTAAAAATAAGTCTTTGATATTAATATTGATACCGGAAAATTTCAGTTAACCGAAAAAAAAAAGTTATGCTACAATAATAAAAAAATTACACGAATTATTTCAGTATGAATTGCTGTACTGTTATTTTTAAATACACCTAATTGAACGGTATGACGTCAAACAGAAAAAAATGTACAGAAATTCATACCGTTATGCAGTCCCTGGATTCAAGTAAAATTTTTGACAGATTTGTAACGCTTGATGTGCTGCCTTCTGTACCATTAAATGAGCTTGTGGGCACAAACGCGGGTTTAGTCACCGATCAGACAGAAGAAAATGACAAACCTTCGAAGTTTTTGTTTTTCAGATACATAGCTAACTCAAGTTAGAAATTGTTAAAAAATTCAAAAAAATTCAAAAATTCAAAAAGTTTTATTCATCTTAGGAATTTCACAAAACACTTGATGAAGTCAGTCATCACATACTTCGGCTTTAACTAGTTGTTGATAGTTGTTAAATAAGATATTACAGTAGACCAAGAGACAAAAAAAGCCGGCGGAAAAAACTCTTGGCACTCTTTATCAGTCAGAATTATCAAATTAATACAAATAGGTACAGTACAAATTGACCGTGACATGAAAAAAAAAACAAACACAAGACAGCTGATTGTGAGAGCCAATGTCATGCCACAACAAAATTGCTTACATAGCAGATGCAATGAGCTATGGATATATGTGTCTTATAGGACACACTCGTAAGAATATAAATAGATTTTGTAAGAAGTTTACTTAAACTGTAAATTAAGTTGGTTCTTCATAAGTATTATTTGTAGTGTATTCATAATTATTTTACCTTACCTACTTTTTATAAAATATAAATATTTTAAAAATATATAAAGGACCACAAACTACTTAAGTAGGTATACGCGTTTTTGCAATTTTAGTTTCAATCAACAGATGATTATTTTCATCTTTTAAAAAGTGATTTTCATATTTTTGCTTCGTTATTTATTAGTGTTGATTAAGCAATCTATCAAATAATCGTTAACCTTTCATTTTATCTCATTATAAAATAATAATAATAAATAAATAAATTACCAGTAAACATGTTTTCAACAAGCAGATTCTTGCCATTTTCCGCCACACTGCTGAGCACCACTTGTTTATTACAAGGCATTATCAAAACAAGTCAAGGCACACACTTGAGGGCCACACGTCTTCGTCGCGTCGTCGTCGCGTCGTCGTCGCGTCGTCGTCGTCGCGTCGTCGTCGTGATACGTTCGCCTTATAATTTTCTCTGTTTGGCAGCAGTCTTACTTTTATTGGTTTGGCACCGACTTCAAAAACTATGTAAATAACTACCCAGATAAATTGTTAATGTTCTTATTAAATTCATTAGTATTAATTAATTTTTGGCAGAAATTTACTATACGGGGTAGTAATATGGATGAAAAAGAAACAGGAAGAGGATGGCGTTTAATAGTATATTATGTAACAAGTGAGCTAAGTTGCTAATTATAGTCGAGGCTGTGATTTGAGCCCGAGCCGCAGGCGAGGGCTTAATAATGAGCCGAGACTGTAATTAGCAACGCTCACGAGTTACATACGACGTTTTTCAACACACTTGTGTTGGATATAGTTTGCCATTCTCTTGCAGGAAGGATAAAATCACCAGCAATACAGATTTTTGAGCTAGACAAGAATTTATTGATAGTTTTAATTTATTTGTAAATTGCTCGCAAATTGCAATGGGTGATGTTGGTGGTATATAGACCACACCAATGACTAGAGAACTCAAATGGTCTGTACCAGAATAAATAAGTCCTCTAAGTCAGGTGAATCCCATTCTGCTCTTCGCGATGATCTATATTTTTTATTGACAGCAATAAGTACGCCAGGGCCGTATTTTTTTACTTTTAACGAAGTCTCTATCTCTGCGGTATATATTATAATTGTCGGGAACTACGTCCTATACTCCAAACGCAATTCGGCTAGCTTAGATTTTAAACCCCTACTATTCTGATGATATAATAAAAGACTTTTTTTATTAAATATGGATGGGACGTTTGTCTTCCATGCCACCTGATGTTAAGTGAACATGAAGACTAAGGTGGTACACGTCCATCCACGAGAAACCTATTCACTCGACGCTTAAAAGTACTAGGACTATACTGGTCAGGGAAAATAGACGCAGGCAGTTCATGCCAAACCTTGGCGACCCGTATCAAAAAGGAACTGTCAAAACGCTTAGTTCGACTTTTCGGAATATCTACCACATACGGATGGAAGTTCTGTCTGCGTCTAGTAGTCCGATGGTAAAAGGGTGAGGGTTCAATTTGTTCAAACAGAGCACTGGCGCACTCACCAAAATGTATCCTGTAGTACACGGTTAGACACGCAACCTTACGACGATGCTCTAAGGTCAAATGCATTACTATGCATTGTTAAACAAATAACTGTTAAAATGAGCTGTAGTTGATTTAACTTCATATTTATAGTGGGGTGTTTATACATTGGAAGTTGTTTATTGAAGATGTAATGGGGATATTGGTTTAAGACTAATACGAACGAGGATATGATACATGATGTATATAGAGTTGTAATGTAGAATGTGTAAATGAGTATATTGAAATTAGACATGTGAAAGTAAACAGCTAATGAAACAAATAATTGTGTGAAACAGAAGTGATCGAGTTGTCTAATTTGTGGATAGTAGAAGTTAAGTCACAATTTTTAAGTTCTTCGACACATCGAATCACAACAGGTCTGCTTATCTTCCTTTCTCATCATAATGGTACCATTAGATGTCCAGGCATACTTATAATTCTTTTCCTTTATAGCTTCTATCACTCGAGAGTAAAGTATTTAATTGTTTAAAGTTCATTAACATAGATTCAAAAATTCAAAAAATTCAAAAAGTTTTATTCATCTTAGGAATTTCACAAAACACTTGATGAAGTCAGTCATCACATACTTCGGCTTTAACTAGTTGTTGATAGTTGTTAAATAAGATATTACAGTAGACCAAGAGACAAAAAAAGCCGGCGGAAAAAAACTCTTGGCGCTCTTTTTCAGTCAGAATTATCAAATTAATACAAATAGGTACAGTACAAATTGACCGTAACATGAAAAAAAACAAACACAAGACAGCTAATTGTGAGAGCCAATGTCATGCCACAACCAAATTGCTTACATAGTAGATGCAATGAGCTATGGATGCACAATACGAACATGACAAACTGGGACCAGAGTATTTGAACAAGAATGGAATAAAATAGTCATAGTATCATTGCTTGATCTTGATTTTTTTTTTCATTAGCAAAACGACCTGGCACCGCTAGCAGCACCCGTTCACGAGTTAATGCAAGCACCAGCCATCACCCTCCTCAACCATATTTTAGGGAAGAGGGTGACCCGATACCCGACGCTACCACTAGCCATGCCGCCTGAGGGAGCATGACGATCTTGCTGATGTCTTGACAAGAAAATAAGTGAGTGGGACAGTCACCAGTATGTCATACATATACCGCACAGCCAAGCCGTAAACAAAATTATTAAGTAATTAGAAACTTTTAGAAATATCCTGTTGTGCTTAATCCCATGCCTTTTTATCAACTAAGTAACCTTTAGTTTTATAATAAGCTTTTCGAGATAGAGTGTTTTTAATGATTGATTTAAATTTATTGAATGGCAGGGATTGAATTGACTTCGGAATTTTGTTATATATGCGTATTGACATTCCAATAAATGATTTGCTGCTTTTAGCCAGCCTTAATTTAGGAAACGCTAACTTATGGTCGTTCCTAGTCCTTACAGAGTAATTTGTATCATGATTATCTTTCCTAGTTTTAAATTTATTACTATTCTTATAAATATACATAATGTTTTCATAAATATATTGTGATGCAAGGGTCAAGATACCAATCTCTTTAAACTTTTCTCGAAGAGATTCTCTGTTTCCAAGTTTATACATTCCACGAATAGCCCTTTTCTGCAGTGTAAATATCGTGTCAATATCTGCGGCATTGCCCCAAAGTAGGATGCCATAGGACATTATACTATGAAAATAACTAAAATATACCAGCTTCGCTGTATTAACATCAGTCAATGAGCGAATTTTCTTTACCGCGATCGCTGCAGAACTAAGTCTACTCGCTAGTTGTGAGATATGGGCGCCCCATTGCAATTTAGAATCTAAGGTAATTCCAAGAAAAACAGAGTTATCTACTAGATTCAATCTGTTCCCATTAAGCCGCAGATCAGACTCAACTTGTTTTACATTTGGTGCAGAGAATTTTATACATTTAGTTTTTTTATCATTGAACGCTAGATTATTTATATTGAACCACTGAACAACATTTGCAAGAGCATTGCTTACATCGTTCTAGTTTATTTTCTGTCTTATCATTTTAAAAATTAATGATGTGTCGTCAGCAAACAATACAATCTCATGATTATTGCCTACCATATAGGGTAGATCATTTATATAGACTAGAAACAAAAATGGGCCCAGAATTGATACTTGAGGCACTCCCATTCTCACAACCGACCCAGCCGACCTTTTCCGGTTAACCTCAACCTTCTGAATTCTATCACTTAGAAATGAATTCAAAAGTTTGAGGTCAGTGCCTTTGATGCCGTAGTAGTGGAGTTTCCTGATGAGAGTGTCATGCTGAACACAGTCAAATGCCTTAGATAGGTCACAAAATATACCTAGGGCATCCTCCGACCTCTCCCAGGCACCAGTAATTATTTCAAATAGTTCAACACCAGCATCAGTTGTTGAACGGCCCTTTGTAAATCCAAATTGTTTATTATGAAGTAAATTGTTATAGGTGAAATGGGCCAAGAGTTGATTAAGAATATTTTTTTCAAAAATTTTACTACAAGTAGGTAGAATTGAAATTGGTCTAAAATTAGTAGGGTCTGTAGTGCTACCCGACTTAAATAAAGGTATAACCTTACTATGCTTCATTAAATCAGGAAACTCCCCACTAATAATACAGTTGTTAAATATTTCAACAAGGCAAGGAGCTATTACATCTATAATAGAATTTAATATTTCAACAGATATGCCCCACAGATCAGTTGTCTTTTTAATATCAATTGTCTTAAATGTTTTAATAATATCCCCGGTGTCTATGGGTTGGAACTTGAAAGACACCTTGCACTCACTCACATGATTTTTGAGCAATGATTCAGCCGCCACAGGTGATGAGCTTAATGATTTAGTAGTTGAAACTGGAATGTCAGCAAAACAGCTCTCAAATGCTGTCGCAACATTTTCATCTGCTTTAATTATTGTATTGTCAATAACAAGCTTAAACTCACTATTGTGATTCTTAACTTTCCCAGTTTCCTTATTAATTATATTCCAAGTAGTTTTAGTCTTATTAGCATTATTTTTAATCTTATTACCTAGATAAATTGATTTGGCTGCGGCACAAACTTTTTTAAATAACTTTGAGTAAGTTCTGACATAGTTGCAAAAGGTGTCATTTTTGTTATATGATTTCTCATGATAGAGATCATGTAGAGTTTAGAGTATTGTCCGCCGTGGAGGAGCCCGTAGCCTTCAGCAAGTGTCTCGCCGTGAGACCTCTACGCACCCTCGCAGCCGCTAGTAGATCGTCGTGAGTTTTTTTCGTAGTACTACGTTCTTGGGTCTATTGGATGCCTTGTTGTTTTTGGCTGTACGATGCTTAGCTTTTATAGAGTGTTGTTTCAGCGGTATCTTCAACGTTACATATTCAAGACTTCTGATTTACACGGTCAATTAGATTTTTAAGATTTTTAACTCATTAACAACATTTTGGTGTTCAAGTAACATTTTGACGAGACGCTAGGGACTTAATTTTTTTTCGCTTGGTCTTTTTAATGAGGGTGGATATTCTTTCATCAACTGATTTATTTACCAAACCCAATCTGTAGAAACCAGTTTCGAATTTCTCATCTATATACCTAATAAATGCCTGCGTGTTTATATACACCATTGAAGTCATCGGTGATTGTACATTTACTTCTTGATCTTTTATTTCAGTGCACTTAGTTACTTGGGGACTATGATGTTTTTTCTGCGGCTTGTAACATGGAACCTTCCATTATTGCTTATTCATTGGTAGGATTTTTTTGAACTCTATTTCTGTCATGCCTCCACATGTAAAGTGATAAAAAAGTTGACAACCAGAACATTTCATCTGCTTTTCAATCTTTACTTCCGACGCACGAGTTCGTTGCGTATAGTTTCCCTCTAGTGCCGAACAAAAGAACTATATTTACTGCCCTCTGGCGTAAAAGTATTCAAACTATATTGTACCCCCTTTACCGGCCAGTAGTAATAATTTTTGGTTCCTTTCGTTTAGTTTTTTATCTAGAAGTATAGGTGTCATTATTTACAATTTCTTTATTGGTATTATTCCGTGCGGCCTATAGTTTTATTTGTGTTTTTTGGAGATAGGCGGTAGTAAGATAGGTATTGTGATTTTCTATGACTTCTTTAAACGGAGCATCCAATGATACCTATTTAGATTTTGGGAACAAGGTGTTAGTTCCCAATTCCCAGAAAAGGGGATGGCAGGCCGCGGCCCACGGCCCGACGGTTGGCGTGTTGTACTCGCAGCTGGTGGGTGGAGAGTGATGGTGACGATGACGACGACGAGATGTTGGTCCTCTTCTTCCAAGGCTGCGAAGGTAGTCCAGCTAGGGGTCACCACTTTGGGAACAAGGTGTTAGTTCCCAATTCCCAGAAAAGGGATGGCAGGCCGCGGCCCACGGCCCGACGGTTGATGTCGGGATGTTGTATATATAGCTAGTCGCGATATAAACTTTGATAGCGCGATCTAGGAATTCTGTCGTGTCGTCATCGTTCAATGGAGCGTCGCTAGATGTCGCTACAAGATAAGTGTTCAAAAATAGTGTGATTTTTGTGTAGTAAACTTTATTTACTCACGCAGCAACGATTTGAGCAGCATGAAGTACGAAGGTTTTTTGCTTATGTTCTGGTGAAACGATGCAACTTCCAACATTAATTAGTGCGAGTTGCAGTCCAAGGATTCACTTTTTTGTAGATATTATGTAGGTAGGTATAGACAGACGGCTTCACGAACGTTGGTTGCCCTCGTAAAACTCTTTATTTATTCAGGGTGTCCCGCCTACCCTATATAATACCTCCATGGAGGTATTCTATTACCCATAAAGATTTTAGAAATATTAGGAAAACATCGAAAAAAATCGAAATTTATTTTTAATTTTTTGTAGGTAAGTATGTCAATAATTTAAATTTAAAAAACATTTTCTTTTTCTGTTCCTGTTTATAGGGAATTCTGCTAAAACATTAAGTTCCTACTTTTATTACGTAATTATGATCAGAATCGAGTACAGAGTGCTCTCCTTCAATATCTAAAAGGAGGGATCCGTGAGCGTAAGGTCTTAGGCCATGACCTTGTACAATACCTAAATCAAAAGTTCATGTTTGGTGTATCTAGAAGATTTCATTTAGGTACATTAATTCTAAAAATTTTAAACTACTTTTTTAGTAAAAAATAAATAAAACTTATGGACCGGCAACATCTACCTAACCTTGGCAAATAATTCAATGCAGTAAAATGACAGCTCCGGTGTGCCCACTTTAGGGAAGAAAAAAAATAGTGATGCGGTTTAAGTGAATTAATGTAGTTATTTTTTAATTTTTAACCCTTAGCACCACTCGGTATTTTCAGTCTACCTACACATTTACACTCGTGGGGAACCTAAGTCCCCACATTTTGTGTTCAAAATTTAGGTTATGAAATGTAGAATATTTTGGGATATCTTTTCATAATATAAATAAAAAACATGAACAATGAAAATGAACAGTTTTATTAATTTTTTTTTATAATAATTAAAAAAAATTCTAAACTCAAAGAAACATAATACAAAATAGGTATATTTATAGACGTTACTTTTCAGGCCCAATATAATTAAAAAAAATTACTTCATAACAAAAATGAAAGATTTTTTTCAAATAAACTATTTACCTTTTATTAAAAACAGACATAAACTCTTTCATAAATTTAAAAATACTCGAAATCACAAAAGGATAGTTGGGCTTAGTTGACTTATTTTTTTTTTTTTAAATTCTATAAACATATTAGCAGTCTCAGCAATTATGCACTTCTGTAGCTCTCGGGTGTCACTGGGAATACACGGAATCGCAACCGCGTCGGGCTCTAAATATTAATATGATTTGAAAAAAACAAAGCGCTGGGGGACCTAGGTCCCCCACGAGTGGTGCTAAGGGTTGATATCGTGATGTATGGAACACAAATATTTTGGCTCACAAGATTTTCTTTATTATTGTGCTGTTAGCAAAGGAATGAAATGAAATGAACAGTTTTGATCAAAACTAATATTAATACTAAGAAGTAACATGTAACATCTGAAATAAATATATTTGAATTTGAATTTGAATATATTTTGTGGGCTCACAATCAAGCCATTTCGCTGTAGGCTGTAGGTCCTAAGCACAAATTGGACCAATTCTTATGCCATTAAAAATATGTTTACTAAAACTGTCACGTCAAAGTGACAGCCGTAGTAAAAATATTGACTTATATATAATAATATAATACAATAATAAATAATTTATTTCAGGCAACACAAAGTTTACAAGATGGTAAATATAAACAAAGGGCCCATAGACCTTAAAGTATATAGATATAGACCTTAAAGTCGTGGTTGGAGCCAACCGTCTGGAACGCTGTTGGCCAACGCGAGCCCTGCAGTGTGCGCTTGTCGGTCGTCGCGAGCACACGTCATTGTGGTTGCAATGGATTCGCAATACGAAATCCGCGAACGAGAGACTCTAACTGAATTTATATGTCTGTATATTGATTTACCATGTCTTTGAGACTCTAGTTCCGAAACATATAAAGATAAAAATAAAAATTATTCGCTCTTTCAGCCACAGTTTCATTCACTTTCTTCTTTTTCTTTATTTTATTTATTTATGTTTATTTGGGAAACAAACAGTTACAAATAGCACGTAAATTTAATCACATTAATAACACATTAACTAGCGAAGTTTCCACAGTTTGATAATACAGAAAAGTGTGTAGTAACAATAGCTAAAACAATTGATTTACATAAAAATTAAACTAAAGTAATGAGGTATTTATTATATAAACTCTAAGCCTCTGTTGCAACTCTTTTCTAAATTTTAAAATTTTGAGATGAAATGTCAGATTGTTATTATAAAAATTACATGCTCTCTTTCTATACAAATTGCTTTATTTTTCTACTTCACTCAAACATAAAAAAGTTAACGCTAAGCCGATCTTTTGTTGCTTCAATACACACGGAATCATATTTAGATACCTACGTGTTTACGCTACGAAGTCCGGAGAGAAGTGACAAGTTGAGTCAACCATCCGACCGTGTAGAACAAATACAAATTTCGGTTGATCCGACCAAGGTCACGCTTGTTGGCAGTTGGGTCCGATCGTCTGGAAGGCCTTTAACATACAGGGTTGTTTTTTAGTCACCGGCCAAATTTAAATGTAAGTTTCTTTGATACAATATAAACGTACTTAAATATTTATTTTAGCATCGCTTGGTACAAAAAAGTAGAAATATGGAACCCCAAACGTTTTTTTTTTTTTTTTTATAATTGACTATAACCCGCGTTTGACCTCAATCTCACCTGATGGTAAGTGACGATGAGGTCGAAGATGAAAGCACACGGGTTTAGGAAGGAACTGGCTCTTTATACAATATTGCCGGAACACATTACCGCCGGAGCGGTAACATTTGGCGGCAGACTTTATATAAAGGGTGGTCGCTAGCCAGGCGGACCCAGAAGGGATCCTACCACCAAGCAAATTTGAAAATAGTCGCTGTTGATGAACATAGCTACTACGACGCGGCATTTCATTGTTAATAGTACGACGTAGTACCAGGCCCGGCTCACTCCGCGCGGTACATCCGTTATTTACCTACAGCGAAGCGCTCCGCCGGCGCGGCGTATTTCGAATGGGTCGTGTGTCACGCGCGCGCCCGTCGGGACGTTGTAGATACCTACCTACCTAATAGCACTCACAGTAATTCTATGATCGAGGTCGCAAATAGTATTTAAAAATGGACATAAAAAGAAACAAATATTCAATTAGATTATGTTTAGATTTGATTATGTTCAATTTAGCAAACAAAACATAGGTAGTATTACTAATTATTCGTCGTAACTTTTTTTTCATTTTGTACTTTAGGTAAGTTGAGACAATATTTTTTAAAAAGGTAGAATAACAGTAATACCTACATCGGTAGATACTTAATAACAAATAAGGAGATTAATTATTCTTCACTAGGCAGCAACCCTAACAGCGTAAGAAAAGATAAGAGGCATGCGATAGAAAGAGACAAAACTTCTAGGTATATAAATTTGCAGGTACGTAATGCTGTGCGAGCTGAATTCTACCGTATCGCGTCGTAGCAAGACTCGAAGTTATTTAGATCTTCTTGCGGAGTAATTCTTCTGTACCAACTATTACTTATTCTGTGGTAGTACTACGAGATGTTTTGTAGTAGCGCGTAGTCGACTTTATTTTAATGGTAATTTAAAGTGACCATGCTTAGCTTAACATGTTAGCGGATATATTAATTTCCTTGTAAAAAAAAATACTTTTTTTTGCAAAAATCGTTTCTATAAAATGATACTTATTGTGTATAAAAATTTTGGCCGATGACCACAAATCAACTGTATATTAAAATAATTAAATAATAGGTATATTAAAATAATAGGTAGGTAATAGGTCGCATTATAATATGTATGAACTTGTAATAAAATCTCTTTGGCTATAGTATTTGTATCTGACTGGTTTTGGTATCATTGAAAGTTAAAACATAATTCCAAATTCAAATTAGGAAAATGTGTGATTTTCATTTGTTTTTCGTTCTGTCAAGATGAGTGAATAATGAAGAAATTCGATACATTTTAAAATTTTACTACATAAAAGGTAAAAATGCAACGCAAGCCGCGAAAAAAATTTGCGATGTTTATGGACCTAGTGCAGTGTCTGTGAGAGTAGCACAAATTTGGTTTAAGCGTATTCAATCCGGAAATTTTGATGTCAAAGATGCACCCCGCTCTGGTCGCCCTATTACGGATAAAATGGATGCCATTTTTGAAAAAGTGGAGCAAGATCGACATATCAGTAGTTACGACGTAGCTGAAGAACTGGGAATTGACCACAAAATAGTTTCGGCGCATTTGAAAAAAGCTGGGTACAGAAAAAAGCTCGATATTTGGGTACCTCACGAGCTCACTGAAAGAAACCTAATGAACCGTGTACTCATTTGTGATTCTTTAGTACGACGTAACGAAACCGAATCATTTTTGAAGAAGAACTGGTGATGAAAGTGATGTTGTGTGTGTGGTGGGATTGGAAGGGCATTATTCATTATGAGCTGTTACCACCAGGCAGGACTATCGATTTTGAACTCTACTGCGAACAACTTATGAGATTAAAACAAGAAGTTGAGAGAAAGCGGCCGGAATTGATCAACAGAAGGGGTGTGGTGTTTCATCATGATAACGCTAGACCTTACACATCTAAAGCCACCCAGCAAAAATTAAGAGAGTTTGGCTGGGAGGTGTTAATGCATCCGCCGTATAGTCCTGACCTTGCACCTTCAGATTTCCACCTGTTTCGGTCTCTTAAGAATTCTTTAGGCAGTGTTAGGTTAACATCACGAGAGGACTGCCAAATCCACTTGTCGCGGTATTTTGATGAGAGGTCTCAAAATTTTTATAGCAATGGGATCATGTCCTTATCTACAAGATGGCAAAAGGTTATCGAACAAAATGGTACATACATACTTTAGTTAAATGTCAATAAACTATATTAAAAAAAGTTTTGAATTTTCTTAAAAAATGCGAAGAAACTTTTCCCCCAACCCAATATACTAAAAACTACACTAAATTTGACACTATTTCACACGTAAATTCGGAGACGTGAGACGCGACAAACATTTAAATCATTGTGACACGAATCATGAGACACTCGCCCTCGAAATTTCCTGAAGACGACTCCCTGCGGCCAGAACTCCTCCTTCATGAAGATCGGCAGATGTTGGGTCGGTACTCTCACCACAAATGAGCTGAAACCAACTTTATGGCCAGGTTCCAACCGCTCAACCCTCAGAGAAAAGGTGTTTTTTTTTTCGAATGTACTCTACGACTTCCTCGACATTGGTAGACCAGTGTACTCTGGATACGTACAGCTGCGTTGACGGTACTTCACCGTGCATCAGCTGACCTACTAGTGCGGTGCAGTGCCGCGATGGTTGCGGACGTTAGGCTTCTTATTCTTTCTCTCCACTTTGACGAAGCCTTCCTCATCACATTTCTTGTCCTGCCGAGGACGTGGAGGTACAGTCTTGCGAGCGGGCCCGCTTCAACTTTTCTCTTCTCCGTTGTCGCCCGCTGCGATGTAGTGACAGCGGCGGCGTTGGCATACGCACGCGAAGTCGGTGCGCGTTGAGTCATCGGATCCGTCACAGCGAGGGACCGGGCGGTGGAGCGCGGGGCGCTGCAAGCGGGGGAACCGGCGGTGGCGGGACGTGGCGTGTCGTACGCAGCGACCAGAGTCATCGGCAACGCCGAATCTGGACTGTTGACAGATGCAACTTGCGCTCCACTAAGTTCGCTTTAAACGCATTGAACTCTGGTGACCCACGTACTAAGTTATTACTTTTTATAAGTAATACTTCTGTACGAAGTTCACCTATTGTAGCATTCGATGCATCTAGCTTCCTCTGGACATCAGCGAGGCTTGATTTCAGGAACGTGATGTCCTTCAGCAACCTGCTTACGTCGACGTGTTCGAACCCGATGCTTGGCAACTTGTGAAGTTTCTTTGCCACAAATGCGGGAACATCGTCCGTGTCGGTCTCCGTACCGTCTTTGTATTGGAGACCGACCCGTCAGTATTATCAAGATCGTTTCCCAACCGTGTTTTTTTTTTAAATTTTATTATTTATTTATTTTAATTTAGGAAGACCAACAGCCATTATAACAATAATAAAAATACGGTATCGATACTGGGCCAATTAAAGATCCTCACCGACTGCGTTCTTACTAAGGTAACAAACAACCATATTTTTTACTATGAGGTACTATTTATTTTACTATTATTTTATACCGTTCGGCTGTAAACTGGACGGCAGCGACAGCGACCGCGTGAGCGACAGCGGCGCGGGCCGCGATTTCTGCGAGACGATAGAAAGTATTGAGTTTGTATGAAACCGCTACGTCGCTGGCGTCGAGATCAGCCCAGATTCCCCGCATCGCTGCCCGCGCCGCTGTCGCTCTCGATGTCGCTGCCCGCGCCGCTGTCGCTCTCGATGTCGCTGCCGTGCAGTTTTCAGCTTCAATGCACTCTTTTAATAAATATTTGAACTCGATGATGTTCCTCTTGTTATTGCCAACAATTTGGTGCCCATGTACCTTCGGTACGAAAATGGGCGAACTTGTATGAACATAAACTGACTTCCTTTGTCAAACGTGAACCTGTGGTTTCTGTTGCAGACATCAGTCTTGCAACCTCTGGTTTCCTGCCAAGGTACCAGGTACCAGGGTACCAGGCGAGGGTATGCGATGGAATACCATAAGTATTCCATGTACCAGTCGTCAAAATATTTTAACCGAGCAGTGCAATCACAGCACTTGATTGGTTCGTATGTTTGCGAATGTTAAAAGGTATATGGAGTCGGTTACAAGTTGGAATACCAATGCCGCACGAGTTAAATAAGAATAACCTCTGTTTACCCTTATCTCTACTTAGAAGCGCTTTGAATTAAGATACCTATTGTAATAAGGATGGGTTAGAACAGGAGATTGTAACCATTAGAAGTTTAATAAGAATATTCTCTGTTTATCATTATCTTTACGTAGAAGGAAGTACTTAGAATTAAGACACCTATTGTTATTAGAATAAGAGATTGTAACCATTTAAATATAAGTTGAAGTTTGCGAATAAAGTCAGTTCTTCCTGAGCCTTCATGGCAAGCAGTTGCTTTTTAAAAACACCTTTACCCAAGCCCTAGTGTTAATAGGCGCAGTCGAAAGGTAGGATATAGGCAGTTCTAGTACCATCCTAGTTCTCCATATCCTAAGAATCTACTATACCCGGGCTTGGGGTAAACTGTAGGGAAGAGCTCCTGGTTCCTCAAATCGAAGCCAGCAAGAACATCGCAGCGGAATGGTGATAGTGGGGTAAGCATAAGCTCTGATTATTCCTACATCCTATTTCCAACCCTTTTTAAAGTGTTTTAAATTTTAAATTTCATTTTTATTTTTATTGTGTGATTTTATTGAATTTTAAGAATTTTATATTTGGTGTTTAGGTTTAGCGTAGGAAGTTTGTTTGTTTTGTAGTTAATTAAAATCATTAATAATGGAACAGCATACTGAATCGCAACCTCAATCTAATTTACCTGTAATAGATATAGGGGATTATTTAACCATTAGTAATGAATATGCAAAGATAAGTGCATTATTACCTACTTATGAAGGCAATAAGCGGACATTAAATTTCTTTATCAAATCGGTAGAGAATGTTTTAGAAATTTTAGGAAATAAGAGTAAGACCCTATAATCGCGTGTCTAATAGTAAATAAATTATGCGGAAAAGCCGTGGAAATTCTCGCGGAATGTAATGCGTATAAAACGTGGGAGGATATAAAACAAATCCTTATCCAACGTTGTGGTGAATTTAGGGACGAAGTAAGCCTCGTCCAGGAACTTAATAGCCTTCGGAAAGGCAAGTTAGAAATAGAACAATTTGGCGAAAACATAAGAGCACTAACATATGCACTTATTAACCTAGATCAAAGTAAAAAGGATTACTATGAAAAAATGAGCATAGCCGTTTTCATAGGACAACTAAACCCTCTTTTATCCATCACTGTTAAAATTCAAAATCCGAAGAATATTGAACATGCGATAGCCTTAGCCAAACAGGAGGAGTATAAGATCAAATTAAGTAGGTCACAAGATAGTAATATTGCAGCGAGGCAAAATATTCCAATGAATAAAACTTACTATAGACCTTCAGGTCCACCTATAGCATATCAGAATAGGCAACCACCTCCATTCAATAGGCAAAATTATAACATGTACAATAATAACTATAACAGAAATCCAGGACCCTATCGTCCACAGTTTTCGAATCAAAATACTCAAAACAGTCCTAGGCCTCCAATTAAATTTAAGGAGTTAGAATATAAAATGAATTATCAACCAGAGGAGAGTCAAAGTCCTCCGGAACCTCAAGAAGAGGAAACATTAGCTATAGAGCAGCAATATGATTATGAAGACCAAGTAAATTTTCAAATAGGCCCAACGTCAGAAAACGAAACATAATTCATGTTAATAATCAAAGCGGATTACCATCAGTTTTTATCGAAGAGTTTGGAGGGAGATTTTTGATAGACACTGGAGCATCAAAATCGCTTATAAGTCCCTCAGTAGTAAATAGTAATCCAAATTTTAAAAAAAAGTTAGAGTTAGAAAACCACTCTATACACACTGTACATGGAGTGTCAAAGACAAAACATGTTTTAGAGATTAAGTTACCTAGTTTATTCAACACGGATAAAATTCATAAGTTTGTTGTTTTTGATTTTGACAAAGATTTTAAAGGACTCTTAGGTCTAGACTTTCTAGAAAAATTTCAGTCTAAGATTGACTTGAAAGAAATGAAACTTTTTATGAATAAAACAGCTATTCCTATAAGAAAGGATATTAAAGAAAAAATAACATTACTACCTCAATCACAATGTGTTTTAAACTTATTAATTAATAGAAAGACAGGAGACTACTTCTGTAAGGGTTATGAGTCTAAAACTGGAATAAATATACCTTCGTCACTAATTAAAGTTGAAAACGGTATGTTTAAAACTATAGTAGCAAATCAGTCCGATAAACGTATTTCCCTTAATAAATTAGTACAGTTAGAGCTAAATCCGATACCCATAGAAATAAGTAGTGAACCTATTCATAAGTTGAATAATTTTAATATAAATGAATGCGAGATAGATAACATCCTAAAGGAAAATTTATCACGATTAAGACTAAATCATTTAAACGAAGAGGAAAGTAGAGAGATTAAACGCCTTTGCTATAATTATCGTGATGTATTTTACTCAGAAAACCTACCCTTAACATTTACGCACACAGTAAAGCATAAACTAAGATTAACAGATGAAACACCCATCTTTTCAAAAAATTATAGGCATCCCCCGGCGGAGATGAATGAATTAAAAAACCAGGTAGATGAGCTTTTAAATAAAGGGATTATTAGAGAAAGCCAATCACCATGGTCTAGTCCAATACATCTAGTACCAAAAAAGGCGGATGCCTCAGGCAAAGTCAAGTGGCGGATGGTTATTGACTTCCGCAAACTTAACGAAAAAACGATTGAAGATAAGTTCCCCATACCAAACATTACCGACATTCTAGATAAGCTAGGTAGAGCCCAGTATTTCAGCACGATAGATTTAGCTTCAGGATACCATCAACTGGAAATGCATCCAGACGATATTGAGAAAACAGCGTTTAGCCTAGATCGCCATTACGAGTTTTTAAGAATGCCGTTTGGACTTAGAAATGCACCCAGTACATTTCAACGCCTTATGACTAACATTTTAAGAGATTTATTAGCAGATACTTGTCTTGTTTACTTAGATGATATAATAGTATATTCCACGTCCCTTCAGGACCACCTCAATAAAATAAAAAAAGGTATTTGATAGACTAAGGGCACATAATTTTAAAATCCAATTAGATAAGTCAGAGTTTTTACAAAAACAAGTCAATTATTTGGGTCATGTCTTATCAGCGGGAGGTGTTAAACCTAACCAAGACAAAATTAAAGCGGTCGAACAATTTCCAACACCTACTAGCCAAAAAGAAATAAAATCCTTTCTCGGTTTAGTAGGCTATTACCGTAAATTCATACCAAAGTTTGCAGAGATTACAAAACCTCTCACAAAATGCTTGAAAAAGAACGCAAAAATTACTCATACTAAAGAATTCCTAGAATCAATAGACCAATGTAAAAAAATATTAACAACATCACCAATATTAAAATACCCAGACTTCGATAAACCCTTTGTATTAACTACGGACGCGAGTGACGTCGCCGTCGGCGCAGTACTATCACAAGGTGAAGTAGGAATGGATAGACCGATAGCATACGCGTCTAGGACACTATCTGATACAGAGAGTAGGTATTCCACCATAGAAAAAGAGTGCTTAGCAATCGTTTGGGCGACTAAGTATTTCAGACCATACTTGTACGGTAGAGAATTCGCAATTTATACGGATCATAAACCATTAACTTGGTTATTCAATCTAAAAGATCCTAACTCGAAATTAACTAGATGGCGGCTTAAATTAGAAGAATATAATTACAAAATCATATATAAAAAAGGCAAACAAAATATGAATGCCGACGCCTTATCTAGAGTTAAATTGAATATTCACGACATCAATAACCCGATTCAAAGCGAATTAAATGATAATCAGATAATAGATAACATTTTCAAGGAAGTTGCACAAGAAAAATCATTAGAACCATCACCAAGTACCTCAAATGTGACCGACTTTGAGATACCAGACATAAGAACTTTGTTAGATTTACCGGTAACTCCAATAGCGAATGTGTCAGATAACGAGGAACAATCAACATCTAATAAAAATAGCCTAATTGAAATCAACGACGCTATTGATAGGCAGAATAAACAGTTTCACATTAGGAAAACGCCAGGGTCACATTACCGATGTGAAGACAGATCAAAAGGCCGAATCATAATTAAAGATATCTTTATTCCAATTAACGATACGGAGGAACAAATTAAGCAATTCTTATTAGAACATACTATTCCAGACAGAACGTTTCATTGTTTCTTTCATTGCGAAGATTTTATTAGTTTATTCAACAAGATCTATAGAAGCGTTTTTAATGATAGAGGCCCGAAACTGATAAGATGTTTAACTAGAGTAACATTAATTGAAAATAACTCGGAACAGTTGGACTTAATAAGAAAATACCACGAAGGAAAGACAATTCATCGCGGTATTCAAGAGACTTATAAACATTTACACAGGAATTATCATTGGCCTAATATGCTTCTTACTATTCAAAAGTTTATTAATCAATGTGAGAAATGCATACCATAGACATACCATAGACACCCTTTAAAACTCCCATTAGCTTTAACGGAAACCCCACAAAAACCAATGGAACATTTGTTTATGGACGTATACACCATAGGCGGCGTAACCTTCCTAACAGTTATAGACAGTTTTTCTAAATATGCACAAGCTGTATCACTAACAACAAGTACTAGTTATCATGTCGCTGAGGCACTTACGAACTTATTCGCAACCTTAGGCGTACCTCATAAAACAACGACCGATTCCGATTCCAAATTCGATAACGATATTATAGCTGAAATATGTGCAATGCATAATATCACCATACATTTTACTACCCCTTACAACCCTAATTCAAATTCACCTGTCGAAAGGTTACATTCAACGTTAGCCGAAATGATTCGAGTGCAGAGAATCACGGATAAAGACGAACCGGAAAAGTTAATGAAATACGCAATTATTGCATATAACAATACGATTCATTCAGCAACAGTCTTTACTCCATTTGAACTTTTGTACGGTCATACAAGTAGCAGGAACCCCCTCGAACTCCATTAACCAAAGGAATTTTACCAGGAATATGTTAACAAGCACAAGCAAATAATGGAAAACGTGCAAAAACTAGTTAGCGATAAGTTAGAATTAGAGAAGCGTATAACCATAGATAGATATAACAAAGATAAAGAGCAAGCTAATTTTAGAGTAGGTGATAAGGTTTACAAACAAGTAGCTAAGACAGCTCTTAGTAATAAGTTAGAACCGAAATATATAGGACCATATACGATAGTTAAGATACACCCAGAACAGATAGCAGAAATAATAGGTAAACACGTGAACGCTAAGAACATTTCAGGATGCTAAGACGTAACGTTGTTACAGATTCTCCGTCGCCATCCTCCTCGTCAGGCTCACCACAGCCTTGATAGAACCTGTCGATAATCACAATGGCTTGATGGTTATCAAGGAAGCCATAGTAAAGCAGCAGTTGGATACCTATTACTTAGTATGCGTTTATAATATAACACAGCTAAGGGAAGTTTACACGGAAACCAGACTCGTTTTCTTAAACCTTAGTATGGTAGAGAATAATAGACAAAATATATACGCAGAACGTTTAGTTTATAGACAACAGATAGAATATTTACTTAGTGTTTTAGATACAAAATTAGCATACCTAGGATCTAGCAAAACAGAATACTATAACCATATTTACTCTCATAGAGCTAAAAGAGGCTTAATGGACGGATTAGGTTCGGTAATAAAAGCAATCACAGGTAACTTGGATCAGCAGGATGCCATACGGTTCGAAGATGAAATTAATTCCCTTAAGGAAAATGTTAACTCAAAGCAGAAACAATTTATGGAACAGTATAAGCAAGATGTTATTAACTTGAAATCGAATCAAGAACATCTTAGCAAACTAGTAATCTCTCTAAGTAAAAAACTTAACGATATGGAAACTCGAATAGATGCAATTAATATCTACATTCAAATAGAAAATTGTTTACAAGCATTGTTAAACAAACTATCTATGTTAGAAAATGCTTTTACTTTCTCTCATCTAAATAAGTTACATCCTAGTATTGTAGATCCATATCAGTTAATAATGGAGTTAGATAGAATAGAAAAAGGTTCAAAACTTAGACTCCCACTCACTCCTGAGTTTAATAATATACAGAGCTTAGAGAAATGCATTGCAGTAAAGGCATATAGTACTAATGTATCTTTGAATTTTATATTAGAAATACCCCTAGTATGCCCTAACATTTATACACTCTTACACCTTTACTCAATCCCCAACCAAAATAAAATAATGCTAGTCCCTAAAAATCCTTTCCTTATCCTTGGGAATAATCAATTTGCTAACCCTCGTGAGCCATGTAGAGCCATCACAGATGAAGAGAAGCTATGCGGTAACTTCGACTGGCTACCCCTACAAAACTCTCAAGATTGTATTGCCCGTTTAATTCAACAAAAGGAACCAGTAAATTGTCAATATGTTACAGCCTCATATAATGAATCTATAATACAGCAAATTAAGCAGAATAGCTGGATCGCAGTTATTTAAACGGAGAACGTCATTAAGATAACTTGCAATCAAGAGCCAATACCAACGTATCAAAGATGTTAATTTAATAACCATTAACAACCAGTGCAAGATCAGAATATTGGATAGAATCCTGGAAAGAAACATGAAATATTTAAAAATTAGAGAAACCATCCCGTTACCAAGACTCTACATTACCAATACTACAGAAAACATCATAGAGTTAAAAAACATTGGTTTGGATCGCATCGACACCCTTATAAATAAGGCAAATGTTATAGAAGCCGAAACGATACGAGACAAACAACGTATGTTTAATTTCAGACCCAGCTATTCATCCATAACTCTGTATATTATCCTGTTCATAGTAGCAATCATCATCGTGGCAAGAAAACTACGGCGTAGACACATCCGACTACGGCGTAGCAAAGAAGGACCAAAGGAGATCGAGCTCCAGTCCCATAGCAGTCGAGACCCAGCAGGAGCTGCATCATCCACCGCATGTTCCTGTACGCCTCCTACTTAAGGGGGGAGGAGTTAAATAAGAATAACCTCTGTTTACCCTTATCTCTACTTAGAAGCGCTTTGAATTAAGATACCTATTGTAATAAGGATGGGTTAGAACAGGAGATTGTAACCATTAGAAGTTTAATAAGAATATTCTCTGTTTATCATTATCTTTACGTAGAAGGAAGTACTTAGAATTAAGACACCTATTGTTATTAGAATAAGAGATTGTAACCATTTAAATATACGTTGAAGTTTGCGAATAAAGTCAGTTCTTCCTGAGCTTTCATGGCAAGCAGTTGCTTTTTAAAAACACCTTTACCCAAGCCCTAGTGTTAATTCACGACAAGACAAATTTAAATAGGTGCCTTGTCAGTTTTGAAGTTTGTGATTTTTTTTTATTGATACCACAAAATTCACAGACACATAACACTAATGTACTTAATATATATTATTGTATGGTTTACAAACTAGAATAAAAAAAGACGTGTGGCACTCGGAGACTGCCGCGGTAAAGCTATTGCATAGCATTTTTTATCAACTTATGCAATTATAATTATTTATTTATTTTATTAATGCAGTAATGTTTGATCTAATATGAAGTTCCACAAGTTCCTAGTAGATGGCGCATGTAAAGTTATGAAATCAAAGTATCACCCCTGTGCCGGTCGGAGTGAGGGCTGTTCGTCGAGCATGCCGGCCTTGTTCACCTCACCGGACAAGGACGGCGCTCCGGCGCCCGCTGGAAGAGACTTTGCCACGGTGGCGGCCTCACCGCCGACACCGTCGCCGCCCGCAAAGCGGCCCGCGACCGCGCAGCTGCAGAGTGCGACGCCGATGATGCGGCCTGCTGCCCGAGCGCTGGCTGCAAAGCCGGCCGCCCGCGCCGCCGCCGCCACACCGGCGCCGCCCTCGCAGCCGAAACTGCGGTACCCGCCGCTCATCGTCGAGCACCTCCCCAACTGGCAGATTCATTTTCGCCGGTTGATGAATGAGCTCGGCAGGCCGGCGAACACGAGACCGCACGGGAAGGGCCTGCGTTTCGTGCCAGCTGACGACGTGGAGTACCGCGTCGTGCAGCGATATCTCGCCCGGCTGGAGAAGGATGAGGGAATCTCTTGGTTCTCCTATTCTCTTCCAGCCGAGCGACATGTCAAGGTCGCGATACGCGGCCTCCCCGCTGACACACCACCGGATGACATCAAAGAAGACCTCCAACGCCGCGGTTTTAGGCGGAGTATGTGCGGCCCATTCGCGCTCGCCATGGGCGCCCTGGCTGCATATACTACGCCCAGATCGCCCGGACCGCCGACTTCCCAAAAATCTACGAAGTCTCGGAGCTCCTCTGCATGCCGGGCATCAAAATTGAGGCCTGGCGTGGCAGGAGGGGCCCCGCTCAATGCCATAGATGTCAAAAGTTCCGGCATGCCTCCCACCACTGCCACAGGCCTTTGGTTTGTGTGCGGTGTGGGGAGGGACACCACGCCGGGGCCTGTCCGCGACCGCGCGAAGAACCCGCCACGTGCGCTAACTGCGGGGAGTCACACCCCGCAAGTAGCGCAGCCTGCCAGGTCTTCCAGCGCGAGTTGCGAAACCGGAAGGCGGGCACAGTCGCCCAAACACACCACGTCCCCGCCGCCCTAGGGCAGGCCAGCCTTATGGCTCCCGCCAACCCAGCGGCGGCGCCATCGAAGAAGACCAGGAGGAGACGGCGCCGCAAACCAAACTCCGCCCCGTGCGTCGAGACGGTTGCGGCCCCCAACCGACAAGACAGCCCGACCGGCGCCGCCATCAAGGCCGCGCTGGCCATACTTGAGACGGCCCTCAACGCGCTGCGAGTCTCCAAGGACCCGGCGCCCGCACTATCTCTGGGCATTTCCCAGCTGGAGGCAGTAACTGGCCAGCTGATCCCCTAGCTCCCTACGCCGATCGCCCGACGGCTGACTGTCTTGCGACAGACCGCTGACGGGCTTGATCGCGAGGGGAACTAGGCCACCACCGATGCCGCGCCTAATGGCACCCCAAGGACCGGCCCAACTCTTTGGGCTGCGCTGCTGCCTCCCGAAAGGGGCCAATGCCCAGTGTGAAGACAGACGAGTGAGGGCTGTTAAGTTTTTTTCGTTACGGAATATCTGGATTCGGTCCCCACGCTCAAGGCCCGCGATAGAAGCTATGCGATAGCTTAAAAATAAAAAAGGACAGGTTAGTGTGATGTGTATGTATACCTACATAATATGTTATGTTAATTTATTTTTTTTGCATGCACCGCGCGCGAGTTCGGACGTGTGTAATATTGCTTGTGGTTTTTTATTTTATTCTAAAATATCAATTGAAAACGAAAGTGTAACCTACTGCCCAAATGGGCACGAAATGTAATGGTTGTGATACGGGGATATTCGATATATCGTATATGGAGTGTTCGCAAGACAAGTGTAAAAAAATATTTCATTTGAAGTGTCTGGCGTTAACAAAGGAAACGTTTGAAACGTTCTCTCAAGAATTTAAGGATAGTTGGATGTGCCCGGAATGTAAGCGGGATGTTCCAAAACGAGGTAATAGTGAAACACCGGTCCGTGGGCATGGAAATATTATAAATAAAACATTCACGCCAAGCACTTTTATCACAATGGAACGAGGGCATTCGAAAATTAATGACTCATCCTTATTGGTAGAAAATGAACGTAACATTTTTGAGGAGATCAGGGAGTTTCAAGTTGAAATGAGAATCAAAATAAATGAGCAAATTCAGGAGTATAAACAGCTTCAAGCTAGATTTGTGTCAAATGAAACGGAATTAAAATGCTTGCGAGCGACATTGAAGGTAGTCGAAGAAAAAGCTAGCAAAATCGAAGTGTTAGAAAGAATGATCAAAACATTAATAGAAAAAAATGAGAACTTGGAAAAACGTATTTTGGAAAGTAATAAGGTAGAAATTAAGGATAAAGCCGTAAAGTTGCGAGGAGAAACATCCCAGTCTTTTGCCGATACGGTTAAGCAAACCAAACAATTTTACCCGACGGCTGTACATGATAAACAATATGGGACCACAAAACCCGCGAAAATTCATAACACAGGAAATGAATCTATTGTGATGGATAATGCTTCAAAAAATAATCTTTTTTTTTTTTTTTTTATAAGTGACTAAACCCGCGTTTGACCTCAATCTCACCTGATAGTAAGTGACGATGAGGTCGAAGATGAAAGCACACGGGTTTAGGAAGGAAGATATGGAGAAGATGGACAACCAAAATTGGATAACAGTACATAGAAAAAAGCCAAGATATCCCAATAGTGAAGTGAAAAAAGGAGGTAGCAGTGTAGGAGGTGAAATTCAAGGTATGGAGCGGAAAAAATTTTTGCATGTATGGCGGTTAAAAATAGATACTACTGTAGAATGTTTAGAAAGACATGTTAAAAAAGTATGTGGCCATGAGACAGCGGTAAAAGTTGAAAAAATTAATCATAAGACGGAAAGGGATTACGCCTCATTCATAATTGGAATACCGGAAAGTAAATATGATTTGCTTTGCCAACCCGAGAACTGGGCCGTAAATATTGAATTTTGTGAGTGGGTGTGGTTTCGCAAACCCCCAAGCAAACAAAATAAAACCTAATTATTTTATAATACTGTACCAAAATGTACGGGGCCTACGAACCAAATTGAACATGTTTTACGAAGGAGTTTTAGCCTCGGAAGCGAATTTATTCGCGATAACAGAAACTGGTTGCAACGACTCAATCCACGATTCTGAATTAATACCAATCGGATACAGTATTATTCGATGCGACCGAGCGGATGGACGGAAGCAGGGAGGCGCGTGTATAGTGGGTTCGCCGCGGTTTGAACTGCGGCGGGTGGCGATTCCAGGTGACATCATGATAAACAATCAAGTTTTTGAATTAGTTAGTGCGACTGTTTACCTACGTAAGAGATTTCTATTTTTGTTTTGTGTTATTTATATCCCCCCTAATAGTAAAGAACATGATTATATGATAATGTTTAAAATAATCGAGGAATATTGTAGTATTTATAGTGATGTACTTATAATAGGAGATTTTAATTTAAATTCTTGTCCTTTGAATGTAATTAACTATTATGAATACTTAAAAAGTTATTGTGGGTTCATTCAGAGTAACACCGTAATTAACTGTAGCGGTAGTTGTTTAGATCTTGTACTGAGTACGTACGACGAGGGCAGTGTGTGCGTTACCGCGGCAGATCCACTTGTGCCAGCGGATTCGTATCACCCGGCGCTCGAAGTAAAGTTGCATCTTGGCTCTTCGTTGCCATCCGCGCCTCCGCCTCCGCCGCCGTCCCCGCTCCCGCGCCAATGCGAGGCAGACTCGGCATATGAGATAACTAGACCGGCACGGTGGAATTTTAAAAAAGCCGATTTTTTTATTGCTTTATTCGTCAATAGCTGCTGTGGATTGGTCCCCGATGTTGAAGTTAGACTTAGAAAATAGTATAATGTATTTTTATGATACCCTTAACGATATTTTAGATAACTGCGTCCCCAAGAAAATATCTAGTTTAGGTAGGCCGAAACACATTTACCCTGAGTGGTATACAGCTGAAATAATACGTGAAATAAAATTGAAAGCTCTATTACATAAACGTTTCAAAAAGACAAAGTTACTTACCGAGTATAGTCAGTATGCGGAATGTAGGGCTCGAGTTAAAAAACAAATAAAATGTGCTCATGAGCAATATACTATTCGTATTCAGAATCACTTGGTAAAGGAACCGAAAGCATTTTGGAACTATATTAAATCAAAAAGGAGGAATAATCAGTCACAGACTATTTTGAAGAATGGAGAGGTTTTAATTGGAGATCAGGGCGCTAGGGAATTTGCCAGATTTTTTCAGTCAGTTTACAGCGTTAAGTGTCCGCGGCTGGATGTGAGCGAGAGTGTGGTGAGTGCGGCGAACTCATGCGAGGGGGCGCGTGTTCATCTGGACTGTTTAAATTTGGATGACGTAAGGGAAGCACTGCAGCGACTTAAACCGAAGACTTCTGTGGGTCCAGATGGCCTCCCGCCTTTTGTGTTTCGCGATTGTCGTCAGGTATTGTCTGAGCCGCTTTTACATATATATAATTTATGTTTACAATCTGCAGTGTTCCCAGAGAGGTGGAAAATCACGAGGGTGGTACCGGTACCAAAGGGGAAGGTTTCTACCAGCGTTGATGGTTTTAGACCGGTGGCGGTACTTTCCACACCGGCAAAAGTATTAGAGTCAGCAGTCCACAAGAGGTTGTACACTCAAGTAAGTGCTCAGTTAACGGACGCACAGCATGGCTTCCGGCCAGCGAGGAGCACGAACAGCAATCTTTTAAACTATATGTCAGATTTAGTGCCGGCAGTGGATTCAGGGATCCAGGTAGACGCGGCATATTTTGATGTAAAAAAAGCTTTTGACCTAGTAGATAATGATGTGTTACTTAAGAAGCTAGCGAGTTTTGGTTTTACTCCACAACTCTTAAATTTTTTTGCAAGTTATATGAAAGATAGGCGTCAGTTTGTGGAGTATGCTGGTCATGTATCTGAGCCATATTTTACTAGGTCGGGCGTGAGTCAAGGCAGTAATTTGGGTCCTTTTGAGTTCATTTTGATGGTTAATGATCTACCAGGCGTAGTAAAAGAGGCAAAATGTTTACTGTTTGCAGACGACCTTAAGTTGTACCTAGAGATTGAAAATAGTAGTCAGTGTGTAAAATTGCAGGAGGATATCGATAGGGTAGTCGCTTGGAGTGAGGAGAATGGACTGCAGTTTAATGCCTCTAAGTGTGTCACAATAACATTCACGCGAGCACACAATCCTATCCTGAACAGTTACACGGTGGCGGGAGTCCCAATGGCCAGAGTAAGTAAACTCAAAGATTTAGGCGTTCAACTAACTTCAACACTTTCATTTAAGGAACATATTGAAAAGATGTGTAAGAGGGCCTTTCGCAATTTAGGTTTTATCCTCCGTAGAGCACACGGTTTTAAGAACATCGGGGCAGTAACGGCACTATATAACGCCTTAGTGAGGAGCCAGCTCGAGTGCAATGCAGCCATATGGGCACCACATGAGACTAAGAACATTCTCATGCTGGAACGTATACAAAATAAATTCATAAGGTATTTATATTTGAAACAATATGGAGTATACCCTTTCTACCCGTTGAAGTATCCTACATTATTCATCCTGGGTATGGTGGGATATAATGAATTAAGAGTTAGGAGAGAACTGGCTATGGCCACCTATTTGTTTGGTGTATTAAGAGGCAAGGTAAACAATTCGGGGTTGCTGGGGAAAATACACCTTAGTGTACCGGACGGGTACGTGGGGCGGAGGCGACGGCCGCGGCTGCTCGCGGAGCCGCGCGCGCGCACTAACTTGTTGCGCGAGGCGCCGCTGACCCGCGCAACGCGACTCTTAAATTTAGTGTCGGATCGAGTAGACCTATTCTATTGTACTCTGAATGAATTCACTAAGGCTGCTATGTTTGTTACTTGTTATTTATAGTTTATTCTGTTTAGGTTTTTTATTAAATATTTAAGTTTTTAGCATGTACTATCGCATTAGGCTATATCCTGTAATGGTAGTATGTATGTGGCAATAAATAAATAAATAAAAATAAATAAAAAAGATAAGTAACAATGTTGCTTACAACCTGCAAGCGACGCCGTTCTATACAAAAATCGAAAACATACGAGTCGATAAAGTTCTGTGATCGCACCTGAACCATGTTTTATAACAGAAATATGGACATGGTTGGTGTGTTCGCATCATCTATTTGGAGAGAAGTTACAAAATACAGTAACCTAAGTGCCGAGTGAATTTATCAACCGACTTCCGAAAAACGGGAGGTTCTCAATTCGTTTGTATGTTTTTTTTGTGTCTTTGTTACTCGATATTTCGGACAATTATGAATTGATTTTGAAAATTGTTTTGTTTCATATGATAGAGGATACTTCATAGATGGTCCCATTTAAATGTCATCGAAATCGGTTGAGTACTTCATTGAAATTTCAAACTTTTGAAAAATATACTGTATGATTTCCAGCGAGATGATATCCATGGAGATGTTCTATTTTTCTATACATACTTTATAGTTATATAGATATTAAGTAGGTATAACTAAAACTCTTTTATCTCACTCTCCCAATACAAAAACCATTGAAGAAAAAAAGAGATAGTACTATTTTCATTCTCCTACCGAATGAAAAAATTAAAGGCATGACGTCATACGAATGTCATTAGAGTGCCTTGCCGCCATGTTGTATTTCAGAATTCAGAGTACTTAAGATGTCAAATTGTGTTTTGGCTGAAAGGTTTTTTCAATTTACTAATTAAGTGGCTGCAAATTTGTGTTTTATATGTTAATATCTGCAAAAAGTGCAAGCAGTTTTCAATATGAAATGTTCAATTTTGTGGTGTGGTGCGAAGAAAGATGATAAATACCCTAATTTAACTTTACAAAGGTTAGTAAGATTTTCATTGATTAAAACAAGTAAATTGTTGTTATAAAGTGCTCCACATAACTTTTTTTGTGATTTGGACATGCAATCTTAACTATACACTACATTTTTTTATATTAAACATGTTTTACTTTGCCGAAAACTATTGTTGAAACTGTCTTGTTTGTTTACATTAGAATTTAATAGTGATGTATTTTTCTTAAAACTCTATATCGATATTTATAGTTTTAGGTTTCCAAGAAATGTTAACTTAAAGGGACGGTGGTTAGAAGCCATTGGAAGCGAGAACTTAAACCCAAAAGTTAAAGTTTGGTATATTTGCTCTTTACATTTTGAGGAAAATAGCTTTTATAAGACCCTTGATGTAATTAGATTGCGAGATGACACAGTACCTTCAATTTTCCAAAAAGTAAGAAATCTTATTTTGTATTATTCAATAAAAATAGACTTTGTACCTTTTTTTAGAAATGAATAAATATTTGTAAAAATTACTATGTTGTTTTACTGCTACCTGCATAATACGAGTGTAAAATCTTTCTAACTTTCATAATATAAAAGGAAGGTATGGTTAATTATTACATAGTGGCCATGTGGATAGTTATACCTATTTTATAATTACTATTATTTTGATCAGATTTCACTTTTTATAATTGCAATGTCCACTTTCATTTATTTATTTATTTTCATTTTTATTGTTACTATTTTGTGTTCCTTCGTAATTCATGAACCTCTCCCTCTCCCTCCCCAGTATCGAAAGAATCGAAGGAATATTCTTTCAATACTTCTTTCGATTTTCCAAAAAGGTAAACAACACCTGTCATTAATTCGATACTTGCTCTCAATTTCGAATAAAACGCTTCAAATATGCTTCGAAAACACTCGTAGACTAATAATCAAAGTCAAAGAAAAAGAAAAAACTGGTATATATAAGTAGTAAATGGAAAAAAAGGCAGAAAGTTTTACTAAATGGCAGATGACGGCTAAGGGGCGTCTCTTATAATAGTTGCATAAGACGCCCTAGGACCGTTATAAAAAATGGTATGACCGCACCAGGCAGAAGTTTGTAAAAATAACCGTCGCAATTAATCGGATGTGTGTTCCTTCCCTGTCAAATACTGTCAATAGGAGAACGTAAGTTTTGAACCCCTAAATTTTGGTAAGACAATTTATTTCTGGTGGCGTGATAAAGTTATAAACAAAGCTATTTAGAAAAAGCGTATATTTTTCCTGACAAATAATAAGTTAATAAATCCCCAGATGAATCATTTCAAGCATTTTCATGGTAAGCATGTGGGATAACTTTAGTAATTTATATATTTTTTTCCAATACCAGGATAAAGCACAGACCTAAAAATTTTTTTTTAAAATATCTTTGATCATCAAGTTTTCAGTTATTTACTAATAAATGATGCTACACCCGAATAGTTTCCTTTCTCTATCAATAGGATAAAGCTTCATTTCGCATTTTTGAATACACATTTGCTCAAGAAAACAAAATAATCGTCCGATGCTTCGGACATTTTCGCTGATAAGCGCTTATAAGTTTCCAGCTTTAATTCTGTATACGGCCTTAGAAGTGTCGATATCGATACAACTTTAGTATGCTCACTATTGGCGGCCATTTTATGCTACGATTTAACTTTAGGTATGCACCCATTTTTTGCTGTTATTTCAGATCCATAGTGTTAGAGATCTATGATGATTTCAGAGAATGTTTATGACACTCTCAACTAAGCCAAAGCTTTGACGTGAAGTCGGTTTTTTTAGTGCTCTGCATTCGTTTATTATTTAAAAACCGAATTTAGCAGTTCTTTCGTCTTAATGATGAAACATGATTGGTAGTTTAATTAAATTATTTTGATCAATGTAAAGTCATTCGAATACTCGATTACCTAACTGAGAAGCTAACTCACTCGAACAATGCTAGGTTGCCGTAAATCACAATAGATATCGCTTACCTATACCGAAGTTCATTTACTTGCATTACCCGCATACCCGCTCACTCTTGTGAATTTTTAATCAAATACTATTCAAAATATTAATATCAATGTTGGGATCCCCTTTCACGTGTTGTTTTAAAGACAATAACGTATAATGAATACCTATAGAATCTAGCAATAAATTGTTCCATAGATGGCGCTGTCTGTCTAATAAATCGCGCATGTAACTTTCTAAATACGATACATTAATACGGGTGTACTGATAAATAACTCTGCACAATCTATAAATTTATGAGGTATTTTTGAAACCATCGCCTTTCAAGTGGGTGATGGTGGATATTGAACAATTAAATTACAGACAGAGAGACAACGTAGTGGAAGTTAATAATCTCTGTGTGACTGATCATAATTTTCTTCTTTGGTTGTAGTAATACTAGTAATTCAGCCAGCGGTACGCACGCAGTTTCACTCACACTCAATACCGAAACTATTTATCGGTTCAAGACAAGAACCAATAACGGACGGGTTTTGAAACTATTTATTTAAAAAATTATATAAGTATATATATTGGATTATACCTGTCAAGAATGCTATAATTTCAATTTCGTCGGGTTCCCAGTATTTTAGGTGTGCTCGGTTTCATAACTAGTTATTTAAAATGCGTTGCAAGATGAGGTACTGACTAAAGAAGGTCTATTTATAACTAGCTGCTGCCCGCGACGTCGTCTGCGTGAACGCTATGCAGCACCAAACGCACCTACGATTATAACACTGCTAGCGTGATAATATGTAGCCTATATGTTGACCCGACTTCTTAACTATCTTCATGCCAAATTTGAAGTAAATCCATGCAGTACTTTTTGAGTTTATCCCGGAAAGACAAACAGACAAACAGACAAAAATTCTAAAAACTATATTTATTGTTTCTGTTTCGATTGTAGATCATACCCCAAGTATTCTTTTAAAAAAATATTCAATGTACAGTTTTGACTTTCCTACCATTTTATTATATGTATAGATATTAATATCAATGTTGGGATCCCCTTTCACGTGTTGTTTTAAAGACAATAACGTATAATGAATACCTATAGAATCTAGCAATAAATTGTTCCATAGATGGCGCTGTCTGTCTAATAAATCGCGCATGTAACTTTCTAAATACGATACATTAATACGGGTGTACTGATAAATAACTCTGCACAATCTATAAATTTACGAGGTATTTTTGGAACCATCGCCTTTCAAGTGGGTGATGGTGGATATTGAACAACAATTAAATTACAGACAGAGAGACAACGTAGTGGAGTGGAAGTTAATAATCTCTGTGTGACTGATCATAATTTTCCTCTTTGGTTGTAGTAATTCAGCGGTACGCACGCAGTTTCACTCACACTCAATACCGAATCTATTTATCGGTTCAAGACAAGAACCAATAACGGACGGGTTTTGAAACTATTTATTTAAAAAACTATAGGTATATACAGGGTGACTGGTACCAAACCCGCCATAGCAAATTAGCATATAGAGGAGGTCATTTGCTAATTATTGGACCTTACTTTCCCTAACTAAAGTTTTATACTTTAGGAGATATGTCAATTTTTATACATTATTGAGATTTTTCCAAAATTTGACCTTAAAGCATTCGTAACTTTATTTTTCGTCATTAGTTTAGAGTTTTTTTATTATTTCTTGGTAGTCATTAACATTTGTGAATAAAATACGTCGGAACTTCCCTCAAACTAGGGTTAAAAAATAAGACGCTTATGCTTTTAAATTATTTAGAATTTTTAAGGGACGTCTTGCCTGATCTGCTGTTGGATGGAATAACCGACGACACGCCCATTGTGTTTCAACACGATGGGTGCCCGGCGCATTTCAGGCTGGACGTCCGAGAACTTTTAAATAGTTCATTCCCCGATTCATGGATCGGTAGAGGTGGGCCAATTGAATGGCCAGCTCGGTCGCCAGACTTGACACCTCTCGATTTCTACGTTTGGGGCCGGGCCAAAGAGTTGGTCTACAATGAAGAAGTAACCACAAAAGATGAGTTAATTCAAAAAATTAATAATGCATTTTCTGTTATGAAACAAGAAATTAGACTCAGTCTTACCACCACAGAAATTAGGAAAAGATATCGGGCATGTATCAGAAATTGCGGGCAGCAATTCGAGCAGAATTTTTAGTTTCAACTCTATTTAAATTTTTCTTTTGATGCTCGATATCTTTTCCTGATTTCTTGCTTTACATAGTAAAAGTAAAAAAAAAAATTAAGTACACTAAGCACTCAATTTCTATTATCTAATACCTACTCATAAATTTGCAAAAACTACTTTGCTAAATTAGCTTTATCCTGTCGTTGGGACCTTCACTATTTTTGATCAAAATGACTGGTTGACCTGAAAATCCTACCGATGTTTAGCGAATCAAACTTTCCGTTGCAAATTTAGTACCGTTGGTAAGGTGACGAACTAGAGAACTAATTTAGAATAGAATAAATTATTAAAACGCCGTAGTTTTTTTATTATTTCCGGTTGAATTTGATCGCAAAGTAATTTTTCTTTATTGATTTTTTTTAAAAGCATAAGCGTCTTATTTTTTAACCCTAGTTTGAGGGAAGTTCCGACGTATTTTATTCACAAATGTTAATGACTACCAAGAAATAATAAAAAAACTCTAAACTAATGACGAAAAATAAAGTTACGAATGCTTTAAGGTCAAATTTTGGAAAAATCTCAATAATGTATAAAAATTGACATATCTCCTAAAGTATAAAACTTTAGTTAGGGAAAGTAAGGTCCAATAATTAGCAAATGACCTCCTCTATATGCTAATTTGCTATGGCGGGTTTGGTACCAGTCACCCTGTATATATTGGATTATACCTGTCAAGAATGCAATAATTTCAATTTCGTCGGGTTCCCAGTATTTTAGGTGTGCTCGGTTTCATAACTAGTTATTTAAAATGCGTTGCAAGATGAGGTACTGACTGACGGAGGCCTATTTATAATTGACGGAAAGTGAATTTGTATGAAACTGTCGATCGCTACCAGATTAGAAGATTGATTTTTCGTGACGTTACGCGTGTGCCGTATGACGTGCGTGCCCGCCATTTTGTGTCGCTGTTTGTTTCCTTACGGAAGGTGTCTAAACAAACTTACTTCGCTGTTGAAAAACATTGTTTTTAAAGGTATTTCTAAGAGTGTGCTGAAATAAACTAAAATAACAATAGTGCATAATGCCTACTAAGTGCAGCATAATAAATTGTGGTGCAAAATTATGTCGAAATCGGCCTTTAACATTTCACCGGTAAGCCATTTCTTTGTAGGTAGGTACATATCTGTTGTTTTTGTCTTGTAATTCTGTAGATAGTAGTAAAAATCAGTTAAAATCATTAAAAATAAAGTATTCCCTGTAGTTTTCTTTAAAAAAGTTCCATTTAGGTTTCCTTTAAACTGTATTTGTTTGAATTGTAGTGATGTCTTGTTTTTACGAACGAATTATCGATATATTGTGTTTGTTGCAGACTGTAGTATTTTTATACCATTGTTTTCAGATCTGTTGTTTCGATATCTGAAATTCACGAGACATGCTTCTGGATTCAATTCACGACGGCAGGGTTGTTTCGTCTAAACCCAAACTTTTCTGAGAAGTTCTACAGACTGCTTCAGTGATTGGTCCCACCAGATCATGGTCCCAAAAGGACAAAACACTGAATTCAAAAAAATATTATTTCTTCTTTAGTGATACGTCCCACTGAATTATTTATAAGAAATAATGAGATCAAGTACGGTCAGCAAGCAAACTAATAAGAAAATCAATAAAAGACTAAATATTCATTCGTAATAAACGTTTATATCAACTCGACGACCACTTTGCCTAAACCTGTCTGCCTTAGACGCCAGTGGTTGCGGGTTCGATTCCAGCGCGGAACAAGAAAAAAAAATGTTCCGTGGTTGGATGTTTATCTATATGTATATGTATTCATATTCTAGGTTCCCCTAGTTCGCTACATGGTATCCCATAACACAAGCTATGCTTACCTACTTTTGGGCCATGTAGTTGGTGGGATTGTCTGGAGATTTTATTTATTGTTATTATTATTAAAAAATAATCAACAATAAAAATTAAAAGACATGTTGTATTTAAATCACCATAAAACTATGATGTAAAAACATAAAGTATGTAGGTAGGTATTGATAAATAAAATGTATGAGGTTATTTGTCCTACAATAAAAAAATGACTTCCTAAAAGAAAAAAAATCATAGTTCAAATAATTAAAATGATCACATAATCAAATATTATCAATGTTAATAAAGATATTTTTAATGCTTTCTTTGTCGCACTTGCAATGATCTTTTCACAGTAATTAAGCTCGCACTCGCTCGCTCGAGGTAGCCTTTGGCAATGGGGTAACACTGTCTGCCTCAGATGCCAGTGGTTGCGGGTTCGATTCCCGCACGGAACAAGAAAAAAAATGTTCCGGTTCTGGGCGTTTCATATTCCAGGTTCCCCCCTAGTTCGCTGCATGGTATCCCATATCACAAGCTCTGCTTAGGTTGGGGCCATGTAGTTGGTGTGATTGTCTGGAGATTTTCTCTATTTATTTTATTATTTAAGTGCGAGTGAGACAGCGGACTGCGAATTTTCGGAACGTTGCAGTCATTCTTAATCTTAGAAAGCAACCAGCCGTCGATTCAAAGCGTCATGTTATTTTGTTTGATTCTATAAAGCTTTATGAATTGTTTGTGTTTTTTTATTTTAAAATGTTTTATTTGAAAGATCTTTTATTGATTTTTCTTATTAGTTTGCTTGCTGACCGTACTTGATCTCATTATTTACTACAATTAAGTCAATGGGACGAATCACAGGACAAGAAATAATATTTTTTTTGAACTCAGTGTTTGGTCCTTTTGGGACAATGATGTGGTGGGACGAATCACTGAAGCAGTCGTAAGTTGAGCTCCATGGGCACTGTACAGATATCTATCTACAGTAATTCAACTTCATACGAAACGTGAGCTATACCTACGCGGATCGATCTCGGCATGCGACCAGTCGCTAGTGTCTGCATGCATAAACAATTGTTGATTGAGCTTTACGTTAATATGCGGATTGTTTATGCTTTAAAATTAATTATAGGTACGTCTTCTCGTGCGTCTCAGTCTAGGACCGATTTGTTATTCACACGTAAACATGGTTTTTTGACACAAAACGTATTTTTGTTGAACACTTTCTATTCAATTTACAAATTATTTTATTAGTTTATATAAAAAAGTATTTTTGCAGTCACAAAACTAAATGAAAGTAAACACAAAGTAGGCAAATGTAATTTAAATGCTGAAGGCGGGCCGCCCTATCACATGTTCGAACCGCGGCGCGCTGTAGGCATTTATTTCAAAGATGCGGCCGAGTTGAATAACTGTAGATATCTGTACCGTGCCATGGGGTTTGACAGTTGACAAAAAAATCTTACGTTTGACTCCGGGCAATCTATATCTACTTATATTATAAATCTTAAGAGTTTATTTGTTTGGTTGAAAGCGCAAATCCCAGTAGGCACCTACAGGTCTGACTTGAATTTTATTTTTGCATTCGATAGCTCCATTCTTTAGAAAGGCTGTATTTTATTCCGAAATTTATAAATGGGATCAGAATTCAAGCCTAAAAAGGTAACCCTGCTAAGTAATTAGTCAAATATATTTGAAAAAATGTTTGAAATCGATTATGCGGTTAATATTTCTCGTACTTACAAAATTTCATCCGCTATTTGAACCCTTTTTGAAAAAAAAATTTGAGTGGCCTAGGTCTAGATCCTGGGTCAACTGTGTACATTCAAACATCAAAATCGGTCCAGTGGTTAGCTTAACATGACATAACCTGCATTTGAATTCGTTTCCACCACATTTTTTGAGATCATTTCACTAGCTCTATTGTAAACTGAATAACTTAGATATCATGACTTAAAATTTTCTCCAAGTAAGAACTGGATCTTTTTTTAGTAGCTACAATGTCACCGGCATACATACAGATACATATATGAAAAATTACATTCCTTTTTTGCATTTAGTACTATCAAAAGAGACACCTGCACAGAAATCCCCGCGTACTTACTTATTATGCGCAAGCGCGGCGCTAGTATCGGATGCGGTCACCGATTTTATAGTCATCATAATTATTTTATAGATCCTCCTGCACACCTGTTGCTCATCGATCTATTTATATAGTTGACGATGTTTAGGGATCCTAAGCCTTAGAGCGGTTACGCACTACACACAATGCGAATCCGATCCGAATCCGATAAAATAAGAATCTAGAAATCTTGTAAATCTATACTAATATATAAAGCTGAAGAGTTTGTTTTTTTGTTTGTTTGTTTGAACGCGCTAATCTCAGAAACTACAAGTGGGATTTGAAAAATTCTTTTTGCATTTGATAGCCCAATTCTTGAGGAAGGTATAGGCTATATTTTATCCCGAAATTCCCACGGGATCAAAAGTTACGCGGGTGAAACCGCGCGCTGTGGCTAGTATTAAACATATGAGCAGATATAAAAATAATCCATTCCAAATCCAAACCATCGACGATCGATCGTTTGCTGTGGTACCCTTATGGTGCGTACAGATTGCTTGTAATCGAACCTGTAATGTAATAACCAGCGCTCGATGCTGCGCTCGGTGTATTTGTACGTGTATTTCGCACGAACTGAACATACACTGCGAGCATCCTGAGACAAAATGTTTCCGTATTTCGTCGCGAGCACGGTCCGTCGACACGCGTTTTTTTCTGTCCGCCAGACTTCAGAAAATTAATAGATCACACGAGACATGGATTGCGAAGACCAGTTAGTAGGTAGAGATCGCGCCAAACATTGCCCTCTGAAGTTGCTGCGGGGATTTTCGCGCGGGTGTTTTACTTACAAAAAACCTTTTATAAGTTGTAGTAAGTACCTAGTCCAAATATACGCAAATTTCTAAAAAAAAAAACACAAAGAACATAAACTTCTAAATACTTAATAAGTACCTAAAGATTGCGCTAATAGATGAATTTCTATTACTTAATAACAAACATATTCGAAATACAGATTTATAACAAATCATAATTATTGTCAAATAAAACAATTCAATCGATTTAAATCCAAACGTAAAACAAGATACCTACTTATTCATTTTCTCTCAATAGGTAGGTATACAGGTTAACTCTCACATTTATTTAGAGATACACTATTGGAATATTATAAATATGAAATAATCACAATACCTTTCTATCGTAATAACCTGCATAACAACTCGACACGATAAAACAATATCAAGTAGGTACCTACATACCTTCAATCAAAATAAGACATATAACCATCTATCTACATCGGTAATGGTTCCAAGAACAACGTGGGTAATAAGATTTTACCGCGTCGGCCATAAGATTTAACAAGAATATTCTAGATATATCAAACAATATTAAAAAGAACTCAGTTTACAGCTTTACAGCTACCACATTATAACTAAAAATATAGGTTCATACAACATTGGCTTCTCGAAATTTCTACTAGGTATCTCAAATTTCCGAAACAATGGTTCATTGAGCTTTACATTAATATGCGGATTTTTCATACTTTAAAATGTAACAATACATCTTTTCGTGCGTCTCAGTCGAGGCGCAATTATTTTTCGGTCGCTAATTTATAAGACCAATTTGTTATTCAAACGTAAACATGATTTTTTGACACAAAACGTATTTTTGTTGAACACTTCCTATTCAATTTACAAAGTTTTTTATTTGTTTATATAAAAAAAGTATACTTATTTGCAGTCATAAAATTAAATGGAAGTAAACACAAATTAGGCAAATGTAATTTAAACGCTGAAGGCGGGCAGCCCTATCACATGTGAACGGACCGCGGCGCTGTAGGCATTTATTTCAATGATGCGGCCGAGTTGAATTACTGTAGATATCTGTACTGTGGTGTAAGTATGATATTGAACTATCACGTCCTCGCATTTGGAAAGTGATCTACCAGTTACCCTACATATATGAAGTTTCACCACAGCTAAAGTTTACACGAGGATTTAAAAATGTTATCGAAGTCGGTTTTTTAATATATAATGATAAATCATCAATTCATAAAAAAAGTGCTGAAATTAGACGTTGGTTGCGGCGCAGCACATTTTATAAAAGGAGAAAAGGCAGAGAATTGCTTACAGTTGATAAAACAAAAACTTTACAAGTTCTGGTCTGTTTACATCTTTACCATAAAAATTAATTCTAATTTATCTCCTAAACGATTAAACTGATTAACATCATTCAAATGGATAAATTGGTTTTATGCCTAGAGCTTTCATTTGACATCATAATAATTAAGATAACTTAACAAACAAAATATCACACTTTGAAGTTGCTTTCGTAATTATCCAATATTTATGAAATGCAAAACAATAAAAAATAATTCAATATGAATTGCAATCCGCGTCCCTTTGATGTTGTCCAAAAAACCGACAATTCACGGATAGCGTAGAGCACGCTTCGAGCGTCACTACGCAGGAGCAAGTCTCACGCACACAGGCGCAATTCCTGTTCGCGACCGGTGCTCGCGCAATGTGAACGGGCGCGCGAACGCCCGTCCACATTGAGCATCGAGCATCTTTTGATGTTATTCAAAAAACAGAAAATGTACGGATAGCTTAGAGCAGGCCACGAGCGCGCTCTACTGCGGCTCAGTTCGCGCTCGAGAGGCGTACAAATCATGGGAACTTTTTTTGCAGATTACATTACAGGTTCCATTACAAGCAATGTGTACGCTCCATTACCCGTTGTTCTGTCTAGGTGAACGAAAAAGGCGGCAACGTGAAGCGATGCGAAAAATATCAAGTGGTCGTTGTGATAGATGATGGCCTAAGTTTTCGCGTTGACACAAGTCACCTAAAATATTGGTCGCTTTAGGTCCGACCGAATCCTTAAATTTGGATAGCCTGTGTCGCGCAGTAAATTCAAAATTCCTTTATTGCATAAAATATGGTACATTTAGGTTGTTGGGTTTTTGGTTGTGATCACATATTTTACTGTCGGACAGCATGCATATTAGGGTTGTACAAATGTCGCACTTATAGGATTACATTTATTTCATTTTATATTAATGTCAAGAGAATTTTTTTTTTTTATATGTATACCTAATGTCATTTAGAATAATTTATAAGTAATTTTTTTTTAACATTAAAAATCATTTACATTATAAAAACATTGATCTACTAGCCCGTTACGCAGAATAAATTTAAATTTATTAATTGGTAAACATTTCATTTCGCTTGGTAATTTGTTATACATTTTAATAAACATAGCAAGGCTATTTCTGCTACATATTTCCGTTCTTACGTTCGGTAATAACAATTTTCAGGGTTGTATGTTTTAACGTATCCTTTTTCTTAGTATAACAATCTGGATTCTGCTTAACGAATATAAAAGACTCATATATATAAAGGCTTGGTACCGTTAAAAGCCTCATTTCTTTAAATAAAGGCTTGCAAGTGGTCCAAGGTGTAATATCCGCTATAGCTCTAACGCACTATTTCTGTACAATAAAAACTTTGTTTATATTTGTCGCGTTGCCCCACAGGAGGACAAAATTGAAGCCACGTAACCGTGGTACGCTTAAGGGGTTCTTTCTTTATTTAACATCTTCGCCAATCGCCAAAACGCCTTATATCTTTAGATCTGTCGCATGCATAAGTATAGGCATGCGACAGATCGCGATTTAGATCAGCGTTTTCTTTTTCAACAGGTTGTAAGCTGTTTGACCTCAATCTCACTTACTGGTAAGTGACGATGTGGGTGGAGATTAGAATGAGAAGTCGAGACCACAAAGGGCCTTAAGAAAGGAATCGGTTCTTCGGAACACATCACCGTCACAGCTTTTATATTTGGCGGCAGATTTTCCATGAAGGAAGGTCACTAGCCTGAAGATCCCTGAGCGATTCTTAAAACCAAAAAGGGATAGCTCAGATTTATCGCCTTTTTTATACATAAATAACTTCACGCCTGTAGCCCTTATGTATGGGGTAGGGTAGGCAGAACGTAGGGTAGATGTCACGTTTGACAAACTTGGAGGTATTATAATGATGGACAGAGACTATTGTAGTGACAGGAGTCAGCCTATTACCCGCAAAAACGCCAATAAAACCTCTGTCCCTTAAATGACTTTTACAGTATGCCCGGGAAGAGAAGCAGCTGGCACAATCTATGTTTTTCTTTCGCTCCCATTCCAGCATGGAAACTAGTCCTTTTTTATGGTTAATAATTAAATAAGTATTTAAAAGATAAATTTTTCTGCTGCATGAGTTATTCAACAGCCTGTATTATCTACACTTGAGAATATCACAGACTCAAACACACGACACACATCTTTCAACATTCAATCCATAGCCATTCTGTCGCCGTCTTTTCGGTCTACTTAAAACACCAGATAAAATCAAAAACAACCGTTTCATATAACTGATTTCGTGATGATCAATTTGATTGACTATCGTTTCGTATAGATCTAGGCGAGTGCCTGCGCAGGAGCACGTGTTGTGAATACGAAGTGACGAGGTGTTACTCAGCGGGATATATACATATCATTAATTTATATTTGTAGACAGACATCTGTTGCTTCATTTTTTGGTAGACCATAGTAACACAGGTTTGGTTAAATAACTATAAAATTAAGTTTATGTAGTATGAAAGTCGATTCTCCGTAGGGAACTGTACAAAAATCTGTATTTTAGCATTGTTCTAGTCTGATTAAGTATAATACGAGCCTTCTTCTTTAAAATAAAATAACATGGCTCCAAAATATGAGATACCATGTGGCAAACAAGGGGGAATATCCAGACCTAGAATATTTTTCTTTCTTGTTCCGGACGGGAATCGAACCCGCGATCCCACCTTTTGCGTAGTAGCGTCATACACCACTGAGGGCGTCGATTGATTCACTGTCATTCATTCATTCATGTCATATCATTCAGTCCTTGCTTTTATAATATCAATTGACCAGCGTTCTGGATACGAGCAGGCCTGGCTCACTCAGCGCGGTACATCCGTTATTTACCTACTGCGAAGCGCTCCGCCGGCGCATTTCGAATGGGTCGTGTATCACGCGCGCGCCTTTCGGGACGTTGTAGATACCTACCTACCTAATAGCACTCACAGTAATTCTATGATCAAGGTCGCAAATAGTATTTAAAATAAGACATAAAAAAAAACAAATATCCGATTAGATTATGTTTAGATTTGATTATGTTCAATGTAGCAAATAAAACATAGGTAGTATTACTAATTATTCGTCGTAACTTTTTTTTCATTTTGTACATTAGGTAAGTAGAAAAAAATTTTTTTACAAAGGTAGAATAACAGTAATACCGACATCGGTAGATACTTAATTACAAATAAGGAGATTAATTATACTCATGCTTCGTCCTTCGAGATTAACTATACACTTGTAGTAACACCTACTGTGTTGCCAGATTGCACAGACATTTGAAAGCCAGCTTTCCTCCTTTTTTTTTTTTTATATTCCCTCCTCACGCACTGCTAGCTGTTTAGTCATTCACTTTTCTGTGCCTCGCCAGGGCGCACGTAGACATATATTTGAAATTATATTTTAAATTTAGTTGAATACGTATTTTTTTCTCTCAATTATGGGGAAAAGGAAACATCTAAATTCAGAAGATTAGGTACTCTTATATAAAGAAAAAAATAAAGAAGTTGGAGAAAAAATTAAAACGTTCCAGGAGACAACGTAATGAATCATCTTCATCAAGCGAGTCCCAAAACTCAGTAGCACTGCAGCCAAACAGTGAAGGTTAGTAGCTATGTTACATGTTTTACAACTACAAGTTGTTTTTAAAAGTAAAACTGCTATTGCGGTTAATCGTTTGGGTTAACACTTTAGTAGTATTTATACTTTACAATTGAAAGTTTTTTTTTTTCTAAGTGAAGCTGCTACTGCGTTTAATCGTTTGGATTAACACTTTAGTAGTATTTATACTTAACAACAATATAATAGTGATGCGGGTAGCCGCTTGGGCTGTCACTTCACAAACTGAGGTATATTTATACCACCAAAGTACATAACTGCAATAAGGTACACTGCGGGCTTCCGATTGGGTTGTCACTTTGATACTGTGTCAGTTACGTATACCAAAAGTACCTACACTGTGGGCTGTTATTTTTATTCAAAGTTATGAGTCATGTGTTGTAAATACCTGATTTATTCATAAGTGGCTCCCCTGCCGAGTTTCAATTTATTGACGAAATTGAAGACGTCGTTACGGAATATCCGAATGACGAGGGAGACAGACATCCAAACATGCATATCCAAGCGCGAGCCTTTGCCTTCACCTCTCGCTAGCAATACAATACAATACAACGTACCATCCCCAAGCGCCGAACCGCAACCCAGCACGTCTAAGATTGTAGAAGAGGTGGCGACCGATAACGCTATCTTAAAATTGCTAATCGAGGACCCTTCTATTTCGAAAACGTATGGGAGTGAAATCAACTCGGATCTAGCAACCCGCCTGCAACATATTGCAGTACATGGACTATCCAAAGATAGCCGCAAAGAGTTGCAAAATAAATACTTACCGCCAAGCAACTGCACTCTTATCGACGCTCCTACCCTGAATTCGGAAGTCAGAGCAGCCGTATCTGAAACGGTCTTGAAAAGAGATAAGGGGATTGGGCTAAAATAAAAGCAACTCGGGTGCGCTGTTTCCTGTATTGGAGAGGCGATGTCCATCTTTCTCAAACGAGAACACAAAGATACGGAGGTCATAAAACTTTTAATGGGTGCCGGGTGCCTCATGTGTGATGTCCGAAATAGTGACTCTATGACGCGCAGAAACCGCGTTATGTTTAATCTTAAAAAAGATACGCGAGATCAGCTACAAAAAACAAAATGACGGTACTCTCTGTAAATGGTAATGGTACTCTCGGTAAATGGCGCGGACTTAGCCGAAACAACAAGACTGCGAAAATCATTAATAAACAGGTATTGAACTAAAATGGACTCAAAATTTCAAGCAGAATATAAAATTTACCAAGCAACCACCGCCAGTTACTCAGAACAAGAATTTAAACTGGAGAGCTTCTCCCCAGACTTTGCAGGCAAAGGGGACTACAGGAGCAGAAAGAACCTGTTTGCAGGACTGACTACAGGAGCAGAAAGAACCTGCAGGCCGATTCTTTTGTGTGTACAAAAGAATCGGCCTGCAAACCATCGTTTCGAGTGCCGCCTCCGATAAAAAATCGCAACCGCAGATAACTAAGGTTAGTTCTGTGGGCAGACTTTCTCAATTTTATCGGCAATGGCAAATACTAACGAAAGATCCTATTGTTGTTTCTTGGATATCTGGCTATAAAATACCTTTTTCTTGGCCAGTAATACAGAAATGTCCTAAAATTATTAACTGCATAAACGAATTATTATTCATAGGTGCTATTTCGCCTTGTGAGCCAGGTAAAGGTTAATTTATTTCAAGCGTATTTGTCGTTCCTAAGCCTAATTGACAAAATAGATTTATTTTAAATCTATTGACACCGAACATTTTAAACTTGAGGATTTACGAACAACAGTAAAGTTGGTCATACAAAATAGCTATAGACGCATATTTTTTATTGTCGAAGGAATTTCAAGGAATTTCAAAAGTACCTACGGTTGCAGTTTGGTGAGAACAATGAGCTATGCTATACGAATTCAATGTGCTTCCGTTCGGTATAAATACAGCGCTATATGTTTTCACTAAGATTTAAACGAGTTCTAAGCCTACTTAGGTCATGTAATTATTTATCTACTAATTATATTGTTGACATTCTATTAATTTCGGATAATTACCTAAGCTGTCACGATAATGTTACTGTTACGCTACAATTATTGACAGCTTTAGATTTTATTATTAACTATGAAAAAGTTGCTTGCAGCCAAAAACTACCTGCAAGTTTTTAGGCTACATTATTTTCACAAAAAATTCCAAATTAGTCTACCCTCAGAAAAGATACAAAAAATACAAGAAAAATTGACTTACTTTAAAAACAAAAACAGATGCAAGATAAGAGATTTTGCAAGTTTTGTAGGTTTACTAACACCTGCTTGTCAAGCCATTGAGTATGGATGGCTTTATACCAAACAATTTGAACTTAGTAAATTCCTTAGTTTAAAGAGTAACTTGATAATTTTGACGTGTACATGAATCTACCAGATTTTTTAAAGCACGATTATGAGTGGTGGGAAAAAGCATTAAGAATCCTGTGAATTAAATTAAATACGATGAATATAATTTGGAAATTTTTCAGCCATGCTTCGACTAAGGGGTGGGGTGCTGCGTGTGGTGAGAAAACTGCCTGTGGTATTTGGAGTGATAAAGAACGAAACTATCACATAAACTATCTTGAAATACTAGCAGCATGTCTTGGCTTGAAAATCTTCGCGAAAAACCTTAATAACCGTCACATACTTTAACGATAGATAATACCACTGCTATTTCTTATATTAATCGGGCGGGAAGAGTGCAGTTTTCATACCTCACACAAGTAACGCGTGACTTATGGCAATGGTGTGAGATAAGAAATATTATAGTTTTTGTTTCCTATATAAGTTCCGACTGTAGCCGATACCAAGTCCAGACGGTTGCCTCCTGATTTTGAATGGGAACTCGCAGACCACGCTTATCAAAAAATAATAAACACCTTCGGTGTATCAGATATGGATATCTTTGCCAGCAGGGTTAATATAAAGTGTTCTCAAAACATTTCCTGGCAAAGAGATCCCGACGCATTTGAATTGAAGTTATTTTTTTTACCGTTTCCCGCCTTTAAGCATTATATTAAAATCTCTCAGATAAAATATTACACATAAAGCTAGAGGTATTTTAGTTGTAACCATGTGGCCAACTCAACCCTGGTTTCCGGTTTGTAATAATCTTCTTGTGTCAAAACCTTTATATTTAAAATCATCTCAAAATCTCATATTATCTCATTCTAGCAACCGCAACATACATTAGAAACTCACACTGATTGCCAGGATTTTATCGTCATAGCGATGATTAAGAAACATGTCCCAGCGCCGTCGCTTCCCGTAATTATGGCTTCTCTGTAAGAAAATACTATGAAACAATATGATAGCAGCTTGAAAAAGTGGTTACAATTTTGTGTCACTAATAACCTTAATTGCTTTGATGAGTCTGTTTCCAATGTTTTACTGTTTTTAACTAAACAATATCAAACTGGAGCTCAAAATGGTACCCTGAATAGTTGTTGTTCAGCATTGTCATTAGTCCTTAGTTCAAATATTGGAAGTGACGATAGAATCAAACGTTTTTTAAAGGGTATATGTAGACTTCGACCACCATTCTCCCAAATACAATTTTACATGGGATACCTGACTAGTATTAGATAAGTTAGCCCAGTGGTACAAACCAATCATTAGGTTTGGACAAGCTCACAAAAAAGGCTGTTACCTTAATAGCTTTAATAAATAACCGCTCACAAAATTCATACGTTATCCAAAATTTTGTTTGAGTACATAGAACTATATTCAGATAAAATTTTAATTAAAATTCCAGACCTCCTTAAGAACTCACGAGTCGGTACTCAACAACCCATACTTGTTACACCCTACTTTCGCGACAAACCCCAAATATGGCCTGCAATAGCATTAAATGACTACCTTTCATACTACACTTACCTTTGTAACCATTCAAATCTTTTTGTTAGTTTGAGAAAGACATACTCTAAAGTAACAACGCAAACCCATAGTTGTTGGTTAAAAAATAGTTTAGAAGTATGCGGAGTTGATGTGTTAATATTTACAGCGCATAGCACTAGGCATGCTGCTACTTCGAAGGCTCGTAAATTAGGGGTCAATATAGATCTGATTAGAAAGACGGCTTAGTGGAGTGGTAACTCAAAAACATTTGGTCGATTTGAAAATAGAGAGATTTTTGATACTAATGAACAATTGTCCTTTGGCAGATCAATATTATCTGAATTGTAAATTACTTTGATTGAAATTTAATTTAGGTAAATTGTTATTTTTAATTTTCTGAATAACTGAATTATTATATATATATTTTTTCTATTTTTACACTTTATGGGAAATTGTAATGCTTAAACAATATTAACACTAATAATCATAAATTAATGTGATACATAAACTCTCGGTTTTTGTTGTAAAGAAAACATGGGTAGTACCTATTATATTTATTACTATTATAAGTATAGATGTATATTTCACGTCAACGTCTTATCTCAACATCTACAAGTGTATAGTTAATCTCGAAGGACGAAGCATGAGTATAATTAATGATTAAACGAACTTACCTGTACGTGAAGTTCTATCATAATTATACGAAGGCTTCGTCCGAAGAGATTAACTACCCACCCCCCCCTGCCCCTGACGTGAAATATCATCTACTCTGAACATAATGACTAAACAGCTAGCAGTGCGTGAGGAGGGAATATAAAAAAAAAAAAAGGAGGAAAGCTGGCTTTCAAATGTCTATGCAATCTGGCAACACAGTAGGTGTTACTACAAGTGTATAGTTAATCTCTTCGGACGAAGCCTTCGTATAATTATGATAGAACTTCACGTACAGGTAAGTTCGTTTAATCATTAATTATTCTTCACTAGGCAGCAACCCTAACAGCGTAAGAAAAGATAAGAGGCATGCGATAGAAAGAGACAAAACTTCTAGGTATATAAATTTGCAGGTGCGTAATGCTGTGCGAGCTGAATTCCACCGTATCGCGTCGTAGCAAGACTCGAATTTATTTAGATCTTCTTGCGGAGTAATTCTTCTGTACCAACGGTACTCTTACTTATTCTGTGATACGAGTGTATTAGGCGACTATAGACCGCAGTGACGTTATCTGTTCTGCGACTACCGTTTATAATAAAGATGCCACAATTTCAAAGACAGGTCAAATGTGACAGGATATACTAGACATGAGATCGTATTATGATAATCAACAAATGCAGAACATTAAAAACCGACTTCACGTCAAAACTTTGTCTGAGTTAGAATGTCATCCGCGTAAACATTCATATTTAAAAAAAAATGAAATTTTCAATGAAGCACTCAACCGATTTCGATGAAATTTATATGGGACCAACTATAAAGTATCCTCTATCATATGAATATACAAGAATTTTCAAAATCGATCCATAATTGTCCGAAATATCGTGTAACAAAGACACAAAAAAAACGTTCAGACGAATTGAGAACCTCCTCCTTTTTTGGAAGTCGGTTGAAAAAAGGATCCTGCGGGTTTAGGGAAAACGCTGCGTCACGCGCACGCGCACCGTATACGTCCGTATCGTAGGGGTCACAACTTTCATACAACAAAAGGACGACCACTTTGGCGAAGAGGTAAACCTATCTGCCCCAGACGCCAGTGGTTGCGGGTTCGATTCCCGCACGGAACAAGAAAAAAAATCCGTGTCTGGGTGTTTATCTATTTATGTACTTATATTCTAGGTTCCCCCCTTGTTCGCTACATGGTATCCCATAACACAAGCTATGCTTACTTTGGGGCCAGGTAGTTGGTGTGATTGTCTGAGGATTTAATTTAATTTTATTTTAAAACTGAACGAACGAATGAATATTTCAATAACGAGCGCCGAAGAAGCGCAAGAGCGCTTCACCTCAAATGATAAGGTTAAATATTATTAATACGTAATATTCAGGCTAAAACTTGCGTTTAAATTGGATTTTTCAATCATCATAATTTGAAAACTACTTAACAAAGTTACTTTGCTAATTCCGCGACTTGTACTTGAACTTCGACCAAATGTTCGTTGGTGGTCGTTGTACCCTGAAGATGCTTCTGGTTGAAGCGAAACACGTGTCGGTGATAGCTAGTGGCGTGGGTTACAGTATTCCCCACGTGCGTGTTCGTTGCTTTTCTTGCCTTTTGTTTGAGTGAGGGAGGGCGGTGAACCAACACAAGGAATTCCTGCATCACTAGTGCAAGTACAAGTCGCGGAATTAGCAAAGTAACTTTGTTAAGTAGTTGTCATGGATTTCCGCAAAGTAACGCCTGATTCAATCAATTACATCATAATTTGATAAATTGATTAGATAACGTAGATAACGTCACGCCTGTATCCCTTATGGGGTAGGCAGAATACCAGAGGTTATAAGACCATCTGATGTCACGTTTGACTTTGGAGGTATTATAAATATGCAGAGAGACTATTGTATTGACAGGGGGTCAGCCTATCGCCCACAAAAACGCCTTTAAAACCTCTGTCCCTTAACTAACATTTACAGTATGCCCGGGAAGTGAAGCTGGCACATTCTACGTTTTTCTTTCGCTCCTAGTCCAGCATGGAAGCAATGGATTCTATAAGCATTATGCTGACTGGCTATAAACTTAAATATTGACAAGAGCTAACGATACTATACTCATTTTTGCAATTTAACGCCAAATTATGACGCTAAGAGGCTTCTAAGGTTGTACGGAAAAATGTACGAAATAAGTAACTTTAATATCGCATTTTAATCACAGTTTCGTGCCACACCTGACGTCTAGCACCAGTGACGAATCCATTGACATGCAAGCTCTGACTTCGGGGTATGAATAACTCGCGAATTTCGTGCTCATAATCACGTAACCAGCTCATTAGTGGACATTAGGAAACCGATATCCACCTTCCGTTAAATTATTTCTTGAAATTGATCGATTAGTGCTTGGTTTACATTTAGCTACGGTTTAGTAGTAAAATAAAAAAAAATGTGAGTCCTTTTAAAGTTCAATATCGATTTATTCTTTTATTTTCCAAATGAATTCTTATTTTCTATATAAATACATACATACATAACTTCACGCCTGTATCCCTTATGGGGTAGGCAGAACACCAGTGGTTATAAGATCGTCTGATGTCACGTTTGACAAATGAGGTATTATAATGATGGAGAGAGGCTATTGCATTGACAGGGGGTCAGCCTATCGCCCACAAACATGCCAATAAAACCTCTGCCCCTTAACTGACTTTTACAGTATGCCCGGGAAGAGAAGTAGCTGGTAAATTCTATGTTTTTCTTTCGCTCCCAGTCCAGCATGGTATTTTTTATATTTGCACGGTATTATAACAAGGTTGATTCAAAAATTTTTCATGCGTAAAATAAGTTGTTTCCATATGGATATTCTTGTCATGATGAGTAATAGACTGTATTGCAGCTAGCTAATGAATAAATACAAAAAATAGGTATCGCTTAATACAATGTTGATTTCGTCGGCATCGTTATGACGTCGTTATGCGATTGATCTCGTGTGATAATTTTATTTATATTGAAAATGCAAAAAATATTAAGCATTTTAAATAGTAAATAAAGTTGTTACATTATAGTTTTTACCCATCACACATAACACAAGTCAAAGACACCGAAACATCAAGACTTTTGTTTAATGTTATGAGTGGAAAAAAATTAAGACAATTAGGTTTCTATGCTCATGAAAACTTAATAAAATACCCGTTTTAGAAAAGTCTGTTACTCATAACTAACCCTTTTTTAAATTTCGTTTTCACTCACTCAAGACTAAAAAAAGGCTATAATAATGGCAAGATTTTAAGTAATGTTGCTGTAATACGTGTCCTATAAGTAAGTCTCGTGTGAACCCGCCGCGATATATTTAATTGATCGATTCGCATGCGCAAGCGGCGCTCAATCAACTAATGCACAAACGATATGGACATTGTTTTGCATACAATACAGCCCATACGTAATACCTAGTTAGGTGACCCCCTAAAGTCTAAACGATACAAAAATAAAACATTAATGTAATGATTTTTAATAAGTTTGATGATGCTTTTTATCTGTGACTATATTCAAATACTCACACTCAACTCCCTAACTGTTTGTGTTGAAGCTTAGGTCTTGACATAGTTTTATGTTTATATCCTAGCGCTTCAAAAAATAAATAAAAAAGATATATTAATGGTCAATTTTTTTTAAAACATGTAACTAGTAAAAAAAGCACCCAAATTATTTTACACGTTTTATATCTCAAGTATTTTTACATTTTTAATGTGAGTTTTTAACTTTTTTTTGTGTTATCTTATTGCCAACTTTTTATCTATCAAAGATGCCAGTAATTTTATGTCAGTAGGAGTTTTACATCGGTTAATATTACTAAATATATAAACTCATCCGAATTCAGTAAGGAAAAATGGCCGCTGTTTCTAAGCAGTAGGGGCAAAATGCCTTTCTACTGTGGTTTTGTCGATAAAATTTATCATATTACTTCGCCTTAACGGGTCCTACATCAGTGACCCTGTATAAATATTAGAAATAAACTTAAATACACATACAAACATCCATGACAGGTCGACCAATATCTGTGCTCATCACAAATATATCCACCCCCGCCTGGATTCGATTCCAGAACCTTCTAGAATAGAAGGTAAATGTATATTACCACTACACTAGACGGTGATCCAATAATTATTAGGCTTTGCTAGTTGAGTATGAACAGCACATACCACGCTGTCTAGACAGAAGCAAGATGTCGAACGCAAGGTTGAATTATTTATCTAGCTTCTATTAAATATTTAACGCTACAACATAATACACATTATGGAAATAAACAATGTTTAAACAAAGCTTGTGGTAAAGCTTTTGCACGGTAGGTATTAGTTACGTAAATCACTTTTTAACGGCGAATCTACCGTCCACTGTTTTTTTTAAAGAGTAAGGATAGGACGTTTGTCTTCCATGACACCTGATGTTAAGTGACCATGAAGACTCAGGTGGTACCTACACGTCCATCCACGAGAAACCTATTCACTCGACACTTAAAAGTTCCAGGACTGTAGTGGTCAGGAAAAACAGACGCAGGCAGATTGTTCCACACCTTGGCAATCCGTACCAAAAAGGAACTATCGAAACGTTTTGTTCGACTTCTTGGTAAATCCACTATATAGGGATGGAAGTTCTGTCTGCGTCTGGTAGTCCGGTGGTAAAAAGGAGTGGATTCAATTTGGTCAAAAAGAGCACTGTCTCTTTATAAAACTTCAAGAAAAGTCTTTTAAAAACAATTGAAAGAAATTGCACGATTTATAAAGTGGTATGATTCTTCCACTCCATCTGTTGAGAAGAAGTAGTAACAAGGTCAACATCAAAAATCTTTTTAAAATCGTGATATACTAGGACTTATATATCGTCCGTTTTTTACTCAACTTATTTTAAAAGGATCTTAATATATCATGTGTTAAGTATTTTATCCATGCTGGACTGGGAGTGAAAGAAAAACATAGAATGTACCAGCTGCTTCTCTTCCCGGGCATATTGTAAAAGTTAGTTAAGGGGCAGAGATTTTATTGGCGTTTTTGTTTTTGCAGGCTATAGGCTGATCCATGTCACTGCAACAATCTCACTCCATTATTATTATGCCTCTAATTTTATCAAACGTGGCATCAGATGGTATTATAACCCCTTGTGATAAGACTATCTGATGTCACATTTGACAAATTTGGAGGTATTATAAAGTTGGAGACAGACTATTGTGGTGACAGGGGTCAGCCTATCGCCCACAAAAATGCCTTTAAAACCTCTGTCCCTTACTGACTTTTACAGTATGCCCGGGAAGAGATGTAGCTGGTACTTTCTATGTTTTTCTTTCGCTCCCAGTCCAGCATGGCAGACATAAATATATCTACACATAGATACTATACCTTATTTTAATTTGTGCTGTAGATACTCCAAACTGCGAAACCTGAACTGCAATCGAGCGGAAGGTTTTATTCGACGTATCACCTTTTTATGACGCTTCGACGAATCCTCGGCAATTATGACATAATTAGACCGTTAAGTCGACAATCATATCATATCGATCGACTATTAAACATATCGATAATCGTCCGTTGCCGCGCAAGCAGACAGACAGTCGCTGGCCTGAGCGACTGATTTATACGAGTAATATGTAGAAGTGAATGGCATGGCGTAGCATGACGTAACGTCGACACTAAGGTGTGTCAACTACATTTTTACGACTTAAAAAAATAAAGAAGGAAAGACTTAAAATTTCCGAGACGTTCAGATAAATTGAAGAACAATACAGTAGAAAAATCGTTTAGATAGACCAATGCATAGATCAACGATGGCCATTCCATTATTATTCGTTCTCTTAACTGGGTACTTTGCGAACTTCAGATCTTCAAAAATTTGAATGGGGAGTTTTCTGACAGCTCATAAAAATTAGTTCAAAAAACCTCTACCTATAGATGGCACTTTTAAAAAGCCGAAGGCGTTAAGTCTGTAAACTATAATGTAGGTAAGTGGTATCTACCATCTATGGTTATTTATACGTTCAATTTCTGATACAGACATCAATTAATTTATTTTACTTTTAAAAACGCTGTGTGGAATAAATTCTTCGCCTTCGCCTTTTGTAAAGCGCCATCTATCGAAGCCTTTTGTACCAATTTTGTACAGTTCTGTTTTTTTAATGAGCTGTCAGAAAACTCCCCATTGTATTTAATTATTATATTTATTACTAGCTGTGACCCGCAACTTCGTCCGCGTGGATACCGTTTATTAGAGTTTGATAAATACTATATTTATATCCTCCTTGAAGTTAAAACTTACCTTATTCTAAATTTTGTCAAAATCGACTCAGTAGTTTAGCTGTGAAAGCGTTACTGATAGATCAACAGACAGAATTACTTCAAAAACTGTTCCAACAAAGCAGTGATCCGCAGTTTCACCTAGGTTTTGTGAAAAAGTATAGGTAGGTAGGTATATTACATAGATGATGCCCGCGACTTCGTCTGTATTGAATTAGTATTTCGAGTAGGTTATTTTCTTCTCCAAGGTCCTAACTATCTTTAATAATAAAAACAAAAATGAAGAATCTTCGCCCATATAATATGTATAACTCCTAACCACAAACATAGGTAGGTAACTATCTATTAGGTACATTACAAAGGCATATAGCGTTATAAACAAATCGGGTGCCAAAGTGCCTTAAATTTTAATATTGTCTTAAGTTTTCGCGATGACTATTATGTATGACTATTAAATAAAACACTTTTTAAGCGGATTTATCGCGTATATTTACATTTTAAATTTTAAAAGTCGCTCGTGACTACGGGTTTGTTTGATGAAAAAGTGTTTTATTTAATGCCTTCAATTTTACTTAATTCATGCAATATCTTCATTAATTATACTCAGCTTATTGTTATTCTAGGTAAAGCTAAGTAGTTTTTGCGTGAAAGAATAGCAAAAATCCATCCATCCAGCCATTATCAGTTATTATAACCTATAGTTATGTATGGCTGCTTTTCACCGCCAAACGGCTAAGCCAATATTAATGTAATTTGGTATAGTAGTTAACACATACGTTACTTTTTATTGCGAAGAAATCTACGGTTTCTGACTTCCAAGAGGCAGAAACGATCATGAAATAAACAAAACCTTGATTTCCATTTTATCTCTGTATGTACATAAGGCAGTAGGTACATCAAGCGTTACAAATCTGTCAAAATTTTTTACTTGAATTTGAACTCTATGCCCACGATAATAAGTTAAAATTGGTTGGGGAAATTGGACAGGTAATGTAACGCTTGTTCCTTCTGTACCTACCTATATTAAATCGCGCAAAAGCTTGCGCTCGCCTCCCACCTTTTTAAACCCGTCGAGCGCGGCAACCGTTACGCAAAAATAATCCTTATATCATTCAGTATTCACGCGCGATGGGTTATTAGCGTATTTCATGTATAAGTTTGGTGTTTCTGTACCGATTTCTATGATTCTTTTTTTATTGAATAGGTAATAATGTTATTGTTTTTTAATTAGGGATGAGTGAGAGTATTATAAACGTAAGAAATATAATCAGAAAGCTCCGAACTGCTAAGCTATCGGGATTTACACGTATTATTGTGAGTCAACCATAAAATATAGACATATACTGTTGTGGGGTATTTTTTATATAATTTTATGAAAAATATTTCTGTCATACATGATTTCTATGTAGCTTTAACCATTAAGGCTGCAAACGCGACGGAAGCTTAAAAAATTAAGTAACTTCTCCCGTTTTTCCAACATGTCCCTTCACTGCTCTGCTCCTATTGATTGTAGCGTGATAATAAGTATGCTATAACCTGCCCAGGAGTATGAAAAATAATTTTACCAAGTTTCGTTAAAATCCGTCGAGTAGTTTTTGTTTCTATAAGGAACATACAGACAGACAGACAGACAAAAATTTTACTGATTGCATTTTTGGCATCAGTATCCATCACTAATCACCCCCTGATAGTTATTTTGAAAATATATTTCATGTACAGAATTGACCTCTCTACAGATTTATTATTAGTATATAGATTTATTGCTTTCCATAATAATACAGGTGGTAGGTACAGAGTTACAATGATTGGAGTTTATATAATAGTAACATGTAAAATTATGAACCTATTTTAGGTATGGCAATGAAAGAGGAGGATTCCCTTGGTTTTTACTTAATCTTGGTTTTTAAATAAAAATCAAAACCTTTAATTCACGATTAAACAAAGTACAAGTGAGAGTTGTTGAATAAATATTGTGGCTACATTAATTTTAGGGTACGTATCATAATGCATAAGTTTAAAATCTATAAGTTTACAATGTGTAAGTTCAAAATATATAAAATAAAAAAATATATTAGTCAGTAGAAATAATCATCAATATGCATAACTTACGTTATATATAAATATCATAATGCATAAGTTTAAAATCTATAAGTTTACAATGTATAAGTTCAAAATATATAAAATCAAAAATTATAATAGTCAGAAGAAATAATCATCAATATGCATATTATTGAAAATCATAACACTTTTCATTCTAACTATCTTTATTCCTAAATACTAAGTTCCTAATGTTCATCGTTCCGAATCACTCAAATTCATAATACTGGAAGTGATAAACATCTATTTGTTTTGTATATTTTCTAAACATAATCAATCGTCTTTATCACTATTATTAAAATTCATACATTTTTTTATTTAGATTTATTTTTATTCATAATTATAAAAATTACGCGTGTACCTGTAGATATATGTAACTAAACTATTTTTATCATACAACTCATACTTAGTTTCAAATTTGTTCAAAACCTTATTTGTCGACCCCTTAACCACGTAGTCTTATTGGATCGACCCTAGAGTGTTTTTGTAAAGCCGGAGGCGCGGAGGGAGAGCAGCCCTCGCCCGCCGTGACAAAGCGCACACAGCGTGCGAGCCGGAGCGGCCGAGGCTGGTCGCCGGAGGCGACCAAAAAGCCGAGGCTGTGGAGGTGAGCATGCGTGTTTGCGCTTTGTTACGCGAGGGCGTTGGGGCTGCACTTCCCGTAGCGCCGGAGACGTTCCACATCTAAATAGCTACCGCAAAGACTGATGTATTGCCTTGAGTATTGCCTTTATTTAAATAAAAATTATGATAATTGTCTTTTATGACAACTTAATATGACAACTAACTTCATATATTCCAACCGTACGTATTTTGAAAATATATATTATAAAACGTAGCCCTAGGAACCATTATGAATTGTGTTTGTTATATATTTCGACCATTATGGCATTCAAACTTAGAAATTTTGAACTTATGTCAAATAATTTTATATATTTTGATGCATTATGCATTTTGATTTTCGGTATTTTAACTTTATACATTCCACCCATATGTATTATGAAATTATATATTATGATACGTACCCTTAATTTTAATATATGTATTATTTTTATTGATTTTATTTTTAAGTCAATAATATATTTGTAGTAGTTACTTTTATTATAAATAATTATTAAGATTTCACTATTTATATTTAAATAACCTTTAATTTGATAATCTTGTAGTAATGTTATTTTTATTTAAATATGAATGTTCAATTTTATATTGTATTATGTCAATGTTTGTTTATCGTTAAAGAAATCGTTTAGATTATAATATGATTTATTTACTAAAAATAATTTCAGTGTGTGTTTTATTTATGTTTAAGTGATGTTGTTAAATATCTCTGTATTTTCTATAGAACTCAAGGGTATGGTTTCAAGATCACTGTTTGAACTCGTGCTCGACTCTATATAATTTCAAGCTAAACTAAGAAATAACGTTTTTTTTTTTATTAAACACTAATCCCACGTTTGACCTCAATGATAAGTGAAGATGAGGTTGAAGATGAAATGACACGGGCTAGGCCCTGACTCTTCACAAACTATGCGTGGGGGGCGCACGGCTCAGGCTGAGCGCAATCCGCCGGGGCTCGCAGGCAATGCCACTGGCGATACCGTGGGCCCAATTATGGCGGGGGAGGTACACCTGGAGGTTTTTAGTGGGTCGGTTCGGCCTTCTGCAGGATCATCCCCACATACCCCACCGTTCCCCCTTGGGCGTTCGGGGACGTGACAGCACGTTTTCCTCCAGACAAAAAAAGGCCCTAGCTCTTCACAAAATATTGCCGGAACATATCACCGCTGGAGCGGTAATATTTGGCGGCAGATTTTGTATGAAGTGTGGTCACTGGCCTGTCGGACCCTTATGGGATCCTACCACCAAGTAGGAGTCCCTCGGATTAGTTGCCTTTTACGACACACGAACAATAAAAACAACAAAAAAAAAAACAATTTCAACAACAGATTTAAAACTATAAACAAAAACATGACTAATCGCAACCGCCACTCAAATATTTATGAATAAAAGTCGATTGTATTCAGGACGCCGCTGCATTTTAATTGTCCGCCATATCTAGTTATTGGTTCGCGCCATTTTCGAACATCGAATAGAATTGGAACGGTCGTCGTAATTTGCCGCCAATAATGGCTTTGTGTCAATTAGCTATTGTTGTTTTTTTTCGTGTTTGGCCCGTGTTTATATTGGAATATAACCTTTTTACATATTTAAAAAACTTTAGATTTATAGAAGCTCTTTACTGTAGGTATAATTAAAAACCTGCGGCGTCTGTCGCTGTCCATAACATAAACATTACTTTAAAGTTCATAATGTACATATTTGCTTTTCACCAGAAAGGAGTGGTTCAATGGACATAGATATTTAGTTTATCATGGTCCAAATAGAAAAAAACTAAATAATATGTATGTAGCTTTGTTTTGCAATGTATAATGCTTAAATACCTATAAAAGAAGAATTTAGAAGTCGTTGTGGCGCCGTGGTAACTGTGTTTATCATACGATATCACAGATTAAGCAACGTTCAGCGCGGTCGGTACTTGGATGGGTGACCGCCGACCATTCATTTCTCACGACGACTTCCGTGCTTCGGAGGGCACGTTAAGCAGTCGGTCCCGGGTGCTGTATACTTGTATACAGTGGTCGTTAGGGTTTGTCAGAAGCCATTTCGGCGCCCTGAAAATTCTGGCATCCACCACCCAGCACTGGGCCAGCTTGGTGGATTATGGCCTAAAAACCTCCTCGTCACCCAGGGGAGAGACTCATGCCCTGCAGTGGGCTCATTACAAAGAGTTGTGATGACGATGACCTATAAAAGACCAACCGACGGCACATCAAAACTTTGATTATGTGATTGTTTTGGTTATGTTTGGTTATTATAATGTCAATAAACATTCTCAGAATTCATTCTATTTTTTCAAAAAATTTAAATTATCCATGAAGTACTCAATCGATTTCGATGTAATTTATATGGAACCAACAACTCTGAAGTATCATATGAAACAAGAATTTTCAAAATCGATTCATAATTATCTGAAATATCGTGTACAAAGAAACAAAAAAAATCATAGGTTCTGTCCTAGTTCGCTACATGGTATCTCATACATAACACAAGCTTTGCTTACTTTGAGGCCATGTAGTTGATGTTATTGTCTGGGGATTTAATTTATCTATTATTATATTGCTTCCATGCTGGACTAGGAGCGAAAGAAAAACATAGAATGTACCAGCTGCTTCTCTTCCCAGGCATACTGTAAAAGTCAATTAAGGGACAGAGGTTTTATTGGCATTTTTGTGGGCGATAGGCTGACCCCCTGTCAGTGCAATAGCCTCTCTCCATCATTATAATACCAAGTCAAACGTGACATCAGATGGTATTCTGCCTACCCCATAAGGGATACAGACGTGAAGTTATGTATGTATGTATTTATATTTATTAAAAATGAGAAAACCTCCTCTCTTAAACTTCCTTCAAAAGCACACCTCAACACCAAATCAACATAATTCTAATTATCCCGACACCGATAGCCTTGCGATCTGCGATCGTTATCATGCTAAAAAACAAAGAAACTAATAAATAATAAAATAGAAAGTGACAAACCATTATGTAAATATGGTTGTTTCGTTCGCGCCAGTCACGCAGCCAATTTGCCGACCTGATCTTTTCGACGACGCATCGGATGCTGGACTAGAGATGAATGGAGCTGCATTAAATCAATTAAATCAATTAGAAAGCAAGAAACACTTTTGTTCCGCAAAACAAGAAAAAAATACGTCATTTTTATGTATTTGTATATTTCTTATCGGTCTCGGGTTCTATATACAGGGTTGATTTGTATTCACCGGCCAAATTTTTTTTACACAATAAGTATCAATTAAACAAAGGATTTTCGCAAAAAAAAGTGTTTTTTTTTTTGCAAGGTAATAAATTTATCCGCTAACATATTAACCAAGGCATGGTCACTCTAAATTACCATCAAAATAAAGATGACTACGCGTTTCTACACACATTTTGTAGTACTACGTCATAGTTTTATCAAGGAAATGCCGCGCCGTAGTAGCTATGTTCATCAACAGCGACTATTTTTTTAAAAGTTTGTGGTTCCATATTTCTACGTTTTTGTACTGAGCAACGCTAAAATAAATATGCAGGTACGTTTATATCGTATGTAAGAAACTAACATTTAAATTTGGCTGGTGACGAAAAATCAACCCTGTATATACTTGTATCCTAGTCGTTACGGTGCGTTAAAAACCATTTCAGCGCCGTGAACATTTTGGACATCCGGCAACCAGCTCTTGGGCAGCTTGATGGTTTAAGACCTAAATTCCTCGTCACCCAGGGGAGAGACTCAAGTAGCGAGCGTTTGTTTTCTATAAATTCTATGTTTTAACTGTTGCTTGCAATTCTACACTGTGCTTTTCAGTGCGACCTTTTTATTCCTTTTAGTTTTTACTAAGTACAGTTTTGGTAAAAACAGTACAGTTTAAGGTAGAATTATTTAGTTTTATTTCTATAAGTCGTAGGTATAGATTTTAATTTTAAAGTATAGGTAGTAAATGTGATATTGCACGTGGTGACCGGAGGTTATTTTATAATACTGGTAGATAAGATTAGTCATTCGTATAGGTATTAGTTTTTAGGGATTTTGCTTATTTATTGAGTTTAGATTACTGATCATCAGAAATAGTTTTATTTAGTTAAGTACCTAGGTAGGTATTTTACTTTCTGTTATTGAGTTTATTTTTTTTAATTAGGTAGATACTTACTTAGGTTTACTTTTATAAGGCGTAGACCGTATAGATTTTATATTTGACATTAGACGTAAATCTGTGTTGATAGCTATTCGAACGTTATAGGGAGTACGCTGCAGAAACTAACTATAACCCTGCAGAACTATTAGAAACTTTAGACAACAGACAATTATGACATCCGAGCAAAAATTGTTATTTGATTGTGTCTACCTTTGTGTTAATAATACTTCGGGAGAAATTCTATTAGGAATAGCAGGAATGCCCCTCATAGAAATTCAGCTCATAGGCACTATTTTTTAAATAAATATCGATCTTGATCGCACAGAAAATCCGGTATGTGGCATAGTGATAAGTGGACACTAGGAATAACGGTAAAGCGCAGATTATTCGTGAGTGTTCACATAATGAAGGCAGAATTTTTTACCGGTTTATGTGCCGGGGAAAGTGTTTTGATTCCTAGAATTCATTTGACTCCGGACAATTTCCCATTTCAGTTTTAGAGAGTAGGTACAGTTTCCAGTAGCTTTATGTTACGATATGACAATAAATAAGGCACAAGGTCAGACTTTGGCGTTGTTGGCGTCAATCTTAGTTGTTTAGTTGTGAGTTGTTTTTCACATGGTCAGCTTTAGCGCGAGTAGTCCGAGGAACCTTTATGTTCATATTCCCAACGGGCTCACTGATAATGTCGTGTATGCTGAAGCTCTCAATTGTTGTCGTACGGTGACTATCTGTCGTTACCATTATCTTTGTGAGCATTCGATGCAATGAACGTCAGCTTCGCTATCGGTTATCCTGCTAAACAGGTAACAAAGTAGAAATCTAATTCAAAAAACTTACAGAACGCGAGCGATGTCGCGTGCAAAGATGTAATATGCCATCTTAATCACCGCTAATGAGACACAATTTATTGGAGTTCTATTGTAATAAGCCACAAAGGTCCCGCGCCGGGACAGAAGTATTATACCAGTATGCTCGATAAATTACGTTTTACACAAATAGCACTTTACACAAAAAACTCATTGATAAGTTTCATCGTCCACGCAAACGAAGTCGCGGGCACAGTTTGTCTAAAATAAATCTACTCTATGTATTCTCTGTTCCCGAGTTAGATCTGCATTTTCAAATAATAACGCAAGCTGTAGACAAAAAGATCGGTATCACCAACCGTTTAGCATAGAACACGGAAGGCGGCGGTGTTCCCGAACTCAAACCACGGTATAGGAAGTGTTTAAAACAATATTGAGTGATCTTGATAATAATCAATGTAGGTGTGAGGATCTAATAATATCCTGTACACTCTGAAGCACGTTAAAGTCAGATCGAAAACGGTTTAGGGCCAACGCTGCGTGACGCGTGTCCACGTGTGCCGCAAATAATTTCGTTTATTTTCTGGGCACACGCATCGTTGTTAATATTCATCATCATCAACAGCCAGTGGACGTCCACGGCTGGACATAGGCCTCCGGTTCTCCACGTCGCTCGGTCCCGCGCCGCCATCATCCAGCGTTTACCGGCGACTTTGACCAGATCGTCGGTCCATCTGGCGGGGGGCCTGCCTACGCTGCGTCTTCTAAAACGTAGCCACCACTCGAGAACTTTTCTGCCCCAACGGTCCTCTGTTCTGCGAGCTGTGTGCCCTGCCTATTACTACTTCAGCTTTGAAATCCTACTGGCCATGTCGGTGACTGAGTAGACTTAAAACTTTTACTTTATAATATTCATTACATTAGGGTCACCGTTTCAAGACATTTTATCTACAATTGTTTTCACAGAGAAATCTCGTTTACACCATGATCAAACTGAAGGACCGCTTTGTGCCCTTGTACCTTAATTGTGTGCCAAATACTTACTTATTTGTAATTCCTAATACTATTCACTAACTATATAAACCATTCCTAAACCAAAAATATTTAAGTCTCTTTCAAAATAAATCGTTCCTGTAATACGAAATAAGAAAACTTTTGGGTGATCAGTCCAATAAATCTTTAATTTTCGATATTACGGAAGATTTCCAGCAACCTACAATTAACTGAATAAATCCTAAATCTAACAAATCCGACCATCTAAGTAGCACTCTATTACCTTCCTACACCAGTATAAACCTATACATAAATCCCAACATACAAATCTATGTATCAAGTAACTAATCGCATTCTTATGATGACGAAAAGAATTTTAATACTTGCACAAAGTCCAAAACCTTCTTTAAAAAAAATATGTCGTCTCTATTCTGAAAACATCTTATTTTTCTAACTTACACGTTTTCATTCATTCGTACTTTTAAGTTTTCTTATTTACCAAATCATTGCTTCTGTATTGATACTAATTAGGTACGTATCTACCAGCTAACTCGTAAATTAATTTTATTCAACTTTTAATAGTTAATATATATTTTATATACGTATTGAGAAGCTTTCGCATGCCTATTTCGTTAAAATATATCATCTCTAAATATTAAAATCTAAAATATAAATTATAAGTGATTATAAGTAGTTTTATTTAAATTATGAATCGTGAAAACTTAAGACAATATTATTAAAATTAAGTTTGAAAAGTTACTAGATTAATTTAATTTTACACGTGTTCGTACGTAAGCCATATTTGACGACAACATCAAATTGTTGACCTAAAAAAAGCATACTCAGTTACGGTCGCATTGTGCAGTCTTGATTCCAAGAACTTTCGGTATAACAATTTCATCGATCAAAGTTATCCAGACTTGTCCAACTCTCCAGCAGGTTCTCTAATAGCGCCCAGCGCGGTCCTCCTTCGATATTCGAGATCCTTTCCAGCAATAGCAGATTAAAGCAGAGTTGTGTGCCCTCTCCAAAATCTTAGTGTTCCTCATACATTTCTTTTTTTATCATCATATTAAATATGCTTTCAATCCTCGGGATTCAAAGTAAACTTTTTTTTGACACTCACACAACATTATCTAGCCCAAATTATCTAGTTTTATTGATATTCACTGCCCATGCGCGCAGCGCTGCCACAAGGCAGCACTGGCAGGGTCGCCATGCAAGGATGGACGACAGGAGCTAATAAAACACGTGTTCTTCAGATGAATGTGCACAATATATTGTCATATTAAAATGGTATGTGACGAGGAGGCGCGTCTTACACTACAGGTTCGCCTGCGAATCTCCGCATATTTATTTAAAAGCTCTTTATTTTACGACGCGGCATTTCATTGTTAAAATACTACGACGTAGTACGTAGCGTATGTTTTGTTGTAGCGCGGAGTCGTCTTTATTTTAATAGTATTCATTCATAATATAGATTAACCAAAGTATGCTTAATATGTTGGCGAATATATGAATTTCCTTGTAAACAAATTGCATACCCTTTTTTTTGCAATAATCTTTTTTTTTATATTGTAAGGATAGGACGTTTGTCTTCCATGCCACCTGATGGAAAGTGCGCATGAAGACTATGGTGTTACACGTCCATCCACGAGAAACCTATTAACTCGACACTTAAAAGTTCCAGGACTGTAGTGGTCAGGAAAAACAGACGCAGGCAGATTGTTCCACTCCTTGGCAATCCGTACCAAAAAGGAACTATCGAAGCGTTTTGTTCGACTTCTTGGAAAATCCACTATATAGGGATGGAAGTTCTGTCTGCGTCTGGTAGTCCGGTGGTAAAAAGGGGTGGGTTCAATTTGGTCAAAAAGAGCACTCGCACACTCACCAAAATGTAGCCGATAAAATACTGTCAAAAATCTTTTCCATAAATGATAATTATTGTGTAAAAAAAAAATGTGACGGTGTCTAAAACATAAACCTGTTTGGATAATCGTCGACGAATTCGAGCGTGGTGCCTCCTATTACCACTTATTAGTGCAACATGATTTTCGTCTTACTATGTTCATTTTAAGACCCATTCGCTGCGAGGCTTCAATGAGGTCATCGAGCATTTTACTCAGGTCCTGCAGGGTCTCAGCCATGACTATTTAGGGTATCATGGTGGTGAATCCCTAAACAGAAGGTGGTGACCCATAAATGAAATGCGTGTTCACATTATATACTTAGTTATTTATTTGAAGAGTAATTATGTAAGTACATGTAGTCATGACGGTACCGCGTGTCGGACTGTTAATACAAAAGCTTAACCTATATTCATATAGATTGTGTTCGCAGACACGTATGTTTGTAGGGGTGTATGTACACCTACAACTACGATGTCATCCGCAAATCGAAGGTGAGTGATGTACTCGGCATCAACTGCCGAGCCCTTCACAGTCCAGAAGCTTAGAGACATCTTCCAACGCCGCGGTGACGCCCCGTTGCAGTTGGATAGGATTCGAATTCCGGTCATGAATTCTGTTAATATTCATATTAAATAAACACTAAGTATTATTTTCATGATTTGATGTTGCCGGCCCCAATATATCAGTAAGTCTTTTGCCGCGCGGTAATAATATATCACTACCTAATATATCATTTATTGAACCATTACTACCTGTGATGGAAAACTCCGCGCCTTTGCAATGCATGATGATACTACTGATAATTCAATGTTGATGACTCCATCAACCTAATAAAAAATACATTTTACTGCCTCACCGCCACGCTGATTGAAACATGATATATTATATCACAGGTTATTGTTGCTACGAAATCGGAGGAAAGACCCATAACTCCTATTTTCAACACACTTGCTCGTAAAGTGAGCCTTATTCTATTGAATTTAGAACTATAAACTGGGCTATAAGTCACGCGTGCATAATATATTATACCCTAGTGCATAATATAATGAATCCTACAAAGTTGAATTGTACCTTTGTGCAAATTACATGCGAGAGAGCATATTTTATTGATCCGGGTTATACATTAATTATTTTCAGAAACACCAAAGAGGTTTTATTCCACTTCAAATCCATAATTATACATTTTTAAATGTTTGCGCCTTATATTAGTAAAACAAATATGTATATCAAACAAATTGTTCACAATTTACAATAATTTGTTATAAAATATTAAAATATTTGCATTTACCACTCCAAATTAAACATTTTCAAGTAAAATAGGCTGTATATGCTATACAGTCATTGACACATTTGGCAGAAAAAAAAACGTACGCGCATGCGCGAGGTTCGGCGCCATTTTTCAATCACAATTCACAGCTTTGTTATCAAGTGTGTTTGTTATTTTATGACCATGTATGTCTGTCTTTTACTCACAAGTGTGTTGAAAAACGTCGTATGTAACTCGTGAGCGTTGCTAATTACAGTCTCGGCTGTAATTAGCAACTTCGCTCACTTGTTACATAATATACTATTACTGCCTCGCCGCCACGCCGATTGAAACATGATATACTTATTATATCACAGGTTATTGTTGCTACGAAATCGGAGGAAAGACCCATAACTCCTATTTAACAGCTTAAAATTGAGAAAATTAGATCCTAATTTATGGAAATAATCACATAAACAAAACTCTTAAAAATTCTGGTTATGAAAGTGTCAGAACTAAAAAACAAAACGAACAAAAATCTATACAACCACTATGCAACTGTAAATTGAGATTTTTCTAAAAGATACATCATAATAAGTATTAGGAATATGAAAGACAGCGGGATTTTATTAACCAATATGTAAAGAAAGATAACGTCAAAAAAAATTCAGTTTAACGTAAAAATATTTGTACTCAGACATTAACATATTACCTACTCGATAATTCTAATATAAATTTTCTAAATAAATTCTAAATACAAAGTTTAAAAATTCCAAAAACTTGAAAAATCTTACTACGATTATAAATGTGAAAATTTGGATGAAAGGATGAGTGGCTGTCTGGATAGATATAGGCTACTTTTTATCACGACTTTCTTACGGGATTCAAAATTGCTCAGGTAAAACCGCACAAAACAACTGGTACTTATACGTATATTTCTTAAAATAAATAAATTAATAATTATTATTATTATAACAATCTTTTTTTTGAACCTTCAACAAAAATATTAGCTAATTTAGATTTTTATACCATGCAATAATAAAGATGTATTTAATAAATACATACATCTTTATTATTGAATGCTATAAAAATCATTTTTTTAGCAAATAAAGCAATTATTATTAATGTATTTATACTTACGAAATAAAGAATATTTGAGTTTTAATAAATACTGAATCGATCTTGTTAACACTAACAAACGAGCCTTTATCTATACAAACATGAAAAAGCAACAAAGTACACCAGAACAAGTGTGTAGATGGCCAGAGCACGGCTTATAAAAAAAAAAAAATTACGTAGTATAAACGTGCAACATTTCGTTACCCCCCGTTCGCACATGGTACGTTTTACTGGATACGTTTTACCGGATACGATTTTTTTTCATCGATGGCGCATGGAGTTATATGGCCGACTTTATATATGGCACAGTATTCAGTATACTATATATCCAGTATACTACACAGTATGTTACACTATTTCATTTATGACATGAATAAACGTGCAGTGACACAATACCGTTAATAAGTCAAATATTATTCACTAGAAAATTAAATAAAACGTTTTTTCTTGAATGTGTAGAAAACAGATCATATTTTTTTGCAAAAATTATATCTAATTATTTATTATGTATCTAAAGTTATAGAACTCCAAACGTTTTTACTTTTTCCTGAAAAGTTATCGTTTTTCGTTCGCACGTTTGTTCATCGGGGCCATCGATATGGTTAAAAAAAAGAAATATTAAAACGCAAATAAAAGTTTTTGTAACCAAATTTGCAAAGCAAAATAATGTATTTCAATGCTCTACCTTAGAAATCATCTTTCTAACTCTATATTTTAGTTTTGTTGAAGATACGTAAATACTCTACTAGCGCTACCTGTCGTCGAGTAGCGATACTACATCTATTTATAATAACAAAGTAGTCTATGGTTTTTGGCACATCTTCCCAATTGAAGTGTGAAGTTCAGTTTTGACAGTTATAATGTAACCAGTGGTCATCAGTTTTTTTACATCTCCTTGCATTTTGATACCAAAATATTGTATATTCGCAAAGTGGTATTACGTGAACAAGATGAAAATAAGATCCCACGCACTTCGAGAACGGTGGAATGTGACCCGCTAGCGTCTGTGAGTACCAAAATACATGTATTAATGTCCTTATTTTTAACTGATTAAAAAAACTGTAGTCAATTGGCTGTTAACCTTTTAACTAAAAGCGGGAGATGCGTAATTTGACGCTCGCTGCTTGTATGTATAATTTTATTACGAATTGGCCGGAGACTGCATATTTTACTAGATCAAATTTGGTCGTTCTACTTGTTTTCTTTTGTCGCTACATTGTTTTTGAACCGCTGATCTATCTCTATTTTATCAAGTAATTGTTTTCTTATCTTTGTTATTCCAAAATTATGAATTTAATAAACCTTTGATTAGTTTTTAAACTAGTGATAAATTGTTAACCAGTGGCTGTTAACAGCTATCAGTAGAATAATCATTATCAGTGTGAAATTATTGTAGTTTTTTGTGTGGCAGAATTGGACAGAGGTAGGTACCTACTTGCTTTACTTTCATAAGTATTTAACAGATCCAAATATATACAAGAGTTGTTTGTTGTTGCTCTATTATTCTATATTTGTATGTTTATTTTGAGAGTATTTTCAGTGCTTGAATATGTTTATAAGATTAACTATTGATGAATGAAATTTAAAATGTAGAGTACAAATAGAGTAACATTTATGAGCTTTTATTGGCTCTTTTTAAGATATCTTAAAATTTTGGTGGATTTTGTTCATGTTTCACTTTATAATACTAATTTTGCAAGCCCTTTCTATTGAAATAGTGACAAGATTTTAAGAGCAATATTACTTACTGTATTATTCAGTAGATAATACAGTAAACTTTAATTGCATAAGTTAAAATACCGTACCTATACTTTATTATTTACTTTAAATTATCTATAAACCTAACTTGACATTAGAATTTTCTTAGATTAACTTAATTATACTGTTTGGATTTAAAAAGTACAGTTTAAGAAACACATACTATAAATCAGAAAAATGTCTATGCAAATATAATACCTTCTCTTATTCAAGAAAAATAAACTATGCAGCTGATAAGTATGAATGAAGCTGGCGCTAGAGAGTATCCTTGGTTTTTAAACATGCCTTAATTGTTACTAAAATACAATTCAGCTAGTATCCTAGTATGGAAATAGCACTGAACCGGCTAACAAAAGTCACCTTCCCACGTTTGACTATAGTTTCAATTTAACAATTTCTACAATACTGGATTATGTTTAATTTACTATTGTTCAAAGCTGGCTTTATATAATCAAGTTTTCTTAGCAGACTCATTCATAAACAATTCTATTCAAAATTGCTGCTCAAAATTAATCAGGTCATCTTAATTAAGAGCCGTTTAAATCACTTTATCAATACTTTCTACTGGAATATATAATATCTAATGGGTTTTCTTATCACCTGCTAGCATCTTTGTCTTTCATAATGTGTTTAATAAAGTCTATCAATTTTATCGCAGAAGCAAGAGTACGGAGAGTTTTTTCCACTGGTTTTTTTCTGCTCCTTACACTTGTTGATTGAAGCCTAGTAGCTATACTCTGAAATTCATTATCTAGGTATATGTTTCGAATCCCGCCCGATCTTTGGGATAAAAAGTAGTCTATGTGCTATTCTAGACTGTGCACTATCACTATGCCAAATTTTATCCAAATCTGTTGAACCATTCTGCTGTGATTGAGGGACAAACATACATTCCAACTTTCACATTTATAATATTAGTAAGATATACTTACATACATACATAACTTCACACCTGTCTGGGAGCGAAAGAAAAACATAGAATATGCCAGCTGCTTCTCTTCCCGGGCAAACTGTAAAAGTCAGTTAAGGGACGGAGGTTTAATTGACGTTTTTGTGGGTGATAGGCTGACCCCCTATCACTGCAAGTCTCTCTCCATCATTACAATACCTCCAAATTTGTCAAACGTGACATCAGATGGTTTTATAGCGTCTGATGTTCTGCCTACCCCATTAGGGATACAGGCGTGTTGTTATGTATCTCTAGCCCTTAATAATAAAAAATAATAAAATAATAAAATCCCTAGACAATCACACCAACTACATGGCCCCAAAGTAAGCATAGCTTGTATTATGAGATACCATGTAGCGAACTAGGGGGGAACCTAGAATATAATAATACATATATAGATAAACACCCAGACCCGGAACTTTTTTTTTCATGTTCCGGGCGGGAATCGAACCCGCAACTACTGGCGTCTGTGGCCGATAGGTTTACCCCATCGCCAAAGTGGTGGTCATAGATAAAAGTCCTTGGTTACTGACTGTTTTTTAATACATACATACATACATAACGCCACGCCTGTATCCCTTATGGGGTAGGCAGAACACCAGAGGTTACAAGACCATCTGATGTCACGTTTGACAAATTTGGAAGTATGATAAAGATGGAGAGAGACTATTGTAGTGACAGGGGGTCAGCCTATCGCCCACAAAAACGCTTCTAAAACCTCTGTCCCTTAACCGACTTTTACAGTATGCCCGGAAAGAGAAGCAGCTGGCACATTCTACGTTTTTCTTTTGCTCCCAGTCCAGCATTTTTAAATATAAAACTTTTTAACCGGAATAATGTAAGTGTGGCGTCCTCCGACGTGACCCACAGAGAATCAATATATTATTTTCTATTAATCAAACGTGCTCGATAAAATCAATACCAAGATAAGATTAAATATTGTTAACTTAATTATGCACGTATATCTTACTATATAAACTATTTCTATTTGTTAATAAATTGTCACTCAAGATGTAATCGTGTCTTACTCTATCAACCCTTTCCTGGTCGTAATAGTAAGTTTTACATTTTAACTCGACGTTGCGGTGTCTTTACAGACCCCAGTCGCTCGTGACCGCAGGCCCTGCAAAGACACATAAACGTATAGTTATATATAATATAAATTGTACACGATAAATCCGGTTAAAAAGTATTTTATTTTAATTTATGAATCGTGAAAACTTAAGACAATGTTATGTTTTTAAGATATTCTGTTATAATAATAATAATAAAATCCCCAGACAATCACACCAACTACATGGCCCCAAAGTAAGCATAGCTTGTGTTATGGGATACCATATAGCGAACTAGGGGGGAACCTAGAATATAAATACATAAATAGATAAACACCCAGACACGAAACATTTTTTTTTTCTTGTTCCGTGCGGGGATCGAACCCGCAACCACTGGCGTCTGAGGCAGATAGGTTTACCCCATCGCCAAAGTGGTCGTCATTAAATTCCTTGCCACTTCATCTTAACAGACCGATCTTGTTTCAAGTGCCTGTATGTAAAAGTAATAGATACCCATAGACATAAAGACTTTGACTTGTGTGACTTTCGCTCTCCGCCCGATGGAGAAATTAGGCACTTAGGTATATAAAAATTGCATTTATTTATCTTCATACAAAAAAAAGTCCATTGCTTACTTATTTAAATACATACATACATAACTTCACGCCTGTATCCCGTATGGGGTAGGCAGAACACCAGAGGTAATAAAACCATCCGATGTCACGTTTGACGAATTTGGAGGCATTATAATAGTGGAGAGAGACTATTGCAGTGATAGGGGATCAGCCTATCGCCCACAAAAAAGCCTCCCATAACACCTCGGTGCTTACTTATTTCATATAATTTATTGAAGATCAACTTCTGTTAGCCCGTAATTCTTCAGCTCATTAAACAAATTCACTTCTGAATAATAGTGGATTCTTTCTATATTTATGCTGATATAGTTAAAAACTAAAAACTAAACTGAAACTTAAAAAAAGTTTTGCATTTGATAGCACTCTTACTAATTTTACTATTTTTATTTTACTAATTTTATAAATGTGAATGTTTGGATGTTTGTTACTCAATCACGCCAGAACGGCTCAACGGTTTTGGATGAAATTTGGCATAGTGATAGGGTACAATCTGGAATAGCACATAGGCTTAGGTTTTTTTACTATATTTTCGCGCGGGATTCCAAATTGCGCGGGTAAAAACGCGGGAAACAGCGTGTATTATTATAATAAAATCCCTTTCCTATAAATTCTGCCAAACGCGAAACATGCAAATATCATCTTTACGTTATAAAATTTTGTGATTATTTTGAGTTTAATTCAACAATAGCACATGTGTGCTGTCATCTACACTTACCATCAGGTGAAATTGATAAAAAACTTTCAATAAATGCGAATTTCTAACATTGTTATCTTTGTCAAACATTACTATAAAAAATATATACAGGGTGACTGGTGGGACACTTTTGAAATTCGAGGACGTGATAGTTTGAGATCATACACAGAGAAAAAATGTAATAAAAAATAAATATTAATTATTTACTGAGTAAATTCAACCTAAAGTTAAAGAATTGATTACGCAACGCATGGTTACGCTAGCGTTGGTAGCGATCCGCGAGCCAGGTCACGTGATGCGATTGACTCAGGCGTAAGTAAAGTAAATAGTAACATTGTAGTATTTATTTATGGGGAATTCTAGGGAAAAATGTAGTAGGTACCTCGTATTACATAATTATGACAAAGAATCGATTAAAGAGTGGTCTCAATCAGTATCTAAAATTTGTCACCTGTCTATTATACAGTCACCCTGTATATTAAAAAGAATCAATAGGTATATGAGCCTGATAAGTAAGTCAAGGAACATAATTATACCAAATATAAAAAGAAACAAAAATACCATTAACCAAATATTAAATGCAATATAAATCAAATCAAAAACATTATGATACTATAAATTTATCTAGACGTCAGAGAATATTATGCTGATAGTCATAAAATAATTTTTAAATATTAATTTAATGTATCCTCCAAGCTAAGTTTTTAGAATAATTAAATTTATCAATTAAATTTTATTTATTATTGAGAAATTTAAATATTCGGCGTCGAAATTGTGCCAACGAGGTTGGTGGTTGTATATTTTAACCACCACAAATTATTCGTTTCTATCAAAAAGGTGCCATCTAATGATACTCTAATAATTTAGGCTAGTTAATGAATGTGGTTTGAATCTTGCATATATTTATTGAATATTTCAAAGTTTTTTTTTCAGTTTATAATGATTAAATATAGATAAGAAAATACTAAATAAATCCGTTATGAATTATTATTACGTATTATATTACCTATACAAAAATTAACCATACGTAAGCACAAATTGAGACCTCTTCCTTTTGGAAGTCGGATGATGATTTATTATCTCTAAACCAAAAACAAATAAATAAATAAACACATACCTACATACATATCTTCACGCCTGTATCCCTTATATGAAGTAGGCAGAACAACAGAGGCTTTGAAACCATCTGATGTCACGGTTGACGAGTTTGGAGGTATTATTATGATGGAAAGAGACTATTGCAGTGACAGGGGGTCAGCCTATCGTATAAAACTTTCTTTGCAGACCTGTGCTCAGTCTCTCGTGACTACGGGGTCTGCAAAGACACCGAAACGTCGAGTTAAAATATAAAATATAAATTATACGCGATTAATCCGGTTAAAAAGTTGTTTCATTTAAATTATGAATCGTGTAAACTTAAGACAATATGAGGTCAGGCTATCACCCACAAAAAAGCTCATAACTTCTCTGTCCCTTCAATGACTTTTACAGTATGCCCGGGAAGAGAAGCAGCTGGTACATCCGACGTTTTTCTTTCGCTCCCAGTCCAGCATGGAAGCTACCTATTTTTCTTCGGAATGACAGCTACACGCCGCATTCAATACAATATTATTAGTCATTACATAAAATTTCAGTAGGTTATATCACTATGTTATATCACCTACTGTGTTTCGTTGCTCAGCAGGGCTAGCATGCTCACATCGATAAATACTCGAATCGACAAGATAAATATTATTTTGTTATTTTATCCTATTATGTAAGCTAATATGCGCACCATAATAGATAGGATTACTCGATTTGATACCATGATTAAGACAACAGAACCAAATATGTCATAATCTTAATAAATAACATACACTAAATACCATATTCTAAGAAAATATCGATAAAAGGCCCGATTTATCGTTGTCGACGGTAGCATGCTAGCCCCGCTGATTAACTTAAACGTTTATATTATTAATTAACATGTACGTCATAAATTTATGATAGTAAGATATTGAACTGTCATTCATTAGTCATTAAATAGTGATATTAGTTGTGTTAAATCTGATTTATGATTAGCCCACCGAAGTTGATTTTATGCTTATTTGGACAATACACTAGCTTTTCCCGCTTTTTCAACCGACTTCAAAAAAGGAGGGGGTTCTCAATTCACTGTATGTTTTTTTATGTTTGTTACCTCAAAACTTTTGACTGGGTGAACCGATTTTGATGATTCTTTTTATTATTTGAAAGGTGTCACTTCTCATGTGGTTGCAATTTAGTTTAGTTCTGATTATGGTATCCATGAGAAAACCTAAGTTATAAAATTGCATAAAGAAGTCGGATTTTTTAATGCTCTGCATTCGTCGATTATTTCGTTTGCGTGAATATCAGTGTAACATAATAGGTTGGGGAAAAAGTCTTTTCGCATTATAGTATGTATGAACTTGTAATAAAATCTCTTTGGCTATAGTATTTTTATCTGGCTGGTTTTGGTATCATTGAAAGTTAAAATTTTAAAGAACATAATTCCAAATTCAAATTAGGAACATGTGTGATTTTCATTTGTTTTTCGTACTGTCAAGATGAGTGAATCTAATGAAGAAATTCGATACATTTTAAAATTTTACTACAAAAAAGGTAAAAATGCAACGCAAGCCGCGAAAAAAATTTGCGATGTTTATGGACCTAGTGCAGTGTCTGTGAGAGTAGCACAAATTTGGTTTAAACGTTTTCAATCCGGAAATTTTGATGTCAACGATGCACCTCGCTCTGGTCGCTCTATTACGCATAAAATGATGCGTAATAGAGCGACCAGAGATGCCATTTTTGAAAAAGTGGAGCAAGATCGACTTATCAGTAGTTACGACGTAGCTGAAGAGCTGGGAATTGACCACAAAACAGTTTTGGCGCATTTGAAAAACGCTGGGTACACTAAAAAGCTCGATATTTGGGTACCTCACGAGCTCACTGAAAGAAACCTAATGAACCATGTACTCATTTGTGATTCTTTATTACGACGTAACGAAACCGAATCATTTTTGAAGAATCTGATAACTGGTGATGAAAAGTGGATCACGTACGACAAGAACGTGCGAAAAAGGTCGTGGTCAAAGGCCGGTCAGGCTTCACAGACTGTGGCGAAACCCGGGTTAACTCGCAATAAGGTGATGTTGAGTGTGTGGTGGGATTGGAAGGGCATTATTCATTATGAGCTGTTACCACCAGGCAGGACTATCGATTCTGAACTCTACTGCGAACAACTTATGAGATTAAAACAAGAAGTTGTGAGATAGCGGCCGGAATTGATCAACAGAAGGGGTGTGGTGTTTCATCATGATAACGCTAGACCCCACACATCTATAGCCACCCAGCAAAAATTAAGAGAGTTTGGCTGGGAGGTGTTAATGCATTCGCCGTATAGTCCTGACCTTGCACCTTGAGATTTCCACCTGTTTCGGTCTCTTCAGAATTCTTTTGGCAGTGTTAGGACATCACGAGAGGACTGCCAAATCCACTTGTCGCGGTATTTTGATGAGAGGTCCCAAAATTTTTATAGCAATGGGATCATGTCCCTACCTACAAAAGGTTATCGAACAAAATGGTACATACATACTTTAGTTAAATGTCAATAAACTATATTAAAAAATGTTTTGAATTTTCTTAAAAAATGCGAAGAAACTTTTTCCCCAACCCAATATATCGTTTAATATTAATCAAACTAATAAATAGAAATTCACGGTTAATAGATTTTACTCTTGATAATTGCTAGGAGAGATGCAAACTGATGATTATTCAGTATGGTATATTTAGTGCCAGGTAAAGTATGGGATCTGTTCAGTACTGTGTATCACCAATATTCCATTCACAACCAACCATCCCTAAATGTTAAATTAGAAAATTGATAAAGTGTTACATGCTGGACTGAGAGCGAAAGAAAAACATAGAATGTACCAGCTGCTTCTCTAAAAGTACACTGTAAAAGTCAGTTAAAAGACAGAGGTTTTATTGGCATTTTTGTGGGCGATAGGCTGACCCCCTGTCACTGCAATAGCCTCTTTCCATCATTATAATACTTCATTTGTCAAATGTGACATCAGATGGTCTTATAATCACTGGTGTTCTGCCTACCCCATTAGGGATACAGGCGTGACGTTATGTATGTAGTGTTACACTTTTAGAATCTTATCAAATCTGTGGAATTTAAGTATGTTGTGAAATCACTGATAAAAAAAGCTTTATCTTATATGGCTGATTAAAAGTATTTATTTTTACTGAAGGATAATGTGCTAACACGACCCCAACCGCCCGAGGGGGAACGGCGGTGTATGTGGGGATGATCAGGCAGAAGGTCGGACTGACCAACTAAAAATCTCCAGGTGGACTTCATCCGCCATAATTAATTGGGGCCCACGGTATCGCCATTGGCATTACCCGCGAGCCCCGCGGATTGCGCTCAGCCTGAACCCAGCGCCCTCGACATAGGAAATGGTGTGTACTACACGAGACCATTTCCAAGCTCTTAGAGTCTGACCAATAAAAACTGATAATATTAATACACACATCGAATAACGTCCTCCTTTTTTGAAGTCGATAAATAAATAGTATCAAGTTCGTTCAAACAGCGTCAAGCCAGGGTTGCTTTATCTTGAATTCTTAAACAGTCGTTTTTCTTGCACAGCTTACGTTTATCAGATTCTATACTCTGGCAAATAACTCAATGCAGTAAAATGACAATTTCTGTGTGCCTACTTTCAAAAAGAAAAAAAATAGGAATGTAATTATTTTTTTAATAATAATATCGTAATCATCATCACAACTCCGTGTAATGAGCCCACTGCAGGGCTATGAGTCTCTGGTCTGGGTGACGAGGAGGTTTAGGCCGTAATCCACCAAGCTGGCCCGGTGCTGGTTGGTGGATGTCAAATATTTCAGGGCGCCGAAATGGCTTCTGACAAACCCTACAAGTATACAGCACCCGAGACCGACTGCTTAACGTGCCCTCCGAAGCACGGAAGTCGTCGTGAGAAATGAATGGTCGGCGGTCACCCATCCTAATACCGGCCGCACCGAGCGCGCTTAACTTGCGTTATCGTTTGATATGCACAATAACTACGGCGCCACGACGACTTCTATATATCGTAATGTATGGGAAAAATTATTTTGGCTCTCAAGATATTTCTTTTTGTATGGTGCTGTTAGGAAAAGGCAACTATTCTTGAAATTTCATTGTTAACGACTAACAAGTTTAAAAATAAAGAAGTTATCAAGTCGATTTTACTTCGACTGTAACCGTTTTAAAGCACTTGGTATGTTTGGTAATTAATTATTTTAATTAAAGTTACTTTGAAGATATAGCACACAACTCAAATTCAATTATTTATAAATTGCTTTAAGACTCGTTCATTTTCAATCATTCTCATTCAGTACTTACACTACGAAGTTTTTTAACTAAATTATTTTGTATTTGACATTTTGAACTGTCAGTTTACTGCATTGAATTATTTGCCAGGGTATAGGCCTTGTAGCCGCAGCAGGTACGGCTGGCTATAGGGAGGGAAAAGGAGGCATATCTCCTTGTCCGCCCCCCTCAGCATTCGGCTTCCATCAATATTTTAAATTTCAATATAAAACTACAAAACGAATTCATTCAATGGCAGCCCCAGACGGATTTTCTTGCTCTTCTTATAAAGTTCATAGGGAGTTGAATACCTATGTTATGCGACATCTACATCTTCGAGAACCGAATAGGTAAGCGTAGGGAAGTGCTATGAAAACGAATAGTATGTTGTTCATAATATGACCGACTATGTGTGAGATCAAGTGAACTTTTAAAAAAGCTTTTCACGTTAATTATCTCTCGTCACATAAATCATTTCAGTCGGGGGATTTTAAATTATTTTATTCTTTTTCAATTACTTTTTAAACGTCGCTTCGTGGGATTTTCTAAATTTTTATTTTGTTTTTTATTTTTCTCTTCGTGTGTGATTTCAAACTATCACATCCTTGACTTTCAAAAGTGACCCACTAGTCACCCTGTATAAAGCTTATAAAGCCACATAGTCCGTCAGTGTGGGTATTTTTTTATGTATAAGATGTAGACAACAAGACAAGAAACCCTAAGCCAATATTCTAACTCAATATAAACTTGTTTGAGCATAATTTTGTGTTTTTCGAACTGTCCAGGCTCAAGATAAACAGCTTAATTCACAAATACATAGACTTGTCTATTAGCCCAGCTTCTAGTCTGTTACCTAAATCGATAAATTAAAACAATTATGAATAAATTTAATTTGTAAATTGCCTTATTAAATGCGTTAAAGCACAGTTCTTTGCGTATGGCGTGTTAATTAGAATAATGTTTTTGCATACATGAAGGTTGTTCTAAATGGTTTTTAAAATAGTGAAAAAGGTTATTATTACTTTTTTATTTAAAAAAAATTGTTATACTACATGGTTCCTTTTTGCTACGGATTGCCAAGGTGTGGAATAATCTGCCTGCGTCTGTTTTTCCTGATCACTTTAAGTGTCGAGTGAATAGGTTTCTCGTGGATGGACGTGTAGCACCAATAGCACCATAGTCTTCATGCGCACTTTCCATCAGGTGGCATGGAAGACAAACGTCCTATCCTTACAATATAAAAAAAAATTAGTTGGCAAGCCGACCTGTCTTGGATCATGAAGCCGGTGTAGCTCAAAAGTCGCTTTTTATGATACGCTTATGAAGTGGTAAGTCTATTCTAAGCCAAGAAACATAGGTCTTCGGGAAATAGGCCTTTCATCCCTTTTCTAGGTATTGAGGATGAAAGTGGAGGAAGCGAAAGAGGTACGTCTGGATCGTAGAGATTAGGGTACCTACGTGTAATGAAAGGCGGCGCGTCGAGCGGGGCTTCGCGTGTTTTCGTTATATCACCGACTTTTCTCTAAACCAGCGGATAGTGCCATAGTAATGTTAATACACATGCTCTTAAAAAAGCATGCTTAAAAGCTTGCTATGTAGGAGCAGTTTACATTTGCTAGCAATAAGCATGCTATTTTTAAGTACCTAAGCTTATATATTTAAGTATGAACAACTGGTCGATACTAGCATGCTGGTATCTTGCTGGTGGAAAATCGCAAGCCTGTCGATTCACGAGCATGCTCGAAATGAGCATGCTTATTTTGAGCAACACACCGACACATATGCTCAATTGAATTATGCTCTCGTGCTTGAAATGAGCATGTGTAACAGTTGCATAGAGCCGGCGATGTAGTAAAACGTGTCCTTAAACGTGCCCTAAAAGGGTCTGAGCGGACCACCAAGCCGTGGTAGCTCCGAAGTCGGCTTTTATGACAAGCTTATCCAAAAGTGGTTGGGCTGTTCTAAGCCAAGGAACATAAGTGGTTTGGGAATCCGACTACCACTTTGGCGATGGGGTAAACCTGTCTATCTCAGACGCCAGTGGTTGCGCATTCGATTCCCGCACGGAACAAGAAAAAAAAAAATGTTCCGTACCTGGGTGTTCGTCTATTTATGACGACCGGCTGGTGTAGCGGTAACATACATTGCCTTCTATGCTAGAGGTCCTGGGTTCGAATCCCGGCGGCGGTGGATATTTGTGTGATGAACACAGATATGAGTCGTCAAGTCATGGATGTTTGATGTTTATTTAAGTTTATTCTAATAAAAAATATGCATTTATTCATTATGTATGTTTATTTATTTCTTAAGTATATCAGTTATCTAGTATCCATAACACAAGTTCTTTAAGGAACTTAATTTGGGCTAGATAATGTTGTGTGAGTGTCAGTTTTTTTTTTTTATTTATATTCTAGGTTCCCCCCTAGTTCGCTACGTGGTACCCCATAACACAAGCTATGCTTACTTTGGGGCCATGTAGTTGGTGTGATTGTCTGGGGATTTTATTATTATATTATTATTAAAATCCCTTTTCTAGGTATTGAGAAAAGAAAGAGTGGAGGAAGCGAAAGGGGCACGTCTGGATCGTAGCAGTTTTCGTTCCCTAGTCTCTGTCTACCCCAAAGGGAGCCAGGCGTGAAGTAATGAACGTATATATTTGAACGAACCTTATTCTCAAAAAACAACAGCATTTTTACTAAAATGAATAAATGCATAGAATCAAGATGATAAAAATATTCTCATATACATATTTAAAGCGTTACTAAATTACCTAACAGTCCTTAATTATCTAACAAACGGTTTTAAGCTCTACGCAGGCTGTATAAGGACTATTCTGCATTAGTTTAAACCCAAAAAAGTTGTTTTCAATATAATTTAGTTCAATTTTAAGAACTAGTCTTTAGTCAGATCAAAAAACCAGTTAGTCGGGTGGTTTTCGAAATTTATAATAAATTCAAATGTTTTTAGAAATCTGAGTCTTTATGTGTTTTTGGTTGCGCTTATTATCGGGGCTAGATTTTTGTTTTTTTGACTTTTTAATTGCTAATTACTAGATCTATTCATACAGGGTGTTTGGGATATAGGAAAAATAAATATAGCCTTATCTATACTAATATTAATGAAGTCGTGGTGGCGCAGTACCTAATGAGCATTTCATATGATCTCTACAACAGATTAAGCAATGTTCCGGGTCGGTAATAGGGTGGATGACCGCCAATTATTAATTTCTCACGACTTCCGTACTTCCGAAAGCACGTTCGTCAGCACAGCGCCCTGTACATTCTGATATCCACCAACCAACACCGAGCCAGCTTGGTGGGTTATGGCCTAAACCTCCTCGTCACCCAGAGGAGTGACTCATAGCCCTGCAGTGGAAGAGTTACACGGAGCTGTGATGAACCTAAAATCCATAACAGTTCTTTAAGAAAGTTAATTTAACCTAGACAATGTACTATGTGCCAATGCTAATGTTACTGAGTTACATTGTGTTACTCTACAAAAGTGAACTGCGGTATAGACGGCGTAAACCTCCTCCTCACCCAGGGTTGAGACTCATGCCCTACAGTGGGAGAGTTACATAGGTTTGTCATGTATTTGATCCTGGATACTATCAGTCAGAATCTAAAAAGTGTTTTCGTGTTAACACAGAGTACACGCGTGGGCTACATATGTGAAGCCGGGGGTCTAGGTTTTGATTCTACATACATACTAACTTCACGCCTATATCCCTAATGGGATAGGCAGAACACCAGAGGCTATTCCAGAGGCTATTCCTTGGTTATTTCTTGACGCATTTTTCGCTTGGTGGTAGGATCCCTTCTGGGTCCGCCTGGCTAGCGACCACCCTTTATATAAAGTCTGCCGCCAAATGTTACCGCTCCGGCGGTAATGTGTTCCGGCAATATTGTATAAAGAGCCAGTTCCTTCCTAAACCCGTGTGCTTCCATCTTCGACCTCATCGTCACTTACCATCAGGTGAGATTGAGGTCAAACGCGGGTTTAGTCACTTATAAAAAAAAAAAATATATATAAAAACCGTCTGATGTCACGTTTGACAAATTTGGAGGTATTATTATTATGGAAAGAGACTAGAGCAGTGACAGGGGGTCAGCCTGTCGCCGGCAAAATCGCCAATAAATCCTCCGTCCCTTGACTGACTTTTACAGTTTGCCTGGGAAGAGAAGCACATTCTATGTTTTTCTTTCGCTCCCAGTCCAGCATGGTTTTGTTTCTAGCTTCGAGAAATCCTTTGATTCTACTTTGAGCCTCTAGCTAAGCTCCAAATGGTTATTTCTCGACGCATTAAGCTTGGCGTGAGTGCTCGACGCAAGCGCATGTACTATAGCCTGTACCTTTGGAAATAAACGGTTTAAACAAATACATGTTTTTGTATTTGAGATGGTACTTAATTGAAATGGGTGTGTAATTATTGTAATTGGAACCTTTGACGCAGCTTTCTGCGTAGCTTGACACGTTTGGTGAGACGCGTGATAAATTTTACAGAAAACATTTTAGAAAGATTCTGGAATGAATGTGTAAAATTTATTAGTTTGTTCACCAATTAAATTGTTACTAAAACTAAATAAACTTTGCTTATGTTCGCCAAAACTCTTACTACTTTATTATTTCTAATATTACCTAAGATACGCCAAAAGATTCTGTCACAGTTAGGCGCAACAAAAGGATTTTTCAAGACAGAATATATACATAACTTCTCGCCCTTATGGGGTAGGCAGAACACCAGAATATATAAATCATCTGATGTCCGTGTTGACATAATTATGGATAGAGACTATTGCAGTGACAGGGGGTCAGCCTATCGTCCACAAAAAAGTCAATAAAACCTCTGTCCCTGAACCGACTTTTACAGTATGCCCGGGAAGCGTAGGTGCTTGCACATTCTTTGTTTTTCTTTCGTTCTCAGTCCAGCATGGAAGCAAAAAAATCACTCGAGCTGATGCACCAAGTATACCTACAGCTCAGAGTAAGCTTTTATTCAAGTTTGCTTTATGCAGGCCACACAGAAACACCAGGGGGTATTCCAGTAACTATACCCTGGTAAATAATTCAACGCAGTAAAATGATAGTTCCAGTGTGCCCATTTTAGTGAAGAAACAAAATAGTGATGCGGTTTAAGTGAATTAATGTAATTATTATTAATAATAATTTCGTTATACATACATAACTTCACGCCTGTATCCCTTATGGGGTAGGCAGAATACCAGAGGTAATAAAACCATCTGATGTCATGTTTGACAAATTGGAGGCATTATAATAGCGGAGAGAGGCTATTGCAGTGACGGGGTCAGCCTATCGCCCACAAAAAAGCCTCCCATAACACCGTCCCTTAACCGTCTTTTACAGTATGCCCGGGAAGAGAAGCAGCTGGCACATTCTATGTTTTTATTTCGCTCCCAGTCCAGCATTTAATTTCGTTATGTATGAATTAACTAAGCATTTTAAATGTAAAAACTTTAAAATATTATTAAAAATATTCTGGCTCACAAGATATTTATTTTTTTATGGTGCTGTTAGCAACGGGTAACTATTCTTGAATTTTTAACAACAATAAGTAAGAATATGTCGTGCGTCTAACCAACATGTCAACCTGTGTGTGAAGCTGAGTGAAATAGCAAGTTATGCAATGACAAGTTTGGCTTTGCGAACGACGGGCTCTTAAGCTTTTACAATGGGGAGTTTTCTGACAGCTCATAAAAATTAGTTCAAAAAACCTCTATAGATGGCACTCTTAAAAAGCCGAAGGCGTTAAGTCTGTAAACTATAATGTAGGTAAGTGGTATCTACCATCTATGGTTATTTATACGTTCAATTTCTGATACAGACGTCAATTAATTTATTTTACTTTTAAAAACGCAGTGTGGAATAAATTATTCGCCTTCGCCTTTTGTAAAGCGCCATCTATCGAAGCCTTTTGTGCCAATTTTGTACAGTTTTGTTTTTTTAATGAGCTGTCAGAAAACTCCCCATTATTATAAAGTTTAGGCTTGAACAAAATAATTGTAAGTTGTAACCAAATATTATCGCGATGTAATAACGCTTATTTTGTTCGTATGAACGCTGTAATCTCGGAAAACTTTTAAGGCTGCAAACTGGACGGCAGCGACAGCGAGAGCGACAGCGAGAGCGACAGCAGCGCGGGCAGCGACGCGGGGAATATGGGCCGTTCTCGACGCAAGCGGGCGCTAGAGCGATTTGTCGCGGTTTCATACAAACGCAATACTTTCTGTCGTATCGCGGAAATCGCTACCCGTGCCGCTGTCGCTGTCGCTACCCTCCAGTTTGCGGCCTCAGGGCATTTGTAAAGACTGCTTTTTTTCTACATCGCCGACTTCACATTGGAACTATGGATGAGGCCTCGGGTCTTGGGAAAAGTTTTAGGACATTTTAATAAATTGTTATTTTGTCACAAACTTGGTTTTCAAAAACACTATTTATGTATTATTTAATTTACCTATGAATAGTGGTAGATGGCGTTGTACCCAAATCTGCTTGGTGGTAGGATTCCTTCTGGGTCCGTCTGGCTAGCGACCACCCTTTATATAAAGTCTGCCGCCAAATGTTACCGCTCCGGCGGTAATGTGTTCCGGCAATATTGTATAGAGAGCCAGTTCCTTCCTAAACCCGTGTGCTTTCATCTTCGACCTCATCGTCACTTACCATCAGGTGAGATTGAGGTCAAACGCGGGTTTAGTCACTTATAAAAAAAAAAAAACCTCTGGCGTTGTTTGAACTATGTAGGGCGGTCAACTATCTACTTGGTCGACTGTACTATGTGTACAACCACAGTACAGAAATCTACAGTAATTCGACTCGGCCGCATCTTTGAAATAAATGCCTACAGCGCAGCAGCGCCGCGGTCCGTTCACATGGTGATAGGGCTGCTCGCCTTCAGCGTTTAAATTACATTTGCCTACTTTTTGTTTACTTCCATTTAGTTTTTCCATTACTTTTTTTTGTATAAACAAATAGAATACTTTGTAAATTGAATAGGAAGCGTTCAAAAAAAATACGTTTTGTGTCAACAAACCATGTTTACGTTTGAATAACAAATCGGTCTTATAAATTAACGACCGAAAAATACTTGCGCCTCGACTGAGACGCACGAAAAGATGTATTATCAAATAAAATTTTAAAATATAACCAAACCGCATAATTGTCGTAAAATTCAACAATTGTTTCGGTATGCAGACACTCGCGACTGGCCGCATGCTGAGCGCATGCCGAGATCGAGCCGCGTAGGTATAGCTCGCGCTTCGTCCGTTTTCATGAAGTTAAATTACTGTAGATATCTGTACTGTGGTACGTTTCTCTTCTTTTTATCCTTTTAATTTTAAAATGTGTATGCATGTAGTAGTAGGTTCCTCAGTAAGCGAGTTTATCTATCTAATTATCTAATGCCTTAACCTACCCCCCCGATTCTAGCGAGTCGTGAATTTATAGGACACCCTGCATAACCCTCAAACTTTTGCTGTTACCTTCTATAATATACAGGATCTAATGTGAATCGGAGTATCACGTGAGTTTACCCGCGTATCTCGATCCTGTTTGATGCAATTAAGAAAAACCTGTAATGTTACTTCTGAATAATTGAGCTTTCTAATTGTACGAGTAAAATAATCACATAAATCGGTCTAGTAGTTTTGTGTTTATTTATTACGGAATCATACGGAAAACTTAAATGGAGCTGCACTGAAGTGGCAATGGGCAGGGCACATAGCTCGCAGAACAGATGGCCGGTGAGGCAGAAAAGTTCTCGAGTGGCGGCCACGTACTAGGAGACGCAGCGTAGGCAGGCCCCGCGCACGATGGATCGACGATCTGGTCAAAGTCGCCGGTAAACGCTGGATGAGAGCGGCGCGGGACCGAGCGAAGTGGAAGACCTTGGGGGAGGCCTATGTCCAGCAGTGGACGTCTACAGGCTGTGGATGATGATGATGACGGAAAAATATAGAAAAATCTATCATAATGTTACAGTTAAAATTGGAAGTAAACAAATCCTTTTTTGAGCAATAACTTGGAATAAACCGCGTAACTTTTGATCGGTAAAATAAAGAATTCCCCAAGACCTGGGCTATGCATACAAACATTACTTCACGCCTGTCTCCCTGTGAGGAAAGGAGAGACATGAGAACGCCAATTGCTAAAACAAACATCTTTCGGCTATGCAATGCTTAAAAACGTATAAAAGAAAAACAAAGAATGTACCAGCTGCTTTTCTTCCCGGGTACACTGGAAAAGTCAGTTATACAGAGGTTTTATTGGCGTTTTTGTGGGCGATAGGTTGACCCCCTGTCACTGCAATAGTCTTTCTCCATCATCACATTCATCCAAATTTGTCAAACGTGACATCGGATGGTTTTATAACCACTGATGTTTTGGCGTATAGGCGTGAAGTATTGTAAAGTAAACATAGAGTAGGCCTACCGCTTGTTGGGGTCCAACAGCAAGTGGGACTCGCTCAGATTCTCGTTCCTGAAAGAGGTCAGTGTCTACCTGACATCTTGTCCCACTTTGCACCAACAACGTTTCCTATCATCAGCCAATATTCCGCATATGCCGCCTTTACGAGGTCTATAGCAAACAGTGCAACACTTTGGATATATTTAACAACCGCTTTAGACATTTTAAAAAACTCTTACGCGATCTCCTCGTGGGCACATGTCATGCACCAACGTAATTACATGTAAATTAGTTCAAAAAAACTATCACGGAAGTTGATGTGGCTAAAAATTTGGGGATTTCGATGGACAATCAATTAAGGTTTGAAGCGCACGTTGAGCATCTCGTGAGGAATTGCTTCTACAGACTAAAAGTCCTCTATCGGATCCGTAATCTGCTCTCAGAAGAGGTTAGAATTACTGTCTGTGAAGCTTTAATACTATCTCGACTCAACTACGCAGACCTTGTATATGGACCTAGACTATTGAGCAGGAGTAGTCGTTTGATTCAGCGTGTGCAGAACGCGTGTTGCAGGTTCATCTATGATGTTCCTCCAAGAAGCCGTATTACACCTTTTTTGAATAGGGCTTCAATTCTCAACATGAAATTTCGCAGACAAGTTCATCTTTCTTCCTTAATGTATGACTTGATTAATTTTAAAAATCCCGAATATTTATACTCAAAACTAAAGTTTCCTGAATTCCGTAACATATATAAGCGTGACCCAAGATCGGCAAGACCGCCGCTAAGCATGCAACATCACCGGACTGCGGCATTCACGGGTAGTTTCCGCTACAACGCGACTAAGTGTTGGGATGATATTCCTCCGCCAATTAGAATGTCTAAATCCAAAAATATTTTTAAGGCTACAATTAAATCTTATTATTTAAATATTCAGAAAACACTTACGTAGGATAGCGGAAACATTATAAAGAAAATATGTTTATAGTAATTATTATTATACTAATTATTTTTAATTTATTTCGTTCTACTGGACATAGGTATTTATACAATTTTATAATTCTGACATTCACTTACTCATTTTATATTGTTATTGTCGTTGTATATTATAAAGTTTAAATTAATCTCTTCTAATTTAATATTTATGATCATTCAAATAGTATTATTTATTAAATTTAATGTGTTTGACCTATATAATTTATTGTAATTTTTTTTTTCTCGTCTAACTAAATATTATGACATTTTATCGGTATGCTGCTCCCTTCAGGATGTAGCTGAAAATCAGCGTTTTCGCTCTTCCGAGCAAATGCCAACGCTGAGCTGCCTCCTATTGCGCTGCTACAGTACACATACACATCACACTAACCTGTCCTTTTTTTATGTGTTGTTCTAGTTTGTAAGACATACAATGATATATTATATTAAGTACATTAGTGTTATGTGTCTGTGAATTTTGTGGTATCAATAAAGTTTTTATCTATCTATCATTTAAAATCTCTTTTATTATATTATTATGTTCCTATAACCTTCTTGTTTTAATTAATTTATTTTACAAATATTTTTCGATCTATTCTAATTGTTTTACTTGTACCAACTTTTTATTTCATGTAAACTCAATTGATTAATTAATACATTAACTGACACTATCTTTAAGCTGTATATCACTAACATCCTAAATCACTAACTTCGTGTACACCAAAAATATGCAATACTGATAACACCCCTGTACGAAACAAACTAGCTAACGATCCAAACGTCACCTGCCGGAAGAAAAGCTCACCAGTAAAAATCCGCAATGAAGAACTTAATGAAGCTCCAGTCACATTAAGTGAGGTTTCTCGCATAATGAAAAAAGAAATTGACGATCTTACGACACATCTAAACCTAACATTGACAAACCACATTAAAAAGGAACTTAATACAATTACGGGCAAAATAGAAGATCTGAAATCCTCAGTAGAATTCATGAACAAGTCATTTGAAGAAATGAAGAGTGAGTTTAGTTTGACTAAAAAAATCGTCCAAGACATTAGAAAGGAAAATGAGGATCTAAAAGCTACAGTCAGAGATTTAAGCGGAAGACTGAACCAGATAGAACAACAATCGCGCTCTTCAAATTTGGAAATTCAATGTCTTCCTGAGCACAAAAACGAAAACCTTGTTTCTGCTGTCATGAACATCAGTCGTGTTATATCGGCCGGCATAGCAGAACATAACATTCATCATGTAACGAGAACCGTCAAACAAACTACAACAAGCAACCGCCCGAAGTCTATAGTTGTCCAATTCAGCAGTCCGCGCGTTCGAGATAACTTTTTGGCAGCTTCTATCACGTTCAACAAAAACAAAACTCCAGAGGAGAAGCTCAACACAACTATTCTTGGTCTCGGTGGTAAAAAAGAGAGTGTCTATATAGCGGAACATTTATCTCCAGCAAACAAGGCTCTGCATGCTGCGACCCGGATCAAGGCAAAGAAGTTGGGCTACAAGTATGTATGGGTGCGCAACGGTAGAATTTTCATACGTAAATCGGATGGCGCTGATTATAAATATGTGAAGGATACTGATATGTTGGATAAATTGCAGTAATACTTTTAATTATATTAATTGTAAGCATTTAGATTTACATATATAAAATACGATCAGCTCAAAATATACTATCAGAATGTTAGAGGTATTAGGACGAAACTAAAAGATGTCTACCAAAGGATCGCTTGCAGTAATTACGATGTTATTATGTTTACAGAAACGTGGCTGTTGGATGGTATTCTTGATTCAGAGATCATCGATGGGCGATACATACTGTATAGGCGTGATCGTGCAAACACAATTTTCAACAGCAAAACCAACGGTGGTGGTGTTCTCATAGCTGTTTCCAAAAAACATAAGTCTGAGAGATTGTTAGATTTTGAAAGCTCTTGCGATGATCTCTGGATTAGGTTATCACTCAGAGTTGGTAAGACTACTAGGGATATCTATTTTTGTACGGTATACTTGCCGTCGCCTATACAACCCAGAGTTCTAGAACACTTTATCGAAAACACAAATACTAATTTAGAACATATCAATGAATGCGTGATAGTGGGAGACTTTAATATTAAATCTATCAACTGGTTAAATACAAATGGTCAAGTGATAACAGTTCCTCAAAATACTAATTCACATTTAGAACAAGTTCTTTGGGATTTTATCTTACATAACAACTTGAGGCAGCATAACTATATAAAAAATCAAAATAACAGAATTCTTGATTTGGTCTTAACTAATTTAGAACAAATTACAACCGCAGAACCGGTGGAAGTACTTACAAATATTGATTTGCACCACCCACCAGTACTATGTGAAATTTCTTTTCCTCGTGGTATCAAACATCAAAAATGTCATCCCAAAACTAAATTAAATTATTTCAAGGCCGATTATGAAAAAATTAGGGATGCACTAGCGCAAATCGATTGGGAAAAAGAACTTAAATCTAACATGACTCTCGATCTAATGGTTGAAAAGCTATATAATATATTGTACGATTTAATAGAGTGCTACGTGCCATTGGTTAAGATATCAGAGACTAAATATCCTTGCTGGTTTTCGAAGCAGCTCATTAAAAGATTAAAAGAGAAAAACCGCTTAAGAATTAAAGTTAGGAAATGCAACAACCCATTAGACATACTTGCTTTTAATTTACTAAAGAAAAGATGTAACCACATGGCTACCACTTGTTATAATGCCTACATAGCTAATATAGAAGGAAAAATTACTTCAAACCCGAAATACTTTTGGAGTTACTTAAAGATGAAAAGAGGTGTAGACAGTAACTATCCCAGTACCATGACAGACGGCGTCAAAAGCACTGACAACATAAACGAAATCTGTGACATCTTTGCTTCCCAATTTTCTAAAGTCTATCATATTAACAATTACAATGCACATGATAGCTTGGGTGACTTGGATACCTTTTTGAGTAATAGCACTTTGGGTCATATAAGGATATCTACTGATGAAATCGAAAGGGTGCTGAAAAAATTGGACGTACATAAAGGCGCTGGCCCTGACAACATTCCACCTTTGTTTTTTAATAGGCTGGCGAATGTCCTTGCGCTACCTTTAGGCATAATTTTTAATACCTCTCTAAGTCATGGAATCTTCCCGACGATGTGGAAGGAAACTAAAATTGTACCAATTTTCAAAAGTGGCAATCACTCTGACGTCTCTAACTATAGGCCCATCGCCATACTCTCCGTACTTGCCAAAGTTTTTGAAGCTCTCATTTGCCCGGTAATATCACGACATTTATCACAAGTGATAATTGATAGCCAATATGGATTTATAAAAGGCAGATCGACAGCTACCAACTTAGTGACTTATGTAGAGAATGTTATTGAATCGGTTGATGCGCGTATCCAAGTTGATGCTATCTATACTGACTTCAGCAAGGCATTTGACATAGTTGACCATCGCAAACTGATAGAAAAACTTAAAATGTATGGTGTGTTGGATCCCTTGTTGAGTTGGTTTGGATCATATCTATCTGAGCGGATGCTTAGGGTTGTTGTAAATGGCGGCAGTTCAGCACCTTATATAGCTACTTCAGGAATCCCTCAAGGATCTCATTTAGGACCTCGTTTGTTTATTACTTTCATTAATGACATTTACAATTGCTTTAAAACTTCAACTATATATCTATTTGCAGATGATCTAAAAGCAATAAAGGAGATAAAAAGTATTACCGACTCAATTGAATTTCAGCAAGATTTGGATAGGTTAAATGTTTGGTGTGCACAAAATAACATGGACCTAAACATAAATAAATGTAAGCACATTAAATTCACCAGAAATAAAAAAGTCATACCCTCAGTCTATAGCCTAAATGGTGAAATATTGGAGGAGGTTAAAACTATTCGTGACTTAGGGGTTCACCTAGATAATAAGCTGAAATTCGTTGAACATGTTGACATAATTACTTTGAAAGCAACAAAAATACTGGGTTTCGTTTTGAGAGAATGCAAAATCTTTAAAAATTGGAAGACAAAAAAAATTATGTACAACTCTTTAGTAAGAAGCCACCTAGAATATTGTAGTGTAGTCTGGTCTCCCACTTATAATGTACACATTAACAGAATAGAACGTTTGCAAAAAAGATTTCTTCGACATTTAAGCTACCATAGCAATATAAGCAATAAAGGAAAAAGCTATCAAGAAAATCTGAAATACTTTAATATGACTTCCCTTCGAAAACGCAGAGATATGCTAGATTTAGTTTTTCTCAAAAAATTACTGAATGGGTGTCTAGATTGTCCTGATTTGCTTAGCAGGGTTTCATTCCATGTGCCCCGAACTGAACCCAGAAGCAGTAATAAAAAACTATTTTGTCTCCCTACATGCCGTACAAATTTAAGAAAACACTGTTGTCTGTACAGAATGTTCATCTTGCATAGAGAACATGAGAGTAAAATAGACCTTTTCTGTCAAACACTTCCTTTGCTAAAAAAAAACATAATTCAATGAATTTATATAAGATTTTTAATTTCTATTTTTAATTTACATATTGATATGACTGATGAATATGCTTTGATTTAAATAATTATTCTATTTTTATTTTATTTGATTTAGTGTGTCAATTCAATTAATTTATAATTTTATTCATTTATATGTAGTTAGGTAATATTTTTAAGTATAAATTACCACTTTAATTATTTAATGCCTTTAATTATTTTTTATGTGTAGTCATTATCATTTTTTGTGACTTAAAATTATTTATAAACTTAATTTAAATCTTTTATAATTTATATTTGTAATGTAGATTGTATTTTTTTTTTAAATTGTAATATAACTAAGTTAGTCAATTCACCCAAAGACTGTTGCAGCATATTTGTTTTTTAGGTATCTAGTGCATGCTGTGCTCTTTTGTAATTAATGGGGGCATTTAGATTAATTTAAAATAGCATCTTTGTAAGTGTACCATTGTTCCTATTGTTAAAGAGCCAATTATAAATAAATAATAAATAAAAATAAATAAATAAACATCTTTGTTCTATAACTGCTTGTGCTGCTGTGTAAGCACGTCTAGGATTGCAATCTCGCTCAAAACTGATAATTTGTTTTCTTCTTTCTTTTATTTGATAGTAATCTGTATGTTTGCCATATTAAATAAATAAACATAGTGTAGTAAAAATAAGCGTTTTGAGTCGAGCGTTGAGCGCCGAGTCCACGTTTTGAGCGTTAAGGCTCGCGAGCGTTGAAGACTCGGGCTTCGACGCTCGAGCAGGGACCGGAACCGCTTACCCTTAAAGAGGTTTTTGATTGGGTTTTTCATAGACTTGTTTTAAAAAACCCTATCAATTTGGTAACCGTATCGAAGACTTACCCTAATTTAAGGCTTAGCATATCAATAGAGTTAACTGCATGTAAGCAGTAACCCTATTGAAGGTTACCGATTCAATAGGGTTTAAAAACCTGCAGGCAAATTTAATCTCTAAGAATATCAAATTATCAAAAATATCACCATCTATTCAATCTCGCACTTCGAATTATACTTCCGAATTCAACAGCATGCGCGGCAAAGAGATAGAAATAGGCTAACCCTATCACAGGGTAAGCGCATCCGAAAGTAGTTAACTTTATTCAAAGTGTTACCACGTCGATAGGCTTACCATATCAATAGGGCTACACTTCCATATGGTAAGATTTTGATAGGGTTACCCTATCAATAGGCTTAATCAAATAAAGGGGTTTTCCGGTCCCTGCGCTCGAGTGGCGCGCTCTAGCGTCAAAGCGATATCATTTTGAATGAGGGTATTTTTTTTTCCGCCAAGGAAAATCTTTGGCACCCACTAAAGCAAGCTCTAGCAGGAGGAGGATGAATCCTAGTGTTACGGACGAATGGGCATTCTATAATCTGTTAACCCCAGTGGCTAATAGATATAGAGTGCCCAGACAGTGTGGGGACCGAAAGTTCGGCCATGAGACTCACTCAGCCGGCTGAGTATACCCACTAAACATCCCCCTTTTATGACCCGCCTTGATGAAGGCCACTGATCATTATCGGAGCGACAGCCAATCGGTAGATAGAGACTGCGCAGCAAATGAGGGTATGTGTATATTTTTTTATAAATAAATAAATATTTCTTACACTCACACAACATTATCTAGCCCAAATTAAGTTTCTTAAAGAACTTGTGCTATGGATACTAGATAACTGATATACTTAAGAAATATATAAACATACATATTGAATAATACATATTTTGTAATAGAATAAACTTCAATAAACATATAAACGTCCATGACTTGACCGACTAATATCTGTGTTCATCACACAAACATCCGCCGCCGCCGGGATTCGAACCCAGGACCTCTAGCATAGAAGGCAATGTATGTTACCGCTACACCAGCCGGTCGTCAAGGGGGTAAGGGGGTATTCTTCATTTATTATAATGTGTGACATGTACATATACTTTGCGGACGCTCACGCGCTATTATTGAGCTTTCTTTATATAAAACTCAAGCCAGCGCTTGAGTGTTTTGGAACTGACTCGAGCCAAACTCGAGCGTTTTAGCGCCGATTCGAGGTTAAAACGACGCTAAAAACCAACCACTCTTATCATAAAAAAAATACCACTGCCACTAAGTGGCTATGAGTTCTGGTAATGTTTTACGTAGAGACATTTTCATCCGTTCAGTTAAGCTCAAGTGCTATCTTTTCAACCGACTTCCAAAAAGAGGAGGCTCTCAATTCGCCTGTATGTTTTTTTTGTGTCTTTGTTACACGATATTTCATACACAATACTTCAGAGTTGGTCCCACATAAATTTCATGCAAATCGGTTGAGTACTTCATTGACAATGCAGTGCTGGGTGGTGGATGCCAGAATTTTTAGGGCGCCTAGATGGCTTCTGACAAACCCTAACGACTACTGTATACAAGTATACAGCACCCGGGACCGACTGCTTAACGTGCCCTCCGAAGCACGGAAGTCGTCGTGAGAAATGAATGGTCGGCGGTCACCCATCCAAGTACCGACCGCGCCGAACGTTGCTTAACCTGTGATATCGTAAGATACACACAGTAACCACGGCGCCACGACGACTTTTAAGGCTCTGCATTCGTTGATTATCCGATCTCATCTTCACTTACCATCAAGCTAATAAAAGAAAACCTTCAAATATTATCCTGTCTCTATTTATGCAGACGAATGCAGAGCATTAAAAAAACGACTTCACGTCAAAACTTTGGCTGAAGTATAAGGGCGTCAAGGTAAACGATCTCCGAATAAAAATAAATTCAAAAAGTTTTATTCAAGTCATGGATGTTTATTTAAGTTTATTCTAATAAAAAATATGTATTTATTCAATATGTATGTTTATATATTTCTTAAGTATATCGGTTATCTAGTATCCATAACACAAGTTCTTTAAGAAACTTAATTTGGGCTAGATAATGTTGTGTGAGTGTCAGAAATATTTATTTATTTATATTTCGATGAAATTTATACGGGACCTCCTCTGAAGTAGGTATTCTCTATAAAAAAAAAAAACATACACACGAATTGAGAACCTCCTTTTTTTGGAAGTCGGTTGAAAACTTAAAAGAATAAAATGTATACTACATAGGCGGTTTTATCGCTGACGAGCGATTTCTTCCAGACAAACATGATGCTTGATATGAAGCAATGACTTAATATAAAGTTTTGTTTTAAAGTTCCATTTAACGTTTAGACTGTTATAATGTTAGATATCTTTGACAATAATAACTTCCATATAATCTCATCCCCTATTCAACCCCTTCGGTCTTTATTTCGCCTATGTCCTTTTGTAAGCCCCAACTCTATAAATAAATAAATAAAATCCCCAAACAATCACACCAACTACATGGCCCCAAACTAAACTGAGCTTGTGATATGGGATACGATGTAGCGAACCAGGGGGGACCAAGAATATAAATACATATTGTATAGAATATAGATGGTAAAGGTTTTATTGACGTTTTTGTGGGCGATAGGCAATAGTCTCTCTTCATCATTATATATAATACCTCCAAATTTTGTCAAACGTGACATCAGAATTTTATATAGCCTCTGGTGTTCTGCCTACCCTATAAAGGATACAGGCGTGAAGTTATATATGTATGTATAGATATACGCCCCGACCTGGTTTTTTTTTTCTTTTTGTTACCTGAGGCAGACAGTGTTACCCCATCGGCATTTATTTAAATAAGAAGGGATTTAACCTCATGTATATTGATTTATGTTTCTCCAAATAAACAATCGAAACTTTGAAAAACCTCTAACAATCAATCAAACATACATCTCAAAACTTTCAAATTAATAAGATCTAAGCTATCCAAATAGTTGCACTTAACGGTTACACCCACAAGCGGAAACTCTCGGTCGTAAACTCTAAGTAGTCTAGGGTTGCCAACTTTATTTTCTAGAAATAAAGTATATTTGAGTCTAAAAAGAATATCAAACAGTATTTTGGAAAAAAAAACCTTTTTTTTTTTTTTTATGTGCGTGAGATGCACACATTATTAAGTCTAGCACATAAAGTGTTAAGCATTTTATGCTGATAATCAATGAATGCAGATTAAAAAAAACCGACTTCACGTCAAAACTTTGGCTGAGTTGAGAATGTCATCAACGTAAACATTGTCCGAAAACATACAAATTTTTTCAAAAGTTTGAAATTTTCAATGAAATACCCAACCGATTTCGATGAAATTTATATGGGACCAACTATGAAGTATCCTCTATCATATTATGAAACAAGAATTTTCAAAATCGATTCACAATTTTCCGAAATATCGTGTAACAAGGACACAAGGTGGTTTGCTTGGTGGTAGGATCCCTTCTGGGTCCGCCTGGCTAGCGACCACCCTTT